>CM051003.1:13458137-13503137 GCA_027704905.1 Muraenolepis orangiensis
CAGAACACAACAGAGGAACCAGAACACAGGAACCAGACACGCGAAGGAACCAGAACAAACTCAGTGTGGAACCAGAACACACGGAGGAACCAGAAACACACGGAGGAACCAGAACACACGGAGGAACTAGAACACACGGAGGAACCAGACACGCGGAGGAACCAGAACACACAGAGGAACCAGAACACACGGAGGAACCAGAACACACGGAGGAACCAGCACATACGGAGGACGCAGACATAAGGAGGAACCAGAACACACGGAGGAACCAGAACACACTCAGGAACCAGAACACACGGAGGAACCAGAACACACTGAGTGTGGAACCAGAACACACAGAGGAACCAGAACACACAGAGAAACCAGAACACAACGAGGAACCAGAACACAACAGAGGAACCAGAACACAGGAACCAGACACACGGAGGAACCAGAACACACGGAGGAACCAGCACACACGGAGGACCCAGAACACACGGAGGAACCAGAACACACAGAGGAACCAGAACACGCAGAGGAAGCAGAACACACGAAGGAACCAGAACACAGGAACCAGACATGCGGAGGAACCAGAACACACAGAGAAACCAGAACACAACAAGGAACCAGAACACAACAGAGGAACCAGAACACAGGAACCAGACACGCGAAGGAACCAGAACAAACTCAGTGTGGAACCAGAACACACAGAGGAACCAGAACACACGGAGGAACCAGAACACACAGAGGAACCAGACACGCGGAGGAACCAGAACACACGGAGGAACCAGAACACACGGAGGAACCAGAACACACGGAGGAACCAGCACACACGGAGGACCCAGACATAAGGAGGAACCAGAACACACGGAGGAACCAGAACACACGGAGGAACCAGAACACAGGAACCAGACATGCAGAGGAACCAGAACACACGGAGGAACCTGAACACAACGGAGGAACCAGAACACAACGGAGGAACCAGAACACACGGAGGAACTAGAACACACGGAGGAACCAGAACACAGGAACCAGACATGCGGAGGAACCAGAACACACAGAGGAACCAGAACACAACGGAGGAAGCAGAATACACGGAGGAACCAGAACACACAGAGAAACCAGAACACAACAAGGAACCAGAACACAACAGAGGAACCAGAACACAGGAACCATACACGCGAAGGAACCAGAACAAACTCTGTGTGGAACCAGAACACACGGAGGAACCAGAACACACGGAGGAACCAGAACACACAGAGGAACCAGAACACACGGAGGAACCAGAACACAGGAACCAGACATGCGGAGGAACCAGAACACACAGAGGAACCAGAACACACAGAGGAACAAGACACATGGAGGAACCAGACACGCGGAGGAACCAGATTACAGGAACCAGACACAGGAACCAGAACGCAAGGAGAAACCTGACACGCAGAGGAACCAGAACACAGGAACCAGACACGTGGAGGAACCAGAACACGTGGAGGAACCAGAACACACGGAGGAACCAGAACACATGAACCAGACACGTGAAGGATACCGACCAGCACCACACAAATCATCTTCTCATTTTAATATTTGTATATTGTGTATATTATATGTATATTATTATTATTATCTTTGTACTTTGTACATTACTATAAGTCACTTATGGCACCCATTGCACTCCTGAACCATCCCTGGAAGGAGGGATCCCCTTCTACTCTGTGTTCCTTCTCAAGATTTCTTCCTACGTAATTAAGGGAGTTTTTTCTTGCCCTTAGGGGGGCTAGGGTTTGGGGGGTGTTGTAAACATGTGGCATGTGAAGCCCTTTGAGACTATTACTGTGATTAAGGGCTATACAAATAAAATTGACTTGACTTAACTTGACTTGGAGGAACCAGAACACGTGGAGGAACCAGAATACACGGAGGAACCAGATACAGGAACCAGATCACACGGAGGAACCAGACTTGCGGAGGATCCAGAACACACGGAGGAACCAGAACATAGGGGTGGAACCGGGATACACAGAGGAACCAGATACAGGAACCAGATCACATGGAGGAACCAGACTTGCGGAGGATACAGAACACACAGAGAAACCAGAACAAACAGAGGAACCAGATACAGGAACCAGACCACACGGAGGAACCAGACCACACGGGGGAACCAGACCACAAGAGTGGAACCAGAACACACAGAGGAACCAGAACATAGGGGTGGAACCGAAATACACAGAGGAACCAGATCACACGGAGGAACCAGAACACACAGAGGAACCAGAACACACAGAGGAACCAGAACACACAGAGGAACCAAACACAGGAACCAGACATGCGGAGGAACCAAAACACACAGAGGAACCAGAAGACACAGAGAAACAAGACACAGGAACCAGACATGCAGTTACACGTGGAGGAACCAGAACACACAGAGGAACCAGAACACGCAGCGGAAGAAGAACACACAGAGGAACCAGAACACACAGAAGAACCAGAACACACGGAGGAACCAGAACACAGGAACGAGACATGCGGAGGAACCAGAACACACAGAGGAACAAGAACACAAAGAGGAACCAGAACACACAGAGGAACCAGAACACAGGAACCAGATACGGGGAGGAACCAGATAAGCGGAGGAATAAGAACACACGGAGGAACCAGAACACACAGAGAAACCAGACACAGGAACCAGACATGCGGAGGAACCAGAACACACAGAGGAACCAGAACACAAAGAGGAACCAGAACACACTGAGGAACCAGAACACAAAGAGGAACCAGAACACAGGAACCAGACATACGGAGGAACCAGAACACAGGAACCAGAACACAGGGAGGAACCAGAAAACACAGAGGAACCAGAACACACAGAGGAACAAGAACACACAGAGGAACCAGAACACGGAGGAACCAGAACACACTCAGTGTGGAACCAGAACACACGGAGGAATCAGAACACACAGAGAAATCAGAACACAACGAGGAATCAGAACACACGGAGGAACCAGAACACACTCAGGAACCAGAACACACGGAGGAACCAGAACACACTCAGGAACCAGAACACACGGAGGAACCAGAACACACTCAGTGTGGAACCAGAACACACGGAGGAACCAGAACACACAGAGAAACCAGAACACAACGAGGAACCAGAACACAACAGAGGAACCAGAACACAGGAACCAGACACGCGGAGGAACCAGAACACACTCAGGGAACCAGAACACACTCAGTGTGGAACCAGAACACACGGAGGAACCAGAACACACAGAGAACCAGAACACAACGAGGAACCAGAACACACGGAACCAGAACACACGGAGGAACCAGAACACACGGAGGAACCAGAACACACGGAGGAACCAGAACACACGGAGGAACCAGAACACACAGGAGGAACCAGAACACACGGAGGAACCAGAACACACGGAGGAACCAGAACACACGGAGGAACCAGAACACACGGAGGAACCAGACACACAGGAACCAGAACACAGGAGGAACCAGAACACACGGAGGAACCAGAACACAGGAACCAGACACGCGGAGGAACCAGAACACACGGAGGAACCAGAACACACAGAGGAACCAGAACACAGGAACCAGACACGCGGAGGAACCAGAACACACGGAGGAACCAGAACACACGGAGGAACCAGAACACACGGAGGAACCAGAACACACGGAGGAACCAGAACACACGGAGGAACCAGAACACACGAGGAACCAGAACACACGAGGAACCAGAACACACGAGGAACCAGACACACGGAGGAACCAGAACACACGGAGGAACCAGAACACACGGAGGAACCAGAACACACGGAGGAACCAGAACACACAGAGGAACCAGAACACACGGAGGAACCAGAACACACGGAGGAACCAGACACACGAGGAACCAGACACACGGAGGAACCAGAACACACGAGGAACCAGAACACACAGAGGAACCAGAACACAGGAACCAGACACGCGGAGGAACCAGAACACACGGAGGAACCAGAACACACGGAGGAACCAGAACACACGGAGAACCAGAACACACGGAGGAACCAGAACACACGGAGGAACCAGAACACACGGAGGAACCAGACACACGGAGGAACCAGAACACACGGAGGAACCAGAACACACGAGGAACCAGAACACAGGAACCAGACACGGAGGAACCAGAACACACAGAGGAACCAGAACACACGAGGAACCAGAACACACGGAGGAACCAGAACACAGGAACCAGACACGGAGGAACCAGAACACACGGAGGAACCAGAACACACGGAGGAACCAGAACACACGGAGGAACCAGAACACACGGAGGAACCAGAACACACGGAGGAACCAGAACACACGGAGGAACCAGAACACAAACGGAGGAACCAGAACACACGAGGAACCAGAACACAGGAACCAGACACACGAGGAACCAGAACACAGGAACCAGAACACACGGAGGAACCAGAACACACGGAGGAACCAGAACACACGGAGGAACCAGAACACACGGAGGAACCAGAACACACGGAGGAACCAGAACACACGGAGGAACCAGAACACACGGAGGAACCAGAACACACGGAGGAACCAGAACACACGGAGGAACCAGAACACACAGAGGAACCAGAACACACGAGGAACCAGAACACACGGAGGAACCAGAACACAGGAACCAGACACGCGAGGAACCAGAACACACGGAGGAACCAGAACACACGAGGAACCAGAACACAGGAACCAGACACACGGAGGAACCAGAACACACGAGGAACCAGAACACACGGAGGAACCAGAACACACGGAGGAACCAGAACACACGGAGGAACCAGAACACACAGAGGAACCAGAACACACGAGGAACCAGAACACACGAGGAACCAGAACACAGGAACCAGACACACGGAGGAACCAGAACACACGGAGGAACCAGAACACACGGAGGAACCAGAACACACGGAGGAACCAGAACACACGGAGGAACCAGAACACACGAGGAACCAGAACACACGAGGAACCAGAACACACGGAGGAACCAGAACACACGGAGGAACCAGAACACACGGAGGAACCAGAACACACGGAGGAACCAGAACACACGGAGGAACCAGAACACACGGAGGAACCAGACACACGGAGGAACCAGAACACACGGAGGAACCAGAACACACGAGGAACCAGAACACACAGAGGAACCAGAACACACGGAGGAACCAGAACACACGGAGGAACCAGAACACAGGAACCAGACACGAGGAACCAGAACACACGGAGGAACCAGAACACACGGAGGAACCAGAACACACGAGGAACCAGAACACACGGAGGAACCAGAACACACGGAGGAACCAGAACACACGGAGGAACCAGAACACACGAGGAACCAGACACACGGAGGAACCAGAACACACGGAGGAACCAGAACACACGGAGGAACCAGAACACACGGAGGAACCAGAACACACGGAGGAACCAGAACACAGGAACCAGACACACGGAGGAACCAGAACACACGGAGGAACCAGAACACACGGAGGAACCAGAACACAGGAACCAGACACGCGGAGGAACCAGAACACACGGAGGAACCAGAACACACGGAGGAACCAGAACACACGGAGGAACCAGAACACACGGAGGAACCAGAACACACAGAGGAACCAGAACACACGAGGAACCAGAACACACGGAGGAACCAGACACACGAGGAACCAGAACACACGGAGGAACCAGAACACACGGAGGAACCAGAACACACGGAGGAACCAGAACACACGGAGGAACCAGAACACACGAGGAACCAGAACACACGGAGGAACCAGAACACACGGAGGAACCAGACACACGGAGGAACCAGAACACACGGAGGAACCAGAACACACGGAGGAACCAGAACACAGGAACCAGACACACGGAGGAACCAGAACACACGGAGGAACCAGAACACAACGGAGGAACCAGAACACACGGAGGAACCAGAACACACGGAGGAACCAGAACACACGGAGGAACCAGAACACACGAGGAACCAGACACACGGAGGAACCAGAACACACGGAGGAACCAGAACACACGAGGAACCAGAACACACGGAGGAACCAGAACACACGGAGGAACCAGAACACACGGAGGAACCAGAACACACGGAGGAACCAGAACACACGGAGGAACCAGAACACACGGAGGAACCAGAACACACGGAGGAACCAGAACACACGGAGGAACCAGAACACACGGAGGAACCAGAACACACGGAGGAACCAGAACACACGGAGGAACCAGAACACACGGAGGAACCAGAACACACAGAGGAACCAGAACACACGGAGGAACCAGAACACACGGAGGAACCAGAACACAGGAACCAGACACACGGAGGAACCAGAACACACGGAGGAACCAGAACACACGGAGGAACCAGAACACACGGAGGAACCAGAACACACGGAGGAACCAGAACACACGGAGGAACCAGAACACACGGAGGAACCAGAACACACGGAGGAACCAGAACACACGGAGGAACCAGAACACACGGAGGAACCAGAACACACGGAGGAACCAGAACACACGGAGGAACCAGAACACACAGAGGAACCAGAACACACGGAGGAACCAGAACACACAGAGGAACCAGAACACAGGAACCAGACACACGGAGGAACCAGAACACACGGAGGAACCAGAACACACGGAGGAACCAGAACACACGGAGGAACCAGAACACACGAGGAACCAGAACACGGAGGAACCAGAACACACGAGGAACCAGAACACACAGAGGAACCAGAACACACGGAGGAACCAGAACACACGGAGGAACCAGAACACACGAGGAACCAGAACACACGGAGGAACCAGAACACACGGAGGAACCAGAACACACGGAGGAACCAGAACACAGGAACCAGACACGCGGAGGAACCAGAACACACAGAGGAACCAGAACACACGGAGGAACCAGAACACACGGAGGAACCAGAACACAGGAACAGACACGAGGAACCAGAACACACGGAGGAACCAGAACACACGGAGGAACCAGAACACACGGAGGAACCAGAACACACGGAGGAACCAGAACACACGGAGGAACCAGAACACACGGAGGAACCAGAACACACGGAGGAACCAGAACACAGGAACCAGACACACGGAGGAACCAGAACACACAGAGGAACCAGAACACACAGAGGAACCAGAACACACGAGGAACCAGAACACACGGAGGAACCAGAACACACAGAGGAACCAGACACACGAGGAACCAGAACACACAGAGGAACCAGAACACACGGAGGAACCAGAACACACGGAGGAACCAGAACACACGGAGGAACCAGAACACACGGAGGAACCAGAACACACGGAGGAACCAGAACACACGAGGAACCAGACACACGGAGGAACCAGAACACACGGAGGAACCAGAACACACTCAGGAACCAGAACACACGAGGAACCAGAACACACGGAGGAACCAGAACACACGTGAGGAACCAGAACACACGGAGGAACCAGAACACACAGAGAACCAGAACACACGAGGAACCAGAACACACGGAACCAGACACACGGAGGAACCAGAACACACAGGAGGAACCAGAACACACGGAGGAACCAGAACACACGGAGGAACCAGAACACAGGAACCAGACACGCGGAGGAACCAGAACACACGGAGGAACCAGAACACACGGAGGAACCAGAACACACGAGGAACCAGAACACAGGAACCAGAACACGGAGGAACCAGAACACACGAGGAACCAGAACACACGAGGAACCAGAACACCGAGGAACCAGAACACAGAGGAACCAGAACACACGGAGGAACCAGACACACGAGGAACCAGAACACACGGAGGAACCAGAAACACAGGAACCAGACACCGAGGAACCAGAACACACAGAGGAACCAGAACACACGGAGGAACCAGAACACACGAGGAACCAGAACACACGGAGGAACCAGAACACACGGAGGAACCAGAACACACGGAGGAACCAGAACACACGGAGGAACCAGAACACACGGAGGAACCAGACACACGGAGGAACCAGAACACACGGAGGAACCAGAACACACGGAGGAACCAGAACACAGGAACCAGACATGCAGAGGAACCAGAACACACGGAGGAACCAGAACACACGGAGGAACCAGAACACACGGAGGAACCAGAACACACGGAGGAACCAGAACACACGGAGGAACCAGAACACAGGAACCAGACATGCGGAGGAACCAGAACACACAGAGGAACCAGAACACACGGAGGAACCAGAATACACGGAGGAACCAGAACACACAGAGGAACCAGAACACACAAGGAACCAGAACACAACAGAGGAACCAGAACACAGGAACCAGACACGCGAAGGAACCAGAACAAACTGGAGGAACCAGAACACACGGAGGAACCAGAACACACGGAGGAACCAGAACACACAGAGGAACCAGAACACACGGAGGAACCAGAACACAGGAACCAGACATGCGGAGGAACCAGAACACACAGAGGAACCAGAACACACAGAGGAACAAGACACATGGAGGAACCAGACACGCGGAGGAACCAGATTACAGGAACCAGACACAGGAACCAGAACGCAAGGAGAAACCTGACACGCAGAGGAACCAGAACACAGGAACCAGACACGTGGAGGAACCAGAACACGTGGAGGAACCAGAACACACGGAGGAACCAGAACACATGAACCAGACACGTGAAGGATACCGACCAGCACCACACAAATCATCTTCTCATTTTAATATTTGTATATTGTGTATATTATATGTATATTATTATTATTATCTTTGTACTTTGTACATTACTATAAGTCACTTATGGCACCCATTGCACTCCTGAACCATCCCTGGAAGGAGGGATCCCCTTCTACTCTGTGTTCCTTCTCAAGATTTCTTCCTACGTAATTAAGGAGTTTTTTCTTGCCCTTAGGGGGCTAGGGTTGGGGGGTGTGTAAACATGTGGCATGTGAAGCCCTTTGAGACTATTACTGTGATTAAGGGCTATACAAATAAAATTGACTTGACTTAACTTGACTTGGAGGAACCAGAACACGTGGAGGAACCAGAATACACGGAGGAACCAGATACAGGAACCAGATCACACGGAGGAACCAGACTTGCGGAGGATCCAGAACACACGGAGGAACCAGAACATAGGGGTGGAACCGGGATACACAGAGGAACCAGATACAGGAACCAGATCACATGGAGGAACCAGACTTGCGGAGGATACAGAACACACAGAGAAACCAGAACAAACAGAGGAACCAGATACAGGAACCAGACACACGGAGGAACCAGACCACACGGGGGAACCAGACCACAAGAGTGGAACCAGAACACACAGAGGAACCAGAACACAGGGGTGGAACCGAAATACACAGAGGAACCAGACACACGGAGGAACCAGAACACACGAGGAACCAGAACACACAGAGGAACCAGAACACACAGAGGAACCAAACACAGGAACCAGACATGCGGAGGAACCAGAACACACAGAGGAACCAGAAGACACAGAGAAACAGAACACAGGAACCAGACATGCAGTACACGTGGAGGAACCAGAACACACAGAGGAACCAGAACACGCAGGAAGCAGAACACACAGAGGAACCAGAACACACAGAAGAACCAGAACACACGGAGGAACCAGAACACAGGAACCAGACATGCGGAGGAACCAGAACACACAGAGGAACCAGAACACAAAGAGGAACCAGAACACACAGAGGAACCAGAACACAGGAACCAGATACGGGAGGAACCAGATACAGCGGAGGAATCAGAACACACGGAGGAACCAGAACACACAGAGAAACCAGACACAGGAACCAGACATGCGGAGGAACCAGAACACACAGAGGAACCAGAACACAAAGAGGAACCAGAACACACTGAGGAACCAGAACACAAGAGGAACCAGAACACAGGAACCAGAGACATCACGGAGGAACCAGAACACAGGAACCAGAACACACGGAGGAACCAGAAAACACAGAGGAACCAGAACACACAGAGGAACAAGAACACACAGAGGAACCAGAACACGGAGGAACCAGAACACACTCAGTGTGGAACCAGAACACACGGAGGAATCAGAACACACAGAGGAACCAGAACACAACGAGGAACCAGAACACACGGAGGAACCAGAACACACTCAGGAACCAGAACACACGGAGGAACCAGAACACACTCAGGAACCAGAACACACGGAGGAACCAGAACACACTCAGTGTGGAACCAGAACACACGGAGGAACCAGAACACACAGAGAAACCAGAACACAACGAGGAACCAGAACACAACAGAGGAACCAGAACACAGGAACCAGACACGCGGAGGAACCAGAACACATCAGTGTGGAACCAGAACACACCAGTGAGGAACCAGAACACACGGAGGAACCAGAACACACAGAGGAACCAGAACACACGAGGAACCAGAACACACGGAGAAACCAGAACACACTCAGGAACCAGAACACACGGAGGAACCAGAACACACTCAGGAACCAGAACACATGGAGGAACCAGAACACACTCAGTGGGAACCAGAACACACAGAGGAACCAGAACACACAGAGAACCAGAACACAATGAGGAACCAGAACACAACGAGGAACCAGAACACAGGAACCAGACACGCAGAGGAACCAGAACACACCAGTGGAACCAGACACGCGGAGGAACCAGAACACACGGAGGAACCAGAACACACAGAGGAACCAGAACACACGGAGGAACCAGAACACAGGAACCAGACATGCGGAGGAACCAGAACACACGGAGGAACCTGAACACAACGGAGGAACCAGAACACACGGAGGAACCAGAACACACAGAGGAACCAGAACACACGGAGGAACCAGAACACACGGAGGAACCAGAACACACGGAGGAACAGAACACAGGAACCAGACACACGGAGGAACCAGAACACACGGAGGAACCAGAACACACGGAGGAACCAGAACACACGGAGGAACCAGCACACACGGAGGAACCAGAACACACGGAGGAACCAGAACACACGGAGGAACCAGAACACACAGAGGAACCAGAACACACAGAGGAATCAGAACACAGGAACCAGACACGGGAGGAACCAGAAAGCAGAGGAACCAGAACACACGGAGGAACCAGACACAGGAACCAGACATGCGGAGGAACCAGAACACACGGAGGAACCAGAACACAACGGAGGAACCAGAACACACAGAGGAACCAGAACACACGGAGGAACCAGAACACAGGAACCAGAATGCGGAGGAACCAGACAACACAGAGGAACCAGAACACACAGAGGAACCAGAACACAGGAACCAGATACGGGAGGAACCAGAACACACGGAGGAACCAGAACACACGGAGGAACCAGAACACACGGAGGAACCAGAACACACGGAGGAACCAGAACACACGGAGGAACCAGAACACACGGAGGAACCAGAACACACAGAGGAACCAGCACACACGGAGGAACCAGAACACACGGAGGAACCAGAACACACGGAGGAACCAGAACACACGGAGGAACCAGAACACACGGAGGAACCAGAACACAGGAACCAGACATGCGGAGGAACCAGAACACACAGAGGAACCAGAACACACGGAGGAACCAGAACACACGGAGGAACCAGAACACACAGAGAAACCAGAACACACAAGGAACCAGAACACACAGAGGAACCAGAACACAGGAACCAGACACGCGAGGAACCAGAACAAACTCAGTGTGGAACCAGAACACACGGAGGAACCAGAACACACGGAGGAACCAGAACACACGGAGGAACCAGAACACACGGAGGAACCAGACACGCGGAGGAACCAGAACACACAGAGGAACCAGAACACACGGAGGAACCAGAACACACGGAGGAACCAGAACACACGGAGGACCAGACACACGAGGAACCAGAACACACGGAGGAACCAGAACACACGAGGAACCAGAACACACGGAGGAACCAGAACACACGAGGAACCAGAACACACGGAGGAACCAGAACACACAGAGGAACCAGAACACACGGAGGAACCAGAACACACGAGGAACCAGAACACAGGAACCAGACACACGAGGAACCAGAACACACGGAGGAACCAGAACACACGGAGGAACCAGAACACACGGAGGAACCAGAACACACGGAGGAACCAGAACACACGAGGAACCAGAACACACGGAGGAACCAGAACACACGAGGAACCAGAACACACGGAGGAACCAGAACACACGAGGAACCAGAACACACGAGGAACCAGAACACACAGAGGAACCAGAACACACGAGGAACCAGAACACACGGAGGAACCAGAACACACGAGGAACCAGAACACACGAGGAACCAGAACACACGAGGAACCAGAACACACGGAGGAACCAGAACACACGAGGAACCAGAACACACGGAGGAACCAGAACACACGGAGGAACCAGAACACACGGAGGAACCAGAACACACGGAGGAACCAGAACACACGGAGGAACCAGAACACACGGAGGAACCAGAACACACGCGAGGAACCAGAACACACGAGGAACCAGAACACAGGAACCAGAACACAGAGGAACCAGAACACACGAGGAACCAGAACACACGGAGGAACCAGAACACACGGAGGAACCAGAACACACGGAGGAACCAGAACACACGGAGGAACCAGAACACAGGAACCAGACATGCAGAGGAACCAGAACACACGGAGGAACCAGAACACACGGAGGAACCAGAACACACGGAGGAACCAGAACACACGGAGGAACCAGAACACACGGAGGAACCAGAACACACGAGGAACCAGAACACACGGAGGAACCAGAACACACGAGGAACCAGAACACACGGAGGAACCAGAACACACGGAGGAACCAGAACACACAGAGGAACCAGAACACACGGAGGAACCAGAACACACGGAGGAACCAGAACACACGAGGAACCAGAACACACGGAGGAACCAGAACACACGGAGGAACCAGAACACACGGAGGAACCAGAACACACGGAGGAACCAGAACACACGGAGGAACCAGAACACACGAGGAACCAGAACACACGGAGGAACCAGAACACACGGAGGAACCAGAACACACGGAGGAACCAGAACACACGGAGGAACCAGAACACAGGAACCAGACACGCGAGGAACCAGAACACACGGAGGAACCAGAACACACGGAGGAACCAGAACACACGGAGGAACCAGAACACACGGAGGAACCAGAACACACGGAGGAACCAGAACACACGGAGGAACCAGAACACACGGAGGAACCAGAACACACGGAGGAACCAGAACACACGAGGAACCAGAACACACGGAGGAACCAGAACACACGAGGAACCAGAACACACGGAGGAACCAGAACACACGGAGGAACCAGAACACACGGAGGAACCAGAACACACGGAGGAACCAGAACACACGGAGGAACCAGAACACACGGAGGAACCAGAACACAGGAACCAGACACACGAGGAACCAGAACACACGGAGGAACCAGAACACACGAGGAACCAGAACACACGGAGGAACCAGAACACACAGAGGAACCAGAACACACGGAGGAACCAGAACACACGGAGGAACCAGAACACACGAGGAACCAGAACACACAGAGGAACCAGAACACACGGAGGAACCAGAACACACGGAGGAACCAGAACACACGGAGGAACCAGAACACACGGAGGAACCAGAACACACAGAGGAACCAGAACACAGGAACCAGACACACGGAGGAACCAGAACACACAGAGGAACCAGAACACACGAGGAACCAGAACACAGGAACCAGACACACGGAGGAACCAGAACACACGGAGGAACCAGAACACACGAGGAACCAGAACACACGGAGGAACCAGAACACAGGAACCAGACACGGAGGAACCAGAACACACGGAGGAACCAGAACACACGAGGAACCAGAACACACGGAGGAACCAGAACACACAGGAACCAGAACACACGGAGGAACCAGAACACACGGAGGAACCAGAACACACGGAGGAACCAGAACACACGGAGGAACCAGAACACACGAGGAACCAGAACACACGGAGGAACCAGAACACACGGAGGAACCAGAACACACGGAGGAACCAGAACACACGGAGGAACCAGAACACACGGAGGAACCAGAACACACGAGGAACCAGAACACACAGGAACCAGAACACAGGAACCAGACATGCAGAGGAACCAGAACACACGAGGAACCAGAACACACGGAGGAACCAGAACACACGAGGAACCAGAACACACGAGGAACCAGAACACACGAGGAACCAGAACACACGAGGAACCAGAACACACGGAGGAACCAGAACACACGAGGAACCAGAACACACGGAGGAACCAGAACACACGAGGAACCAGAACACACGGAGGAACCAGAACACACGGAGGAACCAGAACACACGGAGGAACCAGAACACACGGAGGAACCAGAACACAGGAACCAGACACGGAGGAACCAGAACACACGGAGGAACCAGAACACACAGAGGAACCAGAACACAGGAACCAGACACGAGGAACCAGAACACACGGAGGAACCAGAACACACGGAGGAACCAGAACACACGGAGGAACCAGAACACACGGAGGAACCAGAACACACGGAGGAACCAGAACACACAGAGAACCAGAACACAACGAGGAACCAGAACACAACAGACGAACCAGAACACAGGAACAGACACGCGGAGGAACCAGAACACACGGAGGAACCAGAACACACTCAGGAACCAGAACACAGGAACCAGACATGCAGAGGAACCAGAACACACTCAGTGGAACCAGAACACAGGAGGAACCAGAACACACAGAGGAACCAGAACACACAGAGGAACCAGAACACAGGAACCAGACACGCGGAGGAACCAGAACACACTCAGTGTGGAACCAGAACACACGGAGGAACCAGAACACACGGAGGAACCAGAACACACTCAGGTGGAACCAGAACACACGGAGGAAGCAAAACACACAGAGAAACCAGAACACAACAGAGGAACCAGAACACAGGAACCAGACACACGGAGGAACCAGAACACACTCAGTGTGGAACCAGAACACACGGAGGAACCAGAACACACAGAGGAACCAGAACACAGGAACCAGACACGCGGAGGAACCAGAACACACGGAGGAACCAGAACACACGGAGGAACCAGAACACACGGAGGAACCAGAACACAGGAACCAGACATGCGGAGGAACCAGAACACACGGAGGAACCTGAACACAATGGAGGAACCAGAACACACAGAGGAACCAGAACACACAGAGGAACCAGAACACACGGAGGAACCAGAACACACAGAGGAACCAGAACACACGGAGGAACCAGAACACACGGAGGAACCAGAACACACAGAGGAACCAGAATACACGGAGGAACCAGAACACACGGAGGAACCAGAACACACAGAGGAACCAGAACACAGGAACCAGACACGCGGAGGAACCAGAACACACAGAGGAACCAGAACACACGGAGGAACCAGAACACACGGAGGAACCAGAACACACTCAGGAACCAGAACACAGGAACCAGACAGCAGAGGAACCAGAACACACTCAGGAACCAGAACACACGGAGGAACCAGCACACACGGAGGAACCAGAACACACGGAGGAACCAGAACACACTCAGGAACCAGAACACACGAGGAACCAGAACACACAGTGGAACCAGAACACACGGAGGAACCAGAACACACAGGAGGAACCAGAACACACGGAGGAACCAGAACACACAGAGGAACCAGAACACAGGAACCAGACACGCGGAGGAACCAGAACACACGGAGGAACCAGAACACACGGAGGAACCAGAACACACGAGGAACCAGAACACACTGAGGAACCAGAACACAGGAACCAGACATGCGGAGGAACCAGAACACACGGAGGAACCAGAACACACGGAGGAACCAGAACACACAGAGGAACCAGAACACAGAACAGACACGGAGGAACCAGAACACACAGAGGAACCAGAACACACGGAGGAACCAGAACACACGGAGGAACCAGAACACACGGAGGAACCAGAACACAGGAACCAGACACAGAGGAACCAGAACACACGAGGAACCAGAACACACGGAGGAACCAGAACACACAGAGGAACCAGAACACAGGAACCAGACACGCGGAGGAACCAGAACACACAGAGGAACCAGAACACACGGAGGAACTAGCACACACGGAGGAACCAGAACACACTCAGGAACCAGAACACAGGAACCAGACATGCAGAGGAACCAGAAGACACTCAGGAACCAGAACACAACGGAGGAACCAGCACACACGGAGGACCCAGAACACACGGAGGAACCAGAACACACTCAGGAACCAGAACACACGGAGGAACCAGAACACACTCAGTGTGGAACCAGAACACAGGTAGGAACCAGAACACACTCAGTGTTGAACCAGAACACACGGAGGAACCAGAACACACAGAGAAACCAGAACAAAACGAGGAACCAGAACACAACAGAGGAACCAGAACACAGGAACCAGACATGCGGAGGAACCAGAACACACGGAGGAACAAGAACACACGGAGGAACTAGCACACACGGAGGAACCAGAACACACTCAGGAACCAGAACACAGGAACCAGACATGCAGAGGAACCAGAAGACACTCAGGAACCAGAACACACGGAGGAACCAGAACACACTCAGGAACCAGAACACACAGAGGAACCAGAACACACTCAGGAACCAGAACACACGGAGGAACCAGAACACACGGAGGAACCAGAACACAGGAACCAGACACGCGGAGGAACCAGAACACACAGAGGAACCAGAACACACGGAGGAACCAGAACACACAGAGGAACCAGAACACAGGAACCAGACATGTCGAGGAACCAGAACACATGGAGGAACCTGAACATAACGGAGGAACCAGAACACAACGGAGGAACCAGAACACACGGAGGAAACAGAACACACGGAGGAACCAGAACACACGGAGGAACCAGAACACACGGAGGAACCAGAACACAGGAACCAGACACGCGGAGGAACCAGAACACACAGAGGAACCAGAAGACACAGAGGAACCAGAACACACGGAGGAACCAGCACACACGGAGGAACCAGAACACACAGAGAAACCAGAACACAAGAGGAACCAGAACACAACAGAGGAACCAGAACACAGGAACCAGACACGCGGAGGAACCAGCACACACGGATGAACCAGAACACACGGAGGAACCAGAACACAGGAGGAACCAGAACACACAGAGGAACCAGAACACAGGAGGAACCAGCACACACGGAGGAACCAGAACACACGGAGGAACCAGAACACACTCAGGAACCAGAACACACTCAGGAACCAGAACACACGGAGGAACCAGAACACACTCAGTGTGGAACCAGAACACACGGAGGAAGCAAAACACACAGAGAAACCAGAACACAACAGAGGAACCAGAACACAGGAACCAGACACACGGAGGAACCAGAACACACTCAGTGTGGAACCAGAACACACGGAGGAACCAGAACACACAGAGGAACCAGAACACAGGAACCAGACACGCGGAGGAACCAGAACACACGGAGGAACCAGAACACACGGAGGAACCAGAACACACGGAGGAACCAGAACACAGGAACCAGACATGCGGAGGAACCAGAACACACGGAGGAACCTGAACACAATGGAGGAACCAGAACACACAGAGGAACCAGAACACACAGAGGAATCAGAACACACGGAGGAACCAGAACACACAGAGGAACCAGAACACACGGAGGAACCAGAACACACGGAGGAACCAGAACACACAGAGGAACCAGAACACACGGAGGAACCAGAACACACGGAGGAACCAGAACACACAGAGGAACCAGAACACAGGAACCAGACACGCGGAGGAACCAGAACACACAGAGGAACCAGAACACACGAGGAACCAGAACACACGGAGGAACCAGAACACACGGAGGAACCAGAACACAGGAACCAGACATGCGGAGGAACCAGAACACACGGAGGAACCAGAACACACGGAGGAACCAGAACACAACGAGGAACCAGAACACACGGAGGAACCAGAACACACAGAGGAACCAGAACACACGGAGGAACCAGAACACACGGAGGAACCAGAACACACGGAGGAACCAGAACACACAGAGGAACCAGAACACACGAGGAACCAGAACACACGGAGGAACCAGAACACACGGAGGAACCAGAACACACGGAGGAACCAGAACACACGGAGGAACCAGAACACACGGAGGAACCAGAACACACAGAGGAACCAGAACACACAGAGGAACCAGAACACACGGAGGAACCAGAACACACGGAGGAACCAGAACACACGAGGAACCAGACACACAGAGGAACCAGAACACACAGAGGAACCAGAACACACGGAGGAACCAGAACACAGGAACCAGACACGCGGAGGAACCAGAACACACAGAGGAACCAGAACACACAGAGGAACCAGAACACACGGAGGAACCAGAACACACGGAGGAACCAGAACACAGGAACCAGACACGGAGGAACCAGAACACACAGAGGAACCAGAACACACGGAGGAACCAGAACACACGGAGGAACCAGAACACACGGAGGAACCAGAACACACGGAGGAACCAGAACACACGGAGGAACCAGAACACACGGAGGAACCAGAACACAGGAACCAGAACACGCGAGGAACCAGAACACACAGAGGAACCAGAACACACGGAGGAACCAGAACACACGGAGGAACCAGAACACAGGAACCAGACACGCAGAGGAACCAGAACACACGGAGGAACCAGAACACACGGAGGAACCAGAACACACGGAGGAACCAGAACACACGAGGAACCAGAACACACAGAGGAACCAGAACACACGAGGAACCAGAACACAGGAACCAGACACGGAGGAACCAGAACACACGAGGAACCAGAACACACCAGGAACCAGAACACAGGAACCAGACATGCAGAGGAACCAGAACACACGAGGAACCAGAACACACGGAGGAACCAGAACACACTGAGGAACCAGAACACACGGAGGAACCAGAACACACTCAGGAACCAGAACACACGGAGGAACCAGAACACACTCAGGGGAACCAGAACACACGGAGGAACCAGAACACACAGAGAACCAGAACACACGAGGAACCAGAACACACAGAGGAACCAGAACACAGGAACCAGACACACGGAGGAACCAGAACACACGGAGGAACCAGAACACACAGAGGAACCAGAACACACGGAGGAACCAGAACACACGGAGGAACCAGAACACACGGAGGAACCAGAACACACGGAGGAACCAGAACACACGGAGGAACCAGAACACACGGAGGAACCAGAACACAGGAACCAGACACACGGAGGAACCAGAACACACGGAGGAACCAGAACACACGGAGGAACCAGAACACACGAGGAACCAGAACACACGGAGGAACCAGAACACACGGAGGAACCAGAACACACGGAGGAACCAGAACACACGAGGAACCAGAACACACGGAGGAACCAGAACACACGGAGGAACCAGAACACACGGAGGAACCAGAACACACGGAGGAACCAGAACACACGGAGGAACCAGAACACACGGAGGAACCAGAACACACAGAGGAACCAGAACACACGGAGGAACCAGAACACACGGAGGAACCAGAACACACGGAGGAACCAGAACACACGGAGGAACCAGAACACAGGAACCAGACACACGAGGAACCAGAACACACGGAGGAACCAGAACACACGGAGGAACCAGAACACACGAGGAACCAGAACACACGGAGGAACCAGAACACACGGAGGAACCAGAACACACGGAGGAACCAGAACACACGAGGAACCAGAACACACGGAGGAACCAGAACACACGGAGGAACCAGAACACACGGAGGAACCAGAACACACGGAGGAACCAGAACACACGGAGGAACCAGAACACACGGAGGAACCAGAACACACGGAGGAACCAGAACACAGGAACCAGACACGGAGGAACCAGAACACACGGAGGAACCAGAACACACGGAGGAACCAGAACACACGGAGGAACCAGAACACACGAGGAACCAGACACACGGAGGAACCAGAACACACGGAGGAACCAGAACACACGGAGGAACCAGAACACACGGAGGAACCAGAACACACGGAGGAACCAGAACACACGGAGGAACCAGAACACACGGAGGAACCAGAACACACGGAGGAACCAGAACACACGAGGAACCAGAACACACGGAGGAACCAGAACACACGGAGGAACCAGAACACACGGAGGAACCAGAACACACGGAGGAACCAGAACACAGGAACCAGACACGGAGGAACCAGAACACACGGAGGAACCAGAACACACGGAGGAACCAGAACACACGGAGGAACCAGAACACACGGAGGAACCAGAACACACGAGGAACCAGAACACACGGAGGAACCAGAACACACGGAGGAACCAGAACACACAGAGGAACCAGAACACACGGAGGAACCAGAACACAGGAACCAGACACCGGAGGAACCAGAACACACAGAGGAACCAGAACACACGGAGGAACCAGAACACACGGAGGAACCAGAACACAGGAACCAGACACGAGGAACCAGAACACACGGAGGAACCAGAACACACGGAGGAACCAGAACACACGGAGGAACCAGAACACACGGAGGAACCAGAACACACGAGGAACCAGAACACACGAGGAACCAGAACACACGGAGGAACCAGAACACACGAGGAACCAGAACACGAACCACAGGAGGAACCAGAACACACGGAGGAACCAGAACACACGAGGAACCAGAACACACGGAGGAACCAGAACACACGGAGGAACCAGAACACACGGAGGAACCAGAACACACGGAGGAACCAGAACACACGGAGGAACCAGAACACACGAGGAACCAGAACACACGGAGGAACCAGAACACACGAGGAACCAGAACACACGGAGGAACCAGAACACACGGAGGAACCAGAACACACGAGAACCAGACACACGGAGGAACCAGAACACACGGAGGAACCAGAACACACGAGGAACCAGAACACAGGAACCAGACACACGGAGGAACCAGAACACACGGAGGAACCAGAACACACGGAGGAACCAGAACACACGGAGGAACCAGAACACACGGAGGAACCAGAACACACGGAGGAACCAGAACACACGGAGGAACCAGAACACACGAGGAACCAGAACACACGAGGAACCAGAACACACGGAGGAACCAGAACACACGGAGGAACCAGAACACACGGAGGAACCAGAACACACGGAGGAACCAGAACACACGGAGGAACCAGAACACACGGAGGAACCAGAACACACGGAGGAACCAGAACACACGGAGGAACCAGAACACACGAGGAACCAGAACACACGGAGGAACCAGAACACAGGAACCAGACACACGGAGGAACCAGAACACACGGAGGAACCAGAACACACGGAGGAACCAGAACACACGAGGAACCAGAACACACGGAGGAACCAGAACACACGGAGGAACCAGAACACACGGAGGAACCAGAACACACGGAGGAACCAGAACACACGAGGAACCAGAACACACGGAGGAACCAGAACACACGAGGAACCAGAACACACGGAGGAACCAGAACACACGGAGGAACCAGAACACACGGAGGAACCAGAACACACTCAGGAACCAGAACACACGGAGGAACCAGAACACACGGAGGAACCAGAACACACGGAGGAACCAGAACACACGGAGGAACCAGAACACACGGAGGAACCAGAACACACAGAGGAACCAGAACACACAGAGGAACCAGAACACACGGAGGAACCAGAACACACGGAGGAACCAGAACACAGGAACCAGACACGCGAGGAACCAGAACACACGGAGGAACCAGAACACACGGAGGAACCAGAACACACGGAGGAACCAGAACACACGGAGGAACCAGAACACACAGAGGAACCAGAACACACGGAGGAACCAGAACACAGGAACCAGACACGGAGGAACCAGAACACACAGAGGAACCAGAACACACGGAGGAACCAGAACACACGGAGGAACCAGAACACACGGAGGAACCAGAACACAGGAACCAGAACACAGAGGAACCAGAACACACGGAGGAACCAGAACACACAGAGGAACCAGAACACAGGAACCAGACACGCGGAGGAACCAGAACACACAGAGGAACCAGAACACACGGAGGAACCAGAACACACGGAGGAACCAGAACACACGGAGGAACCAGAACACACAGAGGAACCAGAACACAACGAGGAACCAGAACACAACAGAGGAACCAGAACACACACGGAGGAACCAGAACACACGGAGGAACCAGAACACACGGAGGAACCAGAACACACGGAGGAACCAGAACACACAGAGGAACCAGAACACACGGAGGAACCAGAACACACGGAGGAACCAGAACACACGGAGGAACCAGAACACACGGAGGAACCAGAACACACGGAGGAACCAGAACACAGGAACCAGACACGGAGGAACCAGAACACACGGAGGAACCAGAACACACGGAGGAACCAGAACACACGGAGGAACCAGAACACACGGAGGAACCAGAACACACGAGGAACCAGAACACACTCAGGAACCAGAACACAGGAACCAGACACAGAGGAACCAGAACACACAGGAACCAGAACACAGGAACCAGACACACGAGGAACCAGAACACAGGAACCAGACACACGGAGGAACCAGAACACACGGAGGAACCAGAACACACGAGGAACCAGAACACACGGAGGAACCAGAACACACGGAGGAACCAGAACACACGGAGGAACCAGAACACACGGAGGAACCAGAACACACGGAGGAACCAGAACACACGGAGGAACCAGAACACACGGAGGAACCAGAACACACGGAGGAACCAGAACACACGGAGGAACCAGAACACAGGAACCAGACACGGAGGAACCAGAACACACGGAGGAACCAGAACACACGGAGGAACCAGAACACACGGAACCAGACACACGGAGGAACCAGAACACACAGAGGAACCAGAACACACGGAGGAACCAGAACACACGGAGGAACCAGAACACACGGAGGAACCAGAACACACGGAGGAACCAGAACACACGGAGGAACCAGAACACACGGAGGAACCAGAACACAGGAACCAGACACACGGAGGAACCAGAACACACGGAGGAACCAGAACACACGGAGGAACCAGAACACACGGAGGAACCAGAACACACGGAGGAACCAGAACACACGGAGGAACCAGAACACACGGAGGAACCAGAACACAGGAACCAGACACACGGAGGAACCAGAACACACGGAGGAACCAGAACACACGAGGAACCAGAACACAACGAGGAACCAGAACACAGGAACCAGACACGCAGAGGAACCAGAACACACTCAGGAACCAGAACACACGGAGGAACCAGCAAACACAGAGGAACCAGAACACACTCAGGAACCAGAACACAGGAACCAGACATGCAGAGGAACCAGAACACACGGAGGAACCAGAAACACAGAGGAACCAGAACACACAGAGGAACCAGAACACAGGAACCAGACACGCGAGGAACCAGAACACACAGTGGACCCAGCGGAGGAACCAGAACACACGGAGGAACCAGAACACGACACCGGAGGAACCAGAACACACGAGGAACCAGAAGACACAGAGGAACCAGAACACACGGAGGAACCAGCACACAAGGAGGAACCAGAACACACAGAGAAACCAGAACACAACAATGAACCAGAACACAACAGAGGAACCAGAACACAGGAACCAGACACGCGGAGGAACCAGAACACACGGATGAACCAGAACACACGGAGGAACCAGAACACATGGAGGAACCAGAACACACAGAGGAACCAGAACACACGGAGGAACCAGAACACACGGAGGAACCAGAACACACAGAGGAACCAGAACACAGGAACCAGACACGCAGAGGAACCAGAACACACAGAGGAACCAGAACACACGGAGGAACCAGAACACACGGAGGAACCAGAACACAGGAACCAGACATGCGGAGGAACCAGAACACATGGAGGAACCTGAACACAACGGAGGTACCAGAACACAACAGAGGAACCAGAACACACGGAGGAACCAGAACACACAGAGGAACCAGAACACACGGAGGAACCAGAACACAGGAACCAGACACGGGGAGGAACCAGAACACACAGAGGAACCAGAACACAACGAGGAACCAGAACACACGGAGGAACCAGAACACACGGAGGAACCAGAACACACGGAGTAACCAGCACACATGGAGGAACCAGAACACACAGAGAAACCAGAACACACGGAGGAACCAGAACACACAGAGGAACCAGAACACACGGAGGAACCAGAACACACGGAGGAACCAGACACGCAGAGGAACCAGAACACACAGAGGAACCAGAACACAACGGAGGAACCAGAACACAGGAACCAGACACGCAGAGGAACCAGAACACACAGAGGAACCAGAACACACAGAGAAACCAGAACACAACGAGGAACCAGAACACAACAGAGGAACCAGGACACAGGAACCAGAACACACTCAGGAACCAGAACACAACGGAGGAACCAGAACACAGGAACCAGACACGCAGAGGAACCAGAAAACACGGAGGAACCAGAACACACGGAGGAACCAGAACACACGGAGGAACCAGAACACACTCAGGAACCAGAACACAGGAAACCAGATATGCAGAGGAACCAGAACACACTCATGAACCAGAACATACAGAGGAACCAGAACACACTCAGGAACCAGAACACACGGAGGAACCAGAACACATTCAGTGTGGAACCAGAACAAACTGAGGAACCAGAACAAACGGAGGAACCAGAACACACAGAGAAACCAGAACACAACGAGGAACCAGAACACAACAGACAAACCAGAACACAGGAACAAGACACGCGGAGGAACCAGAACACACAGAGGAACCAGAACACACTCAGGAACCAGAACACAGGAACCAGACATGCAGAGGAACCAGAACACACTCAGTCTGGAAACAGAACACAAGGAGGAACCAAACACACAGAGAAACCAGAACACAACAGAGGAACAGGAACACAGGAACCAGACACGCGGAGGAACCAGAACATACTCAGTGTGGAACCAGAACACACGGAGGAACCAGAATACACGGAGGAACCAGAACACACGGAAGAACCAGAACACACGGAGGAACCAGAACACACTCAGGAACCAGAACACACGGAGGAACCAGAACACACTAAGTGTGGAACCAGAACAAACGGAGGAACCAGAACACACGGAGGAACCAGAACACACAGAGGAACCAGAACACAGGAACCAGACACACAGAGGAACCAGAACACACGGAGGAACCAGAACACATGGAGGAACCAGAACACAGGAACCAGACACGCGGAGGAACCAGAACACACAGAGGAACCAGAACACACAGAGGAACCAGAACACACGGAGGAACCAGCACACACGGAGGAACCAGAACACACAGAGAAACCAGAACACAACGAGGAACCAGAACACAACAGAGGAACCAGAACACGGGAACCAGACACACGGAGGAACCAGAACACACGGAGGAACCAGAACACACGGAGGAACCAGAACACACGGAGGAACCAGAACACAGGAACCAGATACGCGGAGGAACCAGAACACACAGAGGAACCAGAACACACAGAGGAACCAGAACACACGGCGGAACCAGCACACACGGAGGAACCAGAACACACAGAGAAACCAGAACACTACGAGGAACCAGAACACAACAGAGGAACCAGAACACACAGAGGAACCAGAACACACGGAGGAACCAGCACACACGGAGGAACCAGAACACACGGAGGAACCAGAACACACGGAGGAACCAGAACACACTCAGGAACCAGAACACACTCAGGAACCGGAACACACTGAGGAACCAGAACACACTCAGTGTGGAACCAGAACACACGGAGGAAGCAAAACACACAGAGAAACCAGAACACAGCAGAGGAACCAGAACACAGGAACCAGACACACGGAGGAACCAGAACACACTCAGTGTGGAACCAGAACACACAGAGGAACCAGAACACACAGAGGAACCAGAACACAGGAACCAGACACGCGGAGGAACCAGAACACACGGAGGAACCAGAACACAACGGAGGAACCAGCACACACGGAGGACCCAGAACACACGGAGGAACCAGAACACACAGAGGAACCAGAACACACGGAGGAACCAGAACACAGGAACCAGACATGCGGAGGAACCAGAACACACGGAGGAACCTGAACACAACGGAGGAACCAGAACACACGGAGGAACCAGAACACACAGAGGAACCAGAACACACGGAGGAACCAGAACACACAGAGGAACCAGAACACACGGAGGAACCAGAACACACTCAGTGTGGAAGCAGAATACGCGGAGGAACCAGAACACACGGAGGAACCAGAACACACGGAGGAACCAGAACACAACGGAGGAACCAGAACACAGGAACCAGACACGCGGAGGAACCAGAACACACGGAGGAACCAGAACACACGAAGGAACCAGAACACAACGGAGGAACCAGAACACAATGGAGGAACCAGAACACAGGAACCAGACACGCGGAGGAACCAGAACACACGGAGGAACACACAGAGGAACCAGAACACAACGGAGGAACCAGAACACAGGAACCAGACACGCAGAGGAACCAGAACACACTCAGGAACCAGAACACACGGAGGAACCAGCACACACAGAGGAACCAGAACACACTCAGGAACCAGAACACAGGAACCAGACATGCAGAGGAACCAGAACACACGGAGGAACCAGAAAACAAGAGGAACCAGAACACAACAGAGGAACCAGAACACAGGAACCAGACACGCAGAGGAACCAGAACACACTCAGTGTGGACCCAGAACATGCGGAGGAACCAGAACACACGGAGGAACCAGAACACAGGAACAGACACGCGGAGGAACCAGAACACACAGAGGAACCAGAAGACACAGAGGAACCAGAACACACGGAGGAACCAGCACACAAGGAGGAACCAGAACACACAGAGAAACCAGAACACAACAATGAACCAGAACACAACAGAGGAACCAGAACACAGGAACCAGACACGCGGAGGAACCAGAACACACGGATGAACCAGAACACACGGAGGAACCAGAACACATGGAGGAACCAGAACACACAGAGGAACCAGAACACACGGAGGAACCAGAACACACGGAGGAACCAGAACACACAGAGGAACCAGAACACAGGAACCAGACACGCAGAGGAACCAGAACACACAGAGGAACCAGAACACACGGAGGAACCAGAACACACGGAGGAACCAGAACACAGGAACCAGACATGCGGAGGAACCAGAACACATGGAGGAACCTGAACACAACGGAGGTACCAGAACACAACAGAGGAACCAGAACACACGGAGGAACCAGAACACACAGAGGAACCAGAACACACGGAGGAACCAGAACACAGGAACCAGACACGGGGAGGAACCAGAACACACAGAGGAACCAGAACACAACGAGGAACCAGAACACACGGAGGAACCAGAACACACGGAGGAACCAGAACACACGGAGGAACCAGAACACACGGAGTAACCAGCACACACGGAGGAACCAGAACACACTCAGTGTGGAACCAGAACACACGGAGGAAGCAAAACACACAGAGAAACCAGAACACAACAGAGGAACCAGAACACAGGAACCAGACACACGGAGGAACCAGAACACACTCAGTGTGGAACCAGAACACACGGAGGAACCAGAACACACGGAGGAACCAGAACACAGGAACCAGACACGCTGAGGAACCAGAACACACGGAGGACCCAGAACACACGGAGGAACCAGAACACACGGAGGAACCAGAACACACGGAGGAACCAGAACACACGGAGGAACCAGAACACAGGAACCAGACATGCGGAGGAACCAGAACACACGGAGGAACCAGAACACACGGAGGAACCAGAACACAGGAACCAGACATGTGGAGGAACCAGAACACACGGAGGAACCTGAACACAACAGAGGAACCAGAACACAACGGAGGAACCAGAACACACGGAGGAACCAGAACACAGGAACCAGACACACGGAGGAACCAGAAGACACAGAGGAACCAGAACAACAACAACAACAAATTGTGAGGATTGAATCCTCTTTATTGGTCACATACATGAAGACATACAGTGAAACGTGTTCTCTGCATTAACCCATCCTAGTATTAGGAGCAGGAACCAGACATGCAGAGGAACAAGAACACACTCAGGAACCAGAACACACAGAGGAACCAGAACACACTCAGGAACCAGAACACACGGAGGAACCAGAACACACTCAGGAACCAGAACACACTCAGTGTGGAACCAGAACACACTCAGTGTGGAACCAGAACACACAGAGGAACCAAAACACACAGAGAAACCAGAACACACGGAGGAACCAGAACACACTCAGGAACCAGAACACAACGGAGGAACCAGAACACAGGAACCAGACGCGGAGGAACCAGAAAAAATGGAGGAACCAGAACACACGGAGGAACCAGAACACACTCAGGAACTAGAACACAGGGAGGAACCAGAACACACTCAGTGTGGAACCAGAACAAACGGAGGAACCAGAACACACAGAGAAACCAGAACACAACGAGGAACCAGAACACACGGAGGAACCAGAACACACGGAGGAACCAGAACACACGGAGGAACCGAAACACACGGAGGAACCAGAACACACGGAGGAACCAGAACACACGGAGGAACCAGAACACAGGAACCAGACACGCGGAGGAACCAGAACACACAGAGGAACCAGAACACATGGAGGAACCACAACACACAGAGGAACCAGAACACAGGAACCAGACATGTGGAGGAACCAGAACACACGGAGGAACCTGAACACAATGGAGGAACCAGAACACAACGGAGGAACCAGAACACACGGAGGAACCAGAACACACGGAGGAACCAGAACACACTCAGGAACTAGAACACAGGAACCAGACATGCAGAGGAACCAGAACACACTCATGAACCAGAACACACAGAGGAACCAGAACACACTCAGGAACCAGAACACACGGAGGAACCAGAACACACTCAGTGTGGAACCAGAACAAACGGAGGAACCAGAACACACGGAGGAACCAGAACACACGGAGTAACCAGCACACATGGAGGAACCAGAACACACAGAGATACCAGAACACACGGAGGAACCAGAACACACAGAGGAACCAGAACACACGGAGGAACCAGAACACACGGAGGAACCAGACACGCAGAGGAACCAGAACACACAGAGGAACCAGAACACAACGGAGGAACCAGAACACAGGAACCAGACACGCAGAGGAACCAGAACACACAGAGGAACCAGAACACACAGAGAAACCAGAACACAACGAGGAACCAGAACACAACAGAGGAACCAGGACACAGGAACCAGAACACACTCAGGAACCAGAACACAACGGAGGAACCAGAACACAGGAACCAGACACGCAGAGGAACCAGAAAACACGGAGGAACCAGAACACACGGAGGAACCAGAACACACGGAGGAACCAGAACACACTCAGGAACCAGAACACAGGAAACCAGATATGCAGAGGAACCAGAACACACTCATGAACCAGAACATACAGAGGAACCAGAACACACTCAGGAACCAGAACACACGGAGGAACCAGAACACATTCAGTGTGGAACCAGAACAAACTGAGGAACCAGAACAAACGGAGGAACCAGAACACACAGAGAAACCAGAACACAACGAGGAACCAGAACACAACAGACAAACCAGAACACAGGAACAAGACACGCGGAGGAACCAGAACACACAGAGGAACCAGAACACACTCAGGAACCAGAACACAGGAACCAGACATGCAGAGGAACCAGAACACACTCAGTCTGGAAACAGAACACAAGGAGGAACCAAACACACAGAGAAACCAGAACACAACAGAGGAACAGGAACACAGGAACCAGACACGCGGAGGAACCAGAACATACTCAGTGTGGAACCAGAACACACGGAGGAACCAGAACACACGGAGGAACCAGAACACACGGAAGAACCAGAACACACGGAGGAACCAGAACACACTCAGGAACCAGAACACACGGAGGAACCAGAACACACTAAGTGTGGAACCAGAACAAACGGAGGAACCAGAACACACGGAGGAACCAGAACACACAGAGGAACCAGAACACAGGAACCAGACACACAGAGGAACCAGAACACACGGAGGAACCAGAACACATGGAGGAACCAGAACACAGGAACCAGACACGCGGAGGAACCAGAACACACAGAGGAACCAGAACACACAGAGGAACCAGAACACACGGAGGAACCAGCACACACGGAGGAACCAGAACACACAGAGAAACCAGAACACAACGAGGAACCAGAACACAACAGAGGAACCAGAACACGGGAACCAGACACACGGAGGAACCAGAACACACGGAGGAACCAGAACACACGGAGGAACCAGAACACACGGAGGAACCAGAACACAGGAACCAGATACGCGGAGGAACCAGAACACACAGAGGAACCAGAACACACAGAGGAACCAGAACACACGGCGGAACCAGCACACACGGAGGAACCAGAACACACAGAGAAACCAGAACACTACGAGGAACCAGAACACAACAGAGGAACCAGAACACACAGAGGAACCAGAACACACGGAGGAACCAGCACACACGGAGGAACCAGAACACACGGAGGAACCAGAACACACGGAGGAACCAGAACACACTCAGGAACCAGAACACACTCAGGAACCGGAACACACTGAGGAACCAGAACACACTCAGTGTGGAACCAGAACACACGGAGGAAGCAAAACACACAGAGAAACCAGAACACAGCAGAGGAACCAGAACACAGGAACCAGACACACGGAGGAACCAGAACACACTCAGTGTGGAACCAGAACACACAGAGGAACCAGAACACACAGAGGAACCAGAACACAGGAACCAGACACGCGGAGGAACCAGAACACACGGAGGAACCAGAACACAACGGAGGAACCAGCACACACGGAGGACCCAGAACACACGGAGGAACCAGAACACACAGAGGAACCAGAACACACGGAGGAACCAGAACACAGGAACCAGACATGCGGAGGAACCAGAACACACGGAGGAACCTGAACACAACGGAGGAACCAGAACACACGGAGGAACCAGAACACACAGAGGAACCAGAACACACGGAGGAACCAGAACACACAGAGGAACCAGAACACACGGAGGAACCAGAACACACTCAGTGTGGAAGCAGAATACGCGGAGGAACCAGAACACACGGAGGAACCAGAACACACGGAGGAACCAGAACACAACGGAGGAACCAGAACACAGGAACCAGACACGCGGAGGAACCAGAACACACGGAGGAACCAGAACACACGAAGGAACCAGAACACAACGGAGGAACCAGAACACAATGGAGGAACCAGAACACAGGAACCAGACACGCGGAGGAACCAGAACACACGGAGGAACACACAGAGGAACCAGAACACAACGGAGGAACCAGAACACAGGAACCAGACACGCAGAGGAACCAGAACACACTCAGGAACCAGAACACACGGAGGAACCAGCACACACAGAGGAACCAGAACACACTCAGGAACCAGAACACAGGAACCAGACATGCAGAGGAACCAGAACACACGGAGGAACCAGAAAACAAGAGGAACCAGAACACAACAGAGGAACCAGAACACAGGAACCAGACACGCAGAGGAACCAGAACACACTCAGTGTGGACCCAGAACATGCGGAGGAACCAGAACACACGGAGGAACCAGAACACAGGAACAGACACGCGGAGGAACCAGAACACACAGAGGAACCAGAAGACACAGAGGAACCAGAACACACGGAGGAACCAGCACACAAGGAGGAACCAGAACACACAGAGAAACCAGAACACAACAATGAACCAGAACACAACAGAGGAACCAGAACACAGGAACCAGACACGCGGAGGAACCAGAACACACGGATGAACCAGAACACACGGAGGAACCAGAACACATGGAGGAACCAGAACACACGGAGGAACCAGAACACAACGGAGGAACCAGAACACAGGAACCAGACACGCGGAGGAACCAGAACACACGGAGGAACCAGAACACACGAAGGAACCAGAACACAACGGAGGAACCAGAACACAATGGAGGAACCAGAACACAGGAACCAGACACGCGGAGGAACCAGAACACACGGAGGAACACACAGAGGAACCAGAACACAACGGAGGAACCAGAACACAGGAACCAGACACGCAGAGGAACCAGAACACACTCAGGAACCAGAACACACGGAGGAACCAGCACACACAGAGGAACCAGAACACACTCAGGAACCAGAACACAGGAACCAGACATGCAGAGGAACCAGAACACACGGAGGAACCAGAAAACAAGAGGAACCAGAACACAACAGAGGAACCAGAACACAGGAACCAGACACGCAGAGGAACCAGAACACACTCAGTGTGGACCCAGAACATGCGGAGGAACCAGAACACACGGAGGAACCAGAACACAGGAACAGACACGCGGAGGAACCAGAACACACAGAGGAACCAGAAGACACAGAGGAACCAGAACACACGGAGGAACCAGCACACAAGGAGGAACCAGAACACACAGAGAAACCAGAACACAACAATGAACCAGAACACAACAGAGGAACCAGAACACAGGAACCAGACACGCGGAGGAACCAGAACACACGGATGAACCAGAACACACGGAGGAACCAGAACACATGGAGGAACCAGAACACACAGAGGAACCAGAACACATGGAGGAACCAGCACACACGGAGGAACCAGAACACACGGAGGAACCAGAACACACTCAGGAACCAGAACACACTCAGGAACCAGAACACACGGAGGAACCAGAACACACTCAGTGTGGAACCAGAACACACGGAGGAAGCAAAACACACAGAGAAACCAGAACACAACAGAGGAACCAGAACACAGGAACCAGACACACGGAGGAACCAGAACACACTCAGTGTGGAACCAGAACACACGGAGGAACCAGAACACACGGAGGAACCAGAACACAGGAACCAGACACGCTGAGGAACCAGAACACACGGAGGAACCAGAACACAACGGAGGAACCAGAACACACAGAGGACCCAGAACACACGGAGGAACCAGAACACACGGAGGAACCAGAACACACGGAGGAACCAGAACACACGGAGGAACCAGAACACACGGAGGAACCAGAACACACGGAGGAACCAGAACACACAGAGAACCAGAACACAACGAGGAACCAGAACACAACAGAGGAACCAGAACACAGGAACCAGACACGCGGAGGAACCAGAACACACGGAGGAACCAGAACACACGGAGGAACCAGAACACACTCAGGAACCAGAACACACTCAGGAACCAGAACACACGGAGGAACCAGAACACACTCAGTGTGGAACCAGAACACACGGAGGAAGCAAAACACACAGAGAAACCAGAACACAACAGAGGAACCAGAACATAGGAACCAGACACACGGAGGAACCAGAACACACTCAGTGTGGAACCAGAACACACGGAGGAACCAGAACACACGGAGGAACCAGAACACAGGAACCAGACACGCGGAGGAACCAGAACACACGGAGGAACCAGAAAACAACGGAGGAACCAGCACACACGGAGGAACCAGAACACACGGAGGAACCAGAACACACGGAGGAACCAGAACACACGGAGGAACCAGAACACACGGAGGAACCAGAACACAACGGAGGAACCAGAACACAAGGAGGAACCAGAACACAGGAACCAGACACGCGGAGGAACCAGAACACGCGGAGGAACCAGAACACAACGGAGGAACCAGAACACAGGAACCAGACACGCGGAGGAACCAGAACACACGGAGGAACCAGAACACACTCAGTGTGGAACCAGAACAAACGGAGGAACCAGAACACACAGAGAAACCAGAACACAACGAGGAACCAGAACACACGGAGGAACCAGAACACACGGAGGAACCAGAACACACGGAGGAACCGAAACACACGGAGGAACCAGAACACACGGAGGAACCAGAACACAAGGAACCAGACACACGGAGGAACCAGAACACACAGAGGAACCAGAACACATGGAGGAACCACAACACACGGAGGAACCAGAACACAGGAACCAGACATGTGGAGGAACCAGAACACACAGAGGAACCTGAACACAATGGAGGAACCAGAACACAACGGAGGAACCAGAACACACGGAGGAACCAGAACACACGGAGGAACCAGAACACAGGAACCAGACACGCGGAGGAACCAGAACACACAGAGGAACCAGAAGACACAGAGGAACCAGAACAAACGGAGGAACCAGCACACACGGAGGAATCAGAACACACAGAGAAACCAGAACACAACGAGGAACCAGAACACAACAGAGGAACCAGAACACAGGAACCAGACACGCGGAGGAACCAGAACACACGGAGGAACCAGAACACACGGAGGAACCAGAACACACTCAGGAACCAGAACACACTCAGGAACCAGAACACACGGAGGAACCAGAACACACTCAGTGTGGAACCAGAACACACGGAGGAAGCAAAACACACAGAGAAACCAGAACACAACAGAGGAACCAGAACACTAGGAACCAGACACACGGAGGAACCAGAACACACTCAGTGTGGAACCAGAACACACGGAGGAACCAGAACACACGGAGGAACCAGAACACAGGAACCAGACACGCGGAGGAACCAGAACACACGGAGGAACCAGAACACAACGGAGGAACCAGCACACACGGAGGACCCAGAACACACGGAGGAACCAGAACACACGGAGGAACCAGAACACACGGAGGAACCAGAACACACGGAGGAACCAGAACACACGGAGGAACCAGAACACAACGGAGGAACCAGAACACAATGGAGGAACCAGAACACAGGAACCAGACACGCGGAGGAACTAGAACACGCGGAGGAACCAGAACACAACGGAGGAACCAGAACACAGGAACCAGACACGCGGAGGAACCAGAACACACGGAGGAACACACAGAGGAACCAGAACACACAGTGGAACCAGAACACACGGAGGAACCAGAACACACAGAGGAACCAGAACACATGGAGGAACCAGAACACAACGGAGGAACCAGAACACAATGGAGGAACCAGAACACAGGAACCAGACACGCGGAGGAACCAGAACACACGGAGGAACCAGAACACAACGGAGGAACCAGAACACAGGAACCAGACACGCGGAGGAACCAGAACACACGGAGGAACACACAGAGGAACCAGAACACAATGGAGGAACCAGAACACAGGAACCACACACGCAGAGGAACCAGAACACACTCAGGAACCAGAACACACGGAGGAACCAGCACACACGGAGGAACCAGAACACACTCAGGAACCAGAACACAGGAACCAGACATGCAGAGGAACAAGAACACACTCAGGAACCAGAACACACAGAGGAACCAGAACACACTCAGGAACCAGAACACACGGAGGAACCAGAACACACTCAGGAACCAGAACACACTCAGGGGAACCAGAACACACTCAGTGTGGAACCAGAACACACAGAGGAACCAAAACACACAGAGAAACCAGAACACACGGAGGAACCAGAACACACTCAGGAACCAGAACACAACAGAGGAACCAGAACACAGGAACCAGACACGCAGAGGAACCAGAAAACATGGAGGAACCAGAACACACGGAGGAACCAGAACACACGGAGGAACCAGAACACACTCAGGAACTAGAACACAGGGAGGAACCAGAACACACTCAGTGTGGAACCAGAACAAACGGAGGAACCAGAACACACAGAGAAACCAGAACACAACGAGGAACCAGAACACACGGAGGAACCAGAACACACGGAGGAACCAGAACACACGGAGGAACCGAAACACACGGAGGAACCAGAACACACGGAGGAACCAGAACACACGGAGGAACCAGAACACAGGAACCAGACACGCGGAGGAACCAGAACACACAGAGGAACCAGAACACACGGAGGAACCACAACACACGGAGGAACCAGAACACAGGAACCAGACATGTGGAGGAACCAGAACACACGGAGGAACCTGAACACAATGGAGGAACCAGAACACAACGGAGGAACCAGAACACACGGAGGAACCAGAACACACTCAGGAACTAGAACACAGGAACCAGACATGCAGAGGAACCAGAACACACTCATGAACCAGAACACACAGAGGAACCAGAACACACTCAGGAACCAGAACACACGGAGGAACCAGAACACACTCAGTGTGGAACCAGAACAAACGGAGGAACCAGAACACACAGAGAAACCAGAACACAACGAGGAACCAGATCACACGGAGGAACCAGAACACACGGAGGAACCGAAACACACGGAGGAACCAGAACACATGGAGGAACCAGAACACACGGAGGAACCAGAACACAGGAACCAGACACACGGAGGAACCAGAACACACAGAGGAACCAGAACACATGGAGGAACCACAACACACGGAGGAACCAGAACACACTCAGGAACCAGAACACAACAGAGGAACCAGAACACAGGAACCAGACACGCAGAGGAACCAGAACAAATGGAGGAACCAGAACACACGGAGGAACCAGAACACACGGAGGAACCAGAACACACTCAGGAACTAGAACACAGGGAGGAACCAGAACACACTCAGTGTGGAACCAGAACAAACGGAGGAACCAGAACACACAGAGAAACCAGAACACAACGAGGAACCAGAACACACGGAGGAACCAGAACACACGGAGGAACCAGAACACACGGAGGAACCGAAACACACGGAGGAACCAGAACACACGGAGGAACCAGAACACACGGAGGAACCAGAACACAGGAACCAGACACGCGGAGGAACCAGAACACACAGAGGAACCAGAACACATGGAGGAACCACAACACACGGAGGAACCAGAACACAGGAACCAGACATGTGGAGGAACCAGAACACACGGAGGAACCTGAACACAATGGAGGAACCAGAACACACGGAGGAACCAGAACACACGGAGGAACCAGAACACACGGAGGAACCAGAACACACTCAGGAACTAGAACACAGGAACCAGACATGCAGAGGAACCAGAACACACTCATGAACCAGAACACACAGAGGAACCAGAACACACGGAGGAACCAGAACACACGGAGGAACCAGAACACACTCAGTGTGGAACCAGAACACACGGAGGAACCAGAACACACAGAGAAACCAGAACACAACGAGGAACCAGATCACACGGAGGAACCAGAACACACGGAGGAACCAGAACACACGGAGGAACCGAAACACACGGAGGAACCAGAACACACGGAGGAACCAGAACACACGGAGGAACCAGAACACAGGAACCAGACACACGGAGGAACCAGAACACACAGAGGAACCAGAACACACGGAGGAACCACAACACACGGAGGAACCAGAACACAGGAACCAGACATGTGGAGGAACCAGAACACACGGAGGAACCTGAACACAATGGAGGAACCAGAACACACGGAGGAACCAGAACACACGGAGGAACCAGAACACACGGAGGAACCAGAACACAGGAACCAGACACGCGGAGGAACCAGAACACACAGAGGAACCAGAAGACACAGAGGAACCAGAACAAACGGAGGAACCAGCACACACGGAGGAACCAGAACACACAGAGAAACCAGAACACAACGAGGAACCAGAACACAACAGAGGAACCAGAACACAGGAACCAGACACGCGGAGGAACCAGAACACACGGAGGAACCAGAACACACGGAGGAACCAGAACACACTCAGGAACCAGAACACACTCAGGAACCAGAACACACGGAGGAACCAGAACACACTCAGTGTGGAACCAGAACACACGGAGGAAGCAAAACACACAGAGAAACCAGAACACAACAGAGGAACCAGAACATAGGAACCAGACACACGGAGGAACCAGAACACACTCAGTGTGGAACCAGAACACACGGAGGAACCAGAACACACGGAGGAACCAGAACACAGGAACCAGACACGCGGAGGAACCAGAACACACGGAGGAACCAGAACACAACGGAGGAACCAGCACACACGGAGGACCCAGAACACACGGAGGAACCAGAACACACGGAGGAACCAGAACACACGGAGGAACCAGAACACAACGGAGGAACCAGAACACAATGGAGGAACCAGAACACAGGAACCAGACACGCGGAGGAACCAGAACACGCGGAGGAACCAGAACACAACGGAGGAACCAGAACACAGGAACCAGACACGCGGAGGAACCAGAACACACAGAGGAACACACAGAGGAACCAGAACACAACGGAGGAACCAGAACACAGGAACCAGACACGCAGAGGAACCAGAACACACTCAGGAACCAGAACACACGGAGGAACCAGCACACACGGAGGAACCAGAACACACTCAGGAACCAGAACACAGGAACCAGACATGCAGAGGAACCAGAACACACTCAGGAACCAGAACACACAGAGGAACCAGAACACACTCAGGAACCAGAACACACGGAGGAACCAGAACACACTCAGGAACCAGAACACACGGAGGAACCAGAACACACTCTGGAACCAGAACACACTCAGTGTGGAACCAGAACACACAGAGGAACCAAAACACACAGAGAAACCAGAACACACGGAGGAACCAGAACACACTCAGGAACCAGAACACAGGAACCAGAACACACGGAGGAACCAGAACACACTCAGTGTGGAACCAGAACACACGGAGGAACCAGAACACACAGAGGAACCAGAACACACGGAGGAACCAGCACACACGGAGGAACCAGAACACACGGAGGAACCAGCACACACGAGGAACCAGAACACACGGAGGAACCAGAACACACTCAGGAACCAGAACACACGGAGGAACCAGAACACACTCAGTGTGGAACCAGAACACACGGAGGAACCAGAACACACAGAGGAACCAGAACACACGGAGGAACCAGCACACACGGAGGAACCAGAACACACGGAGGAACCAGCACACACGGAGGAACCAGAACACACGGAGGAACCAGAACACACGGAGGAACCGGACACACGGAGGAACCAGAACACACGGAGAACCAGAACACACAGAGGAACCAGAACACACGAGGAACCAGAACACACGGAGGAACCAGAACACAGGAACCAGACACGCAGGGGAACCAGAACACACGGAGGAACCAGAACACATGGAGGAACCAGAACACACGGAGGAACCAGCACACACGGAGGAACCAGAACACACGGAGGAACCTGGACACAACGGAGGAACCAGAACACAACGGAGGAACCAGAACACGCGGAGAACCAGAACACACAGAGGAACCAGAACACACGAAGGAACCAGAACACACGGAGGAACCAGAACACAGGAACCAGACACGCAGGGGAACCAGAACACACGGAGGAACCAGCACACACGGAGGAACCAGAACACACGGAGGAACCAGAACACACAGAGGAACCAGAACACACGGAGGAACCAGACACACAGAGGACACAGACATAGGAGGAACCAGAACACACGGAGGAACCAGAACACACGGAGGAACCAGAACACACGGAGGAACCAGAACACAAGGAACCAGACATGCGGAGGAACCAGAAACACAGGAACCAGACACGCGGAGGAACCAGAACACACGGAGGAACCAGAACACACAGAGGAACCAGAACACACGGAGGAACCAGAACACACAGAGGAACCAGAACACAGGAACCAGACACGCGGAGGAACCAGAACACACTCAGGTGGAACCAGAACACATGGAGGAACCAGACACGCGGAGGAACCAGAACACACGGTGGAACCAGAACACAACGGAGGAACCAGAACACAGGAACCAGACACGCGGAGGAACCAGAACACACGGAGGAACAGACACAGAGGAACCTGAACACACGGAGGAACCAGAACACAGGAACCAGACACGTGAGGAACCAGAACACACGGAGGAACCAGAACACACGGAGGAACCAGAACACACGGAGGAACCAGAACACAGGAACCAGACACGCGGAGGAACCAGAACACACGGAGGAACCAGAACACACAGAGGAACCAGCACACACGGAGGAACCAGCACACACGGAGGAACCAGAACACACAGAGGAACCAGAACACACGGAGGAACCAGCACACACGGAGCAACCAGAACACACAGAGAAAGCAGAACACAACGAGGAACCAGAACACAACAGATGAACTGTTCTGATGATCTCGCTCACTACCTCCGTCTCCTCTCTGGCTTCACCTCCACGGTATCGGCTGCTAAATCTGCCTTCTACCGCACAAAAATCAACTCTTCTCCCTCTAACCCAAGGAAACTTTTCTCCATGTTTTCTTCCCTCCCTCCCCTCCCCCTCCCTCCTCCCTCTCATCTGATGACTTTGTCACCTTCTTTACGAAGAAGGTGAACGACATTACCTCCTCCTTCACCCCCACCGCTTTTCTCCCTCCCTCTTCTCCCACCCCCACTAACCTTACCTGTTTCAAGCCCCTCTCCCCTGATGAAGTTAACAAACTGGTGACATCTTACCACCCTACCACCTGCCCCCTCGACCCAATCCCTTCCTCTCTTCTCCAGGACATCTCGGGCGATATCCTTACATCCCAAATCAACATCTCCCTTGAGGCAGGCCTGTTTCCGGCAGCCTTCAAGACTGCCAGAATCAAGCCTGTCATTCCAGGAACTGACATTCCTGTCCAAAACCCTTGAACGGGCTGTCTCCTCACAACTTTCTTCCTATCTCTCCCAGAACAACCTCCTCGACCCTCACCAGTCAGGCTTCAAGGCTGCGTACTCCACGGAGACGGCACTGCTCGCAGTGACAGAGTCTCTTCGTGATGCCAGAAGCTCGTCCCTCTCATCGGTACTGATCCTTCTCGACCTGTCTGCGGCGTTTGACACAGTGAACCACCAGATCCTCCTCTCCACTCTCGCCGAGCTTGGAATCGCTGGAACTGCGTTATCCTGGTTCACCTCCTACCTTGCAGATCGCACTTATCAGGTCACATGGAACGGTTCCCTGTCCAGACCCTGCACCCTGGACACCGGAGTCCCCCAAGGCTCAGTATTGGGACCCCTTCTGTTTTCTCTTTACACTAAATCGCTAGGCTCTGTAATCACATCTCATGGCTTCTCCTATCACTGCTATGCAGATGACACTCAACGGTTTCTCTCCTTTCCCCCCTCAGAAACCCAAATCGCAACACGCATCTCTAAATGCCTGGCCGACATCAGCAGATGGACAGCCGCCAACCACCTGAAGCTCAACCTTGACAAGACTGAGCTCCTCTTCATACTGGGGAAAGACTGCCCTCAGATGGACCTACTGGTCACCATCGAGAACACCCAAGTCTCCCCCTCAACCACAACAAGAGACCTTGGTGTGGTGGTAGATGACCAGCTGTCCTGCAATGCCAACGTCACCGCGGTGGCCCGATCTTGCAGAATTGCCCTCTACAACATCCGCAGGATCCGGCCCTTCCTCACACGTGAAGCGGCGCAGATCCTGGTCCAAGCGCTCGTCATCACCCGCCTCGACTACTGCAACTCTCTCCTGGCGGGACTCCCCGCCTCTGCAACCAAGCCCCTCCAACGCATCCAGAACGCAGCAGCACGCCTGGTATTCAACCTACCGAAATTCTCCCACGTGACCCCTCTCTTCCGCGATCTCCACTGGCTTCCGGTAAATGCTCGCATCAAATTCAAGACTCTGGTGCTGACCTTTAGGGCAGTCAATGGAACTGCCCCAGCCTACCTCCAGGCGTTGGTCAAACCCTACATCCCAGCCAGAGCACTCCGCTCAACTTCTGCCAGGCGACTTGTTCGACCTTCACTGATGACAACCAAACATCGCTCGTCCAAGACCCAGCTCTTCACGGCTCTGGCTCCACAGTGGTGGAATGAACTCCCGTCTCATGTCAGGACGGCAGAGTCCCTCGCCAGCTTCCGCAAGAGACTCAAGACCCACCTGTTCAGAGTCCACCTGGACTCTCCATGAACCCTCCTTCTCCTTTGTGAAACCCCTAAACTTGCTTAAGTCCTGACATTAATAGCTCTTAGCATGTTGTATATGTTAGCAAGTGTATATCCTTAATGTTGATAACACGCTCTTATCACAGCTACTTAAGCAGGTGACCTGGCAGTACCAAATTGTGTTATTCATCTTGTCAATATGAATACTTGTGAACTGCTGTATTTTTATGTTTGCGTACCTCACGTTATGCTATTGTCTGCTTCAACTAATGTACACCTTGTAAGTCGCTTTGGATAAAACAGTCTGCCAAATGCCCTAAATGTAAATGTAAATGTAAATGAACCAGAACACAGGAACCAGACACGCGGAGGAACCAGAACACACTCAGTGTGGAACCAGAACACACGGAGGAACCAGAACACACGGAGGAACCAGAACACACGGAGGAACCAGAACACACAGAGGAACAGACACGCGGAGGAACCAGAACACACAGAGGAACCAGAACACAACGGAGGAACCAGAACACAGGAACCAGACACGCGGAGGAACCAGAACACACGGAGGAACACACGGAGGAACCAGAACACACGGAGGAACCAGAACACAACGGAGGAACCAGAACACAGGAACCAGACACGCGGAGGAACCAGAACACAGGGGATGTCCAGAACACACGGAGGAACCAGAACACACGGAGGAACCAGAACACACGGAGGAACCAGAACACACAGAGGAACAGACACGCGGAGGAACCAGAACACACGGTGGAACCAGAACACAACGGAGGAACCAGAACACAGGAACCAGACACGCGGAGGAACCAGAACACACAGAGGAACACACGGAGGAACCAGAACACACGGAGGAACCAGAACACAACGGAGGAACCAGAACACAGGAACCAGACACGCGGAGGAACCAGAACACAGGGGATGTCCAGAACACACGGAGGAACCAGAACACAATGGAGGAACCAGAACACAGGAACCAGAGACGCGGAGGAACCAGAACACAGGGGATGTCCAGAACACACGGAGGTGCCAGTAGTGCAGCAGCAGCGTCATGAATACAGTACAGTAACTGTGATGAGTCCAGAAAGTCCAGCAAAGTATGATAGTGTAATGTTAATGACATGTTATGATAGAGTAATGTTAATGACATGTTATGATAGTGTCATGTTAATGACATGTTATGATAGTGTCATGTTAATGACATGTTATGATAGTGTAATGTTAATGACATGTTATGATAGTGTCATGTTAATGACATGTTATGATAGTGTAATGTTAATGACATGTTATGATAGTGTAATGTTAATGACATGTTATGATAGTGTCATGTTAATGACATGTTATGATAGTGTAATGTTAATGACATGTTATGATAGTGTAATGTTAATGACATGTTATGATAGTGTAATGTTAATGACATGTTATGATAGTGTAATGTTAATGACATGTTATGATAGTGTAATGTTAATGACATGTTATGATAGTGTCATGTTAATGACATGTTATGATAGTGTCATGTTAATGACATGTTATGATAGTGTAATGTTAATGACATGTTATGATAGTGTCATGTTAATGACATGTTATGATAGTGTCATGTTAATGACATGTTATGATAGTGTCATGTTAATGATATGTTATGATAGTGTCATGTTAATGACATGTTATGATAGTGTAATGTTAATGACATGTTATGATAGTGTAATGTTAATGACATGTTATGATAGTGTAATGTTAATGACATGTTATGAGTGTAATGTTAATGACATGTTATGATAGTGTAATGTTAATGACATGTTATGATAGTGTAATGTTAATGACATGTTATGATAGAGTAATGTTAATGACATGTTATGACAGTGTAATGTTAATGACATGTTATGATAGTGTAATGTTAATGACATGTTATGATAGTGTAATGTTAATGACATGTTATGATAGTGTAATGTTAATGACATGTTATGATAGTGTAATGTTAATGACATGTTATGATAGTGGCAGCACTCCTAGCAGTTTTTTAGGTCACAGTCTGTGATTAAAAAACGATCCTTGAGTTCCTTTGGTCTCCCCTGTAATCCAATGTAATCAAAAGTTCCCGAAGCCAAATCCTCTCGGTGTCCCCTCGCAGAGAGGACATCTCTGTCTCTCTCTCTCTCTGTTTCTCTCTCTCTCTGTTTCTCTCTCTCTCTCTCTCTCTCTCTCTCTCTCTCTCTCTCTCTCTCTCTCTCTCTCTCTCTCCAATGTGCAAGGCACCATGGAGGCTTGAATGGTGCACAGTGAACTAGGCCCCTAGCTAAGCTAGCACAGGTCTCACCCCCCCCCCCCCTATAAATCAGACATGTCTGTCTGTTCTCCCCTAGAGGGGAGGGCGTGTGTGTGTGTGCGTGTGTGAGTGTGATGTGTGTGTGCGCATGTGTTTGTAGTCCTTCTGCGTGTTAAGTCCTTCCGCTAAGATGCCCTTAAGTGCCTTAATTGGATTATCCTTAATGAGTAAATCAGGAGCAACAACAACATGTCAATAAGCAAACAAATGAACACATTTTTTATAGAGAGAGAGAGAGAGAGAGAGAGAGAGGAGAGAGAGAGAGAGAGAGAGAGAGAGAGAGAGAGAGAGAGAGAGAGAGAGAGAGAGAGAGAGAGGGGGGGAGAGAGAGAGAGAGAGAGAGAGAGAGAGAGAGAGAGAGAGAGAGAGAGGGGGAGAGAGAGAGAGAGAGAGAGAGAGAGAGAGAGAGAGAGAGAG
>CM051003.1:13508137-13565637 GCA_027704905.1 Muraenolepis orangiensis
GCCGTACCACACAGTGACGCTCGTCAGGACGCTCTCTACGGTGCCACGGTAGAAGTTAGCCGCCTATTCTGCCGCTGGTGTGCCTTCTTCAGCATGACCTCCATGTTGCGGGTCCACGCCAGGTCATCGGAAATCTGTAGCCCAAGGAAATGGAAGCAGCTGACGACTTCCATCGGTGTCCTGTCCAGGCTGATGGTGGAGTGGGTGCCCCGGTGGCTCCTGAAGTCCACGATGAGCTCCTTAGTCTTGCTGACATTCAGTGCCAGGCTGTTGTCCTCACACCATCGTGTCAGCTGGACTACCTCATCTCTGTACTCCGTTTCATCGCCCTCACTTATCAGGCCAAAGACTGTGGTGTTGTCTGCAAACTGGATAATCAGATTATTGCTGTGCGTGGCAGTACAGTCATGCGTGTACAGCGAGTACAGCCGGGGACTGAGGCAGCAGCCTTGGGGTGCTCCGATGTTGAGGACCAGAGTGGATGAGGCCTGCCCGTCAGGAAGTCCATAATCCAGTTACAGATGGGGGCGCCCAGACCTAGGTCCCTCAGTTTCAGGACCAGCTTGGAGGGAACGATGGTGTTGAACGCCAAGCTGTAGTCAATGAACAGCAGTCTGACGTAGGTGTCCCTCCTGTCTAGGTGCTGCAGGGCCGTGTGTAGTGCCAGGGAAATGGCGTTGTCTACAGACCTGTCTACAGTCTGTATGCAAACTTGAGTGTGTCTAGGGACTCAGGGATGGAAAAGTTTACATTGTGGCCTGTTGTCTAAGCAGTACTGGTCGGGATGCATTCTTCCACTAGCCTGTTAATGTATGCTGTAACACACATAAGTGTGCTTGATGGTGGTGTAGCAGTGATCAAGAGTCTTGTTCTGTGTGTTCTGGACATGAGATGTGTTGATAGTATTTTGGTAATACCGTTTTAAAATTGCAGTGGTTAAAGTCCCCTGCTATAATGGGGACTGCCTCGGGGTATTCCGACTCCCGTCTCTCGGCACAACACTGGTAACCCCAATGTAAGTCTCGCTGAAGTATCCGAGACTGAACTCAACATGGCAAATAATGCAGTTTTTATCAAATTGCCAGAGTTTTGGGAGACAAACGCAACATCATGATTCGTGCAGAAGGAGGCTCAATTCGCCCTCTGCGGGATTACGGACGACGACGTTCGCTATTTCCACGTCGTCTCGTCGCTGGGGAACTCCACTGCAGCCCGGACGGTGGCCTTTATTGCACATCCCCCTGCCCTGGATAGATATGAAGCATTCAAAGCTTACCCCCTCAAGACCTTCGAGCTATCACAGTCGGAACGAGCCCGACGTCTGCTCGCTATTCATGGCCTCGGAGACAAGCAAGCCTTCCCAACACATGGAAATTATGCTGAGCCTGCTGGGAGAGGAAGAACCAGGTTTTCTTTTTAAAGAACTGTTTCTTCGGCCGCCTCATGTCCAGATAGTGCTCGCAAATACAAATATTACTGAACATCGCGCTTTAGCCGAAGAAGTTGACAGTTTTTTCCTAGCCACTCAGCGTTCCGCCCCGAGGTGCTAGCCCCAACACGCAGTTACCCCCCCCCCCCCCCGGGCGGAGACATTGTTATTAGCAGAGGACCCGCGGCTACGGACAGCAGTGCGAGCACAGGCATGTGCTATTTCCACGCACGTTTCGGCCCAAAGGCAAAGAGATGCAGCTCTCCTTGCAATTACAAACCGACGGGAAACGCCAAAGCCTGCGCTCAGTAGTGGCTGCGAGCGTGGGCACAACAAACCGGCTGCTGTTCATCAGAGACTCTCTCTCCGGGCGCAAATTCCTCTGTGACACCGGCGCTCAGAGGAGCGTCCTGCCGGCTACGGAGAGCGATACCGCTGGTGGAGATCATGGCCCGAATTTAATGTCCGCTAACAACACGCCTATTCAAACCCCTCCCGTTGAAAGGCTGTTTCCTCCTTTCCCCGCCCCCACACCACGGGGGGGGGGCTCTCAGACCCTCAAGACTTCGGACACAGGATTACGCCTGAAGGAGGTCGTGGTCGGTGACTCGGGAGCAAAGTTGTTGTGCGACTTCTCCACGGGCCAGCCTCGACCGCTAGTCCCTGCGAACTGGCACCGGCCCGTTTTTTAGGCGATTGTTTTCTCATCCCGGCAGGAAACCATCTGTGAAGTTGGTTTCTCAGAAGTTTGTGTGGCAGGGACTTAAGAAGGACGTGAAAACCTGGGTCGACTCATGCGTGTGTCAATGGGCAAAAATGCACTGCCACACTAGATGTTAAGTTTATTGTCACTTCTTACATAAGTCTAAGCAATGAGTGAAAATCTTATGTGCAATACCCGACGACAGACAGCAGTTGAATAAAAATAAATAAAAAAGTAAAATATATAAAAATTCAATATATAAAATGCAATATATCACCACAGAAAAATAGCAATATATATATATATAAATCAATGTAATAAAATATACATTGTTAGACCGCTCCTCCGACTGTGGCTCCCAGTTTACATCGGAGCTCTGGAAAGCGGTTTCCGAAAGTTGGGGGTCAAGCTGCACTGCACTACCGCCCATCACCCACAGGCTTATGTGAGCGTTTCCACCGATCCATGAAGGTGGCCCTGTGCGCCGGCCTCACGGACTGCAACTGGGTGGATAAGCTCCCGTGGGTGATGCTCGGTCTCAAGTGCGCCCCCAAGGAGGACCTGCAGTCCTCGTCAGCGGAGCTTGTCTACGGCCAGACTCTACAAGTACCGGGTGAATTCATCCCGGACGCCACTATGCTCTGGTCTGCAGCCAGGCAGCGCTCCTCCCTGCTGGAGGCCACCGGGACATTCGCGCCCGCCCCCCCGCCTTCCGGGTGTCCCCGGGTCTGCACAGATTTTGTGTTTATTTGCCATGACGCCCACCGCGGACCCCTACGCCCCCTTTACGACGGCCCGTTCAGGGTCATACAACATGGGGACAAGAGCCTGCTGGTGGATGTTGGTGGTAGACATGAGACTGTCTCCGTTGACAGGATTAAGCCAGCGCATGTTGACATTTCCAGGCCATTGGAGTTGGCTCAGCCCCCACGTCGAGGCCGGCCTCCCATGCCGCGCCCCCCGCTTTCTGTCGTGGTGGCCTTGACCTTGTTGACACCCTTGCCCTCAGACCTTGTGGACGTTGCGATCCCGCCTGTTGCTCCACCGACTGCCCCGCCTCCTGCACAGCCCACCTCAGCCCCTGTTGTCCTCAGTCGCCGTGGTCGGGTCATCGTCCCTCCCCGACACAGGGATTTTGACTATGGGTGAATTCTAAGGGGGCTTGTGTGATGGAGTCACATTATTCACCCACAGAACTAGGGGTGGGGTATTGTGTTGCCGGGAACATTAGTGCACAGGACTTCCTTTGTTGTTATGTTGCTCTTCTGCTAGAAAGTCAGTTGGTTAGTTTACCTTCTTCTCATGTTGAATAAACGTCCCGTTTGGACTTTAAATACCCCGCCTCCGACTCCTGTCTCTCGGCACTATAACATATAGAATATATATTTTTTTATATTTTATGTAAATACATTTATATTCGCTTTATATATACTGTATATATATATATATATCATTTGACATATACAGTTTTGCATTCACTTTTGCTTGGGATATATTCATGTGAGTGCAAAGGTATATGCTGCCCTCTGATGGTGACTCTGCAGAACTCCATCATCAATCATCTTCACCATCCATAACAGTAAACAACTCACTGCTGTTCTGAATAAATCCATTTGAATGAAGCCTGGGTGTCTCAATACACACTACTACTTTATTACAGTTACTGTACTGTTATGCACTGTACTCATAACACACAGTCTCACACACTCTTTCTCTCTCTCTCTGTTTTTCATACAGACAAATACATACACACACACATTATCTCTCTCTCTCTCACCCACTCCCTTTCTCTCTCTCACACACATACACACACTCTCTGTCTCTCTCTCCCTTGCGCTCACACGCGCACACACACACACACACACACACACACACACACACACACACACACACACACACACACACACACACACACACACACACACACACACACACACACACACACACACACACACACACACACACACACACACACCTTGAAGACTTCAAACCCTTTCAGATATTTTCCACATTAAGAGCCCATCATGTAATCATGTAATGTAATCTCAGGGCTATCCTCTTACACCACATAAATCTAATTTTATCGTGACACACACACACACACACACACACACACACACACACACACACACACACACACACACACACACACACAGATTCAATATCACCAATCCCTGACTTTGTGTAAAAGCTTCATCAAGCACCAGGCTGATGAAATGACCGTTGTTCTTCACTTGAAGTAAGGAGAGAGAGAGAGAGTGAGTGAGTGTTGATTTAACTTAATTTAATTTAAGTTAAGCTATTTTTAACAGGACGAATCGCCAGCCACTTAGGCTAGGGCCATCTCAAGCTCTCTGTGTGCAAAGGAAGTGTGTGTGTGAGAGAGAGAAAGAGCCTGTGTGTGAGCCAAGTGTGGTGGATGCGCAAGGTGTGTGTGTGCATATACACATGTATAATAACCTAATATATAATACATTACATTTCCTTCCTAAAAGCCATAATGATTTTATATGTACACACAAGATACAAGATATTTGTATTGGCCATTTGTAACAGTACATTGGAATGCTTACTCCCCATTCCCTCCCGCAGTATACATCTCAAAAACAATACCATACAAATAATATTATATATACAATAAAAATAAACAAAAAAAGAGCAGCCAAGTGTATTTTGTTATTTTTACAAAAATCTTTTGAAGCATTTAATGTGCCAGTAGTGCAGCAGCATCATGAATACGGACATACTGAATAACATTTAACTGAACCTTATTATACATGTGACTAATAAACCATATCCATAGTATAGTATATACATCATACATAATATAATAACATTTAACTGAACCTTATTATACATGTGACTAATAAACCACATCTATAGCAGTGGTGAAGCATCAGGGCCTTCAAGGTATTCAGAGAAGACCCTGGAACTCTCAGATGAAACTAAACAAAAAAAATCGAATTAATTGTATTAATAAAATGCAATACAATTTAATCAAATTTAAATAAAATGAATAAATGAGAATGGTATCTGTGTTGTTATCTGTTATATTACAGTTACGTTGATTTGTTTGTCTTTCCTGGTCCATGCACTACGCATTTGAGTGGTTTTGTGTTGGAAAAACAATGCAACCAATCAGATATTTTTCTAGGTTGCTGAAGAATATCCTTCAACCAAAGTATTCCCGATGACTTTGGCCCTTAGACTGAATGAGAGCGTACGTTTGGATTGACAATTTGATCAACCAATCATATAGTGATTTGTAGCCAATGGGCGTATTCTTTCAGATGTCCCCACAGCTCAATAGGGAGCTAGAAGGTCTACTGGCTGGAGCGAGAGGGGATCTAGCGTAGTGCTACGTTGTTTCTACGTAGGATTTTCCGTCAAAATGGCGAAGGCGAAGATGGTGGGCTGTTACTTCACTACATGGACACTGCTTTACCAACTATGGTCCACTTGGAAATTGGCTGCGACAATCTTATCTGCCTAAATGAGATAAGGCATAAAGTGAGTCCTTCGTGACGTCCGCCTGGCTAGGGGGGGGGGGGGGTGGTTTACAGCAAGGGTTCCCAAAGTGGGGGTCGCGGTTATTATTATTATTATTATTTTGATCATTTGTATAATTATTATTATTGTTAATAATAACGTGAGTGACAAATAAAGGAATTCTGATTCCCACAGATTCACGACAGTATCATCATTGAAAAAAAGCCACACACAATGTTCGCGATCGTGATTACCCCCCCCCCCTTGGACTTCACGATGTTCGCGATCGCGACATAACCCTGGGTCGCCAGTCTCCAGTCTGTTATGTTGGGGGTCGCGGGCTGAAAAGTTGGGGAACCCCTGGTCTACAGAAGGTCCAGTTGTGATACACGCTTCGCCACTGATCTATAGTATAGTATATATATATTATATATATTATATAATAACATTTAACTGTACCTCATTATACATGTGACTAATAAACTAAATCTATAGTATAGTATAAATATAATTTATAATATAATTAAGTTTCACTGTACACTGTACCTTATAGTAAGTTTAGTTAGTTAAGCCCTTGGCTCCTCCAGGGAGCATAGGCCATTGACGAATGTCTTCCATCTCAATCGGTTGGGGGCAAGTTTTTCAAGGTCTCCCCAGTTTTGCCCACTCGAAGACATCTCTGCCTGGACATCCCTCCTCCAACTGTTCTTGGGGAGACCTCTTCTCCTCTTCCCTTGTGGGTTCCACTTCAGGGCTTGTCGGGTGATGTTGTTGCTGATTTCCTGAGAGTGTGTCCTATCCAGCTCCACTTTCTTTTCAGGATCTGTAGGTCAATAGGATCGTTGAATCGAGTTGAAGATGCGTAGTTTGGTGTTAGTTGAGAGGGTTTTGGGGCTCCAGATCTCCCTGAGGATGTTTAACATAACCCTGGCTTTGTTGATCCTGCTCTTTATGTCTGCGTGTGTCCCTCCTGTGGTGTCCATCACACTTCCTAGGTATGTGCATGCCTCCACTTCCTCTAGGGGGCGCCGTGTATGAGGATGGGGTTGCTGCTCCTTGAATGGATCTTCATCGCCTGTGTCTTTGTTGTGTTTGGTGTAAGTCCTCATTGTTCTGCTGCTTGTGTGAGTCTGTCTGTCTTCTCCTGCATTTGCATATGTGTGTGAGAGAGAAGGGCAATGTCATCCACAAAATTCATGATCCAGTCGACTGCAAGGAGGAAAAGGAATGGTGAAAGTAGACAACCCTGCTTGACCCCCGTATTGGCATCCAAGCTCTTGATAACTGCATGTGGTTCCATCATATGAGTTTTTGATGATGTTTATTAGTTTGATGAGGATTCCGTAGTGTTCCATTAGGCTCCATAGGGTTGTTCTGTCTAAGCTGTCAAATGCTTCTTTGAAGTCGATGAAGTTGATGTAGAGAGATTTGTTCCATTATATTGACTGTTCAATTATGATGCGAAGTGTTGCTATGTGATCCGTACACGAGCAGCCTCTCCTGACCCCGGCCTGCTGGTCCCTGAGCCTCTTGTCTACAGATTCCTGGAGGCGGTTGAGGATGATCCGGTTGAGAACATTTCCGGGTACGGAAAGTAGGGTGATCCCTCTGTAGTTCTTACACTGTCGTAGGTCACCTTTCTTTGGGAGTTTCACAATGTGTCCCTCTGCCCATTCTCTAGGTGTCTTTTCCTCTTCCCAAATCCTGCCAAACAAGTCGTAGAGCATGTCTGTTAATGTATTTGCATCTGATTTAAGGGCATTTGATGGAATATTATCAGGGCCAGCAGCCTTGCCATTCTTCTGTTGCTTGATTGCAGTCTTTATTTCAACTTTTGTTGGTCTCTCACGCCTGATATTTAGTGAAAACCCAGCTTTGGGTATATTTGGTGGTTCTGCTGGTGGTGGCCTATTTAGAACATCTTGAAAGTGTTCTACCAATCTTTCTAGCTGTTCTTCCACAGTTGAGAGCATTTTGCCATTCTTGTAATGGATGGTTTTATATGTGTTTATTTATTGTTATTATTGTGTTTATATATGCATTATTAGTTGTTTATATGTGTTATATGTATATCTTGTCTAGAATTGGTTTGTTGTTTTGTGTGTATTTTCCCGTCAGTTTCTTTGTGATGGCATACAACTCCTTCATGTTCTTCTGTGCAGCTGCCTTTTCAGCCTCCAGGGCTAGCCTCTCTACCGGTTGTCTCTTGTCCTTCCTTATGCTCTTTCGTTCCTCTTTGTGGCAACTGTTGTATTCATTTTGTGCCAATGCCTTCACTGCTCTTGTTCTTGAGTTGTTTACTTTTTCCTTGAGCCCTCTCCTCTGTTCGATTTTGTTCAGGGTTTCTGGTGTCATCCACTACTTTTGCTTGCGGATCCTCCTAACTTCTATGACCTCCTCACAAGTTGAACTCCAAACAGCTTTGAGATGTTCCCACTCCTCCTCAATTGTGCTTCCTTCTACCCTTTTTAGTTGTAGCTCTGTGTTTCTTCTTGCTAAGGTGTCCTTGAACTTATTCACAGTTGGTGCAATAGTAAGGTATTCAATGCTGTATTTAACTCTTTGACTTTTGGACAGGTGATTTCTCTTCAGCCTTAGTTACCGGCAGACGGTGGTCAGATGCTGCATCTGCTCTTCTTCTGGTTCTGACATCTTCCATGGACCTTCTGAACTTCCTACAGATACAGATGTGATGGGTTTGGTTTTCTGTAACATGGTCTGGTGACACCCACGTTGTTTTATGTATGGTTGTGTGAGGGAATACACTTCCTCCAATGACCAGGTTGTTGTTGACACAGGTCTCAACAAACATCTCTCCATTCTCATTCATTTTCCCCACTCCATGTTTCCCCTTCACTTCCTCATAGCCCTCATTCCGTCCACCAATCTTGGCGTTGAAGTCATCCATCAGGATAATGAGGTCTCTGGCTCCTACCCTACCAAGTAGGTGGTTCAAGCTGTCATAGAATCTGGCCTTGACATCATTAACTGCATCGTTGGTAGGTGCATAGCACTGTATTATGTGAGCTTTCACTCTCCTGTTGTTGGTTCTGAAGGATGCAGTAATGAGGCAAGAGCTGATGGGTTCCCATGCGATCAGCGCCTTTCTGGTCTCCTTAGGCATGATGGGTACTCCGTCAGTGTGATTTTCTCCATCTTCTTCATGGCCAGAGTAGATAACAGACTGCCCACTGGGCAGCTTTACCTCCCCCGACTGTGTCCATCTTGTTTCTCCCAGGCCCAGGACAGAGAGATTGTAGCGCACCATTTCTTTGGCAGTGGTAGCAGCCTTGCCAGCCTGGAACATGGTCCAGACATTCCAAGTCCCCACAAGGGTGGATTTCTTTGGTGTCAGAAGGTGTATCAACTTCCCAGCTTCCAGAGGGTTTGACTGGAAAGCGTCATGATCCCCATTACTAGGGCACCTTCCTCAACCAAGTAAGGAAGGAAGGACGGAATGAGGGCTACGAGGAAGTGATGGGGAAACATGGAGTGGGGAAACTGAATGAGAATGGAGAGATGTTTGTAGAGACCTGTGTCAACAACAACCTGGTCATTGGAGGAAGTGTATTCCCTCACAAAACCATACATAAAACAACATGGGTGTCACCAGACCATGTTAAAGAAAACCAAATCAATCACACCTGTATCTGTAGGAAGTTCAGAAGGTCCATGGAAGATGTCAGAACCAGAAGAGGACCAGATGCAGCATCTGACCACCATCTGCTGGTAGGGACATTTAAATAAAGGCTGAAGAGAAATCACCTGTCCAAAAGTCATAGAGTTAAATACAACATTGAATACCTTACTATTGCACCTATGAATAATGAACTATGAATAAGTTCACAGTTACAACACAGTTACAACTAAAAAGGGTAGAAGGAAGCACAATTGAGGAGGAGTGGGAACATCTCAAAGCTGTTTGGAGTTCAACTTGTGAGGAGGTCATAGAAGTTAGGAGGATCCGCAAGCAAAAGTAGTGGATGACACCAGAAACCCTGAACAAAATCGAACAGAGGAGAGGGCTCAAGGAAAAAGTAAACAACTCAAGAACAAGAGCAGTGAAGGCATTGGCACAAAATGAATACAACAGTTGCCACAAAGAGGAACGAAAGAGCATAAGGAAGGACAAGAGACAACCGGTAGAGAGGCTAGCCCTGGAGGCTGAAAAGGCAGCTGCACAGAAGAACATGAAGGAGTTGTATGCCATCACAAAGAAACTGACGGGAAAATACACACAAAACAACAAACCAATTCTAGACAAGAATGGCAAAATGCTCTCAACTGTGGAAGAACAGCTAAAAAGATGGGTAAAACTATTTCAAGATGTTCTAAATAGGCCACCACCAGCAGAACCACCAAATATATATATATTCCACTTAATATCAGGTGTGAGAGACCAACAAAAGTTGAAATAAAGACTGCAATCAAGCAACAGAAGAATGGCAAAGCTGCTGGCCCTGATAATATTCCATCAAATGCCCTTAAAGCAGATGCAAATACATTAACAGACATGCTCTATGACTTGTTTTGCAGGATTTGGGAAGAGGAAAAGACACCTAGAGAATGGGCAGAGGGACACATTGTGAAACTCCCAAAGAAAGGTGACCTACGACAGTGTAAGAACTACAGAGGGATCACCCTACTTTCCGTACCCGGAAATGTTCTCAACCGGATCATCCTCAACCGCCTCCAGGAATCTGTAGACAAGAGGCTCAGGAACCAGCAGGCCGGGGTCAGGAGAGGCTGCTTGTGTACGGATCACATAGCAACACTTCGCATCATAATTGAACAGTCAATATAATGGAACACATCCCTCTACATCAACTTCATCGACTTCTAAAATGCATTTGACAGCTTAGACAGAACAACCCTATGGAGCCTAATGGAACACTACGGAATCCTCATCAAACTAATAAACATCATCAAAAACTCATATGATGGAACCACATGCAGTTATCAAGAGCTTGGATGCCAATACGGGGGTCAAGCAGGGTTGTCTACTTTCACCATTCCTTTTCCTCCTTGCAGTCGACTGGATCATGAATTTTGTGGATGACATTGCCCTTCTCTCTCACACACATATGCAAATGCAGGAGAAGACAGACAGACTCACACAAGCAGCAGAACAATGAGGACTTACACCAAACACAACAAAGACACAGGCGATGAAGATCCATTCAAGGAGCAGCAACCCCATCCTCATACACGGCGCCCCCTAGAGGAAGTGGAGGCATGCACATACCTAGGAAGTGTGATGGACACCACAGGAGGGACAGACAGGGACATAAAGAGCAGGATCAACAAAGCCAGGGTTATGTTTAACATCCTCAGGAAGATCTGGAGCTCCAAAACAATCTCAACTAACACCAAACTACGCATCTTCAACTCCAATGTGAAACAGGTGATGCTGTATGGATCAGAAACATAGCCAACAAGAAAACAAACCAAACAACCAGACTGCAAACATTCATCAACAACTGCCTAAGAAGGAACCTGAACATCTGGTGGAGGGACAAAGTTAGGAATGTGGACCTGTGGGAGAGAACTGAACAGGATCTCATTGACCTACAGATCCTAAAAGGAAAGTGGAGCTGGATAGGACACACTCTCAAGAAATCAGCCAACAACATCACCCGACAAGCCCTAAAGTGGAACCCACAAGGGAAGAGAAAAAGAGGTCGCCCCAAGAACAGTTGGAGGAGGGATGTCCAGGCAGAGATGTCTTCGAGTGGGGAGACCTTGAAAAACAAGCCAGACCTGAGAGGAGGCGTTCTAGTTTTAAACTTCCTTCCTGGAACCAGGAATAAGACCCGACCTGAGGAAAAGTTCTACTTGAAACTTCCTGACTGGAACCAGGAATGAAACCAAACCTGAGGCGGATTTCTAGTTTAAACTTCCTGCCTGGAACCAAAATAAAACCAAACCTGAGGAGGACGTGTTCTAGTTTAAACTTACTGCTTGGAACCAGGAATAAAACGAGACCTGAGCGGGTATTCTAGTTTAAACTTCCTGTCTTGAACCAGAAATAAAACCCGACCTGAGGAAAAGTTCTAGTTCAAACTTCCTGCCTGGAACCAGGAATAAAGCCAGACCTGAGGAGGCGTTGTAGTTTAAACTTCCTGCCTTGAACCAGGAAAAAAACCAGAACTGAGGAGGTGACATTCTAGTTTAATCTTCCTGCCTGGAAAGAGGAATAAAACCAGAGCTGAGGAGGAGGCGTTCAAGTTTAAACTTCATCCCAGGAACCAGGAATAATGTCACGGTTACGGTGGTTGACAGGGGGGCGTGGCCAAGGCGCGGGCTTTGGCTGCGCACACACACACCTGCCGGCAATTGCCAATAGTGATTAGGTTAATCCCCTCCCCTGGGGGTATATATACTGTGGCGTCTCTTGAGCTTGTTGCTAGATCGTACGTTGTACTCCCTGGATGTCACTGTACCAGCCCTCTGGTAATTATACTTACCTGTCTACTATCTGTCGCTACTTCGACTTCCCGGTAACCAGACTTCTCGCCCGTCCCAGACCACGCGCCTGTCTGCTACCTGTCGGTACTCCGCTGATCGACCTCCCGGTATCCAGACCCCTGAACTGTCCCCGATCACTCTATTATTGTGTTTGCTTTAATAAAGCCTCCTGTTATCCCTTCACTGGTCTGTCGTCAGTGTTCTGGGTCCAACCAACACACATCGTTAACAGACCGATCTAGCCAACATGGACCCCGGCGACGTCGACCAGATGAAACACGCGATCGCTACCCTAAGCAATCGTGTGTGACAACTGGAGCAAGAGCGGTCGGAACTGAGGGAGCTGTCAGCCACCATGGCGTTTCTCAACAAAAGAGTCTCCAACGCCGCGGCGGGCGCTCCATCGCCAGCGGTTGCCTGGCCGGTTCCGGTTGCCCCCCTCCCATCGGATCCCCATCTCCCAGCTCCGAAGTACTCCGGGGATCCTAACAAGTGCCGTGAATTCCTGGTGCAATGGCCACCTCACGTTTCAAGCGCAACCGTCTCGTTATGGAGGCGAGGCAGCGAGAGTTGCGTTCATGGTGAACTTGCTCGAGGGAGGCCCCCTCGCGATGTTTAACGCGGCGCTCTATGAGCAGGGCTCTGCCGTTAACCTATAGTTTACGGCTCTCGCTGCAGAGCTGAAGCGGGTGTTTGACCACCCCATACGTGGGCCACAGGCCGGACAACTCCTGCTGCGGTTGAGACAAGGAGATCTCAGCCTACGGGAGTATACCGGCCGGTTTCGCCGTTTAGCTCTGGAGTCCGGTTGGAACGACAACGCTCTCCTATCAGCCTTCCAGAGCGGACTCAATCGGGAGCTGGGCAGAGAGGTGGCACTCCGGGGTGAGATGGGAACGCTGGATGAGGCAATTCAGATGGCCATCCAGGTGTCGGACCTAGCAGTTCAGTTGGAGGACGGCCCAGGTTCCTCCAGGAGTCTTCCTCGTCCTGCGGGAGGGATGGGCTACACCAGGCCCGTATCCCATCAGGAGCGAAGGTGGAGAACAGACGGGAGCTTGCCTCTACTGCGGGGGGATGGGCCATTCCTGCGCTACCTGTCCTCGTCGGCCAAAAGAGCAGGCCCCTCAGTGACGGCGGGGTCCCTGAGGAGCCATAATGCGACCCGAATAATTTATACTTTTTCCTCCCTCCTCCATCACCCTCCCCCTCCCCCCAGCTCCTCCCTTCTCCTATCATCGACTTCTTTGACAAGAAGATCAACGATATCCGATCCTCCTTCACTGACCCCCCGGCTGATGCTCGCATCAACCACCTGTAAACTTTCGCCAGGAACCAGGAATAAAACCAGACTTGATGAGGAGTTATAGTTTAAACTTCCTGCCTGGAACCAGGAATAAAACCTCACCTGAGGAGGAAGTGTTCTAGTTTTAACATCCGTTTGCTGACGACACGACAGTGATGGGCCTGATCGCCGGCGACGACGAGACAGCCTACAGGGAGGAGGTCGGATCGCTGGAGCAGTGGTGCCAGGAGAACAGCCTCGCCCTCAACGTCAAGAAGACCAAGGAGCTGATCATGGACTTCAGGAAGCAGAGAGGAGAGCACAGCCCTATCTCCATCGACGGTGTTGCAGTAGAGAGGGTCAGCAGCTTCAGGTTCCTCGGCGTACACATCTCCGAGGACCTCACGTGGTCCACGCACACCACATACGTGGTAAAAAGGGCCCAACAACGCCTGTATTTCCTCAGGCGTCTGAGGAAATTCAGCATGGGCCCCCGCATCCTGAGAACATTCTATAACGGCACCATCGCGAGTGTTCTTCAAGATTCAAGATAACTTTATTTATCCCGAGGGAAATTAAGGTGCAACAGTTGAAACAGGGGGAATAAATGCACACAAAAATATACTAATACCTAAAAACAAACTATCTAAACAAAACTATACAAAATATAACTATGAACTCTAAATGAAATCTAAATGTATTGATAGATGAATTGCACAATTTACAGTATTATTACAGTAATACGTAGGTATATACAATACACAACAATACGTATAGTGCAAATTGGCAGTAATAAAATACTAATAAATAACTCTGAAAGAAGAATAGAATCCTGAAAAAGTGACATGTGAAAAGTGAAAAGTGAAATTGAATTTACAGTGCAAAATCACAGTGAAAGGATTTACAGTGCGTTGACCAAAAAAATAATAATAACAGTGCGTTGGCCTCAGGTCACTGAGTCTCCACTGTCCCTCTCACGACCCGAGGTAGATGAATTAAAGAGACTGATGGCCAGATGACTGATGGCCAGATGGCCAAGAAAGGACTTCCTGTGGCGTTCTGTGGTACACCTGGGTGGAATGAGTCTGTTGCTGAAGGTGCTTCTGTATGAGGTCAGCACCTGATGGAGAGGGTGAGAGTTGTTGTCAAGGATACTACGCAGCTTGCGCAGCATCCTCCTCTCAGACACCACCAACAAGGAGTCCAGCTGGACCCCCAGGACAGCCCCAGCCTTCCTGACGATCCTGCTGATCTTGTTGGCGTCTGCTGACCTCAACCTGCATCCCCAGCACACGACACCGGAGAAGATGGCACTGGCTACCACCAACTGGTAGAACATCTTCAGCATCGTGTTACAAACGTTGAAGGACCGGAGCCTCCGCAGGAAGTAGAGACGGTTCTGGCTCTTCATGTACACAGCCTCAGAGTTCTTGGCCCAGACCAGTTTGTTGTCCAGGTGAACTCCCAGGTATTTATATTCCTGAACAACTTCAGCGGACACACCCTTGATGGAAATGGGTGTGGGGGTAGATTTCCTCCTGCGGAAGTCCACCACCATCTCCTTCGTCTTGTCTGTGTTGAGCTGCATGTGGTTCAGCTCACACCACTCAACGAATGAGTCCACAACGCCCCTGTACTCATCGTTTCCCTCGCTGACACAACCAACAACTGCAGAATCGTCTGAGAACTTCTGCAGATGGCAGGACTCTGAGTTGAACTGGAAGTCTGAGGTGTACAGGGTGAACAGGAATGGGGAAAGAACCGTTCCCTGTGGAGCACCAGTGCTGCTGACCACAGTGTCAGACACACAGTCCTGCAGTCTGACAAACTGTAGACGACCCGTCAAATAGTCCGTAATCCAGGAAACCAGGGAAGAGTCCACCTTCATCTCTGTCAGCTTACTCCCCAGCAGGGCAGGCCGGATGGTGTTGAACGCACTGGAGAAGTCAAAAAACATGATTATCACAGTGCTCCCGGGTCTGTCAAAGTGGGCGGTGATACACCCTGTAAGGGTGTATCACCGCCTGGTACGGGAACTGCACCGCACTCGAGCGCAGAGCGCTTCAAAGGGTGGTGCGGACGGCCCAGTATATCGTTGGAGGTGAGCTCCCCTCCCTCCTGGATATATACAACCAGCGGTGCGTGGCCAAGGCCAAACGCATCATAAAAGACATTGCCCACCCCAGCCACGAACTGTACTCACTGTTACCGTCAGGCAGGCGATACCGCAGTATCAAGTGTCGTACAAATAGACTCCGAGATAGCTTCCACAGTCAGGCCATCAGGCTGCTGAACAAGGGCGTATAGCATAAAACAATGTCTATTTTATTACATTGATTTAAATATACATATTGCTCTTTTTCTTTTTCTGACAGGCTGCTCCTCTGAGACTGTGATCAGCAGCACTGGTGCGCCACAGGGGACTGTGCTCTCTCCTGTCTTGTTCACCCTGTATATCTGACTTTAAGTACAATTCTGAGTCATGCCACATGCAGAAGTTTTCGGATGACACTGCAATTGTGGGGTATATTAGGAATGGACAGGAGGGGGAGTACAGGAGCCTGATAGAGGACTTTGTAGGGTGGTGCGGGTCAAACCACCTACAGCACCTCCAAGACCAAAGAGATGGTGGTAGACTTTCGGTGGTCCAGGCCCCACATGCAACCAGTCTCCATCAAGGGAGTTGAGGTGGAGGTGGTCAGCACCTATAAATACCTGGGGCTGCAGCTGGACAATAAACTGGACTGGTCAGCTAACACCGACACGCTGTACAAGAAGGGGCAGAGTCGACTCTATTTCCTTAGGAGGCTGGGGTCCTTCAACATCTGCAGGAAACTGCCACTGATGTTTTACCAGTCTGTTTTTGCCAGCGTCCTCTTCTACGCTGTGGTGTGCTGGGGAGGCAGCATTAAGAAGAGGGACGCCACACGGCTGGACAGGCTGGTGAGGAGAGCTGGCTCTGTGGTTGGCACAGAGCTGGATCACCTTATGTCAGTAGCAGAGAAAAGGACCCTCCGCAAACTGATGTCCATCATGGACAACGCACGTCATCCCATACACAGCACGGTCATGAAGCAGAGGAGTGTGTTCAGTGGTAGACTACTATCGCAACAGTGCTCCACAGAGAGACTGAGGAAGTCGTTTGTTCCCCGGGCCATACGACTATTCAACTCTTCCCAGAGTGGACGGCGGGGGGGGGGGGGGGAGACATGAGGCCTCCTTTTGTTTACACACACCTGCTCTGTGACCCCAAAACTACCTTTATTTGCAGTACTTACACTTCTTGTATTCTGTATTTTATTGGTATTTATTACAATAGATATTAGTATAATTTTTGTTTTAATACAGTATATTTTCCACTTCTTGTTTATTGTAATTTATTGTAATTTTATAATTCTAATTGTGTTTTAGATAAGTCCCTTCGTTTTTAATGTTTTTATAACTGAATAAGTGTTTGTTTGCTATTGTATAAGCTGCTGGAAGACTAAATTTCCCTCGGGATTAATAAAGTATCTATCTATCTATCTATCTATCTATACATATTGCTCTTTTTCTGTGCCGATATATTGCATTTTATAAATTGCATTTTTCTTTTTCTTTTTCAACTTTATTCTATTCTATTTTTATTCTATTTGTTATCTATTTTTATCTTATTTTTATAACTGCTGTCTGTCGTCGGGTATTGCACATAAGATTTTCACACCACTGCTTTATACTTGAAGTGACGATAAATTTGACTTGACTTGACTTATAAAACCAGACCTGAGCAGGAATTCTAGTTTGAACTTCAAGCCTGGAACCAGGAATAAAACCAGACCTGATGAGGCGGATTTCTAGTTAAAACTTCCCGCCTGAAACCAGGAATAAAACCAGACCTGAGGAGGTGTTCTAGTTTAAACTTCCTGTTTTGAACCAGGAATAAAACCCGACCTGAGGAAAAGTTCTAGTTCAAACTTCCTGCCTGGAACCAGGAACAAAACCAGACCTGAGGAGGAGGCTTTTCAGTTTAAACGTCCTGCCTGGAACCAGGAATAAAACCAGACCTGAGGAGGTGTTCTAGTTTAAACTTCCTGCTGGAACCAGGAATAAAACCAGACCTGAGGAGGTGTTCTAGTTTCAACTTCCTGCTGGAACCAGGAATAAAACCAGACCTGAGGAGGTGTTCTAGTTTAAACTTCCTGCTGGAACCAGGAATAAAACCAGACCTGAGGAGGTGTTCTAGTTTAAACTTCCTGCTGGAACCAGGAATAAACCAGAGGAGGTGTTTCAGTTTAAACATCCTTCCTGGAACCAGGAATAAAACCAGACCTGAGGAGGTGTTCTAGTTAAACTTCCTGCCTTGAACCAGGATTAAAACCACACTTGAGGAGGATTTCTAGTTTAAACTTCCTTTCTGGAACCAGAAATAAAACCAGATCTGAGGAGGAGGCGTTCTAGTTTACACTTCCAACCTTAAAAATGTGTGTGAACACTAATGCAGGTTCAGTCCAATGTACAAACAGTTAGTCAGAGTCATTCAGTCTTTATTAAAATAAACCTTTATAAAGTCTTTATTTTTACAAAGAAGCATGTTTGCCCTAACCTTCCTACTTTACTGGCATTACCGGCACTACACATAAAAAAAACTAAACCTTAACCAAATCAAGTCAAGTCAAGTTTATTGTCACTTCACAGTTTACACAAGTATAAAGCAGTGATGTGAAAATCTTATGTGCAAAACCCGACGACTATTTTTTTAATCTAAAAATAGAATACAAATTGAATAAAGTAAAAAAATAAAAATGCAATTTATAAAATGCAAAATATCGGCACAGAAAAGAGCAATATGTATATATAAATCAAAGTAATAAAATATACATTGTTATATGCTATAGGCCCTTGTTCAGCAGCCTGATGGCCTGACTGTGGAAGCTGTCTCTGAGTCTATTTGATACCACTTGATACTGAGGTATCGCCTGCCTGACGGTAACAGTGAGTACAGTTGGTGGCTGGGGTGGGCAATGTCTTTATGATGCGTTTGGCCTTGGCCACGCACCGCTGGTTGTATATATCCAGGAGGGAGGGGAGCTCCCCTCCAACGATATACTGGGCCGTCAGCACCACCCTTTGAAGCGCTCTGCGCTCGAGTGCGGTGCAGTTCCTGTACCGGGCGGGGATACACCCTGTAAGAACACTCGCGATGGTGCCGTTATAGAATGTTCTCAGGATGCGGGGGCCCATGCTGAATTTCCTCAGACGCCTGAGGAAATACAGGCGTTGTTGGGCCCTTTTCACCACGTGTGTGGTGTGCGTGGACCATAACCTCATTCTTAACCTCATTCTTAACCTTAACCTCATTCATAAGACTGAGGCCAAGTCATTGCTCCAACCATCGGCTGATCGCCAGTCTCACTTGTAAGCAGCTTTGTATAAAAATCCTGAACATTATCTGTAGCCATAAGTTAGTACAGTCAGAAATAGTACAGTACCAGGAGAGAATGTACATAGTCAAGAGTAATTCAGTTTTTATTTAAAATAAAATTCTTTCTTTTACAATCAAGCTTGGCAGGGTTTTTTAAATTGACACCTTTAAACAAAATTAAAAAACATCCCAAAGTATACAGCTCATTATAAGCACAGTGATAACAAATACTCGCGGTCATTTAAAATCAGCCTCATGTTTCTTAAGCCTGAGGCGCAAGAAACTCCCTCTCTCTTCTTCGTCAGGTTATATCCACAGACGAACCCCGGAACAGTGTTTAAACAATGATCTCCATCCGACTCATAAGGAATCTCGAAACATCCTTAAAATATTGGTAGACAAGCACGAAACAGAAACCCTGATAGATAATTGGTTGTTCTGATGTGACTAAACTATTAATATGCTGATAATAGTGCAACCCCCTCGCCTTACACTCTTTTCCGGGCAAATGTACTTAACTTAACTTAACATCACAACAAAAACAGTGAAGTTACATCCAGCTGACGGTGAAGTTCTGACCGAGGTTCAGACCAAGCTCGGACACCGTCAACACTTGCTGAAAAGAAAGCAAAAAAACACACAAAATAAGTAGTAAGTGTGTTACAGTTTTTGGAACCACCAAAGCCCTAATCCTAACCTCCTTGCCCAAACCTCTTAACCCTAACCTCCTAACCCTAACATCCAAACTTTCTAACCCCAACCTCTAACCCTATCCTCCTAACCCTAACCCCAACCTCCTAACCACAACCTCCTACCCCAACTTTCTTACCCCATCCTCCTAACCCTTACCTCCAAACCTCCTTTGTGCGCGGCGCTGGAGGCATTTTTTGCACTTTTCTTTCATATTTAAGTAACTTTGTAGGACTTTAGCAAGTCACCATGTGTATTATCACATATTATCGCCAAACACTCTTGGAATTAGGAACAATACAACAACAGACAACGCAACAAAGCACTGGGACTTACCTGCGGAGATCCGGCGGGACAAAGGAGAGCGGGGGGAAGGGAGCCACCAAGCCCCGGGGGGCAACAGCAAACAAGCCCGCAGGAGAGGGTCCTGTGGTGGCCTACTGGTTAGGACACGCCAGAGGCGAGAAAACCAGCCCTACCGAGCATTCTCCTTGCCAACGTCCAGTCTCTCGCAAACAAGTCCAACTGTTGTATCGCCTCGCAGCGGGACATCAGGGAGTGTTGTGCCATGATCTTTACAGAGACGTGGCTATCCTCCGTGATTCCTGACGAAGCAGTGCAACCACCGGGATTCTCTTTGTTTCGGACCGACAGAACAGCGGAGTCCACGGGGAAAAAGTGGGGGTGTATGCTGCTGGTGGACGGACGTTCAGGTGCTTTCTCAACATTGCTCATCTAATCTGGAATTACTGACGATGAAGTGTCACCCTTTTTACTTGCAGAGGGAAATCTCGCTATTCTCATGGCGGCGGTTTACATCCAACCACGGGCTGATGCAAACGTCTCATCGGACAAACTTTACATTGAAGTGAGCAAACTTCAGAATCAATACCCCGAGGCAATCCCCATTGTAGCGGGGGACTTTAACCACTGCAATTTAAAAAAGGTATTACCAAAATACTATCAACACTCATGTGAACAAGACTCTTGATCACTGTTACACCACCATCAAGCACGCTTATCGCGCTGTTGCGTGGCCGGCTTTCGGCAAATCAGACCACGCCTCCGTGCTTCTACTTCCCCGCTTACAAGCAGAAGTTGAAGTCCACGCCCACAGATGTAAAGAATGTGTGTCGCTGGACAAACAATGCCATACTACACCTGCAGGGGGGACTAGAAATCACTGACTGAAGTGTATTCAAGACCACTGACCTTGATGTGTATGCAGATCATGTCACAGCATACATTAACAGGCTAGTGGAAGAATGCATCCCAACCAGGTCCGTTCGCTCATTTTCCGAACCGCAAACCATGGATGAATGCTGACATACGGAACAAACTTAAGGAACGCTTTAAGTACCGCTTTCACAATAGGCGACTCCGATCACTACAAGAAGGCCAAGTATGAACTCAGAAAAGCCATCAAGAAGGGTAAAATGGATTATAAAAACAAATTGGAATCACATTTTGGGGGCTCTGACACCATATGCATGTGGCAAGGTCTGAGGGTCCTCTCCAACTACAAGGGGAGCTCAGGGGCAGTCACCAACAACGACCGTAACCTACCAGATGAGCTTAGCAAGTTTTTCGCTCGCTTTGAAAGGGACCATGAGCCGACCAACAACTTGAACACCCACCCAGACAAGGACAACTGTCCTTGTCCAAGGTCTGCAGAACCTTCAGGAGGGTGAAGGCAGGGAAGGCAGCCGGCCCAGACTGAGTTCCATCCCGTGTCTTCAAGACCTTTGCCGACCAGCTGGCTCCTGTGTTCACCGACATCTACAATGCATCACTAAACAACATCACTATACAACAGTCTGTCGTCCCAGTGTGCTTCAAAGCGACAACCATTGTGCCTTACCCAAAAAGACCAAGGTAACATGCCTCAATGACTATCGTCGAGTGGCTTTAACACCCATAGGCATGAAGTGCCTGGAGAGGCTCGTGATGTTGCATATAAACTGTTCCATCCATGAGTCTCTAGACCCACTCCAGTTTGCATACAGACCAAACAGGTCTGTAGACAACGCCATTTCCCTGGCACTACACATGGCCCTGCAGCACCTAGACAGGAGGGACACCTACGTCAGACTGCTGTTCATTGACTACAGCTCGGCATTCAACACCATCGTTCCCTCCAAGCTGGTCCTGAAACTGAGGGACCAAGGTCTGGGGGCCCCCATCTGTAACTGGATTATGGACTTCCTGACAGACAGGCCTTAAGTGATGAAGATTGGGAACAACATCTCATCTCAACACCATAGCACCCCAAGGCTTGTCTCAGTCCCCGGCTGTACTTGCTGTACATACATGACTGTACTGCCACGCACAGCAATAATTGGGATTATCAAGTTTGCAGGAGACACCACAGTCATCGGCCTGATAAGCGAGGGCGATGAAACGTACAGAGATGAGGTAGTCCAGCTGACGCGATGGTGTGTGATGGTGTGTCAGCAAGACCAAGGAGCTCTTCAGCATGACGGAGGTCATGCTGAAGAAGGCACACCAACGCCTCTATGCTCTGCGGTGCCTCAGAAAAAACGGAATAGGCCAGAGGTGGCTAGTGAACTTCTACCGTGGGACCGTAGAGAGCATCCTGACAAGTCGCGTCACTGTGTGGTACGGCAACACCAATGCATGGGACAAGAAAGCCATCCAGAGGGTCGTGAGGACGGCAGAGAGGATCATCGCGTGTGCACTTCCATGCATTGAGGAGATCTGTAGGACCAGATGTCGGAAGAAGGTCATTGTTACGTTCCTGTATGTTTTGCTGCTGTCCTGTCTGTGTCCTTGTCCCGTTTGTCTCCCTCAGGTGGCCGAAAGGGATGCGTGTGGTGCCTTGTGGCTCCTCCCCCCCCAGAAAACTATCAATCATCCACCAGCTGTGTCCAATTATCGATTATCCCTCTGCCATGTGGTGTCCTATAAAATGTCTCACTTATTTTGTCAAGGGAGGAAGGAGAGAGGTAGAGGTACTTTGGGCGGTTGACAGTACTGAAATATTGAGATAACTTTTGGGGCGAAGTAACTATATTTTGCCATATAGTTTACTATCGTGTGTTGAGCGTTTATTAGTTCCTGTTTTTTGTTCCCAGCCTTTGCAACCCTTTTTAGAGTAGTGTAGGATTCCTTTTGTTTGTGTTTTTGTTCACCAGCCTGGGAGAAGGGCTAGGTAAGAAACCCTGGGGTCTACACTGCATCACGTAGTAGTTTTGTTTGTCTAAACACACTAGGGCGCCCTTCTCCCTGTTCCAAACCCTCTGTCTAGCTGTCCTTAGCTAAATGTTAGTTTGTTTTGCCTCTCCTGTCCTCGTAGAGTTTTTGATTTAGTCTGTATGTTGCTCCTGTTTGTGATTGCCTGTTGTTCCTTTTTCTTTTGTTGGATTAAATAGTTAATTAAACTATTTAATACCTGTTTAACACTGCTTTCTGTTTGAGTCTTTAGTTTTGGGTGCCCCACACCAGGGTTTACCCCAAACCCCATACATTGCTTACACTTGCCCACTGTGTTTAGGTAGGCTGTTGCGACTCCCCCTGTACCCTAGAAGAACACCTCGGGGGAGGGCGTAACACCATGTCCATCATAAAGGACTGCAACCACCCTGGGCTCCATCTCTTCCCCCCCTACCGTCTGGTCGCCGGTTGCGCAGCATCCGTACAAGTACTACCAGGTTTAAGGATCGTTTTTATCCACAGGCAGTGACCTACTGAACTGCTAAGAGTGCTGCCACTTTCACTTTCATAACATTGTCATTAACATTACACTTACTGGACTGTCTGGACTCATCACAGTTACTGCACTGTATTCATGATGCTGCTGCACTACTGGCACTTAAATGCTTTAAAAATATTTTTGTAAAAAAAATTCAAAAAACATAATTTAAGTCACTTTGCTTCTCTTTTTTGTTTATTTTCATTGTACATGGTGTTGTTTTGGAGATGTATACTGTGGGAGGGAATGGTAGGTAAGCATTACCTGTTACAAATGGCAAATAAGAGTCTTGTATCCTAACCCCAACCTCCTAACCCTAACCTCCTAGCCCTATCCACCTAACCCCATAACCTCCTAACCCTAAACTCCTAACACCAACCTTCTAACCCAAACCTCCTAACCCTAACCTCCTAACTTCAACCTCCTTACCCTAACCTCCTAACATTAACCTCCTAACATTAACCTCCTAACCCTAACCTACTAACCCCAAACAAGATACAAGATTTGTATTTGCCATTTGTAACAAGTACATAGGAACGCTTACTCCCCATTCCCTCCCGCAGTATAAATCTTAAAAACAACACCATAAAAATAAAAATAATATATACAATAAAAAAAACAAAAAAAGAGCAGCAAACTGACTTAAATGATATGTACATTTTAAGTGCCAGTAGTGCAGCAGCATAATGAATACAGTGCAGTACAGTGCAGTAACTGTGAGTCCAGAAAGTCCAGCAAACTATGTAAGTGTAATGGTAATGACTAGGTTATGAAAGTGAAAGTGGCATTTCAGTAGGCGCACTGCCTGTGGATACAAACTATCCTTAACCCTGGTAGTACTAGCAAGGATGCTGAGCAACCGGCGACCAGACGGTAGGGGAGAAGAGATGGAGCCCCGGGTGGTTGCAGTCCTTTATGATGGACATGGCTTTCTTCTGACATCTGGTCCTAAAGATCTCCTCAATGCATGGAAAACTCCCAACCCTAACCTCCTAACCCTAACCCAACCTCCTAACCTTAACATCCTAACCCTAACCTCCTAAGTCCTAACCTCCTAACCTTAACCTCCTAACCCCCTTCGCTCCAACCTTAACCTCCTAACCCGCTAACCCCAACCTCCTAACCCTAACCTCCTAACTCTAAACTCCTAACACCAACCTCCTAACCCCAACCTCCTAACCTTAACTTCCTAACCCTAACCTCCTAACCCCCTAACCCTAACTCCTAAACTCCTTACCCTAAACTCCTAACCCCAACCACCTAACCCTAACCTCCTAACCCCAACCTCCTAACCCCAAACTCCTAACCTCTTAACCCTAACCTCCTAACCCCTAACTTCAACCTCCTAACCCTAACCAACTAACCATAACCTCCTAACCCTAACCTACTAACCCCAAACTCTTAACCCTAACCTCCTAACCCCAACCTCCTAACCCTAACCTACTAGTCATCACCTCCTAACCCTAACTTCCTAACCTTAACCTCCTAACCCCCTATCCGAACCTCCTAACCCTAACCTACTAACCTCAACCTCCTAACCCCAACTCCTAACCCTAACCTCCTAACCCCAACCTCCTAACCCTAACTTCCAAACCTCCTAACCCCAAACTCCTAACCTCTTGACCCTAACCTCCTAACCCCTAACTCCAACCTCCTAACCCTAACCTACTAACCTTAACCTCCTAACCCACTAACCCCAAACTCTTAACCCTAACCTCCTAACCCCAACCTCTTAACCCTAACCTCATAGTCATCACCTCCTAACCCTAACTTCCTAACCTTAACCTCCTAACTTCAACCTCCTAATCCCCTACCCGAACCTCCTAACCCTAACCTACTAACCTCCTAACCCCAACCTCCCGACCCTAACCTACTAACCATAAACCTACTAACTAAGATTTCCACTCACTTATACCTGTGTACACTGTGAAGTGACAATAAACTTGACTTGAACCTCCTAACCCCAACCTCCTAACCCTCACCTCCTAACCCCAACCTCCTAACCCTAACCTACTAACCCCAACCTCCTAACCTACTAACCTCCTAACCCCAACCTACTAACCCTAACCCTAAACTCCAAAGCCCTAACCCTAACCTCCTAACCTCAACCTCCTAACCCTAACCTCCTTACCCTAAACTCCTAACTCCTATTTCCTAACCCTAACCCCAACCTCCTAACCCTAACCTCCTAACCCCAAACTCCTAACTTCTTAAACCAAACCTCCTAACCCCTAACTTCAACCTCCCCACCCTAACCTCCTAACCTTAACCTCCTAACCCTAACCTACTAACCCCAAATTCTTAACCCTAACCTCCTAACCCCAACCTCCTAGTCCTCACCTTATAACCCTAACTTCCTAATGTTAACCTTAACCTCCTAACCCCAACCTCCTAACCCCCTACCCGAACCTCCTAACCCTAACCTCCTAACCCTAACCTCCTAACCCTAACCTACTAACCCTAACCTCCTAACCCTAACCTACTAACCCTAAACCTACTAACTAAGATTTTCACTCACTTATACTTGTGTAAACTGTGAAGTGACAATAAACTTGACTTGAACCTCCTAACACAAACTTCCTAACCCTAACCTCCTAACCGCAACCTCCTAACCCCAACCTCCTAAGCCTAACTTACTAACCCCAACCTCCTAACCCTAACCTCCCAACCTGAACCTCCTAACCCTAACCCCAAATTCTTAACCCTAACCTCCTAGTCCTCACCTTATAACCCTAACTTCCTAATGTTAACCCAACCTCCTAACCCCAACCTCCTAACCCCCTACCCTAACCCCAACCTCCTAACCCTAACCTCCAAACCTCCTAACCCCAAACTCCTAACTTCTTAAACCAAACCCCCTAACCCCTAACTTCAACCTCCCCACCCTAACCTCCTAACCTTAACCTCCTAACCCTAACCTCCTTACCCCAACCTCCTAACCCTAACCTCCTAACCCTAACCCAAACCTCATTACCACAATTGCGATTATCAAAACCCTATCTTGCTTGCCTTATGTCCTCAGCTTATTTAACATTTTTATTTTGAATAAATTGAAAGGAAGGTGCTTCATACCCGAAAACAAACACAGATGTGACACCACATCCATTTCAGACACACACAAAGGATTCAGAATCCAAATTGAGATTTTAAAGCCAGAGAGAGACTAAAAGCTCATCTAAATCACTCCCCCCTCCCTCCCCCACCCTGCCTCACACTAAACTTAGCTCAACCCACTTCATCAGCATTGTAGGCAAACGCTGCGTCCCGGGACTGGTCGACCAACACCTGTCGGGGTTCCACCTTCACCCCGTAAAAGGAGGCTGACTCCACTTCCACGAGGCTGGCCTCCGGGTAGAAATGAAGCACCCGGGAGGTCATTGTATTCTGGGGGGAAAAAAACAAACAGAAGATCAATGGTCACAACCCTTAATTGCTCTTAATCAATCATTTACCACCACCCCCCATCACCACCACCACCACCATCTCTACCACCACTACAACTATTAATATACCACCACTACCACCACCACAACTACTACTACCAATATTTAAAAGCATTTAAAGTGCCAGTAGTGCAGCAGCATCATGAATGCAGTGCAGTAACTGTGATGAGTCCAGAAAGTCCAGCAAAGTATGTAATGTAAAGTAAAAAAAAATGCCAAGTATGTGTGATGTTAATGATAATGTTATGAAAGTGAAAGTGGCAACACTCCTAGCAGTTCAGTAGGCACACTGCCTGTGGATCAAAACTATCCTTAAACCTGGTAGTCCTTGTACAGATATCCTCAATGCATGGAAGTGCACACCTGATGATCTTCTCTGCTGTCCTTAGGGGCCTGTGGATGTCTTTCTTGTCCTATGCAGTGGTGTTGACAAGACTGAGCTCCTCTTCATACCGGGGAAAGACTGCCCTCAGATGGACCTACTGGTCACCATCGAGAACACCCAAGTCTCCCCCTCAACCACAACAAGAGACCTTGGTGTGGTGGTAGATGACCAGCTGTCCTGCAATGCCAACGTCACCGCGGTGGCCCGATCTTGCAGAATTGCCCTCTACAACATCCGCAGGATCCGGCCCTTCCTCACACGTGAAGCGGCGCAGATCCTGGTCCAAGCGCTCGTCATCACCCGCCTCGACTACTGCAACTCTCTCCTGGCGGGACTCCCCGCCTCTGCAACCAAGCCCCTCCAACGCATCCAGAACGCAGCAGCACGCCTGGTATTCAACCTACCGAAATTCTCCCACGTGACCCCTCTCTTCCGCGAACTCCACTGGCTTCCGGTAAATGCTCGCATCAAATTCAAGATTCTGGTGCTGACCTTTAGGGCAGTCAATGGAACTGCCCCGGCCTACCTCCAGGCGTTGGTCAAACCCTACATCCCAGCCAGAGCGCTCCGCTCAACTTCTGCCAGGCGACTTGTTCGACCTTCACTAAGGTCAACCAAACATCGCTCGTCCAAAACACAGCTCTTCACGGCTCTGGCCCCACAGTGGTGGAATGAACTCCCGTCTCATGTCAGGACGGCAGAGTCCCTCGCCAGCTTCCGCAAGAGACTCAAGACCCACCTGTTCAGAGTCCACCTGGACTCTCCTTTGTGAAACCCCTAAACTTGCCTAAGTCCTGACATTAATAGCTCTTAGCATGTTGTATATGTTAGCAAGTGTATGTCCTTAATGTTGTTAACACGCTCTTATCACAGCTACTTAAGCAGGTGACCTAGCAGTACGAAATTGTGTTATTCATCTTGTCAATATGAATACTTGTGAACTGCTGTATTTATATGTTTGCGTACCCCCAGTGTTATGCTATTGTCTGCTTCAACTAATGTACACCTTGTAAGTCGCTTTGGATAAAAGCGTCTGCCAAATGCCCTAAATGTAAATGTAAATGTAAATGTTGCCGTACCACACAGTGACTCCACTCTTTTGGACACTCTCTACGGTGCCACTGTAGAAGTTCACTAGCCACCTCTGGCCTATTCCGCTTTTTCTGAGGCACCGCAGAGCATAGAGACGCTGGTGTGCCTTCTTCAGCATGACCTCTGTGTTGTGGGTCCACACCAGGTCATCGGAAATCTGTAGCCCAAGGACAGCTGAACAGAAGCAGCTGACAACTTCCACCGGTGTCCCGTCCAGGCTGATGGTGGAGTGGGTGCCCCGGTGGCTCCTGAGGACCACGATGAGCTCCATAGTCTTGCTGACATTCAGTGCAAGGCTAGCTAATCTCTGTAGCCCGTTTCGTCGCCCTCGCTTATCAGGCCGAGGACTGTGGTGTCGTCTGCAAACTTGATAATCAGATTATTGCTGTGCGTGGCAGTACAGTCATGTGTGTACAGCGAGTACAGCCGGGGACTGAGGCAGCAGCCTTGGGGTGCTCCGGTGTTGAGGACAAGAATGGATGAGATGTTGTTCCCAATCTGTACGGGGCTATCAGCGAACCCCGAGGCTGCTCTCATCGTGGCGGGGGACTTCAACAAGGCGAACCTGAAGAAGGTTCTCCCGAAGTTCTACCAACACATAAAGAGCAACACACGGGGCGAGCGGATCCTCGACCACTGCTACACTCCCTTCCGTGATGGCTACAAGGCCCTCCTCCGCCCACCGTTCGGCAAATCAGATCACCGCTCTATCCAGCTACTCCCCGCCTATAGGCAGAGACTGAAGCAGCAACCGATCGCTGTGAGGGAGGTCCAATGCTGGTCGGACCAATCAGATTCTACGCTGCAGGATTGTTTTGATCACGCTGACTGGCACATGTTCCGCGTTGCCTCGGACAATAACATCAACGAGTACGCGTCGTCGGTCACCGGGTTCATCAAGAAGTGCATAGATGACGTTGTTCCGACCAAGTCGGTTCGGATATATCCCAACCAGAAACCGTGGATTAACGGCGATGTTCGCGCTGCCCTACATGCACGTAACGCCGCCTTTGGTTCCGGGAATACGGAGGAATATACGAGAGCCCGTTACGACCTCCGTAAGACCATCGTCACTGCCAAGCGGGAGTATAAGGACAGAGTGGAAGATAAATTCAAGAAACACGATGCGAGGGGTATGTGGCAGGGGCTGCAGAAGATAACGAGGGAGAACCAGTTGTGTAGAGAACTCCTCTACCTCCCTCCCAGGAGAGCTAAATACATTTTTTGCTCGGTTCGACGTAAACGGCAGCCCGCCGAAGCCAGCACCGACTGAGGAGACCAGCCAGCTGCGCATCTCGGAGGCGGATGTGCGCCGCACCTTTAAGCGGCTGAACATCCGTAAGGCGGCAGGCCCCGACGACATCCCGGGCCGCGTCCTCAGAGCATGCGCAGACCAGTTGGCAGGAGTCTTTGCAGACATCTTCAACCTCTCCCTGTCCCAGGCTGTTGTCCCCGCGGTCTTCAAGATATCCACCATCGTGCCTGTCCCTAAACAAACCAAGGTAACATGCCTGAATGACTACAGACCTGTGGCCCTCACCTCGATCGTTAGCAAATGCTTCGAGAGGTTGGTCAAGGACTTTATTTGCTCCGTGTTACCTACCACGCTGGACCCATGGCAATTTGCATATCGTCAAAATAGATCCACGGACGACGCAATTGCCATGGCCCTCCACACTGCCCTTTCCCACCTGGAGGGGAAGAACTGTTATGTGCGAATGCTGTTTGTGGACTACAGCTCAGCATTCAACACAATAGTTCCTGCCAAGCTCGACACCAAGCTGAGAGGTCTAGGCGTACCCCCATCCATGTGCAGCTGGATACTGAACCTCCTGTCGGACCGCCGCCAGGTGGTGAGGATGGGCAGCACCACATCAGAGCCACTGACCCTCAACACGGGAGCCCCCCAGGGATGCGTGCTGAGCCCTCTCCTCTACTCCCTCTACACCCACGACTGCATGGCTATGCACAGCTCCAACGTCATCGTCAAGTTTGCTGACGACACGACAGTGATGGGCCTGATCGCCGGCGACGACGAGACAGCCTACAGGGAGGAGGTCGGATCGCTGGAGCAGTGGTGCCAGGAGAACAGCCTCGCCCTCAACGTCAAGAAGACCAAGGAGCTGATCGTGGACTTCAGGAGGCAGAGGGGAGAGCACAGCCCTATCTCCATCGACGGCGTTGCAGTAGAGAGGGTCAGCAGCTTCAAGTTCCTCGGCGTGCACATCTCCGAGGACCTCACATGGTCCACGCACACCACACACGTGGTGAAAAGGGCCCAACAACGCCTGTATTTTCTCAGGCGTCTGAAGAAATTCAGCATGGGCCCCCGCATCCTGAGAACATTGTACAACGGCACCATCGAGAGTGTTCTGACAGGGTGTATCACCGCCTGGTACGGGAACTGCACGGCACTCGAGCGCAGAGCGCTTCAAAGGGTGGTGCGGACGGCCCAGTATATCGTTGGAGGTGAGCTCCCCTCCCTCCTGGACATTTACAACCAGCGGTGCGTGGCCAAGGCCAAAAGAATTATAAAAGACATTGCCCACCCCAGCCACGAACTTTACTCACTATTACCGTCAGGCAGGCGATACCGCAGTATCAAGTGTCGTACAAATAGGCTTAGAGATAGCTTCCACAGTCAGGCCATCAGGCTGCTGAACAAGGGCGTATAACATATAACAATGTATATTTTATTACATTGATTTATATATATATATTGCTCTTTTCTGTGCTGATTTTTGCATTTTATAAATTGCATTTTTTATTTTTATTTTATATTCTTTATTCTATTTTTTATTCTATTTTTTATTCTATTTTTATCTATTTTTATTTTATCTTATTTTATAACTGCTGTCTGTCGTCGGGTATTGCACACAAGAATTTCACATCACTGCTTTATACTAAACTGTAAACTGTGAAGTGACAATAAACTTGACTTGACTTGATATATTCCTCCAAATTCCCGGAGCCAAAGGCGGCGTTACGCGCATGTAGGGCAGCACGAACATCGCCGTTAATCCACGGTTTCTGGTTGGAATATATCTGAACCGACTTGGTCGGAACAACGTCATCTATGCACTTCTTGATGAACCCGGTGACCGACGACGCGTACTCGTTGATGTTATTGTCCGAGGTGACCCGGAACATGTCCCAGTCAGCGCAATCAAAACAATCCTGCAGCATAGAGTCCGATTGGTCCGACCAGCATTGGACTTCCCTCACAGCGATCGGTTGCTGCTTCAGTCTCAGCCAATAGGCGGGGAGTAGCTGGATAGAGCAGTGGTCTGATTTGCGGAACGGTGGGCGGAGGAGGGCCTTGTAGCCATCACGGAAGGGAGTGTAGCAGTGGTCGAGGATCCACTCACCCCGTGTGTTGCTCGTTATGTGTTGGTAGAACTTCGGGAGAACCTTCTTCAGGTTCTCCTTGTTGAAGTCCCCTGCCACGATGAGAGCAGCCTCGGGGTGTGCCGACTCCTGTTCGCTGATAGCCCCGTACAGTTCCTTCAGCGCTGGGTCCGTGTTGGCTTGTGGGGGAATGTAAACAGCGGTCACGGTTACCGCTGTAAACTCCCGAGGTAGCCAGTGTGGACGGCACATAAGCATCAGGTACTCCAGGTCCGGGGAACAGAAAGACTTGAGGGGATGTACATGACTTTGGTTGCACCAAGATCTGTTTATCATAAGACATACCCCCCCTCCGCGATCTTTACCGGAGAGAGCCTTTGTTCTGTCCGCCCGGTGGACGGAAAATCCCGTCGGCTCGATAGCTGTGTCGGTAACCCCCTCCGACATCCATGTCTCCGTAAGGCAGATGATACAGTTGTCCTTAGTTTCCCGGTGGAATTGAATACGAGCCTGTAGCTCGCTTAACACACTTAACACTTGCTTAGCGCACTTCCATGCATTAAGGAGATCTGTAGGACCCGATGTCGGAAGAAGGCCATGTCCATCATAAAGGATTGCAACCACCCTGGGCACCATCTCTTCTCCCCCCTACCGTCTAGTCGCCGATTGCACAGCATCAATACAGCAAGTACTACCAGGTTTAAGGATAGTTTTTATCCACAGGCAGTGACCTACTGAACTGCTACTTTCATAACATTGTGATTAACATCATTTACATTTACATTTGTTGAAGCAGACAATAGCATAACACTGAGGTACATAAAATAGAGCAGTTCACAAGTATTCATATTAACAAGATGAATAACACAATTTGGTACTGCTAGGTCACCTGCTTAAGTAGCTGTGATAAGAGCGTGTTATCAACATTAAGGATATACACTTGCTAACATATACAACATGCTAAGAGCTATTAATGTCAGGACTTAAGCAAGTTTAGGGGTTTCACAAAGGAGAAGGAGGGTTCATGGAGAGTCCAGGTGGACTCTGAACAGGTGGGTCTTGAGTCTCTTGCGGAAGCTGGCGAGGGACTCTGCCGTCCTGACATGAGACGGGAGTTCATTCCACCACTGTGGAGCCAGAGCCGTGAAGAGCTGGGTCTTGGACGAGCATCACACTTACATACTTTGCTTGACTTTCTGGACTCATCACAGTTACTGCACTGTATTCATGATGCTGCTGCACTACTGGCACTTAAAAATGCTTAAATATAAAATTGTAAAAAAAAAATTCAACACATGTAAATATCATTTAACAGTCACTTTGCTGCTCCTTTTCGTTTATTTTTATTGTATATATTATTTGTAAGGTATTTTTTGGGATGTATACTGCGGGAGGGAATGGAGAGTAAGCGTTCCAATGTACCTGTTACAAATGGCCAATATAATATCTTGTATCTTGTATCTCGTGTCTCGTATCTAGTGTCTTGTATCTTGTACCTAGTATCTTATACCTAGTGTCTTGTACCTAGTGTCTTGTATCTAGTGTCTTGTATCTTCTATCTTGTGTCTCGTATCTAGTGTCTTGTATCTAGTGTCTTGTATCTTGTATCTAGTGTATAGTATCTTGTATCTTCTGTCTTGTATCTCTTGTATGTTGTATCTCTTGTATCTTGTATTTCTTGTATCTCTTATATATTGTATCTCTTGTATCTTCTGTCTAGTATTTTGTATTGGAGGAAGTGTTCTCTCTTTTGTTGTTGTTGAGTTTGCACCACAGGAACTAAGAACCTTGTAAGTTTCCGAACGCTGTTTCCGAACGCTGTTTCGAGGGAATTTTTCAAAACTTTCTTTGTTAATAAACATACTGTACCTACGACCTCCAGGTACTGGGAAATGACAGAAGTGGGATCGGGTCCCAGGAACACATAGAAGTCCAGGATGCCTCCGATAGTGCGCCATGTGACAGCCGGCGCCGGCTGGAGGACCACATCTGGCCAAAAAATATATACTATATGAGAAGAATAATTTATATTTTTTGGGTTTTCTGAGATTGTGATTACATCGCCCACGGACAGACAGACAGACGGAGACACAGACAGACAGACAGACAGAAGGCAACAACCGAGCGAGGATGAACAGACATTACACACGGTACACACTGTACCCACACTGTACACATGGTACCCATACAGTACACAATGTACACACATGGGTACAGTGTGTACCGTGTGGGTACAGTGTGTACCGTGTGTACCGTTTGGGTACAGTGTGTACCGCGGGTACCGTGTATACCGTTTGGGTACAGTGTGGGTACAGTGTGTACCGCGGGTACCGTGTATACCGTTTGGGTACAGTGTGTACCGTGTGGGTACAGTGTGTACCGCGGGTACCGTGTATACCGTTTGGGTACAGTGTGTAGAGTGTGGGTACAGTGTGTACCGTGTGTGGGTACAGTGTGTACCGTGTGTGGGTGTGTACACACTGTGTGTACACACTGTACCCACACACGGTAATCACATGTTAGCCACTGTACCCACACGGTACACACGGTACCCGCGGTACACACTGTACCCACACTGTACCCACACTGTACCCACACTGTACCCAAACGGTATACACGGTACCCGCGGTACACACTGTACCCAAACGGTACACACGGTACACACTGTACCCAAACGGTACACACTGTACACACTGTACCCATACGGTACATACTGTACCCACACTGTACCAACACGGTACACACGGTACCCACTGTCCCATACGGTACACACTGTACACACTGTCCCATACGGTACACACGGTACCCATACGGTACACACTGTACACACTATCCCATACGGTACACACTGTACACATGGTACTCACTGTGTTGGAGCCAGGTTCAGTCCTTATTATTTATTTATTTATTTTGTTTGATATATGAAGCAATATTGTTTGGAAAACGGTTGGAAATTAACTTGATTGATAACACCTTTTATTTGTTATGATTTGGATGCGTGTTGCTTCGACAACGTGGAGGCGTGTCTGGTCCAGCCCATTTTGAACCGGTGATTGCAGCACCTGAGCGTGTGAACCCGCTTTTATCAATGAAGCCGGTTCCCTAGTAAAACACACTGGAAACGCAAGGCACGCAGCCCAGACGGTTTTTGACCGTCGCAAGCGCTACGGATTTATGAACTTTAGAAATAGGAAACCAGGACACCATGCAACGGGAATAAGCCAGCACACCTCCACGTCGTATGGTAAGAACCCATCCACGCTAAACAAAGCTTCAAGTAAATGACAATAAATACCCTTTACTATAAACCAAACAAATTCATCTCTGCTGTCTTCTTACGGAAAAGCACATGCGCGCATCAACCAAGGCTGTGGATCCCACACACTGTACACACTGTCCCATACAGTACACACTGTACACTGTACCCATACGGTACACACTGTCCCACACTGTACACACTGTACCCATACGGTACACACGGTAATCACATGTTAGCCACAGTACCCAAACGGTACACACTGTCCCATACGGTACACACTGTACCCATACGGTACCCACACGGTACCCACACAGTACCCGCACAGTACCCACACAGTACCCGCACGGTACACACACTGTAACCACACGGTACACACTGTACACACACGGTACCCACAAAGTACCCACACAGTACCCACACAGTACCCACTGCACCCACACTGTACCAATACGGTACACACGGTACCCACATGGTACACACACACGGTACACAGTGTATCCATACGGTACACACTGTACCCACACTGTATGGGACAGTGTGTACAGTGTGTACCGTATGGGTACTGTGTGTACCGTATGGGACAGTGGGTATAGTGGGTACCGTGTGTACCGTTTGGGTACAGTGTGTACCGTGTGGGTACAGTGTGTACCGTGTGGGTACAGTGTGTACCGTGTGTGGGTACAGTGTGTACCGTGTGTGGGTACAGTGTGTACCATGTGGGTACAGTGTGTACACACTGTGTGTACACACTGTACCCACACACGGTACCCACACGGTAATCACACGGTACACACTATACCCAGACGGTACACACTATACCCACGGTACACACTATACCCATAAGGTACATACTGTACCCAGACGGTACACACTGTACCCAGACGGTAAAAAACGGTACACACTGTACCCATATGGTACACACGGTACACACTGTACCCATACAGTACAAACGGTACCCACTGTACCCATATTGTAAAAACGGTACACAATGTACCTATGCTACATTCTACTTCCGGCGCTGCGACGAGCGGCAGCCAGCAACAGTTGCTCCCCCTCCCCTCTTACTTTTTAGTTATTTATTCTTATATTATTGTTGTTTTTAGTATCGTTTTTTTTTTCGTTAGTAGTTGTGCAACCCTCAGCCAGCTATGTTTAGGGAACTTTTTGCCGTGTTTCTCATTCTGGGGACACTGTTACTGAACCGCGTCTCCGTCGTGGCTCAACATTACGGCGGAGCCATTGTCTACACGCAGAGTCACCTGTTGTCGCTACAACAGACCTCGCTGCTACGGGAGAGGCCCGACATCCCCGACCTCCCCAGGGAGCTGAGGAGGAAGTACAGGGGATGCAAGGCTGGACGTAAACAGCGGGAGAGGAAGCGGAGATATAAACCATATCTCCGGCTCCACGAGGACACCCCGGACTCCAGTGTTACCGCGGACGGCTTTCTGACCGTCCGGGCGGACAGGACGCACCGAGAGAGTGGCAAGAGGAAAGGTGGGGGACTTGCTATTCTCGTTAACAACAAGTGGTGTAAGCCTGGACATGTTACTGTGAAGGAACGTGTGTGTAGCCCGGACATTGAACTGCTGGCCGTGAGTCTGCGGCCATACTATCTGCCGCGAGAGTTCTCCCACGTGCTTCTCCTTGTTGTTTACATTCCACCGTCGGCAAATGCTGCTCCACCCAGGCAAGGCTGCAGGTCCTGACGGCGTCAGCCCGAGGGTCCTCAAACCATGTGCTGCCCATCTGAGTGGAGTCCTGCAGTACATCTTCAACCTGAGCATGAGACTGGAGAGGGTCCCTGTGCTGTGGAAGACATCCTGCCTGGTGCCGGTTCCGAAGAAGGCACGTCCCAGCACCTCAAACGACTACAGACCGGTGGCGCTGACGTCCCACGTGTCGAAGTCCTTTGAGAGGCTGGTCCTGACGCTTCTTCGGCCCCTAGTCAGATCATCGCTGGACCCTCTTCAGTTTGCCTACCAGCCGAAACTGGGAGTAGAGGACGCCATCATCTTCCTGCTCCATCGTGCCTACGCCCACTTGGACAGACCCGGGAGCACTGTGAGAATCATGTTTTTTGACTTCTCCAGTGCGTTCAACACCATCCGGCCTGCCCTGCTGGGGAGTAAGCTGACAGAGATGAAGGTGGACTCTTCCCTGGTTTCCTGGATTACAGACTATTTGACGGGTCGTCCACTGTCAGACTGCAGGACTGTGTGTCTGACACTGTGGTCAGCAGCACTGGTGCTCCACAGGGAACGGTTCATTCCCCATTCCTGTTCACCCTGTACACCTCAGGCTTTCAGTTCAACTCAGAGTCCTGCCATCTGCAGAAGCTCTCGGACGACTCTGCAGTTGTTGGTTGTGTCAGCGAGGGAAACGATGAGGAGTACAGGGGCGTCGTGGTGTGAGCTGAACCACATGCAGCTCAACACAGACAAGACGAAGGAGATGGTGGTGGACTTCCGCAGGAGGAAATCTACCCCCACACCCATTTCCATCAAGGGTGTGTCCGCAGAAGTTGTTCAGGAATATAAATACCTGAATACCTGAGCTGAAGATGTTCTACCAGTCGGTGGTAGCCAGTGCCATCTTCTCCGGTGTCGTGTGCTGGGGAAGCAGGTTGAGGTCAGCAGACGCCAACAAGATCAGCAGGATTGTCAGGAAGGCTGGCGCTGTCCTGGGGGTCCAGCTGGACTCCTTGTTGGTGGTGTCTGAGAGGAGGATGCTGCGCAAGCTGCGTAGTATCCTTGACAACAACTCTCACCCTCTCCATCAGGTGCTGACCTCATACAGAAGCACCTTCAGCAACAGACTCATTCCACCCAGGTGTACCACAGAACGCCACAGGAAGTCCTTTCTTCCTGTGGCCATCAGACTCTATAATACATCTACCTCGGGTCGTGAGAGGGACAGTGGAGACTCAGTGACCTGAGGCCAACGCACTGTTATTATTATTTTTTGGTCAACTCACTGTAAATCCTCTCACTGTAAATTCAATTTCACTTTTCACTTTTCACATGTCACTTTTTCAGAATTCATCCGAGTTATTTATTAGTATTTTATTACTGCCAATTTGCACTATACGTATTGTTGTGTATTGTATATACCTACGTATTAATGTAATAATACTGTAAATTGTGCAATTCATCTATCAATACATTTAGATTTCATTTAGAGTTTGTTTAGTTATATTTTGTTTATACTAGTTTAGTTTAGTTTGTTGTTATTTAGTTTTTAGTTTTTAGGTATTGTATAATTGTGTGTGCATATATTCCCCCTGTTTCAACTGTTGCACCTTAATTTCCCTCGGGATAAATAAAGTTATCTGAATCTATACGGTACACACGGTACCCACAAGGTACATACATGGTACCCACGCGGTACACACACGGTACCCACGCGGTACCCATACGGTACACATGGTGCCCACGGTACACACACGGTACCCATACGGTACATACACGGTACACATGGTGCCCATGGTACTCACACGGTACACACGGTACCCACGCGGTACACACGCGGTACACACGCGGTACACACGGTGTACACACAGTACCCACGGTGTACACACGGTACACACGGTACCCACACGGTACCCACACGGTACACACACGGTACCCACACGGTACCCACACGGTACCCACATGGTACCCACACGGTACCCAGACAGTACACACTGTACCCAAATGGTACCCACACGGTACACACTGTACCCACACGGTACACACACGCAGTACCCACACGCAGTACACACGCGGTACACACACTGTACACACACTGTACACACACACTGTACACACGGTACCCACACGGTACACACACTGTACCCATACGGTACACACGGTACCCACTGTACCCACACGGTACACACGGTACACACACTGTACCCATACGGTACACACGGTACCCACTGTACCCACACGGTACACACGGTACACACACTGTACCCATACGGTACACACGGTACCCACTGTACCCACACGGTACACACGGTACACACACTGTACCCATACGGTACACACGGTACCCATACGGTACACACAGTACGCACACTGTACACACTGTACCCACACGGTACACACGCGGTACACACTGTACCCATACGGTACACACAGTACACACGGTACCTACTGTACACACGGTACACACACGGTACACACGTGGTACACACTGTACCCATACGGTACACACAGTACACACACGGTTATCACAAGGAACACACACAAGGTGCACACATGGTACACACAGTACACACTGTACCACACAGTACACACAAGGTACACACACGGTACACACAGTATATACGGTACTTAGTGTTCCTATAACAGGGCTGGAAACTCACCCATGGCATTGCTGTTCAGCAGGAAGAACCCGTGAGCCTCTCCTCCTGGTTCCTCCAGGGCCAGGTAGAAGGGATGCGCTCCATAGAGATTGGTATTTTCCTTGACAGGGGGGGGGGACAAGGAAGTTCAGAAGGCGGAGCTCCGATCTGCGTGTGTTTCCGACACAACCGATGCCAAGAGGCAACAACCGTGGAAGTGTGGGATGGGGACCGACACACTGGAGATTCTGATTCATTCACTTATTTATCAATTAATCTGTTTGTTTTTCCTGTATTGTCACATCTACCGTCTAGTCTGTCACGGTCGGCAGCATCCGTACAAGGACTACCAGGTTCAAGGACAGTTTTTACCAACAGGCAGTGAGCTACTGAACTGCTAGGAGTGCTGCCACTATCATAACGTTGTCATTAACATTACACTGTCATAACATGTCATTAACATTACACTGTCATAACATGTCATTAACATTACACTGTCATAACATGTCATTAACATTACACTATCATAACATGTCATTAACATTACTCTATCATACTTTGCTGGACTCATCACAATTACTGCTCTGTATTCATGATGCTGCTGCACTACTGGCACTTTAAAAGGCTTTTTAAATGTTTGTTGCACTATTCAACACATGTACATATCATCCACCAGTCACTTTATTGGTTTTTTTATTGTGTACAGTATTTTATAGTATAGTGTTGTTGAAAATGTATACTGCGGGAGGGAATAGGGAGTGAGCATTCTATTGTACTTGCTGCATAGGGAGCTGAGGGAGCTGGTTGGTAGCTGACAAACATTTGTGTATTCTCGTATTTTTGTATTTTTTGCATGTCTACATTTATTTTGTTTGTTGGGGGAATGTCATTTTGCAAATTTTCTGAGCTGGTGATTAAATTTCTCTTGTACATTGTACAAGCTTACCTTTTTATACATGTGACCAACAATAAACAAATCTGAACCTGAATCTGAAACGAACGACCTAACCCTAACCCTAACCTTATCCTTCCGATATTTGAGTAAAGGATTCAGGTCCTGCACGTGATTTCTCAGTAACCCCTGACTGCCAAACTTCCCTCTCCCTGGCAACATGGACTAGCTCTGACTGGGGGATCCCGAGGCGTTCCCAGGCCAGTGTGGAGATGTAATCACCCCACCTGTACCTCGGTCTGCCCCGTGGTCTCTTCCCACCTGTACCTCGGTCTGCCCCGTGGTCTCTTCCCACCTGTACCTCGGTATGCCCCATGGTCTCTTCCCAGTTGGATGTGTCTGGTAAACCTCCCTCGGAAGGCGACCAGGAAGCATCCTCACTAGATGAACCACCTCAACTGGCTCCTTTCTACGCGAAGGAGCAGCGGCTCTACTCCGAGTCTCTCACGAGTGACTGAGCTTCTCACCCTATCCCTCAGGGAGATGATCTTCTCACCCTATCCCTCAGGGAGATGATCTTCTCACCCTATCCCTCAGGGAGATGATCTTCTCACCCTATCCCTAAGGAGATGAAATTCTCACCCTATCCCTAAGGGAGATGATCTTCTCACCTTATCCCTAAGGGAGATGAGTATCAAAATATCTCTGGCATACGCTGAACTATCAATGTTTTTTTTTATACATAACGTATACATAACGTATTAGTAACTTACCGTATTGACCCGAATATAAGACGACCCCGATTATAAGACGACCCCTCTTTTTCAAGACTCATTTTTGGAAAAAATTTAATTTAATTTTTGAAGACCAAATTTTTTTTTTGTTGAAAATAATGATAACACACATCACACATTGTGTTAAAATTTGCCTAACTTGGCAAACAAAAACAAAACAGGCTAGATAGATTGCAATGAAACAGTAGTGCAATAAAACGGTAGAGCAATGAAACAGAACATCAGTCTATTGGTCACATCACGTCTTCTCATCCAGCTCGTCTTCTACGTCGCTGGTTGTTCCTCTCACTCCCGCTATCGTCACTCACGGTGTCTGCTCCCCGTCTCCTCCCACATCACGTCATCCTCGCTGCCATCCATGGCATTTGATACGCAGCATTTCTTAAACCCATTAATGCTTTCTGGGGAAACGTCAGCCCATGCTTGCGAGATCCATTCACAGAGCAAACGTACTGCAGGCTTTTGGATTTTTCCAGACGGTGTCAGTGCGTGATTAGCAGCCAGGAGCCACTCTGTGGATCTCTTGCGCAGATGAACCTTGAATGGTTTGTTAACGACCACATCCAACACCTGCAGCTGGCTTGTCATTCCGCCCGGTATGATCACTAGGTCACTAGGTTTTGACTGGCTCAGTCAAGTGTCCACGGAAAGCATCCAGAATCAACATGTTCCTCTTCTTTCTGAGTCCCCCACGCCGTCTGCCCCACACCACCTTGAGCCAGTCCACCACAAGCTCCGTCTCCATCCAGCCCTTTGCCTGGGCACGTACCATAATCCCCCACGTACGGGGGAAGTTGTGTCCCATCTGCGAGGCGCGTTAACATGACAGTTACTCGGCTCTTCTCGTTTCCAGTAGATCAGTAGATCACTGATTTGTCGCCTTTCTTATGCCCAGTGACATGTTGGCATGTCAAAATACACAGGCGTTTGATCAGCATTGCCCATCTGATCAAGGGGGTATGAGTGCTTCTTCCTTAACTTGATCACATATCGCTGATAAGACAGTAGCTTCTCTCTGAAGTCTGAGGGCAGGCGCTGGGCTTGTCCTGCGTCGCAATGACAGGTGTTTGATGTCTCTGCTTCGTTTATCACCATTATCTTAAAATTGGCATCGTAACTTCGTCTCTCCAGTTTATTAACTTGCCCTACTTTTGAGCCACTTTTTTCAAGTTGGTCGCTGTGTCTCTCCATTTCTATCTCTCCAGGTAACTGTTTTTATGTACTGTTACTTTAAGACTGAGTTACTTTAAGTGTCGCGGTGTCTCGGAACACTCGTTTGGCGCGATCTGTTGTTGCGCAATTACATGTGCAATTACGGTACATCAAAAAGTCTAAACCCCGATTATAAGACGACCCCTCTTTTTCAGATTTTTTTCTAGGAAAAAAAAACCGTCTTATATTCGGGTCAATACGGTATATAGAACGTCACCGTATCAACCTCACCGTATCAATGTCACCGTATCAACGTCACCGTATCAACATCACCGCCACAGTATCGACATCACCGTATCAACATCACCGTATCAACCTCACCGTATCAACCTCACCGTATCAACATCACCGTCACAGTATCAACGTCACCGTATCAACCTCACCGTATCAACATCACAGTATCAACATCACCGTATCAACCTCACCGTATCAACATCACCGTATCAACATCACCGTATCAACATCACCGTATCAACATCACCGGCACAGTATCGACGTCACCGTATCGACATCACCGTATCGACATCATCGTATCGACATCACCGTATCAACCTCACCGTATCAACGTCACCGTATCAACATCACCGTATCAACATCACAGTATCAACATCACAGTATCAACATCACCGCCACAGTATCGACGTCACCGTATCGACATCACCGTATCGACCTCACCGTATCGACCTCACCGTATCGACATCACCGTATCAACATCACCGTATCAACCTCACCGTATCAACATCACCGTATCAACCTCACCGTATCAACATCACCGTATCAACCTCACCGTATCAACATCACCGTATCAACCTCACCGTATCAACATCACCGTATCAACCTCACCGTATCAACATCACCGTATCAACATCACCGTATCAACCTCACCGTATCACCGTCACCGTATCAACATCACCGTATCAACATCACCGTATCAACCTCACCGTATCAACATCACCGTCAGGTGAACTTTGAAGAACGCTGCCAAGAAGTCTCCTGGCCATGGCCGTGGGCGTGAACGCAAGGAGGATCCATCACCACCCTCACCTTCACCCACATCCTCACCCTCACCCTCACGCTCACCGTCACCCTCACCCTCATGCCCACCCTCACCCTCACCCTCATGCCCACCCTCACGCTCACCCTCATGCCCACCCTCACCCTCACCCTCATGCCCACCCTCACGCTCACCCTCACCCTCACCCTCATGCCCACCCTCACCCTCATGCTCACCCTCATGCCCACCCTCTGATGGGGGGCGTGTGTTTGTATGTGTATTTCATATAAATAATACATGACCGTATCAACATCACCGTCACAGTATCACCGTCACCGTATCAACATCACCGTATCAACATCACTGTATCAACCTCACCGTATCAACCTCACCGTATCAACATCACGTATCAACATCACCGTATCAACCTCACCGTATCAACGTCACCGTATCAACGTCACCGTATCAACGTCACCGTATCAACCTCACCGTATCAACATCCCCGTATCAACCTCACCGTATCAACATCACCGTATCAACATCACAGTATCAACATCACCGTATCAACCTCACCGTATCAACATCACCGTATCAACATCACAGTATCAACATCACCATATCAACATCACCGCCACAGTATCGACGTCACCGTATCGACATCACCGTATCGACGTCACCGTATCGACGTCACCGTATCGACGTCACCGTATCGACATCACCGTATCGACATCACCGTATCGACATCACCGTATCGACATCACCGTATCGACATCACCGTATCAACCTCACCGTATCGACATCACCGTGGCCGTGGCCATGGCCGTGGGCGTGAACGCAAGGAGGATCCATCACCACCCTCACCCTCACCCACATCCTCATCCTCACCCTCACGCTCACCGTCACCCTCACCATCATGCCCACCCTCACCCTCACCCTCATGCCCACCCTCACCCTCATGCCCACCCTCACGCTCACCCTCATGCCCACCCTCACCCTCACCCTCATGCCCACCCTCACCCTCACCCTCATGCCCACCCTCACCCTCATGCCCACCCTCACCCTCACCCTCATGCCCACCCTCACGCTCACCCTCATGCCCACCCTCACCCTCACCCTCATGCCCACCCTCTGATGGGGGGCGTGTGTTTGTATGTGTATTTCATATAAATAATACATGTATTTTGAGTAAATTTTGAAGTGTGTATTCATGTGTTAAAAGTGTTCCCATGTACCCCACCCTTTAGATAATTAGAGTGTTGGCACAAATGTATTTGCTCAGTAGTTAAGAAAAGGTTCACAGAACGCAGTTTGAGGCCGTGGATGAGTGTATTGGGGAATAGATCACAGAATGACCCTCAGGCCACATGGTGCCGAGGGAGGAAGAAGCCGTCGAGGAGGAACAGGCGCAGAAGTTGATCATTGCTGGGGGAGGTCGCCCTGCCACACCGACATTGAGAGCCGGATAGATAACGATTGCGAAGCTGGAAAGGATGACAAGAATGACGCGAAGGACCAAGCGACGACCAGGCAGAGTTTAAAGGGGATAAATATTTGTTTGTAGCGGAGGAGTGGGAGACTTTGGGGTGAACTACTGTCAGGCATTTAACTGGTTATCCGGTCTTATCCGGTCTTATCCAGTAACGTGTGTCACAAGTGTCAATGATCGCATAACTTACCTACAACTTATGGCCTGCGTATGCCAGCGTATGGCTCATATGTCGATACATTTTGTGCATGCTCAAAATGTATCGACGAACTTGCCGTACTACGACATATACCAGCGTGCTCTTAACTTATACAAAACTTACCCATAACTTATTCGACGTATGCCAGCATTTTAGAGAAATTTTGATACGTCGGCGTGAGTGGTGTGACAGCACCATAAGGGACCATACCAGCCACCCTCCAGAGGAAACTCATTTTGGCCACTTGTATTCGCTATTTTTGTCCTTTCGGTCATTACCCATTGTTCATGACCATAGGTGAGGGTAGGAACAAAGCCTCTTTTGGTCACGGTGTGGTAAAGGGCCGCTCCCACTGCACCTATTCTCTGGTCAATCTCACGCTCCATCCTCCCCTCACTCGAGAACAAGACCCCGAGATACTTACCACTTCAACACTGTTCTAAATTCAGTCAATGAAACGAAAAATTCCACTAAATGCTAACAAAAATGTTAAAATTATGGTCGAAAGATTATATTAAACTGCCGAACATCTAGTGACAAACAGACAGCACCAGCCGCTAGTGGCTCCCCATAAGTATATCTTTTTTTATTTAAGCTACAGCGTGAGACGCAATAACAATGTTTGTTATAATAGTGTTACAATAAACTAAAAGGGGTTTCCCATACATTTGGAATTTACTAGGCTACTTGGTTCTGTAGGCGGCTACTCTCAATGGTTTACTGCGCTCTTGGTCACGGGGTTAACCGTCGGACAACACTGTTGGTTATTCGGATATGGAAACCAAGTGAGTGGGTGAGGTGAAGTACCACGGGAGGCACGTCTCGGGCCCACATGGTCAGCGTGGTCCAGTGGACATCGTGCAGGAAGGCAGCGCGGTGCTCGCCCAGGCCGTAGAGGAAGGGGCCTGGCAGCGAGCTGGAGAACTGGAGGAACTGATCGGCGTAGAAGAGCGGCGCCACCGTGGTGTTCAGACTGGGGACCGCAAAAAATTAAGAAATTGGTATTAATATTATAATACACTAGGGCTGAACTATAGGGTAAAACCTTTTTTCTTTTTTTTTACACGTTTTCCAAAAAAACGCTCCTATAATACACATACTTCAGTGTTTCCCACAGATCTGAAATATACTTGTGGTGGTAGCTGGTGTGTGTGTGTGTGTGTGTGTGTGTGTGTGTGTGTGTGTGTGTGTGTGTGTGTGTGTGTGTGTGTGTGTGTGTGTGTGTGTGTGTGTGTGTGTGTGTGTGTGTGTGTGTGTGTGTGTGTGTGTGTGTGTGGCGGGGGGGGCATGGCCTGGGGGTGTGGTTTGGGGCATGGTTTGGGAACAATACAAACACACGTGATCTTTAAGAACATTAAAATTTTTGGAATTTAGTCAATGTGTGCACAAAGATGGCACTGTTGGTCAGAGCATTAAAACCCTCTTTGGAAGAACAGCTCCTGTGTGTATGGGAAGGCCTCTGGAACTGGTCCAATCATTTATATCCATAGACATGCAGCCAGGAGCTCCCCTTGTAGCCTAGTTAGCCTTAGGCCTAGCCTAAGGTCAGATTTGACCTGAAATGAAAATCTGACAATTGGATTTAAATTGTCTTTATTTTTAATCTGTCGTAATTATATTGGGATTATTTTACTTTTTTTCCCAGCAAATACACCCTCGAGTCTTGCCGCTTCTTTTCCTCTAATTTGAAGCTTCTACCAAAGTCATCACAACAAGGAGAACATGAGTTGGTTTACCTTGGAGGGGTCTCTGTTTGTGTCTTCTGAAGTAAATCCAACGTTGTCTTTTCTCTATTTAACCTAGGCCTATGTATCCTTTATGTTTGACGCTTATCAGCAGTCTAGGGATGTGCATCTCACCACTGAGGGCAATGTGATGCGTATATCTATGCATTGCCAACGATCCCATACATAAGATGCATCTACGATGCAAACAATCCACTCCTAGTGCGATTCACCACAATTTGATTCACCACAATGCGATGCGATGCAAAATAATATTACGCTATGCAATTCAATATGGTACAAATAGTTATTAATAGTAAACAGCAGCAAGCAGCAAATGTATATACAGTGTATATATATATATAGAGAGAGATATTAGTGTTTTATTTAATTACTGGAGGGTCTCTGAACTTCTTGACTCATCTTGAATAGTATAGTTTTGTTGCTTATGTACTTTGTTTGTGCTGGACGTAGTTGTGCTATAATCATTGGTCTATAGTGTCATGGCTCATTGAAAGTAGTTTAACTTCTGTGTTTACAATGCTTAGACTGACAGCTGTTTCAAACGGTGGTTGCATCAATTCGAACAGCTCTTTTTTAAAATAGGATCACATCCTGTGTGATCGATAAAGAGCAGTGCAGTACGACTGGAGGAAGCTGAGAAAAGCTGGACATCTTTAATGATTTAGAAAACCTTTTTTGCTTTTTTGGGGGTCCTAAAAAAAACCTGGATTTTACCGATGCAAAGATTTAATAAACAATACATCTTGACTCTAGGCAATCGTATCGTGAACTTTTGTGCCGGTGCACCGATGCAAATCTGTGAATCTTATCATCCCTACAGCAGACCCTTGACGCGATAGCAGAGCGAACAAGTACAGGAGAAGTAGAGCGAGGGGATCATTGATAATTAGCTCATCCATCGTGCTCTCAGTCAAATACAATTAAAAAAATCTTAACAAAATATACTTGGGCGGCCGTTAATATATCTAGGCGGCCACTGTAATGGAAAAATCATATGTTGTCCCTTCTATCACTCTGTTTATTGACCTCAGGGTTCTAGTAGAGAATGCAAATGTAGTTCTCCCTATCACCCTTTTGTCCTATTGTCCTGAGGGGTCTTGTCTTGTCCTTATCCTGCTTGACCAACTATAATGTTTATCTCACAGCGGGGGACAGTGGCTATTGCAGCCTACAGCTGTTGAGGGGGGGTTGGCATACAACTATTGAGCTGGATCAAAGGCTTGGCCACTCCTGGTTCAACACCTCTGGCTTCCTCTGCCTGCATGAGAGTTCCTCTGTTCCCGTGCTGGAGATGGGGGTGGTGGAGCCAGGTGGAGATGGGGGTGGTGGAGCCAGGTGGTCAAGATTTGCATCATTGGGGTGAAAGACAGTGTCTTAGGGGCAGTCCTAAGAAGGGATAAATACTGAGTGTTGCAAGCATTACGGTGGACTTCCCTATCCTCACCTCATAGGATTCGGGGCTCCCGACAAAGCTTTGTCTGTCTGTTGTCTGTCTGTTGTCTGACTGTCTATCAATTTGTCTGTTTGGCCACTTGTCTACTTGTATTTGTTCATTGTGTTCTGCTTGCTTGATAAATCTTCAAACTTAATTGAGTTCATGTGTGACAGTTCTTATTGATTGATCATTTGCCTTCTTATTCACGTAGATTTCCACCACAATTTGGTGTCAGAAGTGGGATCGTCACTCTCATCGCGGTAGGATCCCGGACGCAAACCGCGGCTGGCTGATCACCCCTTCGGGCTTCACAAGGAAGGGTTGACGGTTTGGTCCGTGGAGCCGCCGGGTGAGGTCGACGATCTTTTGGTTACGGTAAGAATCCACGTGAATACTTATTGGCCAGCCGTTAGAGGTGAATTGCATACATAATTTGGAGCTTTTTTTAACCAAGGTTTAGTAGAAACCTGGATTAGCGCAGACGTGTGTTTAATATTTTGAAAGTGCCGGTTGTCAGGGACAACCGCGAGTGCCCGGGACACTCAGTGAAAGCGAATGAGTGTTGGAGGTACCTGGTGAGTGTGTGAGTGAAGGTCACAGGCCGAGTGTCCAGGGACACTGGATGAATGTAGTGTCCGGGACACTGACTGAAAGAGGGTACAGACTGAAAGAGAGTGACTGGCATCCGTATTCCAGGGAATACGTTGACGTAATAGATGACGCATTTATCCGTATTCAAGGGAATACGTTGACGTAATAGATGACGCATTTATCCGTATTCCAGGGAGTACGTTGATGTTTAAAGGGCACGAAAGGCTCCGTATGCCCGGGAGTACGTTGGAGGAAGTCGTATATACGCGGGATAAGCCCTTGCTTGCTGTGTACAAGGTACACCTGGCGATGAAATAAAATAGTATAACTTCTAAGAGCTGTCACTGAGGTAAATGAACGCAATTTAAATAATTAAATAAAATTAGAGGTCTGAAAGATATTGGGAAAAATAATTATTTGTTAAAATGATTAGAAGATTAATTTTGCAGGGCGCAACACGGTGATCTCTCTCTCTCTCTCTCTCTCTCTCTCTCTCTCTCTCTCTCTCTCTCTCTCTCTCTCTCTCTCTCTCTCTCTCTCTCTCCTCTCTCCTCTCTCCTCTCTCCTCTCTCCTCTCTCCTCCCCCCCCCCCCCCCCCCCCCCTTTATTTGTTCAGGGAATACAACATTGAAACTACGATTCGGAATATAACTCAAAACTAAAGTTCTGAGTTATAAAATAATGAGAATAATTAAATAATAACATATGGGTTCGTAGGGATCGAGGGAGGATGGCAAGGCAGAGGTTGCATCAAGTGTTAAAATGCATTCATTTACATGAGAAGGCATTTTGGGGAGGAGGTTTTACACTCTGTACTAGGATGGAGGGCCCCGGGGGGCCCATAGGGTGTCTAGGTGTAACTCAGTTAGCTAATTTCAGAATATAAGGGACGAATAGGCAGGGCCATAATGACTGTTCTCTTGAGTCAACTACCCAGGCTAAGGTGGACCTGGACCTTGACTGCCCTCCCCCAGCGACCCTACCAGCGGGCTAGCCAACCTGCTACTACCACTGTAGCAAGCCACGAGTGAAGCTGACCGATGTCATGACGAGAGACATGACCATAAGCAAGGTGCACAGAGAGTTGGCCAGCAACCGATCCAACACGGAGGCAAGAACATTACTTTGAAAAGCGGTTACACTGGCTCCGGCACAAACGGCAGCTTCGAGTGTTATAACCGCAATAAAGAAGGACACTTTGCAAGAGATTGCCCAGAGGAAGTTCAACCAGAGGCGTGGCCACAGTGATGATCATGATTCCAAACGCAACCAGCTCAGAGGGTCCAGCTGACTGGCGGGGAGGAGCAGGAGGGCGACGGGTCCACCACAGCTGGAGTCAACCAACAGGGAAGTGACACACGTAGACATGCAGCAACACACACACACATGAGGGAAGCCATGGGCATTAGAAGCACGACACACACCACAAACAGGCACATACGTACCGTATATCTAGAACATATTGATCCAAAGGATGTTGCCTTTTCTATAATTGATTAATATTACAATTTGCAATGGTATTTAATTTGGGAAAATACAACTTGTCAATAACCTGACCCAAACCCTGACTCCAACCACTAACCCTAAAAAAAGAGCAATGTTGATATCAATCATGTTAATGAGGTTAATATGTTAATGTTGAAAGATCCGTATGATACTGAGGGGATTGCTCATTTTGTACATGTTGAATGTTAGAGTACAAGTAGAATACGTTCGTATTGCACATGAGCTGATATACAACCAAAGAGTATAATCAAATAACAGCTATATAAAATGATAATGTTACTTGCATTGGAGGCAATGCTGTGTTGCTGTTGACAAAGTGATTAAATCTTAAATGGTTAAAATTGACCGGAACCTTTTATGAAACTTAAATTAAAAACCTACTAACCCTATACGATTGCTTTGAATAGGACAGCGCCAATCAGAATGTTAAGTAAGACTGTTTATTTCTAAAATATGTAAACAAAGGTGTGACATTTTACTTAGAAAAAAGAAAAGAAAAGTGGAGGCCAGGATAAACCAATACAATTATTTCACTGAGAACACCCTTTAACTAATCTGGATTCATGTTATCAGGTTCCATAGGAACTGTTTTAATAATGTTATGATAAAACTTTAAGGTTTGGTATTTTAAGATAAAATTTCGCACAATTGGGAAAAGTTTTTTAGAATTTAATTTCTTAATACTTGGTCAGTGCGTGCTAGCAGACATTTAGGAGGAAATCACTTAAGGTGCTCGTCTAACTGGGACAGGGTGAACCAAGCGGTCCCTGCTTATCAGTTGTCAAGTGAAAATTCCCTTCCCCCGTCCTTTCCTCCCCTTGTAGTGATCTCTAGCTTCTCCTTAGTGTCTGGCGAGAGGCAGGCTGACTGGTTTCTTGATGCACAAGATAAAGCTCCTCTTGTGTTTTCTTCAAGGGATAACTCACAAAATATGAGCACATGTTTTGTTTGTTTTGTATTATTTTTGGTTTGTTTTTGTTTTTGTCATTCCTAGATTCGACATCTCAGCAGAAAAACTGAGTTCAGACGGTCAAGCGGTAGCCGTTGTGTCAGTTACATAGACAATTCTATCATCACAAACTTGAAGGTAGTATCGACTCAACACATGTTGTAATGATGTCCCATTCATGGTTTATACGGGTGCGAGATAAAGGAGGGGGTGTGAATGGCCCTAGACAGGAGGCTTTGCCTCCCAGCATGGTAGTTTCCGTATTATGATAAGTTGACACATGGGAGGGACCATGTGTCAAGAGGAGGGAGGAAGAGTGCCCTACACCAATATATTCAAAGGACATCTCAAATTACTCACAAATTTTTCTCACACACATTTTTGGAGTAATAATGATTACCATAAAGAAGGTCAAAGTGTAATGAATACTGTGTAAGGAACAACTTTTTCATCACAAACAGATTGTGGTTTTTCTTGGACGCTTTGCTACTCCCTAGGCCACTGGCAGCTGTAAAAAGTGAAGTTCATGTGAGGAATCAAGATGATGTGTATAAAGGAAATGATAGAGTAGACAGAGCTGCAAAAGCGGCAGCATTAAGGCAGGAAATGCATAGTACTAACGTGCACACTCCACTGGAAGTACCTCCTCTCTCCCTACAGGAGGTCTAACAATAGGCGGATGCTAATGAGAAGAACCACTGGACAAAGGGTGGTTCTACCGAAAGGGAGGGGGTGTGGTTTGGACCATTCCAAACCATGCGGCAGTAAAGGTGGAGGGACGAGCCACGTGGGTTCACGAGTACCACTGCAAATGTTCACCATCACCAGCAGGAGACCACAGGCTTCTAAGCCAGAAAGAGAAGTAGCTGACAATACATTAGATGATGAATGTGGCTCTAACTATATACACGATACACATACATATTGGAACTGTGCTAACCATTCTTATTGTAGGTCCTATCCTAGGGTGGGAGAGGCAAAACCTCCCTAGAACAGACGACCTGACTTACGAGAGCACGTCGTCCTAACACACATAACATATATCATCCTGATCCACACGTACGCCGCAAATATGTGGTGGAGAAATGCTAATAATACGAGATCAACTGGTAAATCGAATTGTTATGTCTGTTCCATAATGCCAACGTCATCTCATGCAGCCCCAATCATGTCTAGGAAGATGACTCACAGTGTGGCCGGGTGTCTAATGATGATGGGGACAGCATTACCGAGTAATGATTTTGCAAAGTTTGACCCGACGGTATCCCTAAATAACATAGACTCCGACTGCACAAATTTAACCGTACATGTGGCCCCACAGGAGGCGCATCCTAGTTCCCTCGTGACGGTAACGATAGATCCAGAGATGACCTTTGACATGTGTGTAGTAGCAGTTGGGTCCCAACCACTTGGAGATATACACGTGGATAAATGTATGAAGATATTTTCCTTTTGCACGTTTAAAGGCACGACTAAAACAACACAGATGGCATCAAGTAAGTCGAGTACGATACGCGCATGGCGATACCGATACCCCCAGGCACCAGCAATTCTCAGTGTGCGTTAATGGTACCAGGCCCACGAGGAACCAGAGTCGTAGAGGGTTTGTGGTGGCTGTGTGGATCTAGGGTCTATCACAGTCTCCCAAACGACTGGTCTGGTCTTTGCGCACCAATATCAATAACACACCAGACATACATTATTACGGCAACCCCGGGATATCAAAAGTTAGCCGAGAAAAGCGAGCGGTATATTTTAAAAAGCATGATGGAATGTGGGGAACCGACGTCCCCAACAATTTCAAAATATGGACGACCGCACAGAAGTTCGGTCTTGCACTATTTCCACAACAAGGCGTGGGTAAGCTTCTTCTTATGGCAGAGACAACTAACTATCAACTTCAATCGTTCGTTAACAGCACACTAGCCTCCGTTGGGGCGATCAAGGAGGAACTAACTACCGTATTTTCGGGACTATAAGGCGCACTTAAAAACCGTAAATTTTCTCAAAAACCGACGGTGCGCCTTATAGTCCGGTGCGCCTTATATATGGATCAACCAATTAACGGCGCCGTGTACAACCACACAAATAAAGACCCAAAAATGGCGCCTTTGAAGAGACACGCTTACGACGCAGAGTTCAAACTCAAGGCTATCAGTCATGCAGTTGAACATGGGAATCGAGCAGCAGCGAGAGAATTCAATATAAATGAATCAATGGTACGGAAATGGAGGAAGCAGGAAGAAGACCTGCGCCAAGTGAAGAAGACTAAAAAGAGTTTCCGAGGGCACAAAGCGGTTACGGTGGTTGGCAGGGGGCGTGGCCTAGCCACGTGCGCTGGTGGCGCACACACCCCTGTCAACAATCACGTTGGTTGGCAGGGGGCGTGGCCTAGCCACGTGCGCTGGCCACACACACACACACACACACACACACACACACACACACACACACACACACACACACACCTGGACTCAATTTCCCCCGGTGTCATTTGTTGATCACCTCACCTGGGGTATATATATACGTTGCCTTTCCTTTACCCCAGCGTGAGGTCGTTACTTATTCTACGTATACTGCACGTTCTCCCGTCTGTTGTGATCGCCCGGCTGCTGACTATCGGAGAGATAGTCCGCACCCCGGTCGCCTGCCTACGCTACTTCCACGTAGTTCTCCCCGTGTACCCTTTTGTGACTTTGTGTGTTGTGTGCTTTGTAAATAAAGCCGTTCGTATCGCTCCACTGTGCCGTTGTCTGCGTTCGGGGTCCAACCCACTCCCACTCTCTTCGTGACACACTGCACATTAACGTTTGAATAACGTTCAGTTTTTGCACTGCTGGTTTGTATTGTATTAATACAGTTTGCCTGACTGAGTTACGGTATCTGACTGTTTTGTTGACTTATAATGCGTGCGCCTTATAGTCTGGTGCGTCTTATGTATGGAAAAAAATCTAAAATAGGCCATTCATTGACGGTGCGCCTTATAGTCCGGTGCGCCTTATAGTCCCGAAAATACGGTAGCTTACGTTTGGTTGTAATGCAAAATAGAATGGTCTTGGACCAGCTGACAGCGTCTTCAGGAGGGGTTTGTGTTGTTGTGGGTTCATCATGTTGCACATATATTCCAGACAACGATGCGGATGGCAAGGAGATAGACCAAGCAATGCAGAACCTGACAGCCCTTCGTGACGCCATGAGCGAGGACAATATCACCGCAGACGATGACTGGCTACGGGGCATGCTTTCGTCTTGGAAACCCTGGCTAGTAATGATAGGTATTTGGGTAGGGGGACTCTTAGTGTTACTTTGCATATGTTCAATGTGTGGGATTCCCTGCATGCGGAATCTGGTAGATAAGGCCATAAACAAAAGGGAGGCACACGTCCTCATGAAGTGGAATGCTGATAGCGACGACCATTCGTGGACGTTAACTTGGCACATCTGAATGAATAGGGATCCTGAACCTTTCCCCTAATCTATGATCATTGAGGAGGGACGGTGGGGGGGAGTGCCCCCTAAGGTCCCAAGTCGCAAAACCGTGATCATGGAGGTGGGGTAAGAGGAGGCATTGCTATTCACTAAGATGGGGACCTCACTGGTGTGTGCCAAACTGAATCCCCTACCGCATATGAAATGTGTTTAATGGATTGAATATGTGTTTAACTTTATTTGTAACTAATTATAAAACAGCTGTAAAATATCATGTTTTCTTGGTGCTAATGAAGATGTATTAGGAGACCAAACAAGGCGTAAAACATTGGATGTTTTAAGTGACCTGACCAACTAAGGTGATATTTTACCTTTAGGGATGCGGGACGATGCAGATGTATTGAATTGTTATGAATAATTCAAATCATCAATGAAGTGTTTTTTTCCATTTGTTTAATTGTTTTGTGATAATTATGATGATAATAATCAAAAGGGAGGAAATGTAATGGAAAAATCATATGTTGTCCCTTCTATCACTCTGTTTATTGACCTCAGGGTTCTAGTAGAGAATGCAAATGTAGTTCTCCCTATCACCCTTTTGTCCTATTGTCCTGAGGGGTCTTGTCTTGTCCTTATCCTGCTTGACCAACTATAATGTTTATCTCACAGCGGGGGACAGTGGCTATTGCAGCCTACAGCTGTTGAGGGGGGTTGGCACACAACTATTGAGCTGGATCAAAGGCTTGGCCACTCCTGGTTCAACACCTCTGGCTTCCTCTGCCTGCATGAGAGTTCCTCTGTTCCCGTGCTGGAGATGGGGGTGGTGGAGCCAGGTGGAGATGGGGGTGGTGGAGCCAGGTGGTCAAGATTTGCATCATTGGGGTGAAAGACAGTGTCTTAGGGGCAGTCCTAAGAAGGAATAAATACTGAGTGTTGCCAGCATTACGGTGGACTTCCCTATCCTCACCTCATAGGATTCGGGGCTCCTGACAAAGCTTTGTCTGTCTGTTGTCTGTCTGTTTGTCTGTCTGTTGTCTGACTGTGTCAATTTGTCTGTTTGGCCACTTGTCTACTTGTATTTGTTCATTGTGTTCTGCTTGCTTGATAAATCTTCAAACTTAATTGAGTTCATGTGTGACAGTTCTTATTGATTGATAATTTGCCTTCTTATTCACGTAGATTTCCACCACACCACCCAAGTTAAGCCTGTGTGGGAAACCCTGGACACGTCCCACACAGGATCACTCCCACAGCTGTGTAGACGGCGTGCAGAGGCTGTGCAGTCACGTGATGACAACAACATCATCCTACTCACAGCACCATTCCCGTGGAGAGCCTCTTCACGACGAGGCCGAACGGATCCTTGCACAGCTCCACGGAGTAGGCAGGATGGTTCGCCTTCCTGGTGGCCTCTGGGACAGCGATGGGAACCTCGTACCGTGAGTTGGAAGGGTCAGTGATCTAGATATGAGAAAAGAAGAACAGGTCAAAACAATACATGCCATTACCACACTAAAACAGCAGCCCCGATATTTAAAAGAGAGAAAGTATGTATCACACTGAAAGTGTGTAGTCTGTCTCAATTGTAGTAATCGAGCGATTACTACAATTGAGACAGACTACACACTTTCAGTGTGATACACGTCAATGCTTTAACCCTGGAACCTTTCTGCCTGCCAGTCAAAACACCCAAACTGAGAGACCAGTGGTTCCAAAACCCTGCAAGCCCCCCCACCTACCTACAAGCACCCACATAAAAAGGCTCACAGACACAATATCCGTTTGCTTGCAGAGTCCTACAAAACATTCTGTCATTCATGCAAGAACTGCGACGGCAAATCGAAAAATAGGAACAAGTCACCTTTCAACAACACTGCGTTAAGACTTTTGGGAAGCACTGTGTTAAGACTTTTGTGAACCACTGTGTTAAGACTTTTGGGAACCACTGCATTAAGACTTTTGGGAACCACTGCGTTAAGACTTTTGGGAACCACTGCGTTAAGACTTTTGTGAACTACTGCGTTAAGACTTTTGGGAATCATTTCTTTAATATTTTTTGTGAAGTACTGCGTTAAGACTTTTGAAAACCACTGCGTTAAGACTTTTAGGAAGCACTGCGTTAAGACTTTTGGGAACAACTGCATTAAGACTTTTGGGAAGCACTGCGTTAAAACTTTTTGGAACCAGTGTTAAGTCTTTTAGGAACAACTGCTCTAAGACTATTGGGAAGCACTCTGTTAAGACTTTTGGGAAGCACTGCATTAAGACTTTTGGGAACCACTGCGTTAAGATTTTTAGGAACCACTGCGTTAAGACTTTTGGGAACCACTGCGTTAAGACTTTTGGGAAGCACTGCGTTAAAACTTTTTGGAACCAGTGTTAAACGCTTTTAGGAACAACTGCTCAAAGACTTTTGGGAAGCACTCTGTTAAGACTTTTGGGAAGCACTGCATTAAGACTTTTGGGAACCACTGCGTTAAGACTTTTGGGAACCACTGCGTTAAGACTTTTGGGAACCACTGCGTTAAGACTTTTGGGAACCACTGCGTTAAGACTTTTGGGAACAACTGCTCAAAGACTTTTGGGAAGCACTCTGTTAAGACTTTTGGGAAGCACTAAGACTTTTGGGAACCACTGCGTTAAGATTTTTGTGAACCACTGCGTTAAGACTTTTGGGAACCAATGCCCTAAGACTTTTGGGAACCAGTGTTAAGACTTTTGGGAACCAGTGTTCAGACTTTTGGGAACCACTGTGTTAAGACTTTTGGGAATAACTGCGTTAAGACTTTTGGGAAGCACTGCGTTAAGACTTTTGGGAAGCACTGCGTTAAGACTTTTGGAAACTATTGAGTTCGACTTAGACAGAGTTACTTTTAGGGTTTTCCTTGAAGTGTTATTGGAATCGTCAAGGTTTTTTTTTGGTCATCCCTGTTTTGTGGCCATAAAAAAAACACATACATTTATTTTGTAAAAGAAAAAGACTCGGTGGAAGCACGTTCAAAATGACCGCACTGCTCACTAATCCCACAGCCTTACCTGGAAAAAGAAGAACAATAGAAGGCCCCTATAGTTGGTATTAATATTATAATAAATACACTAGGGCTGAGTTACAAGTCTGAGTTACTTCTGGGAACCACTGGGCTACACTTTTTTTGTTGCTCCTGTAACCCCAAAAAATAACAAAAAAACAAATCTCTTGTCATAGCCATGTCTTGGTTTGCAGTTCCACGC
>CM051003.1:13570637-13580637 GCA_027704905.1 Muraenolepis orangiensis
GGGTGAAGCTCTTCTCGCACGCAGCGCAGTCAAACCTCTCCCCAAAGTGTATTTTCTCGTGTTCCCGGAGGCGGCCCGACTGGTTGAAGCTGCGCTCACATAGGGCGCAGCGGTACGGCTTTTCCCCTGTGTGCGTCAGCCGGTGTCGGTTCATGGCGCCTGAGTGAGCGAAGCTCTTGCCGCAGTCCGGGCATGCGAACGGCCGTTCCCCTGTGTGGACCTTCTGGTGGCCCTTGAGCTGACCCTTCTGGGTGAACTGCTTCCCGCAGAGCGTGCACCGGTAGGGTTTCTCACCCGAGTGAATCCGCATGTGGATCTGCAGCGCGGAGAGCTTGTGGCAGTCTCGGCCACACAGCCCGCAGCAGTAGGAAGTTTTTGATTTTGACGGGAATCGAAGGGGGGACGCAGGACCCGTCTCCTCGACGAAGACCACGTGACCGGGATCCTCTTCTTCTGCAGAGTCTGCGGGGAGACCAAAAATGTTGAAGGACCAGGTTGAAGGATTTCGGATGTCATATAGATGTCAGTGTTAAGTTCAAACCGGTAGGGGATCTCCGTTTACATTTCAATGACTTGGAACACCTTTAATAAAAAAAATAAAAAAACATTCACACTCATGGTACAATATTTGACAAGCTTACCGTCGGCAAATTCCTCTTGTTCGTCCTTGACTGTGATTCTGATTTGTGGGCTGAGGTCTGGGAGGGGACCTTCCTCACAGCTGGAGACTTCGGAATCCAGCTGTCCCTCCACTGGTGGGGGGAAAACCAAAAAAGGCTGTTTACAGGTTGTTCACACCTCAATGTCCGCAGCCAACAATGTGCCTAACATCTACCTCTAATTACTTAATACACACAGAAAAACAAACAGCTTTTTTTTTGCTTTGGTCGTAAGAACAAATAGTAAAATTGTGATAAATACCACACAAGGGTTCCTCTCGCTCCTCTTCTTTCACTATTACATTAACGAGTGGGCCGGAGGAGGTGCCGTCGTCCTCTAACCAGTCCTCGATGACCTCAACCTCTCCATCTCGAGACGCCACGTCCGAGTGAGGATCCTCGGAAGAGGGGTCTTCACTGGCAGCACTTTCGCTGTGCAGAACCTATTGAAACAGTGACTGGTTAGTCAAAAAGGGGTTGTGGCATCGCCTTCCCTTGGTTGCAGTTATTGACAACTGGTTGGTAATAGGACTTTCTCAAAGCCTTCCATCCATAATCCATCGCTTATCCGGGATCGGGTCGCGGAGAAAGCAGCTTCAGTTTGGGGTTCCCCAAACTTTTCTCTCCCTGGCGACCTGCCCCGTGGTCTCCTCCCAGCTGGACGTGCCTGGAAAACCTCCCTCGGGAGGCAACCAGGAAGCATCCTTACTGGCGTCGCGAACCACCTCAACTGGCTTCTTTCTACATGAAGGAGCAGTGGTACTACGAGTCTCTCACCAGTGACCGAGCATCTCATGATCTTCTTACCCTACCCCTAAGGGAGATGATCTTCTCACCCTACCCCTAAATGAGATGATCTTCTCACCCTATCCCTAAGGGAGCTGATGTTCTCAACTTATCCCTAAGGGAGATGATCCTCTCACCCTACCCCTAAGGGAGATGATCTTCTCACCCTCCCCCTAAGGGAGCTGATGTTCTCACCCTCCCCCTAAGGGAGATGATCTTCTCACCCTACCCCTAAGGGAGATGATCTTCTCACCCTACCCCTAAGGGAGCTGATGTTCTCACCTTATCCCTAAGGGAGATGATCTTCTCACCCTATGCATAAGGGAGATGATCTTCTCACCCTATCCCTAAGGGAGCTGATGTTCTCACCTTATCCCTAAGGGAGATTATCTTCTCACCCAATGCATAAGGGAGATGATCTTCTCACCCTATCCCTAAGGGAGCTGATGTTCTCACCTTATCCCTAAGGGAGATGATCCTCTCACCCTACCCCTAAGGGAGATGATCTTCTCACCCTACTCCTAAGGGAGAAGATCTTCTCACCCTATCCCTAAGGGAGATGATCTTCTCACCCTACCCCTAAGGGAGAAGATCTTCTCACCCTACCCCTAAGGGAGAAGATCTTCTCACCCTACCCCTAAGGGAGAAGATCTTCTCACCTATCCCTAAGGGAGATGATCTTCTCACCCTACTCCTAAGGGAGATGATCTTCTCACCCTACTCCTAAGGGAGATGATCTTCTCACCCTATCCCTAAGGGAGATGATCTTCTCACCCTATCCCTAAGGGAGATGATCTTCTCACCCTATCCCTAAGGGAGGTGACCTTCTCACCCTATCCCTAAAGGAGATGATCTTCTCACCCTATCCCTAAGAGAGATGATATTATAACTATTTCCCTAGGGGAGATAACCCTCCAGAGGAAACTCATTTCAGCCGCTTGTACTTGCGATCTCGTCCTTTCGGTCATGACCCGTAGTTCATGACCATAGCTGAGAGGAGGAACGAAGACTGACCAGTATATCAAGAGGTTTGCCTTCTGGCTCAGCTCTCTTTTGGTCACAACGGTGTGGTAAAGGACACCCGATACCGCTCCCGCTGCACCTATTCTCTGGTCAATCTCACGCTCCATGGTCTCCTTACTCGAGAACAAGACCCAGAGATACTTCTTCACTTGTCCAAGAAAATCCACTGGTTTCCTGCTGACAACCATGGCCTCAGATTTAGACGCGCTGATCCTTATCCCAGCCACTTCATACTCCGATCCAGTGAGTGCTGAAGGTCACATACGGATGACGCAAACAGGACCAAATCATCTGCAAACAGCGATGCAATCCTGAGCCCACCATACTATAACCCCTCCATGACTTCTCCTTGAAATCCTGTCCATGAATATAACAAACAAGATAGGTGACAGTGCAGCCCTACCAGATGCCAACATCCCCCGAGAACAGGCCCGACTTACTACAAAGAATCCGGACACAGCTCTTGGGAGCACAGAGATTGGATGGCCCTCAGCAGTAGTGACCGCCGCACCCCGTACTCCTGCAGCACCCCCCACAGTATCTCCCGGGGACCCGGTCATTTGCCTCTCCAAATCCACAAAGCACATGTAGACTGGATAGCATACTCCCAAGCCCCCTACAGGATCTATGCAAGAGTGAAAAGCTGGTCCGTTGCTCCATGACCAGGATAGAATCTTCATTGTTCCGCTTCAATCGGAGGTTCAACTATAGGCCGAATCCTCTTTTCCAGCAGCTTTGTGTAGATTTTCCCAGGGAGGCTGAGTAATGTGATACCCCTGTAATTGGCAAACATCCTCTGGCCTTATTTTTGAAAAGGGGTACCACCACCCACAGTTGCCACTCCTTAGGCACTGTCCCAGACTTCCACACAAAGTTGAAAAGACGTGTCATCCATGACAGCCTCTCAACACCCTTCAGCCTTTCTGAATGGATCTAATCAATCCCTCAGGCCACTCTGGAGTCGTTTGACTACCTCAGTGACTTCCTCCAGGGAGATTGAGGTTTGCCGCACATCATTACATTACAGTCATTTAGCAGACGCTTTTATCCAAAGCGACTTACAATAGTTTGTTTCAACAAAGGAAGGTAAGAGAACAACGTCACCAGAAGTCAAAAGTGCATTTAATAATTCAGGCAAAAGTGTAAGGGAAAAAGTACAATAAGTTGGCAATATGCAATATTGTCAGATATCTACAACAATATCTACAATATGTAATCTACTTTTGACTGACTTAATTGACTTACAAGGAAGTGCTACAAGGAAGGATCCGGGAAGTGTGTCCTGAAGAGATTGGTTTTCAGCCTGTGGCGGAAGATGGGGAGTGACTCTGCAGTCGTGACATCCGTGGGGAGTTTGTTCCAACAAATTGGGGCCAGGAAGGGGAAGAGCCGTGACCGCGTAGATCGGCCACACGGGCCCCTAAGTGAGGGGGCAAGCAAACGGCCCGAAGAAGCCAAGCGAAATGTACGGGTTGGCATGTAGGCCTTGACCACTGCCTGGAGGTAGGATGGAGCAGTACCTTTTACTGCCTTGTAGGCTAGCACCAAGGTCTTGAACTGGATGCGAGCAGCTACAGGTAGCCAGTGTAGAGTCCGAAAGAGGTTAGATGTGTGGGAGTGCGATTGAACACCAGGCAAGCTGCAGCTTTCTCAATGAGCTCCAGGGGCGTGATGGCAAATGCCGGGGCACCAGCAAGGAGGGAGTTGCCGTAGTCCAGCCGGGAGATGACAAGAGCCTGGATGAGCACCTGCGCAGACTTTTCAGTGAGAAAAGGCCGAATCCTTCTGATGTCGCAGAGGAGGAATCTGCAATCATCATTCCAGCTGTGCCTTTACCATGGAGGGTGGGTTAAGGAAATCCCCAAAGTAATTACCTCCTCAGTTGAGGTCAGCAGTGTCCCATCCGTACTGTAAACAGCTTGGATGGATCTATGCTTCCCCCTCCTGAGGCGCCAGACGGTTTGCCAGAACCGCGTTGATGCAGATTGAAAGTCCTTCTCCATTGCTTCTCCGAATCCGAAAATGATATATACAATAAAATAAACAAAAAAAGAGCAGCAAAGTGACTTGATTGATATGTACATGTTTTTTAGTTTTTTTTTACAAAAATGTTTCAAAAGCATTTAAAGTGCCAGTAGTGCAGCAGCATCATGAATACAGTGCAGTAACTGTGATGAGTCCAGAAAGTCCAGAAAAGTATGTAAGTGTAATGTTAATGACTATGTTATGAAAGTGAAAGCACTCCTAGCAGTTAAGTAGGCGTACTCTCTGTGGATAAAAACTATCCTTAAACCTGGTAGTACTTGTACAGATGCTGCGCAACCGGCGACCAGACAGTAGGGGGGAGAAGAGATTATGCCCAGGGTGGTTACAGTCCTTTATGATAGACATGGCCTTCTTCCGACATCTGGTCCTAAAGATCTCCTCAATGCATGGAAGTGCACACCCAATGATCTTCTCTGCCGTCCTCACGACCCTCTGCATGGTTTTCTTGTCCCGTGCAGTGGTGTCGCTGTACCACACAGTGACACCCCCCGTCAGGACACTAAGTTCACGAGCCACCTCTGGCCTGTACCGCTTTTTCTGAGGCACCGCAGAGCATAGAGGCGCTGGTGTGCCTTCTTCAGCATGAGCTCCGTTTTGTGTGTCCACGCCAGGTCATCGGAAATCTGTAGTCCCAGGAAACGGAAGCAGCTGATGACTTCTAGCGGTGTCCTGTCCAGGCTGATGGTGGAGTGGGTGCCCCGGTGGCTCCTGAAGTCCACGATGAGCTCCTTGGTCTTGCTGACATTCAGTGCGAGGCAGTTGTCCTCACACCATTGCGTCAGCTGGACAACCTCATCTCTGTACTCAGTTTCATCGCCCTCACTTATCAAGCCGATGACTGTGGTGTCGTCTGCAAACAACATAATCCGATTATTGCGGTGCGTGGCAGTACAGTCATGCGTGTACAGCAAGTACAGCCGGGGACTGAGGCAGCAGCCTTGGGGTGGTCCGGTGTTGAGGACCAGAGTGGATGAGATGTTGTTCCCAATCTTCACTTTGAGGCTTGCCCATCAGGAAGTCCATAATCCAGTTACAGATGGGGGCGCCCAGACCTAGGTCAATTAGTTTCAGGGCAAACTTAGAGGGAAGGACGGTGTTGAACGCCGAGCTGTAGTCAATGAACAGCAGTCTGACGTAGGTGTCCCTCCTGTTTAGGCGCTGCAGGGCCATGTGTAGTGCCAGTGCCATGACTTTTCTGAGTTCGTACTTGGCCTTCTTGTAGAGATCGGAGTCGCCTGTTGTGAAAGCGTACTCCGTTCCTTAAGTTTGTTCCCTATGTCAGCATTCATCCAAGGTTTGCGGTTCGGAAATGAGTGAACAAACCTGGTCGGGATGCATTCTTCCACTAGCCTGTTAATGTATGCTGTGACATGACTGCATACACATCAAGGTCAGTGGTCTTGAATACACTCCAGTCAGTGATTTCTAGCCCCCCCCCCCCCTGCAGGTGTAGTACGGCATTGTCTGTCCAGCGACGCATGCTCTTTACAACTGTGGGCGTGGACAACTTCTGCTTGTAAGCGGGGAAGTAGAAGCACGGAGGCGTGGTATGATTTGCTGAAAGCCGGCCGTACAACAGCGCGATAAGCATGCTTGATGGTTGTGTAGCAGTGATCAAGAGTCTTGTCTGTTCTGTCTGGTCGGACATGAGATGTGTTGATAGTATTTTGATAATACCTTTTTTAAATTGCAGTGGTTAAAGTCCCCCGCTACAATGGGGACTGCTTCGGGCAGCGATCCTGAAGTTTGCTCACTTCAATGTAAAGTTCGTCCAATGCGATGTTCGCATCAGCCCATGGTTTGATGTAAAGCGCCGACATGAGAATAGCGGAGATTTCCCTCGGCAAGTAAAAAGGGCGACACTCGATAGTCAGTAATTCCAGATTAGATGAGCAATGTTGAGAAAGCACCTGAATGTCCGTACACCAGCTGTTGTTCACCAAGCAGCATACGCCCCCACCTTTGTTCTTCCCCGTGGACTCAGCTGTTCTGCCGGTCCAAAACAAAGAGAATCCCGGTGGTTGCAATGCTTCGTCAGGAGGACAGCCATGTTTCCGTAAAAATCATGGCGCAACACTTCCTGATGTCCCACAGCGAGGCGATACAATGTTTGCGAGAGACTGGACGTTGGCGAGGAGAATGCTCGGTAGGGCTGGTTTCCATCCCCTCCGACATGTCCTAACCAGTAGGCCGCCACGGGACCCTCTCCTGCGGGCGCGTTTGTTGTTGCCTCCCGGGGCTTGGTGGCTCCCTTCCCCCTGCTCTCCTTTGTCCCTCCGGATCTCCACAGGTAAGTCCCAGTGCTTTGTTGCGTTGTCTGTGGTATTGTTTCGTAATTCTAAGAGTGTTTAGCGATCATATGCGATAACACACATGGTGACTTGCTATAGTCCTATAAAGTTACTTAAATTATAAGTTACTTAAGCTTGTAGAGAGACGTCTCAAATATGATCGCCCTGGTGGAACACACCAGGAATTACGGAACTATCCAACAACAGACAACGCAACAAAGGACTGGGACATACCTCCAGAGATAATGGAAAGAAGGGGGAAGGGGAGCCTATTTCCCGACCAGAGCCACCAGGGGGGTCCCGTGGCGGCCTACTGGTTAGGACCCGCCAAAGGGGATGGAAACCAGCCATTCTCCTTGTCAACGTCCAATCTCTTGCAAACTCAGACAAGTCAGACAAACTGAACTGCTGAAGCAGTGCAACCACTGGGATTCTCTTTGTTTCGGACAGACAGAACAGCTGAGTCTACGGGGAAGAATAAAGGTGGGGGCATATGCTGCTTGGTGAACAACAGCTGGTGTACAAACTGGTGTACAAACATCGCATCGGACAAACACATCTCATGTCCGACAAGACACAACAAGACTCTTGACCACTGCTATTCCACCATTAAGCACGCTTATCGCGCTGTTGTACGGACGGCTTTCGGAAAAAAAGACTATAGCCCCATGCTTCAACTTACCCCCTACAACTTCATACTAAATATGCAGGGTGGGCTGAAAATCACGGACTGGAGTGAATTCAAGACAACTGACCTGGATGTGTATGCAGATCGTGTCACAGCATACATTAACAGGCTAGTGGAGGAATGCATCCCGACCAAGTCTATCCGCAAACCATGGATGAATGCTGACATACGGAACAAACTAAGGGAACAGAGTACCGCTTTCACAAAAGGCGACTCCGATCACTACAAGAAGGCCACATATGAACTCAGAAAAGCCATCAAGAAGGGGAAATTGGATTACAAAAACAAACTTTTTTTTTACAGTTTGGGGGCTCTGATACCAGATGTATGTGGCAAGGTCTAAGTCCTCTTAAACTAAAAGGGGAGCTCAGGGGCAGTCACCAACAACGACCCTAACCTACCAGATGAGCTGAACACAAGATTGTTTTATGCTCGCTTTAAAAGGGGGAACTGAGCACTATGTTCTGAGCACTAACTGTCCGAGTCCGAGGTCCGCAGAACATTCAGGAAGGCAGGGAAGGCAGCCGGCCCAGAGGGAGTTCCATCCCGTGTCTTCAAGACCTGCACTGACCAGCTGGCTCATCTACAACACATCACTGCAACAGTCTTGTCCCAGGGTGCTTCAAAGAGACAACCATTGTGCCGTTAGCCAAAAAGACCAAGGTGACAAGCCTCAATGATAATCGTCCAGTGGCTTTAACACCCATAGCCATGAAGTTCAGGAGCCACTGGGGCATCCACAGCCTGGACGGGACACCGGTGGAAATCGTCAGCTGCTTCCGTTTCCTAGGGCTCCAGATCTCCGACGACCTGGCGTGGACACGCAACACGAAGGTCATGCCGAAGAAGGCACACCAGCGCCTCTATGCCGTGCGGTGCCTCAGGAAAAGTGGAATAGGCCAATGGTCGGTGGCTAGTAAACTTTTACGGTGGCACTGTAGAGAGTGCCCTGACGAGTGGCGTAACTGTGTGGTACGGCAATACCACTGCACAAGACAAGAAAGCCATCCAGAGGGTTGTGAGGACGGCAGAAAAGATTTTTGGATGTGCACTTCCATGCATTAGGGGATCTGTAGGACCAGATGTCGGAAGAAGACCATGTCCATCATAAAGGACTGCAACCACCCTGGGCACCATCTCTTCTCCCCCCTCTGGTCGCCGATTACGCAGCATCTGTACAAGGACTACCAGGTCAAAGGACAGTTTTTATCAGGCAGTGCACCTACTGAATCGCTAGGAATACTGCAACTATCATAACATTGTCATTAACATTACACTGTCATACTGCTGGACTCATATTTATTACTCATTACAGTTACTGCACAGTACTGCACTGTATTCATGATGCTGCTGCACTACTGGCACTTTGTAATGCTGTTAAATGTTTTTTGCACAATATAACACACGTACATATCATCCATCAATCACTTTTTCAATCACTGTCAACTGGAGGTTTATTGAACACCTACACCTTTCAGAATTGTGGAGCTGCCCCGCATTGTACCGAGGTATAAAACCCGCAGGCGAAGACAAATCTGCAAAAATGCAACACTTCCACTGAGCTGAGTTGCAATCCAAGTCCCTCAATGGCAGCGCCAGCAATAGAAGCTTTGAACACTGGCCACTCTGGCTCAATGTCCCCAGCCTCCAAAGAAATGACGAAGAAATATTGCCGAAGGTGGGAGTTGAAGGTCTCCCGGACAGGGACATACTAGGTCTGTCCAGAGGCTTCCCTCACCATCTGACCCAACTCACCACCAGGTGGTGATCGGTTAACAGTTCTGCCCCTCTCCTCACCTGAGTGTTCAAAGCATGCGGCCTCAGGTCAGATGACACAATAACAAAATATATCATTGACCTTCGGCTTAATGTACTCTGGTACCATGTGCAGTTATGACACTTTGGATTATAATATTGCCTTACCTCTGGCGATCTGCAGTTCACCAGCTCCGGTTGAGCCGACACGGCGGCGATAGCGGCATCCGCGTCGACACCCGGGCCAGGCACGCTCTTGGCGTCAGTACATGAGCGCTTGTGGTTCCTAAGAGTCCCCGCCAGGGAGAAATGCCTTCCACAGTGGCCGCAGGTGTAGGGCTTCTCCCCCGTGTGTATCCTTGTGTGCCTCCTCAGTTCCCCCGGGGCGATAAAGGACTTGTCACACTGTGTGCAGCTGTACGGCTTCTCGCCCGTGTGCGTGCGTGTGTGCGTGGTCAGCGTCCACCGCTGGGCAAACGTCTTGCCGCAGTCCGAGCAGCGGTACGGCGTGACGCCTGTGTGCAGCCGCTCGTGCCGCACCAGCGTGCCCGACAGGGCAAAGCGCTTGTCACAGTAGGCGCACGCGTAGGGCCGCTCGCCAGTGTGCGTCCGCCGGTGGTCGCGCAGCTCTGCCGCCGAGTTGCAGCTCTTGGCGCACTCGCCGCAGGGGAACTTCTTCCGAGCAAAGCCGTCCACCGCCTGGGCGTGCATGGCGTCCAGGTGTGTCTTCAGGTGCCAGTGGCGGGAGAAGC
>CM051003.1:13588137-13633137 GCA_027704905.1 Muraenolepis orangiensis
AGGAGTCGGCGCACCCCGAGGCTGCTCTCATCGTGGCGGGGGACTTCAACAAGGCGAACCTGAAGAAGGTTCTCCCGAAGTTCATCCATAAGGCGGTAGGCCCCGACGACATCCCGGGCCACGTCCTCAGAGCATGCGCAGACCAGTTGGCAGGAGTCTTTGCAGACATCTTCAACCTCTCCCTGTCCCAGGCTGTTGTTCCCGTGGTCTTCAAGATGTCCACCATCGTGCCTGTCCCTAAATAACCCAAGGTAACATGCCTGAATGACTATAGACCTGTTGCCCTCACCTCGATTGTCAGCAAATGCTTCGAGAGGTTGGTCAAGGACCTTATTTGCGCCGTGTTACCTGCCACGCTGGACTCATGGCAATTTGCATATCGTCAAAACAGATCCACGGACGACGCAATTGTCATGGCCCTCCACACTGCCCTTTCCCACCTGGAGGGAAATAACTTATGTGCGAATGCTGTTTGTGGACTACAGCTCAGCGTTCAACACGATAGTTCCTGCCAAGCTCGACACCAAGCTTAGAGGTCTAGGCGTGCCCCCATCTACGTGCAGCTGGATACTGGACCTCCTGTCGGACCGCACCACCTCAGAGCCACTGACCCTCAACACGGGAGCCCCCCAGGGATGCGTGCTGAGCCCTCTCTTCTACTCCCTCTACACCCACGACTGCATGGCTATGCACAGCTCCAACGGCATCATCAAGTTTGCTGACGACACGACAGTGATGGGCCTGATCGCCGGCGACGACGAGACAGCCTACAGGGAGGAGGTTGGATCGCTGGAGCAGTGGTGCCAGGAGAACAGCCTCGCCCTCAACGTCAAGAAGAGAGGGTCAGCAGCTTCAAGTACCTCGGTGTGCACATCTCCGAGGACCTCACATGGTCCACGCACACCACACACGTGGTGAAAAGGGCCCAACAACGCCTGTATTTCCTCAGGCGTCTGAGGAAATTCAGCATGGGCCCCCGCATCCTGAGAACATTCTATAACGGCACCATCGAGAGTGTTCTTACAAGGTGTATCACCACCTGGCGCTTCAAAGGGTGGTGCGGACGGCCCAGTATATCGTTGGAGGTGAGCTCCCTTCCCTCCTGGATATATACAACCAGCGGTGCGTGGCCAAGGCCAAACGCATCATAAAAGACATTGCCCACCCCAGCCACGAACTGTATTCACTTTTACTGTCAGGCAGGCGATACCGCAGTATCAAGTGCCGTACAAATAGACTCCGAGATAGCTTCCAGTCAGGCCATCAGGCTGCTGAACAAGGGCGTATAGCATATAACAATGTATATTTTATTACATTGATTTATATATACATATTGCTCTTTTTCTGTGCCGATATATTGCATTTTATATATTGCATTTTTTTTTTTTACTTTATTCTATTCAATTTTTATCTTATTTTTATAACTGCCGTCTGTCGTCGGGTATTGCACATACGATTTTCACACCACTGCTTTATACTTGTGTAAACTATGAAATGACAATACACTTGACTTGACTTGACTCTTGTACAGCCGGCTTTCGGAAAATCAGACCATGCCTCCGTGCTTCTACTTCCAGTTTATAAACAGAAGTTGAAGTCCACGCCCACAGTTGTAAAGAACGTGTGTAGCTGGACAGATGACTACACCTGCAGGGGGGACTGGAAATCACTGACTGGAGTGTATTCAAGACCACTGACCTTGATGTGTATGCAGATCATGTCACAGCATACATTAACAGGCTAGACCAGGTCTGTTCACTCATTGCCGAACCGCAAACCATAGATGAATGCTGACATACAGAACAAACTTAAGGACCGGAGTACCGCTTTCACAACAGGCGACTCCGATCACTAGGCCAAGTATGAACTCAGAAAAGCCATCAAGAAGGGGAAATTGGATTACAAAAACAAATTGGAATTACAGTTCAGGGGCTCTGACACCAGACGTATGTGGCAAGGTCTGAGGGTCCTCTCCAACTACAAAGGGAGCTCAGGGGCAGTCACCAACAACGACCCTAACCTACCAGACGAGCGGAACACGTTTTACGCTCGGGAACTCTGAGCCGACCAACAAATTAAATTCTTGAATCATCGTCCTGATAAGCAAGGGCAACAGAGTACAGTACAGAGATGAGGTAGTCCGGCTGACGTGATCATGCAAGGACAACAGCCTTGCACTGAATGTCAACAAGACCAAGGAGCTACGACAAATATTACAACAAATATTTGATACTTTGATATAACTGTTATATACTATTTATTATATACTAACCATTAAATAATAATTATTTTATTCAGAGTTCAAAGAACCATTAAGCTGTGCACAACATGATTAGCATACGGTATAATTATTCAAATTTTTGTATTTTTGTATTTCTGTCAAAAAAAAAAATCTAGTAATTTGTCATTATTTTGCACATCTTCGGATGCTGGTGATCACATTTCACTGAATCAATTCAACAGAATCTTATTATTCATGTGAATAATAAACCACATCTATAGTATACAATATAATAACATTTTACTGTACATTGTACTTATTATACATTCATATTATACACAAATTAGCCACATCTACAGTATATCTATATCTATATCGATATATCTATATCTATATAACCATTCAAAAGTTTGGACACACTTCTCATTCAATGTTTTTTATCTATTTGATTTACTGAAGACATCAAAACTATGAAAGAACACATGGAATTATGTAGTAAACAAAAAAGTGTAACAAACAAACCAGAATATGTTTTATATTTTAGATTCTTTAAAGTAGCCCCCTTTAGCTTTGATGACAGCTTTGGACACTCTTGACATTCTCTCAATCAGCTTCATGAGGTAGTCTCCTAGAATGGTTTTGAATGAATGAATGAATGAATGAATGAAAAACCATCAAAGGCCATGATGAAACTGGCTCTCACGAGGACCACCCCAGGAAAAGAAGACCAAGAGTTACCTCTGCTGCACAGGATAAGTTCATTAGAGTTACCAGCCTCAGAAACCGCATATCAACAGCACCTCAGATTAGAGCCCACATAAATTCTTAAGAGTTCAAGTAGCAGACAAATCAACGACTGTTCAGAGGAGACCGCGTGAATCAGGCCTTCATAGTCCAATTGCTGCAAAGAAGCCACTAATGACTAACGAACAACAACAACAACAAGGAAATGGTTTGGGCAAAGAAACACAAGGAATGGACTGAAATTTGAGATTTTTGGTTCTTTGTACACAGAGAAGATGAGTGGATGGTTTCTGCATGTGTGGTTCCCCCGTGAAGCATGGAGGAGGAAGTGTGATGGTGTGGGGGTTGCTTAAGTCCTGACATTAATAGCTCTTAGCATGTTGTATATGTTAGCAAGTGTATATCCTTAATGTTGATAACACGCTCTTATCACAGCTACTTAAGCAGGTGACCTAGCAGTACCAAATTGTGTTATTCATCTTGTTAATATGAATACCTGTGAACTGCTGTATTTTTATGTTTGCGTACCTCAGTGTTATGCTATTGTCTGCTTCAACTAATGTACACCTTGTAATTCGCTTTGGATAAAAGCGTCTGCCAAATGCCCTAAATGTGAAATGTAAATGGGGGTACTTTGCCGATGACAGTGTTGGTGATTATTCAAAATTTAAGGCACACTCAACCAGCATGGCTACCACAGCATTCTGCAGCGCCATGCCATCCCATCCGGTTTGCGCTTACTGGGACCATTATTTGTTTTCCAACAAGACAATGACCCCAAACACACCTCCAGGCTATGTCAGGGCTATTTGACCAAGGAAAGTGATGGCGTGCTGCGTCAGATGACCTGGCCTCCACCATCACCCAACCTGAACCCAATTGAGATGCTTTGGGATGAGTTGGACCGCAGAGTGAAGGAAAAGCAGCCAAGTGCTCAGAAGCTCTGGGTAGTCCTTCTAGACCAGGGGTTCCCAACCTTTTTTGTGCGGACCGGTTGTCAAAGTGTGTTGTCAACACAAACCCCTAACAAAACGGCAGGGCTCGATTTCAGTATAAACGTGCATGTACGCGGAGCAAGCGTAAAAAAAACCCGGCTTGTTCGCGACCGACACGTCACTAGCGCGTAGTCTCTTTAGTAGCGCGTGCAACTGAAAGTCTCTCGTTATGCCGCCGATGTATATTTAATCTATATATATATAGATTATACCGTCCATATATACCGCTATATAATCTATATATATAGATTATACTATATATATAATCTCTATATATAGATTATACCGCCCGCCATTCACCTATACTCAAATGATTTGAGTCAAATATGATGATAAACACACAGCTGTTTCGCGACAGCGAACACCTCCACGGCCCGGTACCGGCCCGGCGGTTGGGAACCCCTGTTCTAGACGACCTCATGAAGCTAAGTGAGAGAATGCTAAGAGTGTGCAAAGCTGTCATCAAAGCAAAAGGGTGCTTCTAAAATTCTGGTTTGTTTGACATTTTTTCGTTAACTACATAATTCCATAGTTTTGATGTCTTCAGAATTAATCTACAATGTACAAAATAATTCAAATAAATAAAAACCATTGAATGAGAAGGTGTGTCCAAACTTTTGACTGGTACTGTAAATATATATACAGCGGCACTGAGCAGAACAAATGCGCATAAGGCAGCTGGTCCTGATGGCATCCCCGGTCGCGTGCTCAGGAACTGCGCTGAGCAGCTGACATTTTCAACATGTCAATGTCCCGGAATGCTTTAAAACCACCTTCATTATGCCAGTGCCAAAACACTCCTCTGCAGCGAGCCGCAATGACTTCACCCCCATCATCATAAAGTGCTTTGAGAGGTTGGTCCTGGCTCACCTCAAATCTGAGGTGGTCCTCACAGAGGACGCCATTTCCTCAGCCCTTTACTCTGCTCTCGCCCACCTAGATGAGAGCAACACGTGAGAATGCGGTTAATCGACTTCAGCTCAGCATTTAACACCATCATCCCCTCCAAACTCATTTTCAAACTTGGTGACCTCATGAAAACCAAGAATCTTGACATAAACCCCTCTGTCTGTAACTGGATATTGGACTTCCTAACCAACAGACCCCAGTCTGTCAGGTTAGACCATCTCACCTCCTCCACCTTCACCCTGAACACCGGTGTTCCGCAGGGCTGTGTCCTGAGCCTTCTCCTCTACTTCCTCTTCACCCACGACTGCACTCCTGTACATGGTACAAACACCATCATCAAGTTTGCAGATGACACAACGTGGGCCTCATCAAAAACAACGATGAGGCAGCCTACAGGGAGGAGGTCCAGCACCTGGTGGCGTGGTGCACTGACAACAACCTGGCCCTCAACACCAAGAAGCTCATGGTAAACTTCAGGAAGACCAGAGCTGGCGCACACGCCCCCATCCTCGAGTGTGTCTCCAGCTTCAAATTCCTGGGGATCCACATCTCCGAGGACCTCTCTTGGTCCCTCAGCACTGCCTCACTGGTAAAGAAGGCTCACCAGCGTCTCTTCTTCCTGAGGAGACTGAGGAAAGCCCACCTGTCCACTCAGATTATGGTGAACTTTTACCGGTGTGCCATTGAAAGCATCCTCACCAACTGCATCACAGTGTGGTACGGCAACTGCACTGTTTCCGACCAGAAAGCACTTCAGACCGCCTAACGCATTGTTGGATAACCCCTCCCTACAATAAACACTACCCACCAAAAACGGTGTCTGAGGAAGGCACAAAAAAATTGTCAAAGACCCCTCTCACCCCAACCATGGACTGTTTGCCCTCCCCCCCTCTGGGAGGCGCTATATAAACCTTTGTTCCAAGTCAAGCAGGTTCAGGAACAGCTTATTCCCTTCAGCTGTCATCTCTCTGAACTCTGCACCAGCACTCTGCTGACAATACGCTTTCACCCAACAAACAGTGTGGTTCAATGTGTCTTCAACGGCCTTGCACTGTATCATAACTCCCTACCTCTACCTATTGTTAACATATTCATAGTTTACATATTTATTGTTTACATACCGTATGATAGTCATATTCATTTTGACTGTCCTTACCGTATATATATATATATTAATCTCAACTGTTCATATAACTACACAACCTTGCTCACTACCTGCTGTATATACATTTATAGATATTTATCTTACTGATACAACTGCATACCCCTGCTCACTACCTGTTTATACTTTTATATATATATATATATATAAATTCTGCACATATCCCATACATACTCTATAAGTTATTTTATACCTGTTATTAGTTGTAGTTTTTAGAAGACTGTTTTTACATATTATTCAACAACAGTCGATATATTACCAGGCTCTGTACTGTAACATTTGCACTCTGGTTAGATGCCAAATTATTTTCGCTGTAATGTACTTGTGCTGTGCACTGACAATCAATTTGAATCTAATCTTATATATAACATTTCATTGTACCTTATACATGTGACTAATAAACCACATCTATAGTTTATATGAAATATATAATATCACATTTTATTGTACCTTATTATACATGTGACTAATGAACCACATCCGAATCTGAATGTAACCATTCTGAATAAACTATAACTTCTGAACGGAAGGCTCAATGATTCTTAAAATCATTGCAGAACGATGCATGTGTTACCACATCATTAAAATCCTATCATATGTTCGTAACAATATTAGATATTCATATATATAAATTTGAATATAATATTCTATACAAATAAATATAATAATAATATTAGATAACTGTTAAGAGACCATTCATACTAGGCTAACTGACCCCTAGTTACGTTTTAAGTATGACCATTTCATGTCACTACACAACAATAGTATTAATAATTATAAATATAAAGATTAGATCTACCAAATGCAATATGCATGAATGACACAGTTGTGATACATACAACTAAAAATATCTAAATATATAAAATACACCACATGCACACGTCATATCATGTACTCATGGATGTATGCCCTTTATAGGTAGATACTGACCACGATACAGACATATAACCCAATGTTTATTTATATATATATATATATATATATATATATATATATATATATATATATATATCTATATAGATATATCTATAGATTTATATAGATATATCTAGATATATGTATATATGTCTGCACATTAACTGTATCGAAACCGAATTAGTGCCAGATCACCTTCACAACTGCAGTAGTGGTGTTCAAATAAAACAGTTATATATCCCCAATCCGAATTACTCGTGTCTATTACAATCGCAATTGAATGGACTATAATAAAGCTCAGCTTGGAATAATAACATATTAACATGCTATGCCACACTGTGTCACCTTTACTATTATTATCGTCATCAATTAAACTCACTTATTATTGTTATCTAAATGTATCATTCGTGACTGACAATAATATGACAATCGTAATTTTGTGTCATCCTTCATACTTCATTGAAATTGGAATATAAACGACAACAGAACAACCGAGGATGCTTTGCGTCAAATTAAAAAAGAATAATCATAAAACATTAAAACTAAAAAGGCTAAAAAACGGAGCTAACGAGACAATAGAGCTTTGACCGACCTCCACATTGAGAATCCTTTGGGGATGGCGAAAAGTATTCGCGTTCACTCGTGAAAAATATTGGAAATATCTACAGTATATACAGTATCTTTTCATATTTTATTTCATATATATATTACTGCTTTTTCCTCTGCAAAGCGTTGAACAGTAGACAGCACATAGCTCTTTCTGTTAGCTAGCGTACGTTAGCGTGTAACATCTTCCGGTTCGCCTTCTAAACAAAAGCCCCCCTCGCGCATGTACACGGGTCATTATAGGAAATATACATAATTACATTATTTAAATGTTATATTATTTACATCTGATAAATAAATATACATTATTACATTATTATACATACATTTGATATATATCATGTATGTATAATCAAAATAATAAATATACATTATTAACTGTTGGATTTTCAACGTACGGTTTTAAGCCTTTTTTTGGAATAAGTAGTTCCAAACCTCTCAGAATAATTTGCCGTCCCATATTTTATATTCTGTATCTGTGGATACCTTTTGTTTTTGTGTGGTTTATTTTTGTTATTATTTTTAATTTCAAACCCCCATAGGGGACGCTATAACTCGCAGTCAAAGTCAAACGATCATCCCGTCTCCCTATTTACGAATATGTCTAAAACTTGGGATCCAGGACTTATTTGGCATGCTGGCAACATTTTTGCCTCTTGGACCCATAAGGTCCGTCTAAATGTGCAGTGACTGACATACACGCACACACACACGCACACACGCACACACACACACACACACACACACACACACACACACACACACACACACACACACACACACACACACACACACACACACACAGTGGTGGACGTGTGTGGTGTTGACTGTGTGTGTAGTTGACGGTGTGTGTGGTTGACAGTGTGTGTGTGTGGTTCAAGTCAAGTCAAGTTTATTGTCACTTCACAGTTTACGTTAAGTATAAAGCAGTGATGTGAAAATGTTGTGTGCAATACCCGACGACAGACAGCAGTTATAAAAATAAGATAAAAAATAGATAGCAAATAGAATAAAAATAGAAAATAAATAATAAAGTTAAAAAATAAAAATAAAAGTAAAATGCAATTTATAAAATGCAATATATCGGCACAGAAAAGAGCAATATGTATATATAAATCACGGTGTGACGGTGTGTGGTGATGACGGTGTGTGGTGATGACGGTGTGTGTGGTGAGGTGATGACGGTGTGTGGTGATGACGGTGTGTGTGGTGATGACGGTGTGTGGTGATGACGGTGTGTGTGGTGATGACGGTGTGTGTGGTGATGACGGTGTGTGGTGTTGATGGTGTGTGTGGTGATGACGGTGTGTGTGGTGATGACGGTATGTGGTGATGACGGTGTGTGTGGTGATGACGGTGTGTGTGGTGATGACGGTGTGTGGTGATGACGGTGTGTGTGGTGATGACGGTGTGTGGTGATGACGGTATGTGGTGATGACGGTGTGTGTGGTGATGACGGTGTGTGGTGATGACGGTGTGTGGTGATGACGGTGTGTGGTGATGACGGTGTGTGTGGTGTTGACGGTGTGTGGTGATGACGGTGTGTGTGGTGATGACGGTGTGTGTGGTGTTGACGGTGTGTGTGGTGATGACGGTGTGTGTGGTGATGACAGTGTGTGTGGTGATGACGGTGTGTGGTGATGACGGTGTGTGTGGTGATGACGGTGTGTGTGGTGATGATGGTGTGTGTGGTGTTGACGGTGTCACAAACGGGTCAATTGTGACAAATAGGGAGTCCACACGTGATAACAATTGAACAAAATAATTGATGATGACGGTGTGTGGTGATGACGGTGTGTGTGGTGAGGTGATGACGGTGTGTGTGGTGATGACGGTGTGTGTGGTGATGACGGTGTGTGGTGTTGACGGTGTGTGTGGTGATGACGGTGTGTGTGGTGATGATGGTATGTGGTGATGACGGTGTGTGTGGTGATGACGGTGTGTGTGGTGATGACGGTGTGTGGTGATGACGGTGTGTGTGGTGATGACGGTGTGTGTGGTGATGACGGTGTGTGGTGATGACGGTGTGTGTGGTGATGACGGTGTGTGTGGTGATGACGGTGTGTGTGGTGATGACGGTGTGTGGTGATGACGGTGTGTGTGGTGTTGACGGTGTGTGGTGATGACGGTGTGTGTGGTGATGACGGTGTGTGTGGTGATGACGGTGTGTGTGGTGATGACAGTGTGTGTGGTGATGACAGTGTGTGTGGTGATGACGGTGTGTGGTGATGACGGTGTGTGTGGTGATGACGGTGTGTGTGGTGATGATGGTGTGTGTGGTGTTGACGGTGTCACAAACGGGTCAATTGTGACAAATAGGGAGTCCACACGTGATAACAATTGAACAAAATAATTTATTCAATCCTATATCTAAGCAAAAAGAACGATTGACATGATGAATGAATATGGATGTATCAGAATCAGTGGTGAATGCGGTGTGTGGATGAGTGAGAAAGTGTTGTGTGGTGCGGGTGGTGTAAGTATTTGTATTATATATCCAAGGATCAAAGTGGGTGCTGGACAACCTGTTCCTAGGAGTGGAGAAGCAGCCCCAGGGGATTAGACAAGGAAACCTAAATAGTCCATGTGCAGACAGCTCTCACTGCCCAGGTGCGACCAATTGGGCTAACGACCCACCCACTCCACCATGCTCTCTGAGTCAGCAGACTCACCCACTAGCAGGTAGAGTGGGGGTCGTCACACCCTCCCCCTAAAGAAAAGGGGTTCCACCCTATGCTCTAAGCACATGGTACACACAAATAACCTACATTAATACGTACATCAAAATAAACATTGTTTTACCCCTTCACCTATTCCCCTCACCATCCTGCCTCCGCTCTCAGCAACCTAGGGCCCTAGGAAGCTATTTAAGAGAGCGAGAGACAGTAGGGATTGGGGAACAAATGAGAGGCAAACAAAAGTATCACATTGGGACCAAATTAGGGAATGCGGGACAGTGCGTCCGCAATTACATTTTGAGACCCTTTAATGTGACGGATGTCCAAAGAATAGGGCTGTAAAAATAAAGCCCACCTCATCAACCTCTGATTGGAATTTTGGAGGGACTTTAAAAAGGTCAACGGATTATGATCCGTATACGCCACCAGTGGAGTCAACCCTGACCCCAGATACACGTCAAAATGTTGTAGTGCCCAAATCAGTGATAACGCCTCCTTCTCGATTACTGAGTAGTTAAGTTGGTAGGTGTTAAATTTCCTCGAGAAGAAGGCCACCGATTTATCCACCACTTGCACATCCGCCTGCAAGAGGACCGCCCCTGCCCCCACGTTGGAAGCCTCCACCTGTAATGAGAAGGAGTCATTTAACCGTGGAGCAGTTAACAGGTTCAGAACACAACAGGGCTTTCACATTTTCAAATGCCAATTGGCATCTGTCTGACCAGACATACTTGGAGTCTTTCCTCAACAAGTTAGTCAACGGCTCTAATACGGACGAGAAGTTGCGACAGAAGCTCCGATAATAACCCACTAAACCCAGAAAACGCATCAACTCCTTTTTTGTAGTTGGAGGGGGATAGTTTACAATAGCCACACCCTTATCCTGAACCATGCGCACGCTGCCCTGACCAACCACCTTTCCTAAATAGGTGACAGTGGCTCTTGCAAATTCACATTTGGCCAAGTTAATGGTCAACCGTGCCCAGACCAATTTTTTGAATAGTGCCCGGATACGCTGAAGGTGTTCAGACCATGTGTCGCTGTAAATCACCACATCATCCAGGTAAACAGCACACCCATCCAGACCAGCCACAACTCTGTTCATAAGGCGCTGGAAAGTAGCGGGCGCGTTTCGAAGACCGAACGGCATAACCAAGTACTTGTACAACCCAGAGGGAGTGATAAAAGCGCAAATCTCCTGGCCACGCTTAGATAGCGGGACTTGCCAATAACCTTTTAAAAGGTCAAACTTACTCACGTAAGTAGCCGATCCCACCTGATCTACACAGTCTTCCATGCGGGGAAGAGGAAACACATCTGGTTTGGTAATGTTATTCACTTTACGAATGTCAGTACACGGTCTATAGGTTCCGTCGGGTTTACCGACCAACAGGCAAGGCGACGCCCAACTTGACGAACATGATTCGGCAATGTGGTTGTCCAACATATACTGAACCTCATTGTCCAAATGCTTGCGTTTCTCTGATGAGACACGATAGAATCGCTGCTTTATTGGCGCTGCCTCGCCCACATCTACATCATGTTCAATTAGATGTGTGCGTGAGGGTACATCTGAAAATAAAGCAGGATAACGGTTAATCAGAGCTATTAACTGAACACGCTTTGAGTCATCCAAATCTGCCAAAATCACATCCAACTTTCCCAATGACTCTGAATTTTTCAACCGCCCTTGCAAAACCACATCAGGGTTTACTCCCTCCTCAGCGCCGGCTACTGGAGAGGTGGACCGGTCCACTGTAGTGGTACAGAGAGAAACCTTCTCACACTCCCCATTATCCCCCCCCCTTTAGGTTGGCAAGAGTAGTAGGGTTTTAAAAGGTTCACATGACATACTCTATTGGCCTTTCTGCCTTTGGCAATAACATAATTCAGCTCAGTCAACTGCCGCACACCAGTGTAAGGGCCTGTGAACTTTGCCTGAAAGGGAGAAGTTACTACCGGCTGTAAAAGCAAAACTTGATCGCCAGCCTTAAACTGCCTAGGCTCAGTGCGACGATCATAAAGGGACTTCATCTTTCCCTGAGATTTCCCCAACTTCTCCTTCGGACAAAACCAACCTGTGTCTGAAACCATTAACATAATCAACCAATTTCCGGGGGGGTTCTGCCATGTCCCAGCTGTCTTTCAACACAGCCATGGGACCACAAACTTTGTGACCAAAAACCAGGTCATTAGGGCTAAACCCTGTGCTCTCCTGGACTACCTCTCTGGAGGCCAATAGGAGCCAGGGCAGTCCCTCTTCCCAGTCACCCCCCAACTCTGTACAATAAGAGCGCAGCAATGACTTCAACGTTTGATGAAAACGCTCTAAAGCTCCCTGAGACTGGGCATGATACGCTGACGCTTTGTTGTGCTTGATATGTAGTTGCCGGAGAATCTCTGCAAACATATGTGAAGTGAAATTGGAACCCTGATCACTCTGAATGATTTTGGGTATCCCGAACACAGAAATGAACTGTGTCAGTGCTTTAACAACAGACTTCGTGGTTATTGATCTAAGCGGAAATGCTGCCGGGTATCTGGTCACCTGACACATTACAGTAAGCAAATACAGATGTCCCTCTTTGGACCGCGGTAATGGCCCAACACAGTCAATAATCAAATGTTCAAATGGCTGATCAACAGCAGGAATAGGAGAGAGCGGGGCCAGTTTGATGGTCTGACTCGGCTTCCCAGTTAACTGACACGTGTGACACGTTTTGATATATGCGGAAACATCACGTTTTAAACGGGGCCAAAAACAGTGTCTCAGTGCACGGTCATACGTTTTCCTCACTCCCTGATGCCCTGCAACATTGTTATGACAAGTCTGCAACACCAATGGACGAAACTTGTATGGTACCACAAACTGAAAAATTGGTTCACCAACGAAAGCATCTCCATGAGGCACCCACTTCCGAAACAATAAACCTCCATGAAGACAATACCCATGCGCCGAGCTACCAATTTCATCAAATGGCACGGCTTTCTCAAACAGCTCTCGTAAAGCTAGATCATTTACCTGCTCTGTAGCCAACTCAGCCTTCGACATGGACTGGAATTGCTCAGGCAGAATCAAACCCACATGAACAGCTTCAACATCTGTCGTCTGGGTAGTACCCCACGCGTCACACGCTGCTGTCATGGTACGTGTAACGGCACAGGCTGGATACACCATGACAACATCAGACGAAGTGTCTAACAAGGTTGGACTAGGCGATTTTTGGGTGACTACATTTGGGAGAGGCCCATCGGCCCACACTCGCACCCCGGCCAGATTGTTACCCAAAATGATGTCCACTCCATTAACAGGCAACTCAGCACGCACACCTATCTGCACATCACCTTTCCCCAAACCTGAAACCAGAGAAATGTTATGCACAGGAACAGGGAACACAGACATCCCCATCCCTCGGATCAAGATAACATCCCCCGTGTCAGATTCAGTTGAAAAAGGTAACACTGACTCACGCACAAACAAATCAATTGACCCAGTGTCCCGCAGTATCTTGACCGGCACCTTATCGTCACTGCCCTGTAAAGACACAAAACCATCTGTAAGAGCCATATTCATGTTTCTTTATTTTATGTAATTGTGCCCCGTGCCACTAGGGGGCTGTATTTGCTGGCTAGCTCAGCTGACCTCGGGTCAGCCCAGTTAGGCCATTTAACCTGGAGAAACCCAGACACAGGGGTTGCTGAAATGGGAAGCAAACAGTTTTTCGACTGTGCCTATGTGCCTATGTGGTATGTGCTTCGTAGTGTTTGCTGTGGCTAACAATACGTTTTTGTTTGGTTACATTATGAGTTAACGTTATTGCCGCTGTATGTTAAAAGAAAGGAAAATAAACCTGCGTGATGAGAATGAACTATACTGAACTCTCCGTGTTTGCTATGTTCGAGCGCACTAGGCGCACGTCTTAACTAAAGTTTCTTTAAAAGCAACCAGTACTAGACTTTGTTTAGGACTTAGTCAGTACAATTAGGTCGAAAAACTGTTTGCTTCCCATTTCAGCAACCCCTGTGTCTGGGTTTCTCCAGGTTAAATGGCCTAACTGGGCTGACCCGAGGTCAGCTGAGCTAGCCAGCAAATACAGCCCCCTAGTGGCACGGGGCACAATTACATAAAATAAAGAAACATGAATATGGCTCTTACACTCCAGCCCCTAATTGCGTCTGCCAGAGCAATTACACCAAATTCACAATGAGCCATAGACAGGAACAAGTGGCCATAATGGCAGACATACAGGCTATGTTCCACCAGGTTAAGGTAGCAGAGGAACACCAGGATTACTTAAGATTCTTATGGTGGCCTCAAGGTAACCTGGAGCAAGATCTGGTAGAGCATCGCATGACTGTCCATCTATTTGGAGCTGTTTCATCACCTAGTGTCGCCTGCCTTGCTCTTAGAAAGACTGCCGAAGACAACCAGGCTGACTTTCCAACAGAAGTGATCGAAACGGTCAAGCGCAACTTTTATATGGATGATCTCCTGAAAAGTTTGCCTTCTGAACAGGATGCAATCACCATGGTTAAGAACCTTATAACCATTTGCAGCAAAGGAGGTTTCACCCTCACTCAATGGATCAGTAACAGTCGAGAAGTGCTGCAAAGCCTCCCAGAGGATCTCAAGTCCAAGAACCTGCATGAGCTTGATCTTGACAGGGATAAGCTGCCGTTGGACAGAGCTTTGGGTTTGCAGTGGTGCATAGAGACGGACACTTTTAAATTCAAGCTGAAAGTCAAGGAGAAGCCGCCAACCAAGCGAGGCATGCTGTCCATCATCAGTTCCGTCTACGATCCATTGGGATTCCTGGCACCTTTCATACTCCCCGCCAAGCTGCTGTTGCAGGAGTTATGCAGGACGAAGTGTGATTGGGACGATCCAATGCCTCCAGCTTTCCAGCAGAAGTGGAACAAATGGCTGACCGATCTTGAGAAGGTGGCATATTTCAAGATCCCCAGATGTGTGAAGCCTGAAGGATTTGGGAGGATTGTCAGTGCCCAATTGCATCACTTCGCCGACGCAAGCGAGAACGGATATGGTACGGCTACTTACCTGAGGATGCAGAACATGGATATGAGGGTTCATGTTGCCTTCCTATTTGGCAAAGCCAGAGTGGCCCCCCTGAAGCCTGTCACCATTCCCCGTTTGGAGCTCACCGCAGCCGTTGTTGCAGTACGAGTGGACAAGATGCTTCAATCGGAGCTTCAACTTCCACTGAAAAGGACCTGCTTTTGGACTGACAGCACATCAGTTCTTAAGTACATAAAGAATGAGGACCGAAGATTTCAAACCTTTGTTGCAAACAGGGTAACCACCATCAGGGACAACTCGGAGGTTGAGCAGTGGAGATACATTCCCACGTCTCTGAACCCTGCTGACGATGCTTCACGTGGATTGAAGGCAGAAGATCTTGTGAAGCAAAGATGGATTGAAGGCCCGGAATTCCTACAGGAACCTGAAGAAACGTGGCCAACATTTCCTGTGGATACAAGTGTCACTGCAGATGACCCAGAAGTAAAAAGAAATCTGACGGTCAATGCAATACTTGTTGACACCAACGCCACATCACAACTGATGACCCATTTCTCTGATTGGCAAAGATTTAAGGTGGCAGTTGCGTGGCTCATTAAGCTAAAAGGAACTCTGCTCAAACTGAGTAATAAAAGAAAAGAGTTGGAGCTTGCAAACACCAGTGCTACTAGAGCAGCAAGGTTGGGTGTGCAAAAGGAGATGCAAGCTTTCTCAAAATCACTTGGGAATCAGAAAGTGACGCTGGAAGATCTTTGGGCGGCTGAGACCTCCATAATCGCTTTTTGCCAGCAAGAGAGATTCCCCACTGAATTTGCTGCACTAACCTCTGGTAAGCCACAAGTGCCGAGAAGTAGCAGCATCTTCAAACTGGATCCGGTTCTAGAAGGAGGACTTCTACGAGTTGGGGGACGGCTGAATAAGGCGGCAATCCCTGAGGACATTAAACACCCCCTCATCTTGTCAAAAGACCAGCACATCTCCGACCTTATCCTCCGTCACCTCCATCTACAGCTTGGACATGGAGGTAGAAATCATGTTCTTTCCACTGCAAGGAGAAAATATTGGATCACAAGTGGACCTACTGCAGTGAGGAAGATCATATCAAGATGCCTCTTCTGTAAGCTCCATGGTGGAAAGACCGGTGAGCAAAAAATGGCAGACCTGCCAGTAGAGAGAGTGGTTCCTGATCTACCGCCTTTCACTAACGTTGGCGTGGATTACTTTGGGCCAGTTGACGTGACAAGAGGGCGTAGCATGGTGAAAAGGTATGGAGTAGTCTTCACTTGCATGACGAGCAGAGCCATACACCTGGAAGTGGCCCATTCTCTTGACACGACTCTTGCATCAACGCATTGCGTAGGTTCATCTGTCGAAGAGGACAAGTCTCGCACTTGAGATCTGACAACGGCACCAACTTTGTGGGTGCAGAACGAGAGCTGCGAGAAGCCTTAGCCTCTTTGAATCATGATCGCATTGAAGGAGTCATGTCCATGAAGGGAATCAAGTGGAGCTTTAACCCTCCAGCTGGGTCACATCACGGTGGCGCTTGGGAGCGCATGATACGGATGATCAGGAAGATTTTGTACTCTGTGCTCCGTCAACAAACCTTGGATGACGAAGGGTTCCATACCGTGCTCTGTGAGGCTGAAGCTATGCTCAACGATCGCCCCATCACAAGGCTATCAGAGGACCCCAACGACCTTGAGGCGTTGACACCAAACCATCTGCTACTCCTCAAAGGAAAACCAGTTCTCCCACCAGGACTGTTCGACAAAGGGGATGTTTACGCTAGGAGAAGGTGGAAACAAGCCCAGTACATCTCGGATCTCTTTTGGAAGAGGTGGATCCGTGAGTACTTACCGCTTTTACAGGAGCGTCAAAAATGGAACCAGGAGAAGAGGAATTTTATCCCTGGAGACCTTGTCATGATTGCGGACTCCACAGCACCACGTGGGTCATGGATGCTAGGAAGAGTCCTGGAAACTTTCCCTGATAAGAGAGGTCTGGTACGTGTGGTTAGTTTGAAAACCAAAACAAACATCATTGAACGACCCATAACCAAATATGCTTGCTTAATGAAGCAAAAGAGTAATTCATTCCCATTTGAAAATGGGCTATATATTTTTATTTGTTCTCTTCTTCTCTGTATTTATGGCTCATTGTGAATTTGGTGTAATTGCTCTGGCAGACGCAATTAGGGGCTGGAGTGTAAGAGCCATATTCATGTTTCTTTATTTTATGTAATTGTGCCCCGTGCCACTAGGGGGCTGTATTTGCTGGCTAGCTCAGCTGACCTCGGGTCAGCCCAGTTAGGCCATTTAACCTGGAGAAACCCAGACACAGGGGTTGCTGAAATGGGAAGCAAACAGTTTTTCGACTGTGCCTATGTGCCTATGTGGTATGTGCTTCGTAGTGTTTGCTGTGGCTAACAATACGTTTTTGTTTGGTTACATTATGAGTTAACGTTATTGCCGCTGTATGTTAAAAGAAAGGAAAATAAACCTGCGTGATGAGAATGAACTATACTGAACTCTCCGTGTTTGCTATGTTCGAGCGCACTAGGCGCACGTCTTAACTAAAGTTTCTTTAAAAGCAACCAGTACTAGACTTTGTTTAGGACTTAGTCAGTACACCATCAGAAAGAAAAGCACCATACTCTTCCAGGCATTTCTGTCCTATGGTCTTAACAGACGGTACCGATGGCGACACCATCACCTGGGTGAGGGAATTGGCCAGCAGAGCAGGTTTCACCTGTGCTCTAAATCTACCTTTTGATCCAAGAAGTGGGCACTCATCCTTCCAATGTCCAGAACGTCTACAGTAGTTACACGTTTTGACGGACGCCGATAGCTGTCTATCCCGTGCGTCATAATCACTCCTAACGGCATTTTTCTCTGATCCAAACTTTGGACGAGGAGAAAAATGTTCCCTGCTATGAGCCTTCTCTGTAACTGAACCATTGAAGTTACTTTTGTGAATTTACACATACTCATACTCATACATACTTGTGTCCGGCGCTGCGACGAGCGGCAGCCAGCAACAGTTGCTCCCCCTCCCCTCTTACTTTTTAGTTATTTATTCTTATATTATTGTTGTTTTTAGTATTTAAGTATTTGTAAGTATTTGTGCAACCCTCAGCCAGCTATGTTTAGGGAAGTTTTTGCCGTGTTTCTCATTCTGGGGACACTGTTACTGAACCGCGTCTCCGTCGCGGCTCAACATTACGGCGGAGCCATTGTCTACGCGCGGAGTCAGCTGTTGTTGCTACAACAGACCTCGCTGCTACGGGAGGGGCCCGACATCCCCGACCTCCCTGGGGAGCTGAGGAGGACGTACAGGGGATGCAAGGCTGGACGTAAACAGCGGGAGAGACAGCGGGAGAGGAAGCGGAGATATAAACCATATCTCCCTTCCATCACCATGGGGAACGTGAGGTCGCTAGCGAACAAGATGGACGAGCTAGCGGGCCTGGTGAGGACCCAGCGGGTGTACCGGGAGAGCAGCGTGCTTTGTTTCATGGAGACGTGGCTCCACGAGGACACCCCGGACTCCAATGTTACCGCGGACGGCTTTCTGACCGTCCGGGCGGACAGGACGCACCGTGAGAGTGGCAAGAGGAAAGGTGGGGGACTTGCTATTCTCATTAACAACAAGTGGTGTAACCCTGGACATGTTACTGTGAAGGAACGTGTGTGTAGCCCGGACATTGAACTGCTGGCCGTGAGTCTGCGGCCATACTATCTGCCGCGAGAGTTCTCCCATGTGCTTCTTGTTATTGTTTACATTCCACCGTCGGCAAACGCGGCGCTCGTGTCTGACGTCGCGAGACTTCAGACACAGCACCCTGAAGCATTCATCGCGATATCTGGGGACTTCAACCACGTGACTCTGGCTGCAACACTGCCCACCTTCAAGCAGTTTGTGGACTGTCCCACCAGGGAAAACAAGACACTGGACCTGCTGTATGCCAATGTTAAGGAGGCATACAGCGCCACCGCCCTTCCTCCTCTTGGAAGGTCAGACCACAACCTCATCCACCTTCAGCCCCTGTATAGGCCTCTAGTACAGCGGCTGCCTGTGACCACAAGGACTGTGAGGAGATGGTCACAGGAGGCCGATGAGGACTTGCGGGGCTGCTTTGAGTCAACAGACTGGGATTTCCTCTGTGATTTGCATGGAGAGGACCTTGATGATCTCACGGAATGTATAACAGGGTACATCAACTTCTGTGTGGATAGTGTTGTTCCCACAGAGACTGTACGTTGTTTCCCCAACAACAAGCCATGGGTCACCCGAGACATCAAGGTCCTGCTCAATGAGAAGAAGAGGGCCTTCAGAGACGGGGATAGGGAGCAGATGAGGCGGGTTCAGAGGGAGCTGAAGGAGAGGATCCAGAAGGGAAAAGATAATTACAGGAGGAAGCTGGAGCACAAACTTTAGCAGAACAACCTGAAAGATGTGTGGAGTGGCATGAGGAGCATCACTGGCTACAAACAACCTGGTAGCCAGACAATAGGGGTGGGTCCTGATCGGGCCAACGAGTTGAATTTGTTTTTCAATAGATTCAATGAGTGGGCTCCCTCCCACTCCCCCAGCTCCTCTACAACCATTCCCCTCCAGCCCCCCAGCTCTGTTGTCCCCCCTCCCCCACCGTCCCTCTCCAGCGACAACATACCTGTTCTCTATCCCCCACCACCACTACCTCACCCCTCCCCCATCAACACATCAGAGACTCTTCCTGCCCCCACACAAGGCACACAGACCTTCACAGCTGAGAAGGTGAGGAAAGTGCTGTGCAGGCTCCATCCAGGCAAGGCTGCTGGTCCTGACGGCGTCAGCCCGAGGGTCCTCAAAACATGTGCTGCCCAGCTGAGTGGAGTCCTGCAGTCCATCTTCAACCTGAGCATGAGACTGGAGAGGGTCCCTGTGCTGTGGAAGACATCCTGCCTGGTGCCGGTTCCGAAGAAGGCACGTCCCAGCACCTCAAACGACTACAGACCGGTGGCGCTGACGTCCCACGTGGCGAAGTCCTTTGAGAGGCTGGTCCTGTCGCTTCTTCGGCCCCTGGTCCCCGGGAAACTGGGAGTGGAGGACGCCATCATCTTCCTGCTTCATCGTGCCTACGCCCACTTGGACAGACCCGGGAGCACTGTGAGAATCATGTTTTTCGACTTCTCCAGTGCGTTCAACACCATCCGGCCTGCCCTGCTGGGGAGTAAGCTGACGGCGATGAAGGTGGACTCTTCCCTGGTGTCCTGGATTACTGACTATTTGACGGGTCGTCCACAGTTTGTCAGACTGCAGAACTGTGTGTCTGACACTGTGGTCAGCAGCACTGGTGCTCCACAGGGAACGGTTCTTTCCCCATTCCTGTTCACCCTGTACACCTCAGACTTCCAGTACAACTCTGTGTCCTGCCATCTGCAGAAGTTCTCGGACGACTCTGCAGTTGTTGGTTGTGTCAGCGAGGGAAACGATGAGGAGTACAGGGGCGTCGTGGACTCCTTCGTTAAGTGGTGTGAGCTGAACCACATGCAGCTCAACACTGACAAGATGAAGGAGATGGTGGTGGACTTCCGCAGGAGGAAATCTACCCCCACACCCATTTCCATCAAGGGTGTGTCCGCTGAAGTTGTTCAGGAATATAAATACCTGGGAGTTCATCTGGACAACAAACTGGTCTGGGCCAAGAACTCTGAGGCTGTTTACAAGAAGGGCCAGAGCCGTCTCTACTTCCTGCGGAGGCTCCAGTCCTTCAACGTTTGTAACAAGATGCTGAATATGTTCTACCAGTCGGTGGTAGCCAGTGCCATCTTCTCCGGCGTTGTGTGCTGGGGAAGCAGGTTGAGGTCAGCAGATGCCAACAAGATCAGCAGGATTGTCAGGAAGGCTGGCGCTGTCCTGGGGGTCCAGCTGGACTCTTTGTTGGTGGTGTCTGAGAGAAGGATGCTGCGCAAGCTGCGTAGTATCCTTGACAACAACTCTCACCCTCTCCATCAGGTGCTGACCTCATATAGAAGCACCTTTAGCAACAGACTCATTCCACCCAGGTGCACCACAGAACGCCACAGGAAGTCCTTTCTTCCTGTGGCCATCAGTCTCTATAATTCATCTACCTCGGGTCGTGAGAGGGACAGTGGAGACTCAGTGACCTGAGGCCAACGCACTGTTATTATTATTATTTTTTTGGTCAACGCACTGGAAATCATTTCACTGTAATTTTGCACTGTAAATTCTATTTCACTTTTCACTTTTCACATGTCACTTTTTCAGTATTCATCTGAGTTATTTATTAATATATTATTACTGCCAATTTGCACTATACGTATTGTTGTGTATTGTATATACCTACGTATTACTGTAATAATACTGTAAATTGTGCAATTCCTCTACTCATCTATCAATACACTTAGATTCATTTAGAGTTATTTTAGTTATATTTTGTTTATAGTAGTTTTATTGAGTTAGTTGTTGTTATTTAGTTTTTAGCTTAGGTATTAGTATATTTGTGTGTGCATTTATTCCCCCTGTGTCAACTGTTGCACCTTAATTTCCCTCGGGATTAATAAAGTTTCTTGAATCTTGAATCTTGAATCTTGAATCTCATCAGCAAAAGCTGCTGCCTCACCCGGCGTCTCTGCCCTCTGCTGTGTAATGTAAGTGGCAACATTGTTAGGAACACAGTTTCTAAACTGCTCTAATATCACCAGATCACAGAGCTTTTCAAAGGTATGGACCTCAGACGCTACACACCAACGGGTAAACTGGGTAATCAAATCCCGTGAAAACTCAAGATGAGACTGTTTGTCTCTTTTTTTCCACGTTCGGAACTGCTGTCTGTAAGCCTCAGGTACAAGTTCGTACACCTTAAGCACCGCAGATTTCACTCGTGCATCGACCTTACAGTCTGCGGGACTCAAAGCGGAGTATGCCTCCTGGGCTCTACCAGTGAGAACACACTGCAACATCATACAACCATCTTCATCACTCCAGTTCCTTGCCTCTGCCAAACGCTCAAATAATGAAAAAAATACATCGGGGTCTTTCTCATTAAATTTGGGAAGCAAATGCAGATCACGTAAAATGTCGAACGAGGTGGCCGCCCCCCGAGACGGATCACCAGTAACATCAGCAACCTCTGAACCGAGCCACTTTCCCTGCCCGACTAGATCTAGCTTCCTATTCTGCAGTTCTAATTTGGCAAGCTCAGTCTTCTGCTTCATTTCCTCTAAAGCCAACTCTCGTCTCTGCTTTCCTTCTTCTAAAGCCAACTCTTGTCTCTGCTCCAACAGCAGAAGTTCCTTCTGTTGCTCAAAACTGAGAGTTTGTCGTCCAGCTGGCTTGAGAACACCCTTCTCTACCAAATCTGCCTTTAAACTGGTTTTGACAGCCACCTTTGACAGTCTAACAGGTATCTCAAGTTCATATTTCTCAGCAATTAACAACAACTGCTCCTTAGTACACTGATCTAACGGTTCTACTGACGGTGACTATTCAAAGTCATCCACAACAGAGGCCATAGTACACTATTGGTTACAAACAAACAAACCAAACTTATGTTGGGATCATGAAGCGTGATAACCAAGAACAAGACAGTCTGATCAAATGGAACCTCCCCACCCTGACTAACTAAAGATACTAACTAACTATCTAACTAACTCAAACCCTAGTCTTCGTGCCACTACTTGTAGGGGGTACTTATGCACTAGAACTCTCTGGGCAGAAGAAGCAACTGTTATACAGCCGCCCCTCTGTGCCAGAGATGTGCTCCCGAGAGGACACAAGTGCCTGACGACACAAGTGCCTGTCTCTACCCACGTTTGCAGCCGCCTAAAGGTCACACCAAGACAAGCCCCCCTATTGGGAACATGCCATCTTAGCCTATCCGGGGATTAATGGTTCCCTAGACGCACAGACTGTCCCATTAAGGTACCAAAACTCCAACGCCTCAACATGAGTAATACCAAAATGTAACCAAACAAACTAACAAACCTCTTGACTACAAGAAATCTGCAGAGAAAGAAGAAAGAAAACTGCTACTTTTCCAAATCCCAAACAACCAAACACCCAAGAACAAAGATCAAATCACATGTGGCACTCCCCACACTGGCATAATAAATAATAATTAGGCTACAAACACTAGCTCCAAACCCTCAGGTCACAGACACTAGTTTAACCAATTAACCTAATTATCCTTTCCAATTAGCCCTTCCAGAATCAGACAGTGTGGTGATGACGGTGTGTGTGGTGATGACGGTGTGTGGTGATGACGGTGTGTGGTGATGACGGTGTGTGCGGTGATGACGGTGTGTGTGGTGATGACGGTGTGTGGTGATGACGGTGTGTGTGCTGATGACGGTGTGTGTGGTGATGACGGTGTGTGGTGATGACGGTGTGTGGTGATGACGGTGTGTGTGGTGATGACGGTGTGTGTGGTGATGACGGTGTGTGTGGTGATGACGGTGTGTGTGGTGATGACGGTGTGTGTGGTGATGACGGTGTGTGGTGATGACGGTGTGTGTGGTGATGACGGTGTGTGGTTGACGTTGTGTGTGTGTTGATGACGGTGTGTGGTGATGACGGTGTGTGTGGTGATGACGGTGTGTGTGGTGATGACGGTGTGTGGTGATGACGGTGTGTGGTGATGACGGTGTGTGTGGTGATGACGGTGTGTGTGGTGATGACGGTGTGTGGTGATGACGGTGTGTGTGCTGATGACGGTGTGTGTGGTGATGACGGTGTGTGGTGATGACGGTGTGTGGTGATGACGGTGTGTGTGGTGATGACGGTGTGTGTGGTGATGACGGTGTGTGTGGTGATGACGGTGTGTGGTGATGACGGTGTGTGTGGTGATGACGGTGTGTGGTTGACGTTGTGTGTGTGTTGATGACGGTGTGTGGTGATGACGGTGTGTGTGGTGATGACGGTGTGTGTGGTGATGACGGTGTGTGGTGATGACGGTGTGTGTGGTGATGACGGTGTGTGGTTGACGTTGTGTGTGTGGTGTTAACGGTGTGTGTTGTTAATGGTGTGTTGTGTTGACGGTGTGTGTGGTTAACGGTGTGTGTGGTTAACGGTGTGTGTGTTTTGTTAATGGTGAATGTGTGGTTCAGAGCTTACGTCAAAAATAGAAAGAAATAATTTGTGATGATTCACAATCGAATCACTGTAACCTAATCTTTGGTCTTCCCCAAGGGTCGGTCCTTGGTCCTCTGCTCTTTGAAATCGACATGCTCCCTCTTGGTGATATTATTCGCAGTTATGGAATAAGTTTTCACTGTTATGCTGACGACACACAAATCTATATTCCTATCAAGTCAAACGACTCCTCCCAGATCCAGAAAGTTGAATAGTGCCTGACTGCAATTAAAAGATTGATCTCCCAAAACTACCTGCAACTTAACACAGGAAAAACAGAAATGATAATCATCGGCCCAAAGCAACAACGACCACTATTTGAAGATGTCACACTGTTGTTTGAGGGCTCTACTTTGGCCCAAAGCTCTTGTGTTCAAAATATTGGTGTCTTGTGTGACCCGATGCTATCTTTCAATCAACAAAATATATAACCAGAACTGCATTTTTCCATCTTAGAAACATTGCTAGAATATGACCAATGCTGTCTGCCGCGGATGTAGAGACACTCATCCATGCGTTTATATCGTCCAGACTAGATTACTGTAATGCACTGTTTTCTGGGTTACCGAACTACGAGAAGCCTCCAGCTTGTGCAGAACGCTGCTGCTAGACTTTTGACTAGGACCAGAAAGTTTGACCACATAACTCCAATTCTGTCCTCGCTCCACTGGCTTCCAGTTAATGCGAAGTCAGATTTCAAGGTGCTACATCTTACTTATAAAATCCTACACGGATTAGCACCCTCATACCCGAAGGACCTTATTGTTCCCTATTGTCCTTCTCGGCCCCTCTCGTCTTCCGGAGCCGGCCTTCTATCAATCCCAAAAGTCATAAAGAAATCAGCAGGGAACAGAGCGTTCTTCTACCGTGCACCCTATTTGTGGAACAGTCTGCCACCTGTAATCAGGGAAGCAGACTCTGTTGAAATATTTGAATCTAAACTTAAAACCTACCTTATACATTGTCATTTGGTGCCTAGGAGTGCCCGTCAGCTATCGTTACAGCTAAATCGACCCGTTAGCCAGCACTAGCCTACACCTGCTGCCGATGGTACTAGACTAGAGGTTGTCTACATGTTCCATGTCCACCCTACCCCATCTAACCATACCGCAGTCTGCTTCTGTTTTCCAGTGTGCCCCTGTGATCCCCACCTGAAGGATACCGGCCAGCACACACATTTTTTTTTGTGTGCTATTATTATTATATTCTCTTATATTTAATTTGTATATTGTGTATATTATATGTACATTATTTTTGTTGTACTACTATTACTATACTACTACTATGTACATTACTATAAGTCACTTATGGCACCCATTGCACTCCTGAACCATCCCTGGAAGGAGGGATCCCCTTCTACTCTGTGTTCCTTCTCAAGATTTCTTCCTACGTAATTAAGGGAGTTTTTTCTTGCCCTTAGGGGGGCTAGGGTTTGGGGGGTGTTGTAAACATGTGGCATGTGAAGCCCTTTGAGACTATAACTGTGATTAAGGGCTATACAAATAAAATTGAATTGACTTGACTTTGCGGTGTGTGTGGTTGACGGTGTGTGTGGTTAACGGTGAGTGTGGTGTTGACGGTGTGTGGTTTCGACGGTGTATGTGAATACCTATCGAGACTTAACGCAGTTTTAATTGTATTTATATTTTTATTCCACATTTAATCAACATGCACGACAGTGTGTTTTGTCTCAACCCCCTGTTACCGAAATATCAATTTGTGTCCCGATCTTGCAGAATTGCCCTCTATAACATCCGCAGGATCCGGCCCTTCCTCACACGTGAAGCGGCGCAGATCCTGGTCCAAGCGCTCGTCATCACCCGCCTCGACTACTGCAACTCTCTCCTGGCGGGACTCCCCGCCTCTGCTACCAAGCCCCTCCAACGCATCCAGAACGCAGCGGCACGCCTGGTATTCAACCTACCGAAATTCTCCCACGTGACCCCTCTCTTCCGCGATCTCCACTGGCTTCCGGTAAATGCTCGCATCAAGTTCAAGACTCTGGTACTGACCTTTAGGGCAGTCAATGGAACTGCCCCAACCTACCTCCAGGCGTTGGTCAAGCCCTACATCCCAGACAGAGCGCTCCGCTCAACTTCTGCCAGGCGACTTGTTCGACCTTCACTGAAAACAACCAAGCATCGCTCTTCCAAGACCCAGCTCTTCACGGCTCTGGCTCCACAGTGGAATGAACTCAAGACCCAGCTCTTCACGGCTCTGGCTCCACAGTGGAATGAACTCAAGACCCAGCTCTTCACGGCTCTGGCTCCACAGTGGAATGAACTCCCGTCTCATGTCAGGACGGCAGCTCGCCAGCTTCCGCAAGAGACTCAAGACCCACCTGTTCAGAGTCCACCTGGACTCTCCATGAACCCTCCTTCTCCTTTGTGAACCCCTAACTTGCTTAAGTCCTGACATTAATAGCTCTTAGCATGTTGTATATTCTAGCAAGTGTATATCCTTAATGTTGATAACATGCTCTTATCACAGCTACTTAAGCAGGTGACCTAGCAGTACCAAATTGTGTTATTCATCTTGTTAATATGAATACTTGTGAACTGCTGTATTTTTATGTTTGCGTACCTCAGTGTTATGCTATTGTCTGCTTCAACTAATGTACACCTTGTAAGTCGCTTTGGATAAAAGCGTCTGCCAAATGCCCTAAATGTAAATTTAAATGTTCAAAAAAGGTTTTAAATACATATTTAGAACAAATTGGATATCATAAATCAAAGTGAACGTGTGAAAGTAAAATAACACTGTGTAATGAAGTGTAATGAACACTTGAAAAAAAAAAATAATAATAGTGGATTTACTGGTCTCCTTGATTTTACATTTGAAATTGTTCATTGTTCATGTTGCATTATATTAGAATAGCAATAAGTATTTAACAGCATTTAACACCATCATCCCCTCCAAACTCATCTTCAAACTTGGTGACCTCATGAAAACCAAAAATCTTGACATAAACCCCTCTGTTTGTAACTGGTTACTAGACTTCCTAACCAACAGACCCCAGTCAGTCAGGTTAGACCATCTCACCTCCTCCACCTTCACCCTGAACACCGGTGTTCCGCAGGGCTGTGTCCTGAGCCTTCTCCTCTACTTCCTCTTCACCCACGACTGCACTCCTGTACATGGTACAAACACCATCATCAAGTTTGCAGATGACACAACGTGGGCCTCATCAAAAACAACGATGAGGCAGCCTACAGGGAGGAGGTCCAGCACCTGGTGGCGTGGTGCACTGACAACAACCTGGCCCTCAACACCAAGAAGCTCATGGTAAACTTCAGGAAGACCAGAGCTGGCGCACACGCCCCCATCCTCGAGTGTGTCTCCAGCTTCAAATTCCTGGGGATCCACATCTCCGAGGACCTCTCTTGGTCCCTCAGCACTGCCTCACTGGTAAAGAAGGCTCACCAGCGTCTCTTCTTCCTGAAGAGACTGAGGAAAGCCCACCTGTCACATCAGATTCTGGTGAACTTTTACCGGTGTAACATCGAAAGCACCCCAACCATGGACTGTTTTCCCTCCTCCCCTCCATGAGGCAAACCTTTGTTCTAAGTAAAGCAGGCTTAGGAACAGCTTCTTCTCCTCAGCTGTCATCTCTCTGAACTCTGCACCACGATAACAGCCCCCCCCCCTGATGTCCCCCCCCCTCTGCCCCCCACCTCTGCTCAATATATCCTATAATAATAATACATCACCATCAATGTCAAGTCAAGCCAAGTAAAGTCAAGTTTATTGTCACTTCATAGTAAATATAAAGCAGTGGTGTGAAAATCTTATTTGCAATACCCGACAACAGACAGCAGTTATAAAAATAAGATAAAAATTGATAAAAATAGAATAAAAGTAGAATAAAGTAAAAAAATATATGTATATGTAAATCAACGTAATAAAATATACATTGTTATATGCTATACGCCCTGATGGCCTGATGGCCTGACTGTGGAAGCTATCTCGGAGTCTATTTGTACGGCACTTGATACTGCGGTATCGCCTGCCTGACGGTAAAAGTGAGTACAGTTCGTGGCTGTGGCTGGGGTTATGATGCGTTTGGCCTTGGCCACGCACCGCTGGTTGTATATATCCAGGAGGGAGGGGAGCTCACCTCCAACGATATACTGGGCCGTCCGCACCACCCTTTGAAGCGCTCTGCGCTCGAGTGCGGTGCAGTTCCCCTACCAGGCGGTGATACACCCTGTAAGAACACTCTCGATGGTGCCGTTATAGAATGTTCTGAGGATGCGGGGGCCCATGCTGAATTTCTTCAGAAGCCTGAGGAAATACAAGCGTTGTTGGGCCCTTTTCACCACGTGTGTGGTGTGTGTGGACCATGTGAGGTCCTCGGAGATGTGCACGCCGAGGAACTTGAAGCCGCTGACCCTCTCTACTGCAACACCGTCGATGGAGATAGGGCTGTGCTCTCCCCTCTGCTTCCTGAAGTCCACGATCAGCTCCTTGGTCTTCTTGACGTTGAGGGCGAGGCTGTTCTCCTGGCACCACTGCTCCAGCGATCCGACCTCCTCCCTGTAGGCTGTCTCGTCGTCGCCGGCGATCAGGCCCATCATTGTCGTGTCGTCAGCAAACTTGAAGATGACGTTGGAGCTGTGCATAGCCATGCAGTCGTGGGTGTAGAGGGAGTAGAGGAGAGGGCTCAGCACGCATCCCTGGGGGGCTCATGTGTTGAGGGTCAGTGGCTCTGAGGTGGTGCTGCCCTTCCTCACCACCAGTGCAGCGGTCCGACAGGAGGTGCAGTATCCAGCTGCACGTGGATGGGGGCACGCCTAGACCTCTAAGCTTGGTGTCGAGCTTGGCAGGAACTATCGTGTTGAACGCTGAGCTGTTGTCCACAAACAGCATTCGCACATAAGTTCTTTCCCTCCAGGTGGGAAAGGGCAGTGTGGAGAGCCATGGCAATTGCGTCGTCCGTGGATCTGTTTTGACGATATGCAAATTGTCATGGGTCCAGCGTGGCAGGTAACGGAGCAAATAAAGTCCTTGACCAACCTCTCGAAGCATTTGCTAACGATCGAGGTGAGGGCTACAGGTCTATAGTCATTCAGGCATGTTACCTTGGGTTGTTTAGGGACAGGCACGATGGTGGACATCTTGAAGACCGCGGGAACAACAGCCTGGGACAGGGAGAGGTTGAAGATGTCTGCAAAGACTCCTGCCAACTGATCTGCACATACTCTGATGTCGGGATAGATGTTGTCGGGGCCTGCCGCCTTACGGATGTTCAGCCGCTTGAAGGTGCGGCGCACATCCGCCTCCGAGTTGTTCAGCAGGCTGGTCTCCTCAGGCGGTGCTGGCTTCGGCGGGCTGCCGTTCACGTCGAACCGAGCAAAAAAACGATTTAGCTCTCTTGGGAGGGAGGTAGAGGAGTTCTCTACACAACTGGTTCTCCCTCTGAAGTTCATTATCGTCTGTAGCCCCTGCCACATACCCCTCGCGTTGTGAGGGGTATGAATTTCTCACTTGAATTTCTCGCCCCTCGCTTGAATTTCTCTTCCACTCTGTCCTTTGTCCATACTTGGCAGTGACGATGGTCTTACGGAGGTCGTAGTGGGTTCTCGTATATACCTCCATATTACCGGGAACGCGAACATCGCCGTTAATCCACGGTTTCTGGTTGGGATATATCCGAACCGACTTGGTCAGAACAACGTCATCTATGTAAAGTGCAATACAAATAAAATTTATTATTATTATTATTATGCACTTCTTGATGAACCCGGTGACCGACGACATGTGCCAGTCAGCGCGATCAAAACAATCCCGCAGCATAGAGTCTGATTGGTCCAACCAGCATTGGACCTCCCTCACAGCGACCGGTTGCTGCTTCAGTCTCAGCCAATAGGCGGGGTGTAGCTGGATAGAGCGGTGGTCTGATTTGCCAAACGGTGGGCGGAGGAGGGCCTTGTAGCCATCACGGAAGGGAGTGTAGCAGTGGTCCAGGATCCACTCACCCCGTGTGTTGCTTGTTATGTGTTAGTAGAACTTCGGGAGAACCTTCTTCAGGTTCTCCTTGTTGAAGTCCCCCGCCACGATGAGAGCAGCCTCGGGGTGTGCCGACTCCTGTTCGCTGATAGCCCCGTACAGTTCCTTCAGCGCTGTGTCCGTGTTGGCTTGTGGGGGAATGTAAACAGCGGTCACGGTTACCGCTGTAAACTCCCGAGGTAGCCAGTGTGGACGGCACATAAGCATCAGGTACTCCAGGTCCGGGGAACAGAAAGACTTGAGGGGATGTACATGACTTTGGTTGCACCAAGATCTATTTATCATGAGTCTTCGACTGCCTTGCACTGTAATCCCAACTCCCTACCTCTACCTATAGTTTACATATTTATTGGTAATATACCTGTTAATGTGTACATTTTTACTGTACTTACTGTACATATCCCTGCTCATTACCTGCTGTATATACATGTATATATATTTATCCTGCTTTTCATAATTGCATACCCCTGATCACTACCTGTTAAATAATTACTTACTTACCTGTATATACATATATATATATATATTATTATGCTCATATCTAACATATACTCTATAAGTAATCTTATAACTGTTTTTATACCTAGTAGTCTTTTAGCAACTGTAAACTATAAACGATATATTACCAGGCACTTTACTGTAACATTTGCACTCTGGTTAGATGCTTAATTATTTTCGCTGTACTGTGCTATGCAATGACAATAAATTAGAATCTAATATTATCTAATAAGTGATGCTGCTGGTTAAATGTGCCGTTATTATGTGTGTCATATCGTTTATAAAAGGAATATTTAGTTTATATATATATCATCAAAATATTTTAGAGACAGATTCATTGATTCAAAATACAAGATTCAAGATTTTTATTTTCCATTTGCAAAAAGTACAATGGAATGCTTTCTCCCAATTACCGGTATATCTGGCAGTTGTTAGGCGGAGTGCGTTGCGGTGGAGATTTAATAGAACTTAGTAGTAGACAGCTTTCTTTAACCTTTACTAGGCATATTTATTCATATCGTGGTAGGAGAGATGCGGTTGTGCTGCCGCTCTGTATTCGATCCATACAACATCTGACCGGATAAGGTAGAGGCCACAGGTAGCGCGAGGTATAGTCAGTGACGTCACGTCCTGGACGCACTGCAGACAACATTGCCCTCTACAGGACACAATGAGCAAGGGCGCACATAATGGTACAACATTTAACAGCAGTATGAATTTTATTTTAATAAAATGATTTCCCCACAGGTTCATAGTGCGCTAGAAGGTTCACTGGCTCGAGATGTAGAGTAGAGTGTAGTGCTACGTTGGTTTTTCCTACGTAGGTTTTTTAGATTCAGATTCAGATTCAGATTCATATTCAGAAAACTTTATTAATCCCGAGGGAAATTAAGGTGCAACAGTTGACACAGGGGGAATAAATGCACACACAAGAATACTAAAACCTAAGCTAAAAAACAAAACAACAACTAACTAAAATAAAACTATTATAAACAAAAATAGTTAAAATAATTCTAAATGAAGTCTAAATGTATTGATAAGTGAAGATAATTGACAGTATTATAACAGTAGTACGTAGGTATATACAATACACAACAATACGTATAGTGCAAATTGGCAGTAATAATATATTAATAAATAACTCAACTGAAAAGAACTGAAAAGTGACATGTGAAAAGTGAAAAAGTGAAAAGTGAATTCGGATTTGAAATAGAACAATTTTACGTCAAAATGGCAGGTGAAGAGGTGAAGATGATGTTGTTGCGGAATTGTTGTTAGTACCCTTTTCAAGACAGTGAAAAGATGGACATTATAAAAAAAGTTGTAACAATCCCCGTCACCACTGCATCTGTGGAAAGGACATTTTCCACCCTCAAACGGATAAAAACATATGGAGGAACAGAACAGGACAATCCCGACTCACTGCATTAGCTTCCATAGCTATTGAAAGGCAACTTATTTTGGATCTGAAAAGCAGTGAAGCAGTTCTTGCTTCAACTCCAGCATTTTTGGGGTAAGCCTTCTCTCTCTTGACAATTGTCTAGGTTTGGCACTCTTAGCAGTGACTGAGGTAATTTGTTCATAATTATATTCCATTGTTGTTTATGCTTTATAATTGTTATTAATGGTCAAATGAGGTTTTCATCTGAGAGTTCAATGCATAATATAATAGGTTTTTTTATTGGAGTATCAGTATCTGGGTTATGTTTATATAATCGTTTTTCTTATACAGTGTTTATCCCTTAAATTGTAAAATGTCAGGGAGAGTGCAGGGAGAAAAACCATCCATTGTTGAATTAAGGGAACAAAGTGAGTTGCTTCAGTCTGAACTGACAGGTTAAGTGAGCTTCCAAAATCCCAAACTAATGATGCTGAAAACGAAAGATTGGAGATGCTTATTGGTGATATTCATGCCAGCATTGAAATCCAGAAATTAACAATGGAACCTACCTCAGTCACTGCTAAGAGTGCCAAACCTAGACAATCGTCAAGAGAGAGAAAGCTTACCCCAAAAATGCTGGAGTTGAAGCAAGAGGAATTATATCAACTAGAGAGCGAATTTAACATGCAATATGAACATTGGAAAGATCGAGTTAAAGTCACACGCACCAAACTAAAGGTTGAGTGCTCAGACAATGACTTGTGTGATATGATGGACACTGTGGAAGAGCAGGGGACAAGAGTGAGAGATGTTTATGACAAATTACGGCCCCTTTCAGCACCTTCTACTAGCATTAGAAGGAAAATTGATTCTTGCATAGCTGTGACAGCAGACTTGATGGGACTAATGAAGGTACGCATGAGTGAAGTTGGGCCAGAGAAGTTTGATGCTAAGGCAGAAAATGCAAGACTTCATATGGTGCATACAACCACTATGCACAGTCAATATATAGCAAGTCCTCAGCCTCCAAATCGACCAATCGGAGTCACAGCTCAAGCATTCCATCAGAATCACATGTAACGGCAGTGAAAAGAGCAGACTGCTGCAGAGCTTGCTGCTAAAAAGGCTGAAAATGAGATGGAAGAGGTAATTGCTACACAAAAACAAACACTTAAAAGACTGGAAAATCAGAGAGATATTAAAATAATATCCGCCAAGCTAAAGGTATACTCTGACTCAAGTGAGAACCATGACAAAGGTGTACCAGTACACATGGAGGCGTTCTACTCTTCTCAAGTACCCCCTAAAGAGTTAAAAATAGAACAAACATGTGAGAGCAGCAAGAAGTTACAGTCAGACAGTGCTAACAACGAGCTATTGCTGACGCAAGCCCTACATGACGCAATGGTTCTCACCAGGAGACCCACTAAAGTTCTTAGAGTGGAGCACAAGTTTCAAGACCTTGATAGGCGTTGCACAAATTCACCTGACAGGTTGTTCTATCTACAGAGATACAGCAGCGAAGAAGCGTAATCTGTGTTGGAAGGAAGCTTCTACAGAAAGGACGATGAAGCTTATGACCAAGCATGGAAGGCATTGAATGCACGATATGGTCACCCTTTTGTAATCCAGCAGGCCTTCAGAGAAAAACTGAAAAACTGGCCCAAAATTGGCTCAAGGGAGTCTATCAAACTAAGACATTTTAGTGATTTCCTGACATCATGCAGCAATGCTAAGCCACACATCAAAGGCCTACATGTATTAAACGTCGGGAAGGAGGCTGGATCCCGTCACGTGGCGAAGCGGCTTCACGGCTTTTGACTTCTGGATCAGCCACTAGGAGCTCTGGTTTCACTATTGGTGTGCCAACGTCTCTTTCCCACAGGAACTTGGGTCAAGTCAGCCAATTTGAACTGACAAATTCTGCCACTTTGAGGCCTCTGGAGGCATGATCCGCCACTGTGCTGGGTCTGATCTTTCTCTGATTCTTTGGACTCTGTTTGTGACAAAAACATGAAACCTTCTAGCTTCATTGTTAATGTATGCCAAGACAACTTGCGAATCAGTCCAAAAATATTCCTGGTCAATCTTGAGCTCCAGCGCTTCTTTCAACATGCAACTGATCGCTGATGAGACAACTGCTGTCGTCAACTCCAGCCTTGGTATGGGGACAATCTTGGTGGGTGCAACTCTCGCTTTACCTATGACCAAGGAGCAATGCACTTTGTCTTCACTCACCACTCGAAGATATGAACATTGACCATATCCATAACTACTCGCATCTGAAAAGTGGTGTAGTTCAGTTCTCAGAACCTTGCCAAGGTATTCAGGGATGAAGCATCTTGGTATCTTGAGGTTTTGCAGATTTTGAAGGTCATCTAACCAGCCCTCCCACTGTGGCTTTAGTTCTCCAGGAAGTGGTTCATCCCATCCTATACCTCTTTGACACATCTCCTGCAGTATTTCCCTAGTAGGAGGAAGGGAGCCACAAAGCCTAGTGGGTCGAACACGGAGGCTACTGTTGAGAGGATTCCTGGCTGTGTTGCTGGTTTTTCTGCTAGATTTACTGTAACCTTAAATGAGAATGTGTCACTGCTCACACTCCACTTTACTCCCAACACAGTCTGGATAGGGAGTTCACCATGGTTGAGGTCCACATCCTGGACTCCACTGGCTCGCTCACTGTCAGGAATTAACTCCAAAACTTCTCTGTTGTTAGAGATGAACTTGTGGAGGTGCAGTCTCACATTTGCACATACACAAGTTCATCTCTAACAACAGAGAAGTTTTGGAGTTAATACCAAGATACCAAGGTGCTTCATCCCTGAATACCTTGGCATGGTTCAGAGAACTGAACTACACCACTTTTCAGATGCGAGTAGGTTATGGATATGGTCAATGTTCATATCTTCGAGTGGTGAGTGAAGACAAAGTGCATTGCTCCTTGGTCATAGGTAAAGCGAGAGTTGCACCCACCAAGATTGTCCCCATACCAAGGCTGGAGTTGACGACAGCAGTTGTCTCATCAGCGATCAGTTGCATGTTGAAAGAAGCGCTGGAGCTCAAGATTGACCAGGAATATTTTTGGACTGATTCGCAAGTTGTCTTGGCATACATTAACAATGAAGCTAGAAGGTTTCATGTTTTTGTCGCAAACAGAGTCCAAAGAATCAGAGAAAGATCAGACCCAGCACAGTGGCGGATCATGCCTCCAGAGGCCTCAAAGTGGCAGAATTTGTCAGTTCAAATTGGCTGACTTGACCCAAGTTCCTGTGGGAAAGAGACATTGGCACACCAATAGTGAAACCAGAGCTCCTAGTGGCTGATCCAGAAGTCAAAACAACCCAATCACTACAAGTTAAGGTAGTAAAAGAGGGGAATTTCTTGGAGAGAATTGGGGGCTATTGCTCGAATCCAGCGACTGGCAATAAGATCCAAAATGGCAGAACCCATAAGCGTTGAAGACAGAAGAAGAGCCAGTCTTGTGCTAGTGAAGTTGGCACAAGGGGATGCTTTCAGAGAGGAAATACCTGTAAAATCATCCATTCTTTAACGTCCTATTCATAAACTAGTTGTACTTGTAGAGAACAACTAAGAAGTGTTCTAATGAGACCTTAGAAATCTTGAATACTAGCCTGTGTGGGGAATTTAAAGTGCTATTGTTGAGTTATTGCATATATTCACCTTGGTTCTTGAAATTACTAGATTTATTGACATGTTCAAGTTTTTAATAAATCATAGTAATTTGGTGGGAGTGTAACGGTCCGAAAGATCGTTATGTTATATATATATATATTTTATAAAGTTACAAAATGATTGTTCAATAATATAATGTTAATAGTCTCTAGGGAACTGAAAGTTGATGTATGTTCATTTAATACAAATGTAACTGAGACGGAACTATCTCTTATATACGGAGATTTTGACACTGTGCGCTTCAACCATTAGTTCCGCCCTTAATCTACAGCATTTAGGTAGGAACCAAAACTGGTAGGAACCAAAAACTCAAACTGAACACAGAGGCAGTTACACTCCCACCAAACATATCAATTGTATATGATTTTACAATGACTTAGAGCCAACCTACTGCATAGAAAGTAAACAAAACTAAATACAATAACTTCGGTCCTTGGCCTCCACAGGAAAGATCACCTCCGACTGCGCCTGGGTGTTGAGAACCTGGGCCTTCTTAAGTTCAGGCTCGTCACTTGCGATCTCTCCCACCTTGACTTCTCCACTTGGTAACTCTTTCACTTGGTAACACGTATCTTCCCAGGCTTTTGTGGATGATACACCCCATGATGTGGGATATACCAAGCTGGAGCTTTGTAGATGTCTTCCTCTGGGACCCTTTCTGCATCTCCACGGGTTATGGTCTCATCCATGAAGGTCTTGTAGTCTGTGTGGTACTGATCGTTTCTTCTCAACTTCCTTTCTAGACAGTTGAGACGATGGATAGTACAGATCTTGTTATCAGGTAAGTTAGGCCTTTCCTTCTTGAATGGCAGCGACATTTCATAATGACCGTCGCTCTTTAACTTGATGCCCTTCTCCATTTTCGACAGGAACCTTAGATCCTCTTGAGAGATGGGGCTGGCTTCTGACACTCTTTCAGCGAAGTCAGACTCCAGCATCTTTATGACATCTGCAGGTAACACAACTTCTTTGATCTGTGTTCTACAGACATAGTGCACTTCACTTGTGAGGTCTGAAGAGGACGGTAGACCTGGCGTCACTTGCTTCACAATGACTTGGTGACTGATTCCGATTGTATCTCCATAGTTGAGACACGGGTTACCATATCCCACCACACTCCAGCCCAAGTCTGTTCTCTGAGCAAACGGCTGATGTTCCTCACCAGTCACCACTTGTCTTGGAACGAGGGCTTGAGCACAGTTGTAGCCAATTAACAGGCCGACATCACAACTTTGCTGAGAAGCGATCTCATCTGCAATGTGTTCAAGATGAGGCCATGCCTTCGCTGTCTCTGGTGTGGGAATATGGTCTCTGTTTGCAGGGATAAACTCTCTTGAGTAAGTCACTGGCAGAGTGATTATCTTGTCTGAATTGAATCCTCTTACTTGTAGACCTGTCAGCTTCCAACAGGACACGACTGTGTCTCTTGAAGCCAGTGTGGAGAGCTTTAGCTGAACTGGTTCACCTTTTGTGTTGAGAGCCTTTGCTGTCTCTTCGAGGATAAAGGTTGTGTCACTTTGTGTATCGAGGAGTGCGTACACCAGAACCTCACGACTTGGCTCACCTGTAGATGACACCCACACTGGAACTATTGTGGGTGTATGAGTGTCCCCATCATTCTGGATGACTCTAAATGCTGTCGCCTCACGTGATGGTCTCTCTGCCTGGTCTTGTGGCTGATTATTCTCTCTTTCTTTGTACTTATCACTGTTCCTTGCTCCATCAGGCCTTGTTGACATCCTTTCTTCCTTGGTGCGATCATCATGGAGGCAAGTTGGATGTCTTCTCTCACAGGTGTCGCAGGTGTTTCTATCTCTACAGTCCTTGGAGCGATGACCAGACTTCAGACAGCCGAAACACAAGTTCTTCTCTTGGACAAACTTAATTCGTTCACTGATTGTCATCTGCATAACCTTGCGACACCTCTGTAGACTGTGTCCTGCCCTCTCACAGAAGACACAGCCTGTGGCGACGGCTTTCTCATCTGAGCTGGTTGCTAAAACCCTTGCTCCAGGATCTCTGCTCCTGGAACCCTTGTCCAGAATACTTTCCCCTGGCTTCAGAGCATGAAGAGAGGTTATTGGGTGGCAAGCGATTCTGGCTTCACGTGTGAGGAACTTGACAAACTGGCTGAAGCTCGGGAACATGTGAGTTTCATCCTCTGTGGTCATGACCTTCCTACTCCATCTTGAAGTCAGCCAGTCTGGAAGTTTGGAGAGTATTTTCTGGTTCTCGTTGCAATCATTAAGTATTTCAAGACCTCTGATCTGAGACATGGCAGCCTCGCAGCTGCGCAGGAAGTCGGCGAGTTCTTGAAGTTCCACACTGCATTTGGAGCTTATCTTGGGCCACGACTCAATCTTATCTCTGAAGGCCTTGGCAATGAGGAATGGATTACCATATTGCTCATCTAGGATGTGCCATGCTGCATAATAGGCTGACTCTGTGCCTAGTAAGAAGTAGCTCTCTATGGCCTTCTTGGCAGATCCACCCACGTACTTGCGTAGATAATATATCTTCTCTTCGGATGGTATGTTCTTCCTGCCAACAAGCGTCTGAAAGGACACCTTCCAGTCGTTGTATCTGAGTGGGTCGCCATTGAACACTGTAGGTTCAGGTATAGGAATGCGACTTGCACTGATGGCTTCTGCAAACAATCTGACAAGAGCTGCTGTGCTGTCTTCAGATCTGTCTTCTTGCCTTGTTTGTGATACAGCTCGTGGTGGAGAACGGTGCTGTAATAGGCTAGTTTGAGGCTTGATTTCCACTTCACTCTTCACAGAGACACGTCGATGGAGAAGCTCATTTACTTCTTCATCTGAGCAGTCACTTCGTTTAGCTGCTTGAGCTGAACATTCACTCTGCTCATACACTTGCTGTCGTGCCTTGGCAGCCTTTAGCTTCTTAATAGTTTCCAATCGATTTAGTTCTCTGCGTTTGGCTTCTAGCACTCTTTGTCTTTCTGCAGCTTCAGCCTCCTGCTTGGCTTTTAACTGGGCGGCTTCAGCCTCTTGTCTCGCTTTAAACTGTGCGGCTTCAGCTTCATGTCTCTGAAGTTCTTCAATATGACGCTCTTGCTCCAGCAGGACTTCTAAGGTGGCTTGGTTAGCAGCAACCTCAGCAGCTGCACTTGTTCTGCTTGCAGAGTAGAATTCAGTGTGGCGAGAGCTGGTGCCTGTCTTGACTGAGGCTACAGACACTATCTCTTCCATGAATTGTTCTTCATGCATTTGACTTTTAGCCTTTCTTGTGTCTAGAAGGTCCATTGCATTATTAAAAATCTTCTTTGTTACTGATTCACAGGTGTCGACTCTGCGACGTGTGTTATGGTCAGGCACTTCAATACGCTTCCAATCGTCATAAACCTCATTCAGACTCCTAGAGGCACTGCATACTTTAGTGACGTATCCATCCAGCAGGTCGTCTGAGCTCGGTGCACACAGCGCTTGGTTAGCTTCTTTAGCAACATTTTTCCACTTTTCATAGACCACACTGAAACGATGTGCAACTTTTCTTATTTGCTCATCATGCATTTCTTGACCCTTTTCCGTCAACATGCGGACTCTTTGGCCTCTTCGTGGCTCTTCTGAGGAAGCGGGGTTGCTAACTATTGTGCCTTCTTCCCTTTGTGGTTGCACGGTTGTGCTGTCTTCATTTGCACCCTCTTTGTCAGGTGCTTGTGCCTGCATGTCTGTGCAATGTACATCCACAACAACCACACGCTGGCTGCCACTCTCAGACATCTTTACTTGGTTTAATGTTGTTACTCACTGCTTTCTGATGCTGTCTTATGGAGCAGTAAGTTCTCACTGTAATTCCCTCTCATGCAATGATGACAGCAATGCGTTCTTTATGATACTGGTAGGATTTATTCAAATCCAGACCGTGAGAACTGTGAAACACACACATGAAATACAATAAATCACAGATCAAACAATAACAACATACATCCATATTATTTCTACTTCGTCTCTTAGTGTCACATGTCTTTACAATATTGTTAACCAAAATGAACTTAACCTACAAAACACATTAAATCCTTCTGCAATAATAATAATAATAAACTCACTTAGCAAACATTTCGTTAGCACTTTAGCTACCTGGCTTGAGCCTACACACAGCTAACAACCACAACACCAAACGTACCTTATTGGCTGCATGCAATAAGAGAGGAAATTATGGAACTTCACTGACTGAACTGACCGACCGAACTGACTGACTGAGACGGAACTATCTCTTATATACGGAGATTTTGACACTGTGCGCTTCAACCATTAGTTCCGCCCTTAATCTACAGCATTTAGGTAGGAACCAAAACCTGGTAGGAACCAAAAACTCAAACTGAACACAGAGGCAGTTACAACCGGTGTAGCTACAACCGGGTTATCGATTCATCCAGAAGGACAGGAGAATGGATTTTGTCTTTAAGTGAAGATCATTGGTGAGTGAGACTCATTTGTCTTTGCTGGTTTTTACATTACATTACATTACAGTAATTTAGCAGATGCTTTTATCCAAAGCGACTTACAATAGTGTGTTTCAACAAAGGAAGGTAAGAGAACAACTCGTCACCAGAAGTCAAAAGTGCATTTAATTCCTAACAAGTCTCCAATAACTGAACCAGTGCTCAGGTAGAAGGACAATAATTCAGGCAAAAGTGTAAGGGAAAAAGTACAATAAGTTGGCAAACAATATGCAACAATATCTAGAACAATATCTACCTATCTATAATATGTAATCTACTTTTGACTGACTTAATTGACGCTACGAGGAAGGATCCGGGAAGTGTGTCCTGAAGAGATGGGTTTTCAGCCTGCGGTGGAAGATGGGGAGTGACTCTGCAGTCGTGACCTCCGTGAGGAGTTTGTTCCACCAAATTGGGGCCACAGGACGGAGAAGAGCCGTGACAGCGTAGATCGGCCACACAGGCCCTTAAGTGAGGGGGCAAGCAGACGGCCCGAAGAAGCCGAGCCAAGAGGACGGGTTGGGATGTAGGCCTTGACCATGGCCCGGAGGTAGGATGGAGCAGTTCTTTTTACTGCCTTGTAGGCTAGCACCAAGGTCTTGAACTGGATGGAGCAGCTACAGGTAGCCAGTGTAGAGTCCGAAGGAGGGTAGGTGCATTTTGTTCTTGAAGCAGGCTACATAGTATTCTGCTGTGGGTAAGTAGACATAAGATTTATTGTTGTTCTTAGTTATTCCTGTTGATAAGGTTGTAGAATCTTTTTCTCAAAGCTAGTTACCTGTACATAGTAAGTGAGGTGTACAGGCCTATTGTTGTGCTAAGATAATCACCCAGTTTCGCCCATTCAGCCATAGTCAATAGAGTTAACGACGGGGAGGAGCCTAACCCTGCATAAAAGCGGTGGACCCACCTAGGATCCCTTGTACATTTTGTTCTTGAAGCAGGCTACATATTCTGCTGTGGGTAAGTAGAACAAGGGCGTATAGCATATAACAATGTATATTTTATTACATTGATTAATATATACATATTGCTCTTTTCTGTGCCGATATTTTGCATTTTATAAATTGCATTTTTATTTTTATTTTTTAACTTTATTCTATTTTTATTCAATTTCTATCAATTTTTATCTTATTTTTCTAACTGCTGTCTGTCGTCGGGTTTTGCACATAAGATTTTCACATCACTGCTTTATACTTAACGTAAACTGTGAAGTGACAATAAACTTGACTTGACTTGACTTGACTTGAAATGCTTTTAAATGCTTTTTGCACAATATAACACATATAGTCCCATATTTTTTTTTTATTGTGTATTGTATTGTTATTGTATTGTTCTAAAATGTCATACTGTGGGAGGGAATGGGGAGTAAGCATTCCATTGTACCTGTTGCATATAACAATAAAAAACATCTTGAATCTTTAATCTTGGTACTTGGTACTACGTTGTATTTTCATTACTTTAGATTTAGGTGTACTACGATTCAGGTGTACTACGATTCAGGTGTACAACGATTCAGGTGTACAACGATTCAGGTGTACAACGATTCAGGTGTACAACGATTCAGGTGTACAACGATTCAGGTGTACAACGATTCAGGTGTACAACGATTCAGGTGTACAACGATTCAGGTGTAGTACGATTCAGGTGTACTACGACTCAGGTGTACTACCTTACACACCACAAGCTTGCTGTGGAACAGTAGTCACGCATGTGTTACATCCGGGAAGCTTCTGTGTCATCTACTTCAAGATTTCAAGATTCTTCAAGAGATTTCAAGAGATTCAAGATATTTTATTGGCCACAACAAGTACAATGGAATGCTTTCTCCCCATTCTCGCCTGCAGTATGAATTAATACAACAATACTATAATATACTAAACTATGCTATACTCTACTATACTAAACAATACAATACTGTTTATCAGTGCGAACTGTGTCTATCACAACTGGACCTTCTGTAGACCAAAATGCAACGTTTTTTTTAACGTAACTTAAAGTTCCAAAACAGCGATCAATAATCACTAAATGTCTCTGGCATGTGTCAACGAGATGCAACACTGCGGCAAAACCAGCAAAGACAAATTGGTCTCACTAAGCAATTATGTTCACTTAAAGAGGCCAATAAAACAATAAATCAATGGGGTTTATTGTTGCGGGACTTCCAGGGCTCCAGAGAGGGACCGGGACTTGTCTGAGTCGAGTCCGACACGGGGCCCCCTCGTCGGACTCGTTGGCACCATCACTCGCTGATTCTCGGGACTTCCAGGGCTCCAGATGTGTAGACATTTTTACTGTACCTGCCATTTATATTTAAACTGTTGATAGAACTGCATATCCCTGCTCCTGTATATACATTTATATATGCTATACATTTATATATGCTCACTACCTTGTATATACATTTATATATGCTATACATTTATATATGCTCACTTGTATATACATTTACATTTATATATATTTATCCTGCTTTTAATAACTGCATACCCCTGATCACTACTTGTTAATGCTTAATACTTTCTTAATACCTAGTAGACTTTTAACCTGTACATTTAAACTTATTAATTAACTTATTAACATGGCCTCCTCGTCGGACTGAGCTAGAGCGATGTAACGCTGATTTGCACGGGCTCCAGAGCTCTAGATTGACCAGGACTTTACCCTGAATGTGTCCGACACTGGTCACCCCTGTCGGACTAGCTAGAGCGATGTACCGCTGATTTGCCTGACTTCCATACGCTGACTCTCTACTATACTTAGACCGATACACAATATAATTGTATTAAACCAACAAAACTTCAAATGAATTAATACGTAGCACTAAGCTAGATCCTCTGTCTCGAGCCAGTGAACTAACGGAACCTTCTAGCATACCATGGAACCGTGGGGAAATCTGAAAGAATACGCCCATTGGCTACAAACCAATATACGATGATATATTATATATGATATGGTTGATCAAATTGTCAATCCAAACGTACACTCTCATTCAGTTTAAGGGCCAAGGCATTCGCTCAAGGACAGAGAGTACTTTGGTTGAAGGATATTCTTCCCAGCAACCCAGAAAAATATCTGATTGGTTGCATTTGTTTTCTAACACAAAACCACTCAAATGCGTAGTGCATGGACCGAGAAAGACAAACAAATCAACCTTACACTGTAATATTACAGATCAACAACACAGATACCATTCTCATTTATTCATTTGATTAAAATTGTATAACATTTTATAACTTAATTCTATTTTTTTATGTTTCATCTGAGGGTTCCAGGATCTTCTCTGAAGGCCCTGACAGTTCACCACTGCTGTTTATACTCAGTAGTCAAGTAATCCAGTAATCCAGTAATCCAGTTGCTTGCCCCCTTGCAGACTTCTATATTTAACCCCTCCACCTAACCCCCCCCCCCCCCCACACACACTAGTCTCTGTGAGATTAACTCTATGCAAGTGCCCTGCTGCTGATATGAACACGCAAGCCGTGGACATTTTAAGACCTATTTTAGGGCTGCTTAAGCACACCAAAATTTAATCTCAGCATACCCTTTAAAAAATATACATATATTATTATTTCAGAAAAAATTGTATTAGAGATGGGACAAACCATTACAACAAAACGTTTTTGTTTCCCCGCAAAGGTCATCAGAAGTGACCATATCAGGGTTTATTGTTCCAAATATGATGGAAGAGCAATTGAAATTAACAGTTTGTCAGATTGTACCTCAAACCGTACCACCTTGATGCCTCTTAAAACACAGTCATACCTTATCAAGGTTTATAGGTTAGGAGCCGCAATCTGCATTTAGCCACTTCATTCGCAAGACGGGGTTTGTCCCATCCCATACAATCCACTTTGTTGTTCTGCTCTTACAGTAATGGGATTGGTACCGTTGATCTGCTAGGGGCTTTGAGAAGGCAATATATTCCGAGACAACAGCAGCAATATACGTCTGTTCCCTGGTGGGGTAAGCCCCACCTTGCGTTCTAGCCCAGGGGGAGACAAGATAGTCGATTTTGGAAAAGGGGAGTAGTAGTCGAAGCCAAGATCAACCCGCAGGGCAAACATTGGAGACAGAATTGTGACGGGAAAAGGAAAGCCGTGGAGAAGCCAGGATAAAAACCACGAGGAAACCACCTCTGGTGTTCTTCTGCATATATTTTTGGAAACACGGTTTTAAGGTGAGAGGGAAAACCCTGTCTTTTGCTGTTGTTGTTGATGGCTTATTTGCCGCAAAATACCAGGCATTTATAATATTTAAATATGCTGCTTTCCAGACCACTCATAGGTCGCATATTTCCAACTTGAAACCTCAAAACATAAACAGAAAGTAAGGCTGACAGCAGTCTCCTTGCATACATCAAGATTCAAGATTTCAACCCGGCGTTAGTGTGCCACTATCCACTAAGACGCCATTCTATTTATCTCTAAAACGATATACAGTACATGTGTACAAAAGAGCCAAACATTGGTTAAGGTGAACAAACATATGAGTGAAAGTGAAAGTCTTCTCTCTGAGTGAGGCTGAGAACCTGTGATACTCCAT
>CM051003.1:13638137-13650637 GCA_027704905.1 Muraenolepis orangiensis
AGCAGTCAAGTTGTGTGGCTGACTGTTCTAGAATGGACGTCAAGACACTTCTGATGGTGCGTATTTGTCTTTCCCAGACACCACCCATATGACTTGAAGCAGGGGTGTTCATGATGAACTCGCATCCAAGTTCCTTGAACTCTTCCTGATCCATCTCTTTCAGTGCTTCAGCGAACTCTCGTCTTGCTCCGACGAAGTTTGTCCCTTGATCGCTTCTTATCTGGCGCACTTTTCCACGAATGGCGATGAATGAACGCAGAGCGTTAATGAAGGCATCCGTGGTCAAGTCGTCGAGCATTTCAATGTGAACAGCCCTGGAACACATGCAGGTAAGTAACAATCCGTAACGCTTTAGCTCTTTCCTTCTTTCCTTTACGTAGAATGGTCCAAAGCAGTCCATCCCGCAGTAGGTGAATGGAGCGACCAAGTCGGTTCGGATATATCCTAACCAGAAACCGTGGATTAACGGCGATGTTCGCGCTGCCCTACATTCGCGTAACGCCGCCTTTGGCTCCGGGAATACGGAGGAATAGACGAGAGCCCGTTACAACCTCCGTAAGAACATCGTCACTGCCAAGCGGGAGTATAAGGACAGAGTGGAAGATAAATTCAAGAACCACGACGCGAGGGGTATGTGGCAGGGGCTGCAGATGATAACGAACTTCAGAGGGAGAACCAGTTGTGTAGAGAACTCCTCTACCTTTCTCCCAGGAGAGCTAAATACTTTTTTTGCTCGGTTCGACGTAAACGGCAGCCCGCCGAAGCCAGCACCAACTGAGGACATCAGCCAGCTGCGCATCTCGGAGGCGGATGTGCGCCGCACCTTCAAGCGGCTGAACATCCGTAAGGCGGCAGGCCCCGACGACATCCCGCGTCCTCAGAGCATGCGCAGACCAGTTGGCAGGAGTCTTTGCAGACATCTTCAACCTCTCCCTGTCTCAGGCTGTTGTCCCCGCGGTCTTCAAGATGTCCACCATCGTGCCTGTCCCTAAACAGCGATACCGCAGTATCAAGTGCCATACAAATAGGCTTAGAGATAGCTTCCACAGTCAGGCCATCAGGCTGCTGAACAAGGGCGTATAGCATATAACAATGTATATTTTATTACATTGATTTATATATACCTATTGCTCTTTTCTGTGCTGATATTTTGCATTTTATAAATTGCATTTTTATTTTTTATTTTTTATTTTTATTTTTAACTTTATTCAATTTTCATTCTATTTTTATCTATTTTTATCTTATTTTATAACTGCTGTCTGTCGTCGGGTATTGCACACAAGATTTTCACTCACTGCTTTATACTTGTGTAAACTGTGAAGTGACAATAAACTTGACTTGACTTGACTTGGGGTTTACTCCTTTACATTGAATCTGGTGACGGGAAAAATCCACCCGTGTCCTCACTTCAGCCTAATCTCCTACAGTGACGTCATGCCCAATATCTCTGTGTCGTTTTGGGATCCCCGGTGTTCCCCGAGGGTTGCCGATCCGGAACCTAGGCAGCTTGGACACACCCACATATCCACTGAGGAATGAGTTGAGCTTGTTTTGTCATTGGGGAGGTCCCAACGAGCCGAGCTATTGTGGAGTCTATCTCCCATTGTTTGCTTAGTGCTTCTCTTCTTTGGAAGAACCAGTCAATTCTTCTGCTTTAGTTGACTCACGGGCAGATGCATGTTTTTTAGATCTGGGGGAAGCACGTCAGTTGGGCTTAGAGCCTATTTCCTTTGAGATCCTCAAGGTAACAGGAACGTGTTTAGTGAGGGTTGACCATAAGACCATAAGACCATATATATATTACACATTACTTTTTTTTGGATTGACTTGCCTCACATGCCTGTTCTTGGGTTCTCTTGGTTTCGGGCCCACAACCCACACTTGGACTGGTACTCGGGAAGAACATCTCCTGGAGCACTTTTTGTCACAACCACTGTCTCTTTTCTGCCACTCTGCCAATCATTTCCTCGCCTCCTTCAAAGACCCCGGATCCATCCACGGAGCCCAAACAGTACCATGAGTTGGGTAGGGCAAGTGTTTTACAAACATCTCGCACAGTCTCTGCTCCCCCATCAACCCTTACGACTGTGAGATATACCTCCTGCCTGGTGCTCTACTTCTTAGCAGTCGGTTATATAATCTCCCGGCCAGAGCGTGAGGCTATGGAGAGTTTATTAAAGGAATTGTTGGCTGCTGGAATAATTAGAAAAATAAGACCTCAGCAACACTTATAATTTATTTTGTCTTCAGGAGGGTGACGAGACCACCTTCAACACTCCTCTCGACCACATTTCGCACTTTGGCTTTCCTTTAACGACGATTCTGGTGGCCCACCTTGGTCCCAGAAAACCTGTTCTTTTGTCACAGCCAGTGCCATCTGCGTGCGCAACAAGACCTCTTTCAGACCCAGAGCAGGCCTTCTTCGTCCCCAGATCAACTGGCTCGACTGGCTAATAAGGAGCTGGAAGCCCTGCTACGCTGTACCTCGAATGCTAACGCCTCCTCTTGGAGTATCCAGCTTCCTTGGGTGGAGTTTTCTCATGACCCTCTTCAATGCCTCCTCAAGGATGTTTCCATTCCTTTGCTCCCTCGGTTTTCAGCGACCACTTTTTCCATCCTAGGAGGAGATATCTGTTCCATCTGTCCAAGCTCATGTGTTGTGCTGCCATCGCACCTGAAATAAGGCCCGCGCTGAACCGCTCCAGGCCTCCACTCAGCCACAGGCCAATTTGTGTAAAATCCTCGCACTCTGCTGGAGCCTGGGTCAGAAGGTCTGGCTTCAGGCTAAGGGCCTTTCCCTCAGGGTGGAGTGCCCAGATGTTAGCTCCATGGTACATTGGTCACTTTCAACGCCTTTTGCAACCCTAAGCACATGATACAATGATGGCGGATCCCCCACCCCCAAATGTTTGTGTCTCCTTCACCCAAATGTGTGCCCCCCCCCAATTGTAATGCCTAATGATCATCCTTTGTTTCCCTTGGGGAGTCACAGGGAGCTGCAGACCAAGTTTGATGTGACCCGCGTCCCCACGGTGGTTGTCCTGCGGCCCGATGGCACCGTCCTGTCCGGCGACGCTGCTGATGACATCCGCCGTCTGGGTGCTGCCGACTGCTTCCAGAACTGGCGCGAGTCAGCTGAGCTGGTGGAGCGTAGCTTCGCCACCAATGAGGAGTACGAGGACCTCCGCCTGCATAGTGCCACTGACCCTGTCCGGCGCCTCAAGTACAAGACGATGGATGACAAGAGGAGGAACAAGTGGTGGCACTTCTGGGGGAAAGTTCCACCACTTCAAGCTCCACCAGACACATAAGGAACAAGGGTATGGATAACGGACTTGGACCGGTCCCGGTAATCAAGTCAAGTCAATTGTATTTGTATAGCCCTTATTCACAGTTAGAGTCTCAAAGGGCTTCACAGGCCACATGTTTACAACACCCCCAAACCCTAGCCCCCCTAAGGGCAAGATTAAACTCTCTTAATTATGGAGGAAGAAATCTTGAGAAGGAACGCAGTGGTGGATCAAAGGGGTCAATAAATCTGGGCACAAACTTGTTGGACTCCACCCGCAATGGTATGTCCCGGGTAGACAACCGTACCTTCTGGCCCGCCTGATAGGTGAGGCCCTTGGAGTGGGGGCGGTTGGCGGTTGAGGCGTACGGTTGGCCGAACGGAGGAGCGAGGCTCTGGCTTGGGTCCAGGTCTGACAGCAGCGATGGATGAAGGCCTGGACAGACGGGCAGGAGACCTCCTTCTCCAGGACAGGGAATAGCAGAGGCTGGAACCTGTAGGCACACTGGAAGGGGGATAGTCCAGTGGCTGAGCTGACCAGAGTGTTGTGGGCATATTCAACCCACAGAAGTTGTTTAGACCAGGAGGAGGGATGTTTGGCCACTGTGCACCGCAGCACCATCTCCATCTCCTGGTTCTTCTGCTCTGTCTGCCCATTGGACTGGGGGTGGAACCCGGACGACGGGCTGACGGTGGCCCCGATCAACGAGCAAAACTCCCTCTAAAACTCAGACGTGAACAGGGGCCTCCGGTCGGAGACAAGATACAAGATTTGTATAGGCCATTTGTAACATAGTACATAGGAATGCTTACTCCCCATTCCCTCCCAGTAGTAGTATAAATCTAAAAAACAACACCATAACAATAAAAATAATATACAATGTTTTTTGTTTGTTTTGTTTTTATATTTCAAAAGCATTTAAAGTGCCAGTAGTGCAGCAGCATCATGGATACAGTGCAGTACAGTGCAGTAACTGTGATGAGTGATGATAATGTTAATGACATGTTATGAAAGTGAAAGTGGCAGCACTCTTAGCAGGTCAGTAGGTCACTGCCTGTGGATAAAAACTATCCTGAAACCTGGCAGTCCTTGCTGTACGGATGCTGCGCAACCGGCGACCAGACGGTAGGGGGGAGAAGAGATGGTGCCCAGGGTGGTTGCAGTCCTTCATGATGGACATGGCCTTCTTCTGACATATGGTCCTAAAGATCTCCTCAATGCATGGAAGTGCACACCCGATGATCTTCTCTGCCATCCTCACGACCCTCTGGACGGCTTTATTGTCCCGTGCAGTGGTGTTGCCATACCACACAGTGACGCCACTCGTCAGGACGCTCTCTACGGTGCCACGGTGGAAGTTCACGAGCCACCTCTGGCCTATACCACTCTACACCGAAATCTGTAGTCCCAGGAAACGGATGCAGCTGACAACTTCCACCAGTGACCCGTCCAGGCTGATGGTGGAGTGAAGTGAAGGTGGCTCCTGAAATCCACGATGAGCTCCTTGATCTTGCTGACATTAAGTGCGAGGCTGTTGTCCTCACACCATCGCGTCAGCTGGACAACCCCATCTCTGTACTTCATTTTGTCGCCCTCACTTATCAGTGGTGTTACCTGTGGTGTATTCTGCAAACTGGATAATCCGATTATTACTGTGCGTGGCAGTACAGTCATGTGTGTACAGCGAGTACAGCCGGGAACTGAGGCAGCAGCCTTGGGGTGCTCCGGTGTTGAGGACCTGAGTGGTTGAGATGTTGTTCCCAATCTTCACCACTTGAGGCCTGCCCGTCAGGAAGTCCATAATCCAGTTACAGATGAGGGCGCCCAGACCTAGGTCCCTCAGTTACAGGACCAGCTTTGAGGGAATGATGGCGTTGAATGCCAGGCTGTAGTCAATGAACAGCAGTTGTCCCTCCTGTCTAGGTGCTCCAGAGCCGTATGTAGTGCCAGGGAGATGGCATCGTTTACAGACCTGTTTGGTCTATATGCAAACTGGAGTGGGTCTAAGGACTCAGGGATGGAAAAGTTAATATGTGACATGACAAGTTTCTCCAGGTACTACATGGCTATGGGTGTTAAAGCCACTGGATGATAATCATTGAGGCTTGTTAAATGCTCGCATCAAGTTCAAGACTCTGGTACTGACCTTCAGGGCAGTCAATGGAACTGCCCCAACCTACCTCCAAACATTGGTCAAGCCCTACATCCCAGCCAGAGCGCTCTGCTCAACTTCTGCCAGGCGACTTGTTCGACCTTCACTGACAACAACCAAGCATCGCTCTTCCAAGACCCAGCTCTTCATGGCTCTGGCTCCACAGGTGGAATGAACTTCCGTCTCATGTCAGGACGGCAGAGTCCCTCGCCTTGGAGTAAACCCCAAGTCAAGTCAAGTCAAGTTTATTGTCACTTCACAGTTTACACAAGTATAAAGCAGTGATGTGAAAATCTTATGTGCAATACCCGACGACAGACAGCAGTTATAAAATAAGACTGTGGAAGCTAAGCCTATTTGTACGGCAGTTGGTACTGCGGTATCGCCTGCCTGACGGTAACAGTGAGTACAGTTCATGGCTGTGGTGGGCAATGTCTTTTATGATTTGTTTGGCCTTGGCCACGCACCGCTGATTGTATATATCCAGGAGGGAGGGGAGCTCACCTCCAACAATATACTGGGCCGTCCACACTACCCTTTGAAGCGCTCTGTGCTTGAGTGTGGTGCAGTTTTTATTTAATTAGGGTCTGAGACCGAGGTCGGCGAAGACCCTATTGAAATCGGTCCGATTATTTTTTAAATTATTATTATTATAATTTTTTTTTTCTTATTTTATCCCGAGGGAAATTTGTTCTCTGCATTTGACCCATCCTAGTGTTAGGAGCAGTGGGCAGCCATTAGGACAGCGCCCGGGGAGCAGCGTAGGGAGTGCCTTGCTCAAGGGCACTTAGGCAGTAACCTGGTGTTTCCGGGTCTTGAACCGGCGACCTTGCGGCTCCCAAGCCAAGTCCTTATCCACTGAGCTACTGCCCCCCCAAGTTCCCTTACCAGGCGGTGATACACCCTGTAAGAACACTCTCGATGGTGCCGTTATAGAATGTTCTCAGGATTCGGGGGCCCATGCTGAATTTCCTCAGACGCCTGAGGAAATACAGGCGTTGTTGGGCCCTCCACGTGTGTGGTGTGCGTGGACCATGTGAGGTCCTCGGAAATGTGCATGCCGAGGAACTTGAAGCTGCTGACCCTCTCTACTGCAACGCGGTCTATGGAGATAGGGCTGTGCTCTCCCCTCTGCCTCCTGAAGTCCACGATCAGCTCCTTGGTCTTCTTGACGTTGAGGACGAGGCTGTTCTCCTGGCACCACTGCTCCAGCGATCCGACCTCCTCCCTGTAGGCTGTCTCGTCGTCGCCGGCGATCAGGCCCATCACTGTCGTGTCGTCAGCAAACTTGACGATGACGTTGGAGCTGTGCATAGCCATGCAGTCGTGGGAGTAGAGGGAGTAGAGGAGAGGGCTCAGCACGCATCCCTGGGGGGCTCCCGTGTTGAGGGTCAGTGGCTCTGATGTGGTGCTGCCCATCCTCACCACCTGGCGGCGGTCCGACAGGAGGTCCAGTATCCCGCAAGAGACTCAAGACCCACCTGTTCAGAGTCCACCTGGACTCTCCATGAACGCTCCTTCTCCTTTGTGAACCCCTAACTTGCTTAAGTCCTGACATTAATAGCTCTTTGCATGTTGTATATTCTAGCAAGTGTATATCCTTAATGTTGATAACACGCTCTTATCACAGCTACTTAAGCAGGTGACCTGGCAGTACGAAATTGTGTTATTCATCTTGTTAATATGAATGCTTGTGAACTGCTCTATTTTTATGTTCGCTCAGCGTTATGCTATTGTCTGCTTCAACAAATGTACACCTTGTAAGTCGCTTTGGATAAAAGCGTCTGCCAAATGCCCTAAATGTAAATTGTTACCTTGGTCTTTTTGGGTTACAGCACAATGGTTGTCTCTTTGAAGCAGGCTGGGATGACAGACTGTTGCAGTTATGCATTGAAGATGTCCGTGAACACAGGAGCCAGCTAGTCAGCGCAAGTCTTGAAGACACGGGGTGAAACTCTGTCTGGTCTGGCATTTCCTGCCTTCATTCTCCTGAAGGTTCTGCGGACCTTGTAGAACCTAGTCCTCTGGGTGATTGTCCAATTTGTTGGTCGGCTTCTTTCAAAGCAAGCGTAAAACGTGTTCAGCTCATCTGGAAGGTTGGGGTCGTTGTTGATTTCCCTGAGATCCCCTTGTAGTTGGAGAGGACCCTTGAACCGTGAAAGAGAGCATGAAAGCGCTGCCTCACGATTCTTCTGGTGTTTGGGTCTTAAGCAGGAGGTGTCAGAAAAGTTACCACAGGGTTAACTGGCTTGTGGCAGCCAAGCGTTAATAGCGACGCTTTTTGATCTCCTCCTATCATTGTGAAGCAGAATTCACCAAGCGTTTTATTGTGACCATCTTTGCCCCACCATCTGGTCATCGTAGAGCAGAAGTGTTCTGTGTCACTCCGACTAATAGAATAAAAGAAGTAAAAAAGTACAAAAGTGTATAAGTTAAATCTATAAAAATGCAATATATTAAATGCAATATGTCGGTAAAAGAGCAATATATATATATTAATCAATGTAATAAAATATACATTGTTATATGCTATACTCCCTTGTTCAGCAGCCTGATGGCCTGACTGTGGAAGCTATCTCTGAGTCTATTTGATACCACTTGATACTGAGGTATCGCCTGCCTGACGGTAACAGTGAGTACAGTTTGTGGCTGGGGTGGGCATTGTCTTTTATGATGCGTTTGGCCTTGGCCACGGACCGCCTGATAGAACTGGAGAATGCCAGCAATAAGTGTATCTGGGCTCTCTCAAGGTTGATGTGTTTACTGCTACCAACCCATACTCCCTGTGCTCCTGCTTGCCCTCTGAGAACCCGGGCCATTCCTATACCATAAGGATGGAGATGGGCTATGGCCCGCGTCAGTGTGCTCTTGTAAGTGCGTTGGACTTCTCTCCACACTCCTTGCGAGACGTGTCGACAGAACTCTCGGACTGAGCGCTCAACCTATTGATTTATTGTGTGATTGTAATAAATACGATGTTCAGACATATTTAGTTTTGGATGACTTTATTCTTACAGTTTTCAGAGTTAGACCACTGGACATGTACGAGAGAATTCCCACCACAGAACGTGAGCTGGGTTTAGACCGTCGTGAGACAGGTTAGTTTTACCCTACTGATGATGTGTTATTGCAATAGTAATCCTGCTCAGTACGAGAGGAACCGCAGATTCAGACATTTGGTGTATGTGCTTGGCTGAGGAGCCAATGGGGCGAAGCTACCATCTGTGGGCTTATGACTGAACGCCTCTAAGTCAGAATCCTGCCTAGATGTGATGATACCTAGCGCCCGGGCTATACGATGGTTCAAGAATAACCGGCCCTCCGGGGCCGGCGAGGAGAGACGTTTGATACTGGCTTGGGGTGCGGCCGAAAAATGGTCGCCCCTCTCCATGATCACACCGCATTATGACAGACAGGGTGTCAAATCACTTGCATATGACCTGATTCTGGGTCAGGGTCCAGACACCTGTCCTTTGGTCTGCTCCAAGCCAGCAAGTTAGGCCTCTTACCCATTTATCCCCATGCAGGGGAAGGAAAGCGCAGTGAGGTACTGTGTCAGCAGGCCCGCAAAAGACACCTTGGCAGTGGCCCAGGAGCTGAACAGGCACCTTTTTCAAAGTACCAGTATGTGGTGAAGTGAGAGTATTCTGAATTCTTATCAAATCAGTCTGTTTTCGACACAGTTCATTTAAACCTTGGTGGATTTTACATTCACTTTATGTCTAAACTTCCTTCACTATGACTAGTACGAACACTGAGTTAGTTTGAGTGAGCAAACCAATCTGGGGGCGTTGCAGTCACAGTCTGTTGGGACTTGACTTGGGAACAAGGTCATCGGTTCAAGTCCCAGAAACACCTGGGCACTGCCGAGGTGCCCTTAAGCAAGGCACCAGACCCCTACACTGCTCCCTGGGTGCTGTATATACAATAGCTGCTCGTAAAACTAGGATGGGTTAAATATAGAGAAACTAATTTCATAGTTTTTACATGTATGTGACCAATAACGAGATTCAATCCTCCACATTTAGATTTAAATTTAGACACCTTCTCCTAACCGTTGTCGAGAAAAAACATGAATAATCCGTCAAACAGCAAAACAAGCTGGAATAATGTTCTACCAATTCAATCAATAAATAAAAAACAATCAATCAAGCCCCAAACCGATCTGTGAGTTGCAAGGGAAATGAAGGGGGGGAGGATTGGTATATTGTAGAGACAGACACTGTGGTTAGAGGTTATGTTGTTGTTTAAATAAGGTTGTTAATAATCCACTTGGTCATGGTAAAGCCGTGTGATGATGTGTCGTTGGGTGGAAAATGCGGAATGAGTGTGACTTGACCATGTCAAGGATGCCTTATATATATTCGATTATATAATATATTATTTTATATATTATATAATATTGACATGGGCCAATACATCTGTGTGTGTATGGAGGTGTAACCGGAGTACTTATTTTTATACAAATAATAATTTTACACAATATTAACATATTGTTCACCTTTTCCACTAAAGCTGAGTGCAAAAACGAATATTTTAGAAGAGTTCCGACACATGTATGTAGACTACGTATGGCTAGGGGTTTGCAAAAGGGAGTGTAAAGTTTCCTGTTTCATTTACCACGGGAAGTGAAGCTTGAGAATTTTGACCGTGTGCAGAGAGGCCGGTCCTCCCTGGTCCTCGTACGGGCAGGGTCGTCTACCACCCGCCCCATCTCCTCCTCCCTGGTCCTCGTACGGGCAGGGTCATCTACCACCCGCCCCCTCTCCTCCTCCCTGGTCCTCGTACGGGCAGGGTCATCTACCACCCGCCCCATCTCCTCCTCCCTGGTCCTCGTACGGGCAGGGTCATCTACCACCCGCCCCATCTCCTCCCTGGTCCTCGTACGGGCAGGGTCATCTACCACCCGCCCCATTTTTCCAGAAGAAAAAAAATATCTGAGAAGCATATGTTTACCTGTCAACTTGTTAATTATATGAAAACAAGTACATATGATTTGTAAAAGGTTAAAAGTGAGTGAAAAGTCCATTGTTTTGCAAGATTCTAGATTAGTATTTGTCACATACACCCAGGGTGTGCAGTGGAATCAATAAGTGCCAGTGGCCGGCAGGAATGTGCAAACAGTACAGTACACACAATAAGAGAACCGTGTGCAGGAACATAGAATTACAAGATCAATGAAAAAGTTATATAAATGTATAGTCGCTACCTAAGTGTATTGTGTTGTAACAATTGTGTTTATTGGTATAGGAATATGTAGGAAATCTCTCTCTACATTTACATTAAGCGCATTTAGCAGAAGCTTTTATTAAAAAAGTGACTCGCAAGTACATTTGTATGGTAAAAACAGCAATATATTTGAGGTAAATAAAGACACAAATAGAACAATTGCAGGCCAATAGAAAAATCGTCCCAACTACTAGGATGCCTGCGTAGCGACATAAAGTGCATTAACAACACGCTATCTACTACTACAAGATAAACACAACGCACAGTGGTCTAAACGGTGCCCAAAAGCACAACGAGCATAAGCAGAGCACATGAATTCTCTCTCTCTCTTCCCCCACCGTAGCAGTCCCTTTTGCCCCATCTCGGGCCGCTACTACTGTGTATAGGCCTACTGTCACAAGGGAGTAGTTAGGTAGGAACCCGAATGCAGACAGAGACTAGAGAGGGGAGAACAGGGGTTTATTTTGGCACAGAACACAAGCGCATGTAACCTCCAAGACATACGATGGATCTGGGACCGGGAGGTCGAGGTGCGGCGTGCCGACAGGAAGTAGGCGAATGGATCGTTGGGGACAGGCGATGGGTCGGGTTACCGGGTGGTCGAGGTGCGGCGTGCCGACAGGTAGTAGGCGAATGGATCGTTGGGGACAGGCGATGGGTCGGGTTACCGGGTGGTCGAGGTGCCGACAGGTAGTAGGCGAATGGATCGTTGGGGACAGGCGATGGGTCGGGTTACCGGGTGGTCGAGGTGCGTCGTGCCGACAGGAAGTAGGCGAATGGATCGTTGGGGACAGGCGATGGGTCGGGTTACCGGGTGGTCGAGGTGCCGACAGGTAGTAGGCGAATGGATCGTTGGGGACAGGCGATGGGTCGGGTTACCGGGTGGTCGAGGTGCGGCGTGCCGACAGGTAGTAGGCGAATGGATCGTTGGGGACAGGCGATGGGTCGGGTTACCGGGTGGTCGAGGTGCCGACAGGTAGTAGCCGAATGGATCGTTGGGGACAGGCGATGGGTCGGGTTACCGGGTGGTCGAGGTGCGTCGTGCCGACAGGAAGTAGGCGAATGGATCGTTGGGGACAGGCGATGGGTCGGGTTACCGGGTGGTCGAGGTGCGGCGTGCCGACAGGTAGTAGGCGAATGGATCGTTGGGGACAGGCGATGGGTCGGGTTACCGGGTGGTCGAGGTGCCGACAGGTAGTAGGCGAATGGATCGTTGGGGACAGGCGATGGGTCGGGTTACCGGGTGGTCGAGGTGCGTCGTGCCGACAGGAAGTAGGCGAATGGATCGTTGGGGACAGGCGATGGGTCGGGTTACCGGGTGGTCGAGGTGCGGCGTGCCGACAGGAAGTAGGCGAATGGATCGTTGGGGACAGGCGATGGGTCGGGTTACCGGGTGGTCGAGGTGCGTCGTGCCGACAGGTAGTAGGCGAATGGATCGTTGGGGACAGGCGATGGGTCGGGTTACCGGGTGGTCGAGGTGCCGACAGGTAGTAGGCGAATGGATCGTTGGGGACAGGCGATGGGTCGGGTTACCGGGTGGTCGAGGTGCGTCGTGCCGACAGGTAGTAGGCGAGCGGAACTCCGGGACCGATGAGGGACTGGAACAGCAGACGGGCGGGCTATCTGTCCGATAGTCCGTAGCAGGATGAACAGAACCAGGGCTGAATGTCACCTGGGGACTGGTAGCGTACAGGTTAAACACAGTACGAACGAGCGACGTCTCAAACTGACGCCGCGGTATAAATAGCCCCCAGGTGAGATCATTGGCAATCAGCCACCATGGAAACTTTCCATGGGAATTATACTACTAGTAATGTATAGTACTGTAC
>CM051003.1:13655637-13700637 GCA_027704905.1 Muraenolepis orangiensis
TTCAAGTTTGTTTATTATTTGTCAAGTGAAGTCAAGTCAAGTCAAGTCAAGTTTATTGTCACTTCACAGTTTACAGTTTAGTATAAAGCAGTGATGTGAAAATCTTGTGTGCAATACCCGACGACAGACAGCAGTTATAAAATAAGATAAAATAAAAAATAGATAAAAATAGAATAAAAAATAGAATAAAAAATAGAATAAAGAATATAAAATAAAATAAAATAAAAATAAAAAATGCAATTTATAAAATGCAAAAATCAGCACAGAAAAGAGCAATATATATATATAAATCAATGTAATAAAATATACATTGTTATATGTTATACGCCCTTGTTCAGCAGCCTGATGGCCTGACTGTGGAAGCTATCTCTAAGCCTATTTGTACGACACTTGATACTGCGGTATCGCCTGCCTGACGGTAATAGTGAGTAAAGTTCGTGGCTGGGGTGGCAATGTCTTTTATAATTCTTTTGGCCTTGGCCACACACCGCTGGTTGTAAATGTCCAGGAGGGAGGGGAGCTCACCTCCAACGATATACTGGGCCGTCCGCACCACCCTTTGAAGCGCTCTGCGCTCGAGTGCCGTGCAGTTCCCGTACCAGGCGGTGATACACCCTGTCAGAACACTCTCGATGGTGCCGTTGTAGAATGTTCTCAGGATGCGGGGGCCCATGCTGAATTTCTTCAGACGCCTGAGAAAATACAGGCGTTGTTGGGCCCTTTTCACCACGTGTGTGGTGTGCGTGGACCATGTGAGGTCCTCGGAGATGTGCACGCCGAGGAACTTGAAGCTGCTGACCCTCTCTACTGCAACGCCGTCGATGGAGATAGGGCTGTGCTCTCCCCTCTGCCTCCTGAAGTCCACGATCAGCTCCTTGGTCTTCTTGACGTTGAGGGCGAGGCTGTTCTCCTGGCACCACTGCTCCAGCGATCCGACCTCCTCCCTGTAGGCTGTCTCGTCGTCGCCGGCGATCAGGCCCATCACTGTCGTGTCGTCAGCAAACTTGACGATGACGTTGGAGCTGTGCATAGCCATGCAGTCGTGGGTGTAGAGGGAGTAGAGGAGAGGGCTCAGCACGCATCCCTGGGGGGCTCCCGTGTTGAGGGTCAGTGGCTCTGATGTGGTGCTGCCCATCCTCACCACCTGGCGGCGGTCCGACAGGAGGTTCAGTATCCAGCTGCACATGGATGGGGGTACGCCTAGACCTCTCAGCTTGGTGTCGAGCTTGGCAGGAACTATTGTGTTGAATGCTGAGCTGTAGTCCACAAACAGCATTCGCACATAACAGTTCTTCCCCTCCAGGTGGGAAAGGGCAGTGTGGAGGGCCATGGCAATTGCGTCGTCCGTGGATCTATTTTGACGATATGCAAATTGCCATGGGTCCAGCGTGGTAGGTAACACGGAGCAAATAAAGTCCTTGACCAACCTCTCGAAGCATTTGCTGACGATCGAGGTGAGGGCCACAGGTCTGTAGTCATTCAGGCATGTTACCTTGGTTTGTTTAGGGACAGGCACGATGGTGGATATCTTGAAGACCGCGGGGACAACAGCCTGGGACAGGGAGAGGTTGAAGATGTCTGCAAAGACTCCTGCCAACTGGTCTGCGCATGCTCTGAGGACGCGGCCCGGGATGTCGTCGGGGCCTGCCGCCTTACGGATGTTCAGCCGCTTAAAGGTGCGGCGCACATCCGCCTCCGAGATGCGCAGCTGGCTGGTCTCCCCAGTCGGTGCTGGCTTCGGCGGGCTGCCGTTTACGTCGAACCGAGCAAAAAATGTATTTAGCTCTCCTGGGAGGGAGGTAGAGGAGTTCTCTACACAACTGGTTCTCCCTCTGAAGTTCGTTATCGTCTGCAGCCCCTGCCACATACCCCTCGCATCGTGTTTCTTGAATTTTTCTTCCACTCTGTCCTTATACTCCCGCTTGGCAGTGACGATGGTCTTACGGAGGTCGTAACGGGCTCTCGTATATTCCTCCGTATTCCCAGAACCAAAGGCGGCGTTACGCGCATGTAGGGCAGCGCGAACATCGCCGTTAATCCACGGTTTCTGGTTGGGATATATCCGAACCGACTTGGTCGGAACAACGTCATCTATGCAGTTCTTGATGAACCCGGTGACCGACGGCGCGTACTCGTTGATGTTATTGTCCGAGGCAACGCGGAACATGTGCCAGTCAGCGTGATCAAAACAATCCTGCAGCGTAGAATCTGATTGGTCCGACCAGCATTGGACCTCCCTCACAGCGATCGGTTGCTGCTTCAGTCTCTGCCTATAGGCGGGGAGTAGCTGGATAGAGCGGTGATCTGATTTGCCGAACGGTGGGCGGAGGAGGGCCTTGTAGCCATCACGGAAGGGAGTGTAGCAGTGGTCGAGGATCCGCTCGCCCCGTGTGTTGCTCTTTATGTGTTGGTAGAACTTCGGGAGAACCTTCTTCAGGTTCGCCTTGTTGAAGTCCCCCGCCACGATGAGAGCAGCCTTGGGGTGGGCCGACTCCTGTTCGCTGATAGCCCCGTACAGTTCCTTCAGCGCTGTGTCCGTGTTGGCTTGTGGGGGAATGTAAACAGCGGTCACGGTTACCGCTGTAAACTCCCGAGGTAGCCAGTATGGACGGCACATAAGCATCAGGTACTCCAGGTCCGGGGAACAAAAAGACTTGAGGGGATGTACATGACTTTGGTTGCACCAAGATCTGTTTATCATGAGACATACCCCCCCTCCGCGATCTTTACCGGAGAGAGCCTTTGTTCTGTCCGCCCGGTGTACGGAAAATCCCGTCGGCTCGATAGCTGCGTCGGTAACCCCCTCCGACATCCATGTCTCCGTAAGGCAGATAATACAATTGTCCCTAGTTTCCCGGTGGAATTGAATACGAGCCTGTAGTTCGCTTAACTTATTGTCCAGAGACTGTACATTAGCCAGTAGAATGGTGGGTAGTGGGGGGCGATCGGATCGACGTCTCAGCCTGACTAGCACGCCGGCTCGCTTCCCTCGCTTCCTCCGGCGACGCTTGCGTGTAATCGTGCCCAAAATGGACGGAGATAATCCAGCTGTGACTTCGGGCGGGACGTCCGAGTCGAAAGAATGAAAAAACTCCGGTAGGCGGCGAGCGACTGTCGATCTGATCTCCCGAAGTGTGCAAAAGTTATAAGTGAACTTGCTGCTAACATCCTGAACTAAAATAGTTGCGATAAAAAGAATAAATAACAAAAAACTGCGTCGTCGTGCGGGAGCTCGCGACACGGCAGCCATCTCGTACGGCGCCATACTCCAATACATTTTCACAACAAAATACAGAATACTGATTGATTGTGCTACATACAGTAAAAATAAAGTAAGTAAAAAAAGAAATTAAGCAGTAAGTAAAGGAATGTTCAGTCAATATACATATATACAATACAGAGTAGAATGAGTAACGGTGAGGTTTATATTATGTATAGTTTTTTATTTTTAATTAGCCCTCTCGGTCGTTTACATGGTGAAATGGCGCCACCATCTGGGCAAATCCGGTATTGCACAGCAGATATGATTTAAAAAAAAAAAAATGTAGCCAATCAGCGTCCTCAAAACGTCTTCCCGTGGGGCGCTTTTCAAATCGCCCCACGGAAGACGTCATTTGTGTGCGTCACAGTGTACTACTAGGAAAAGTATATTATGCTCTGTCTCTGCGGGCACACACAGACGCACACACACACACACACACACACACACACACACAGAGACGCACACTCACACACAGACACACACATGCACGCACACACACACACACAGAGACGCACACTCACACACAGACACACACTCACGCACACACGCACAAACACATACACAAAAACACACACACACACACACTTACAAATATATGTCAGTGTTTTTTGTCAGTGTGTGCCAATATATTTTTGTTGAGTGATTGATATAGTTTTCATTTAAACAAGCAGGTATATATATATATATATATATATATATATATATATATATATATATATATATATCACCAAACTCACCTGTTCAGAGCTTTGAATGTGTTTTGGTGTTATTGTTAACTCGTTGTTTCCTCTTAAATGTGTTTATGTATCCATGTACCAAATAAAGTCTAAAAGAATAGACTGTGAAGTTCTGTGGTGCCTTTGAGCTGGCCTTGCGTGGCCATGATGAAAGTGATGGACAGAAGGGCGACATTTCAATACAAAACGTAATTGTATATAATGTAATTAACAATATGTAATTGTAAATAAAAAAAATGGTATAGCCCCCCCTGGTGAAAAATGCACCAGCCGCCACTGCTAATAACGTCATCACAATCGCCACATTGATATGCAAGTTAGGCGTTAACTAGGCCTAATTAAAATGCGCTAATTTGCATGCATTTACAGCATGCATGCATGCATTGCAGGTGAAAAGACAAAACATATCATCTCACAACTTCCCCACATAGTTACTTACGTCAAGTCAGTATTTTCCCCTGAAATGTTATGTTTAAATATGCAGATTATCTTTAAATCTATAGATTAATTCAGACAGGGTAGTAAAACGAACACCATTTCGTTTTTTGGAAGTTTTCTTTCCATTAGAGTGAAAGAAAACATGGAAGCTAAATAGACCAAAATAACATGAAAAAACTATATTTTTGCCTGTAATGTCCTGCCTTAAACAGTAACTTCATAATTTTGATCGTTGGCTGCTCATTTAATAACTATAAATTGTACTAGTTTGTTGTATGCTGATAGATCTTAATCATTACATGATACAGCGACCCACCCTCATATGTGAAAGGAGGGAATTGTAGTTACACTGAAACTAAGTCCTTGTCAACAGCAGTTATTTGATGTTATGTGTGCGGTAGTGTAAGTGTAAGTGTAATAATAATAATAATTATAATAATAATAATAATAATAACAACAATAATAATAATAATAATAATAATAATAATAATAATAATATGTATTGGATCATTAATGTATTCAGGCAATTCAGGCAATTCAGTATTCTATTGCATGGCTTAACTTTTTGTTTATAAATGATTATGGGAAGTGCCCTTTTTCTCACTTGAGCTCCTGCCCCCGAAAATGTGCACGTCCCTGGTACTGTATTTACCTTGCACCTTTGAAGACATGAATATAAACATTTTGCACTGTAATTAAAAAATATTGATTTGTTTTCATTTAAACTTGCAACAAAAAAATGTTGGTCAAAATTCCCTAACATTCCCAAGCTTAACTTAATTTGGTACATTTCCCAGAAACTTTCCATACAAAAAAATATTGCATTTATCATGACTGAGAACACATTCATAGAATTTAAAACTTACAAACTAAATTATCAAACGGTAAATCTAATGATTGCCTACAGGTGGCACGAGCCCGCCACCTCAGATTGTGATATCAAGCCCCTTCCCGCTACACCACCTCAGATTGTGATATCAAGCCCCTTCCCGCTACACCACCTCAGATTGTGATATCAAGCCTCTTCCCGCTACACCACCTCAGCACATTACACCACCTACCAGTACACCTTATTTGGCAAGAAAAGGTTGATTTAAATATTTTTTATATCATTGTCATGGTGACTTAAATAACTTTGCAATTAGGGTTGATGAACCAGCAGCCCCATCACATAACTGGCGTAGTTCACAATTCTCTCTGATTGGCTGACAATTTCAATAAAAGCGCACCAACAAGAAATGAACATTAGATATGTAACATGAGATATGTAACATGAGATATGTAACATTAGATATGTAACATGAGATATGTCAGGGCAAAAACATCGCAAAAAGCGGTCCGCCAGCTTCACCAATGTGGACATGGTGACATGCTGGATGAGGTGGCGCTGAATCGTGAAGCACTGTTTTCGAGTTTTAGGAGTTTAAGAGGCGATTTCATGTTCAATAAAGTGCAAAATGTATCCACCGTAATGTACAATTTCTGCATGAAAACATTCCCATTAATGTGGTATTTTTGTTGTATATTATTACCGTTATGAACTACATATTGATTCACAGATTGAAATTAAACTAGGCCAACAGCTGATTTCAGAGGCTTGCGGGTCGGAACAGTGGTGGCCACTAGCGGAGAGAGCTGACAACATCGCTAAGGTAGAGTTAAGAGAGGTCCAGACCTGCCTTACTAAAGTGTCACTTACGGAAGGTATACTTAGCTAAGAACGTTTCGGGAAACACGGCGAAACGTTAAGGTACAGCTTAAGGTGTAACTTACGAACGACGTAGCGTTAAGAAGGCTTCGGGAAACGCACCCCTGATTACTATTATTCCTTCAAGACCAGTAGTTTCCTTAAACTAAAGAAATTGCCAGATGAAGCCAAAATTATAAATCTGTAATAAAGAAAAAAAAATTGTCTGGCTCCCACTCCACCCAAAAACCTTTATTCACACATATCTGATCAATCAACACACATCAATCAAGTTAAGATGAAGTATTTCCATATATATATATATATATTTATTTATTGTAAATAAAGAACCTTGACACTGACCACCAGTAGGGATACACTTTGGGGAACAATTATTACCGGGGATCCGATGGGAGTACTTGATAATAAAGCAAGTTTATTATCTGACTTTGAGATGTATAATAATAATAATAATAATAATATTCTTACATACATGACAAGAAGATATTTGGTAGATAGATATTTGGTAGTGTAGCAGAGAGTATTAAATTTTTTAAGACATTTTTTACCTGAGATTGTAAAATGACTGAGATGTAGTATAATAATAGTAATAATAATAACTATATATACGTATTGACATGACAAGAAGATATTTGGTAGATAGTGAAGTAGAGAGTATTTAATCCAAGACAATTTTATGAATTTTTTCACGACCGTCATGTTTAAGATCCTTTGCACATTGCCAGAAAAATATTCATTTTTTTCGGGCCCAAAAAACCCACACAATTGAGTTTCATTGCATTGGCTTCGATCGGGATATTCTTTATAGTAGACGGTGGACACGAAGAGAGAATGACGGATGGACCAGACAGAAAGTAAACCACCCACTTCCTGGTGGGAGGGGGGGGGGGGGGGTCACATCGCTTTCACGGTTGCGTTGACGTCCGTCGATGGGATACCGATAATCAGTGATCTGGTGAAAAAAAAATAATATAGTATATATATATAAACGTATATAATAAAGTATTTACACTAAAACCTTCATAATATTGGCATAATTCATAGCTATCACGAATAACTCACTAGCTAACTAGGTTAAACTGCTATTGAGTGTACGGGTAAAAATATAACAAAAAATAACATATATAATATACCTTAAAACAGTGGTTCTCAACCTGGGGGTTCTCAACTTTCCCAGGGGAATAAACAGGAATATATGGGAATTAACAGGAATAAATTGGTAATTTTTGGGTAATTGCTACTCCTGTATTTACCTTGCACCTTTACAGACATAAATATAAACATTTAGTTTTATTATAATCAGAAAGAACAAAAAGATGAAATTAGATTAGATTGGATTTAGTTTAGTTTCTCTAGGCACTTCATGGCTATGGGTGTTAAAGCCACTGGACGATAATCATTGAGGCTTGTTACCTTGGTCTTTTTGGGTAACGGCACAATGGTTGTCTCTTTGAAGCACTGTTGCAGTGATGCATTGTAGATATCCATGCATTTAGTGTGTATTTATTATTAGTTTGTTAAGGCAATCGTTCTTCAGATAGACGCTCCCCCCCTGAGCTACTAAGGTTGCAAAGGGGTGGACAGTCCAGTACATTTCAGCAAATAAATTATCAATCAAAACAATTTTTTTACTCTATCGTTTGGTGAGCATCCTTACCTGGTCTTCCCTCCACGTCATCGATCCGCTCCGGCATGCGGGTGGCCCTGGTCTCAGGCAGGAGGGATGCGACCACGCCAGAGACCAGGGCCACCCCGCAGTAGATGGCCCTTGGCAGGTAGGGCCACACGTCCTCCAGCAGGAAGACCAAGGGGGCCACGGACACACCCAGGCGGGCCACGAAGGAGGTGAAGCCCATGCCGTTCTGCCTGTGAGAGTGGAGTGAAAAAAGTAAAAAAAGGAAGTTAAAGGTTTTTTGGGGATTTTATAGGGAGTGTGGCTAAAAAAATTGTCTGGGAATTTCCCCCAAAATATTTAACATTTTCCCCCATAGGAATACATGTGGAAGATATGACATTTCTGGGGAAATGTATACTGCTGTATTAACCTTGCACTTTTACAGACATAGATATAAACATTTTGTTTGCAGCACCCATGCATGGAAAAAGTCTTAATACAAATTATAAAAATACATTTTTGATAAAGTCTATTTGTGAGTAGAACTTTAATGATTGAACAATGAACAAAGTCTTAAGGTTGTACTTTTTGGTTTCATATTGTGGGTAGCGCCGATAAGGAAAGTGAAATCTTAATGACCCCCAAAAAAACCTAAATGAAAGTGAAAGTGAAACCTAAATCACCCTAAATGAACACCAGGAAATTGAAACAAAAATCCCTCCCAAAAAAAGACGATTTATGAGGTAGTAAAATACATTCAACATATTTATTTTGATACCAAGAGGACACATAGCATGTATTTTGGAGAAAAAAAGAAAAAACTGATTCATTCCTTTTTTTTTATTTTTGTTTTGCAAAAAAAAAATCCAAAGAGCAATCCCATTCTAATTCCGTCTTTCCATTCTGTATTTTTCCCCAGCAAACTCACCTCACCACAGTGGGGTAGAGCTCGGTTGTGTAGAGGTACACGATGGTGAACGCCGCCTCTGACAGACCCTTCCCCAAGACGGCCACCACGGTGCGGAGAACCCACAGATCTGTAAAGAAGTAGTTCCAAGTTTAAAAAAAAAACAAGACACCCTAAGTCATGTCCCAATCATTACATGAACGGAACAGAAGCCAGCCGGTTCTAGTGCTTTGCAGTGCGTCTCAAGCCAGGTGAACCAACAACCATGAGTTTGATCCCCAGTTGTGTAAGGGGGGGGGGGGGGACTTGGGGGGAGGGGTTCTATTGGTACCCTGACCCGGATGAGAGGGGGAGTGAGAGTGACAGGCAGGATTGTCCCATCTGGAATAGTCTGAGTATATTTGTGTTGCAAATCAGGTTGATACTAACTGTAACTAGAGTTTTGCAAGTAAGTTGTACTTAAATTAGTCCATTGTTAGCCAAGTGTTGAAGTGTAGTCTGAGTATATTTAGTTGCCTACCAGGTTAATACTATCTGTAACTCGAGTTTGTCAGGTTTATCAGGTGATACTATCTGTAACTCGAGTTTGTCAGGTTGATACTAAGTGTAACTAGAGTTTTGCAAGTAAGTTGTGTTTCACTCATTGGTCTATTGTTAGTTAAGTGGACAGGTAGTGCTTAAGTGTTGTGGCCCATTGAAGGTGGTTTCACCCAATCTAGGTCAACTGCCTTGTTAATCATGTGCGAGGGGCCTGCGCTCCTAGCAGACCCTCAGACAATTAGCAACCAGTGTTATTTAGCCACTTCCTGAAAGTGGCAGCTTTGGAGTGGCAGGCAGACAAAGGCAAGGCAGAATAAGGCTACAGTCGACTTTTTCAAGTTCGACTTCTTCTCAGGTTGGCATCTTATTGTACTGTAATCTACCATGTGTGGCATTGCGGTACACACTTCTTTGTGGAGGTCACACAGACCCTGGGTCACACCCAGGTGCCGCTGTTATCCCACAAACCTCATTTACCCTACTCTGTCTACCCATGTCGAGCTAGTGGTAACTGGAGGGCTTTGGAATTGCCAGTCGGCAGTGCAGAAAACTGAGTTCATCTCAGGCTATGCATCCTTGCTTGCCCTGAACTTCCTTGCTCTTACTGAGACTTGGATCAGCCCTGAAATCACTGCCTCGCCTCACAAAACAATTTCTCTCAATATCTTGACTGAGAAGTTGGACCCTCTTCTCTCCTTCCTCGCCTCCTTCGAACTTTCCCGCCGCCCCTCTCCTCCGACCCACAAGGCCGGCAACCAGCTGGACCTCATCTTCACCAGACACTGCGATACAGTAAACCTTTCAGTTACTCCTCTCCATCTATCCGATCACTTCTTCATGTCCTTCTCCCTCTTCCTCCCTTCTCCACCCACCCACTCTCCCCCTACCAAGATGGTGACGTCCCGTCGCAATCTCCGCACACCCCTGCCGATCTCTCCTCTTCTGTTCTTTCTGCCCTCCCTCCTCCTGATTTGTTCTCTGTTCTACCCCCTGATATTGCCACTGACCTTTTTCTCTCTACCCTGTCCTCCTCTCTGGACATTCTCTGTCCCCTCACCTCCAGGTCTGCACGTCCAACTCCACGTGCCCCCACACAGAGGACCTTCTCCATCTTCAAGGGCTCCTGTCAAACTTCTGCCAAAGCTGCATTTTACTGTTCCAAAATTCAAAGCGCAGCATCCTACCCTAAAAAGCGGATTGATACTTTTTCCTCCCTCCTCCATCCCCCTCCCCCTCCCCCCAGCTCCTCCCTTCTCCCAGATGATTTCGCCAACTTCTTTGACAAGAAGGTCAATGATATCCGATCCTCCTTCCCTGACCCCCCGGCTGATGCTCATCAACCTCCCATGTCTTCCCCCCACCCTCCCACATCCCTCCCTTACCCATTTCTCTCCCCTCTCCACAGATGATGTTCTTCACCTCATCACATCCAACCGCCCCACCACATGCTCACTGGATCCAGTTCCCTCCCCTCTGCTTCAGTCTACTGCGCCTGAACTCCTGCCCTTCCTGACACACATCATCAATGCATCTCTGACGTCTGGATGCTTTCCCGCTGCTTTCAAGACTGCAAGAGTCACCCCCCTCCTGAAGAAACCAACTCTTGACCCCTCTGAAATCAAGAACTACAGACCTGTATCCCTTCTTGCCCTTCTTATCCAAAACTCTTGAACGTGCTGTCTTTAACCAATTGTCCTTGTATCTCCACCAGAACTGCCTCTTGGATCCCCACCAATCTGTTTTTAAGGCAGGTCACTCGACAGAAACTGCCCTTCTGGCAGTGATTGAGTCGCTCCATGTTGCTAGAGCAAATTCACTCTCCTCGGTCCTGATACTCCTGGACCTGTCTGCAGCATTCGACACTGTGAACCACCAGATTCTCCTCTCCACCCTTGAGGGGATGGATGTCTTGGGCTCTGCTCTCACCTTGTTTGCATCCTACCTGATGGGTCGCTCCTACCAGGTGGCACTGGGAGGGTCTGTGTCGGAACCACACTGACTGACAACTGGGGTTCCACAAGGATCGGTCCTGGGTCCTCTTCTCTTCTCCCTCTATACAACGTCCCTTGGTGCTGTTATCCACTCCCATGACTTATCCTACCACTGCTATGCTGACGACACCCAACTGGTCTTGTTGTTTCCCCCCTCGGACACGCAAGTGTAAACACGCATTGCCGCGTGCTTAGCAGACATCTCAAAGTGGATGTGGATGCACCACCTAAAGCTCAACCTGGACAAGACTGAGCTAGTGTTCTTCCCGGCAAAGGGTTGTCTGCACCGAGACCTGGCTGTCACCATTGATGATGCTGTGGTGACACCTACTCGGACCGCAAGGAATCTGGGTGTGACCCTGGATGACCAACTGTCGTTCTTGGCAAACATTGCATCGGTGACACGCTCCGGCAGATTCCTCCTCTACAACATCAGGAGGATTTGGCCTTTTCTCACTGAAAAGGCTGCGCAGGTGCTCATCCAGGCTCTAGTCATCTCCCTGCTGGACTACCGCAACTCCCTCCTTGCTGGCGCCCCGGCATTTGCCATCAGTCCCCTGGAGCTCATTCAGAAAGCTGCAGCTCGCCTGGTGTTCAACCGCCCCACGTACTCCCACACACCTACCCTCCTTCGGACTCTACACTGGCTACCTGTAGCTGCTCGCATCCAGTTCAAGACCTTGGTGCTAGCCTACAAGGCAGTAAAAGGTACTGCTCCATCCTACCTCCAGGCAATGGTCAAGGCCTACATCCCAACCCGTCCACTTCGCTCGGCTTCTTCGGGCCCATCTCTTCAGGACACACTTCCCGGATCTTTCCTCGTAGCGCTAAGTCAATTAAGTCAGTCAAAAGTAGATTACATATTATAGATAGGTATATATTGTTCTAGATATTGTTACATATTGTTTGCCAACTTATTGTACCTTTTCCTTTACACTTTTGCCTGAATTATTGTACTTCTACCTGAGCACTGGTTCAGTTATTGGAGAATTGTTAGAAATTAAATGCACTTTTGACTTCTGGTGACGAGTTGTTCTCTTACCTTCCTTTGTTGAAACACACTATTGTAAGTCGCTTTGGATAAAAGCGTCTGCTAAATAACTGTAATGTAATAAACAAAAAACAGAGAGAGAGCCTGTGAGTGGAGTGGAGTGTGTTTTTTACCTCTCACACCTCGGGAGGGGAACCAGGAAACATGAGTTTGAGTTGAAGTGGGTGGAAGTTGAAGTGAGGGGGAAAAACACTCACTGATGCGCTTTGGTCACACCACCACCAGCATCACCAGCATCAGCACCAGCAGCAGCAGATGGATAGATGTACCGCACAATACGATATATATATATATATATATATATATGATATATGATATCATTTTAATTTTAATTTTTTACCGCCAGGGATGAAGATGTTGACGAAGATGCAGGCTCCCGTGGACAGCAGCGCGAACGCCTGGCTGGTCCTCCGGCCCAGCCGGTCCAGGCAGCAGTAGACAAGCAGTTTGCCCGGGAGTTCGATGCTGGCGAAGATGAGCTGGGTCAGGTAAGGGTTCAGCCCAAAGCCGGTCACGTTCAGGCTGATTCCGTAGTAGGTGAAAGCCACGCCGAACCTTTAAGTAAATAAGACATCTAGGCTCGCAAAAATGGGTGGAACGTTTCTGGTAAATTGACCACAGGAAATTTTCCCCCAGGGAAGTGATGCTTGGGAATTTGTATTTTTTGTATTTTTTTACCCCAAAAAATAAAATAAAATAATGTTTTTCCCCAAAATACATTCTATGTGTCCTTGTGGTCTTATAAACATATTGAATGTTCTGGGTATTTTCAAAGTAGGACAATTTCCATGGGTATAAACGGGAATATATGGGAATTAACAGGAATTATCGGGAATTTTGGTTAATTTATACGAGATACAAGATACACAATATTTTTATTAGCAAAAAACAACAGGCACATTGGAATGCTTACTCCCCATTCCATCCCGCAGTATACATCTCCAAAACAATACCATAAAAAAAATACATGAACAAAAAAAGAAGAACAAAGTGACTAATAGATGATATGTACATGTGTTGAATTGTGCAAAAATATTTAAAAACTGTATTTACCTTAACTTTAGACATACATATAAACATTATGTGTTGTCATAAGCACCCATGCATGCAAACATTCCTAATACGTATTATAAAAATGAGTTTTTGACGAAGTCCATTTTTTAGTTATAATATATTGAGTTAATTACTTTTTTGGCAAACTTTTGCAACCAAAGTCAAAAACGACCAAATAAACACTTTTATTGGGGTGACAGTGGTTCAATCCATTTGAGTACGAATTTGTACAGAAAACCAGGACCCAGTGTGTGTGTGTATGTGTCGGGGGGGGGGGGATTTAACTTACCAGACCACGCCCGAGCAGACAGCAAGTTTCCTCATCTTCGGAGTCCTCACCAGGTCCAAGAAGGTGTATTTTTTCCTTTCCTTCTCGTTGCTTTCCGCCGACTCAAGCAAAGCCTGCAAATAAAAGTTAACATCAGAGAGACGCGCACAAATCGGCGAATCTGCAAACCAGTTGTTATAATGGTGCAAGTCTTCTACACAGGATTTTCAAAAATAACTAATGAAACCGTTGCGCTGTAAAAATTCAAGTCACTTTTGCAATAAAAAATTAAATAAAAAAGTTTTGTTAAAAGTTTGTTTCCAACAAAAAAGGTAAAAAAAAAAACATTTCCTAGAAATTCCCAAGCTTAACTTTATTCCGCAAGAGGATCTAATCCAGTCCCCCTTGCGGGATTCATTTTTGTTTCATTTTCAGGATTTAAAAAATATATATTTTACACAGAATTAAAAAAAATAAACAAAGGTCACCGTTGTTGTTACCGGAGAAACAGTTCCAGAAAGTTTATGATACTCACCTTGGGCGTTAAACCCAAAAAAGTTACATATTTGTATTGATTTTTTAATTTGATGGAAAATAAGAAAAAAAATGTCAAAAATACCATTTTACCATTGCCACCATTGTTAGGAGAAAGAGTACCAGAAAGTTGTACGATATTCACCTTGGACGTAACAAAAATAAGCAAAACAAATAAATATATATCATTTTATTTATTTATTTTACAGAACATTTTTCAAAAATAAAAAATGTTCCGGAAAGTTGACCATATATTTTTTAAGAAATCGATATATTTTTTAACATGTTCATGAAAAAAAGATTCCCTTTTTTTGGCTGACTTTTGCAAAAAAAATAAGTCAAAATCCCCCAAATTCAAGCCCAAAAAATTGAAGATTCTTTTCAGTTTTTTTTCATGTTTTTATTTATTTATCATTCCCTGGAGAAAGAGTTCTTGTTTTGATTTCTTTCAGCTCACTTTTGAAAAAAAGAGGTTAAAGTTCTGCAAATTTCCCCCAAAAAATAAATCTATTTATTAAATTTATTTTCGAGAAAGAGTTCCGGAAAGTTTTTCCCCCTAATATATATATATATATCTATATATATATAGATATATATATATATCTATATATATATCTATATATATATATATAGATATATATATATATATATATCTATATATATATCTATATATATATAGATATATATATAGTTGTTTAGTATATATTACCTTGGGGGTGACGTGGGACACTCGGTGATAGCGACCATTCATCCTGGCGCACCTCAGGATGAGGGCGTGAGCCTCCTCGGCCCTCCCGTTGACCAGGAGCCACCGGGCAGACTCCGGGAGCCACCTGAATACATCCATCCACCAAAAATGTTTGTTAATAAAATAAAATAAATATATATATACACAATTTTATATTATTATATTATTATTATAGATACATATAAAGTACACAGTATATAGCATAAACACACACTGCCCATCTGATTCACACACACACAGGCACACACACACAGGCACATAGATACATATACATACATATAGTATATTATATGTATATATGTATATGTATATATATATATATAGTATATATATTGATATAGTAAACAGTGGCGGCTGGTGGTTGTAAAGTAGGGGAGGAAGGAAGGTTCTCTGGTGAAGCTCGGTGTAGCTTGGTGGAAGTGGGGATGTTAGTAACATTAACCCAGACATTAGAAGCAGCCTTAGGAGATGATATAGTGAGCTTTATCAGAGGAAAACTGAGCTGCCAACAACCGTCTCATCTTTGTCTTATCAGAAATAAATCAGTTCTTATTTAGAGATTACTGAAGTCTGACCTGGTATCTTAAACTTTAGCAGAAGTAAGGAGCTAAAGAATAGATCAATATAACACCAGTTTGAGAAATGTATAGGCCAATCAAGTTTAATTTGAGATCTTACTGCTATCTCAAGAGCTGATTATTTTATTTATATTATATTATATTATTTCTGTGCCGATATTTTGCATTTTATAAATTGCATTTTTATTTTTTAACTTTATTCTATTTTTATTCTATTTGTTATCTATTTTTTTTATCTTATTTTTATAACTGCTGTCTGTCGTCGGGTTTTGCACATAATATTTTCACACCACTGCTTTATACTTGTGTAAACTGTGAAGTGACAATAAACTTGACTTGACTTGACTTTTAGACAAAAAAAAGATCAGTGCAGTGACAGACATCATTGATCTTGAATTGGGATTGGGTGAGACTAAAGGAAGTCTATTACTTAGAAGCTGCATTTTGGAAAATGGTCAAAATATCATACTGATGTTGAATTTAGCTCAGTTTTTCTAGGATAAATAGGCTGGACAAAGATAAGATCTTATTTAGAATTTTAAAGTAAGCACTGATTCTAATAGGTGTCTTTTTGAGATATAGTTGGCAATTGGTGGTGTGAAAGCTGTTCTTCTTACAAGTTGGTCTGACCACAGAACTACATAATGCATAGCCTAGTGGGCTATGCAATTTTCACCCAGGGAAGTGAAGCTTGGGAATATTTTTTGGGAAAAAATAAAAAATAAAATAAGGTTTTTCTCCAAAATACATTCCATGTGTCCTTGTGGTCTAATAAACATATTGAATGTTCCAGGTATTTTCAAAGTATAAACAGGAATATATATATATATATATATATATATATATATATATATATATATATATATATATTTATACTACAAGATACAAGATACAAGATATTTATTGACCATTTGCAAAAAGTACATTGGAATGCTTACTCCCCATTCCCTCCTGCAGTATACTCCAAATATCTCTAAAACAATACCATAAAATTAATACATACAATAAAAATGAACAAAAAAAGAACAACAAAGTGACTGATAGATCACTGATAGATCACTGATAGATTCATGTGATGAATTGTGCAAAAATATTTCAAAACAAAAATGTATTTACCTTAACTTTAGACCTACATATAAACAGTATGTGTTGTCATAAGCACCCATGCATGCACACATTAATACTATACATACTATAAAGATAGCATCAATGATGCAATACCTCATCCGGCCTCACTATCAATTTTGACAGGGCACTAGTGGGTCATTTTAGCAGACAATTGAACTTGATTGTGATTTGAGGGGGAAGAAGCATTGTTTGATGAAAAAGAGCTATTTAGTGATTAATCCATTTATGATGATAATCTGAAAATCAAATAGAAGTGCTATACACAGTGGCTTGTGCTATCGTACAAACCTAACGGAATTGAAATTGAGTGAGTTTTGAGGGAGAAGCGTTTTTTGTAAGTATATTTACCTGTATTTAGTTAAAATAAGACATACTATCATTTATCAAACCAGTTTTGCACGTAAATCACATCAATTGTCTCATCGCGAGTGCGGAACAGTGCAGTAGCTGTAATGAGTAATGAGTATGAAAGTCCAGCAAAGTATGATAGTGTAATGTTAATGACAATGTTAATGACAATGATAGTGGCAGCACTCCTAGCAGTTCAGTAGGTCACTGCCCGTGGATAAAATCTATCCTTGACCCTGGTAGTCCTTGTACGGATTCTGCGTAATCAGCGACCGGACGGTAGGAGGGAGAAGAGATGGTGCCCAGGGTGGTTGCGGTCCTTAGTGATTAAGATGGCCTTCTTCCTACATTTAGTCCTAAAGATCTCCTCAATGCATGGAAGTACACACCCGATGAACTTTTCTGCTATCATCATGACCCTCTGGATGGCTTTCTTGTCCTGTGCAGTGGTGTTGCCAACACAGTGAAGCCACTCATCAAGACGCTCTCTATGGTGCTACGGTATAAGTTTACTAGCCACCATTGACCTATTCCGTTTGACCTTTTCCGCAGGGCATAGAGGCACTGGGGTGCCTCAGTGTTGAGGACCAGAGTGGATGAGATGTTGTTCCCAATCTTCATCACTTGAGGCCTGCCCATCAGGAAGTCCAAAATCCAGTTACAGAAGGGGGCCCCCAGACCTTGGTCCCTCAGTTACAGGACCAGCTTGGAGGGAACGATGGTGTTGACCGCCAAGCTGTAGTCAATGAACAGCAGTCTGACGTAGGTGTCTCTCCTGTCTAGGTGCTGCAGGGCCATGTGTAGTGCCAGAGAAATGGCGTTGTCTACAGACCTGTTTGGTCTGTATGCAAACTGGAGTGGATCTAGAGACTCAGGGATGGAAAAGTTAATATGCGACATGACAAGGTTTTCCAGACACTTCATGGCTATGGATGTTAAAGCCACAGGTCTTGATAACACGGGATGGAACTACATCTGGGCCGGCTGCCTTCCCTATATTCACCTGCCTGAAGATTCTGCGGACCTCAGACTCCAACAGTTGTTGTACGTTGTACGTTGTAGAACGTAGTCCTCTGCATGAATGTTCAATTTGTTGGTTGTCTCACAGTTCTCCCTTTCAAAACAAGCGTAAAACGTATTCAGCTTGTCTGGTCAGTTGGGGTCGTTGTTGGTGACTGCCCCTGAGCTCCCCTTGTAGTTGGAGAGGACCCTCAGACCTTGCCACATATGTCTGGTGTCAGAGCCCCCAAACAGCAATTCCGATTTGTTTTTGTAATCCGATTTACCCTTCCTGATGACCTGGAACACTTTGAGGTCAGAACTTGAAAGTTTACAGTCTGAAATATTCGACTCACGAGTGGTCTGGTATGCAGAATTAATGAATGATACAAGATCCTTGCATGATGATAACCCTTCCCCCAAATCTCTCATTGGGTATTCACCAGTGCAAGGAGCTCTGCTGATTGGTTGACAGAGCCCGGTTGAGAGAGAAGTTCTACATAGGGTTTGCAAACGGGTAGAACGTTTCTGGGAAATCTCCGGCTTTTTAATACAACAAGCTTGGGAATTTGGGGAATTTTTAACTTTTTTGTTGCAAAAGTTCGCTGAAAAAAAAGACAGAAAATGTTAAATATTTTAAAACAAATGTTTTTTTGAGCAGTTTTTTAAAGCAAGCAGCAGTAGCTCAGGAGGTACAGCGGTCACATAACAACCGGAAGGTTGCTGGTTTGATCACCCGGCTCCTCTTAGCAAACTATTGAGGTGTGCTTGAGCAAGACACCCTAATTGCTTAACCCTAATTGCTCCTGACGTGCTGGCTGTCTCCTTGATGCTGACTCCGCCGTCGGTGAATGAATAAGTGTATAAGGGGTGAATGTGAGGCATGACTTGAGAAGCCCTTTGGATAAAAGGACTATGGAAAGCTGGAAAGGTTGGGAGATTGGGAATCAGTCCTATCAGTCCTATCAGTCCTATCAGTCCAATCAGTCCTATCAGTCCTATCATATAATGTTTGAGCACAGCGCTGGAGGAGAGCAGACGCGTCTCTACGAGCTCCTGCAGTTTACTTGTCTTTTTTTCCGCACTTTTCTTGTATATTTAAGTATCTTTATAGGACTATAGCAAGTCACCATGTGTGTTATCACATATGATCTCAAAATACTCTTTATATACTCTTTAATTATGGATAAATACAACAACAGACAACGCAACAAAGCACTGGGACTTACCTGCGGAGATCCGGCAGGACAACGGAGAGCGGGGAGGGGATCCCATTCCCTGACCGGAGCCACCAAGCCCCGGGGGGAGGGGAGCCACCAAGCCCCGGATGGAGGGGGGGAGCCACCAAGCCCCGGGGGGAGGGGAGCCACCAAGCCCCGGGGGGCAACAACAAACACGTCCGCAGGAGAGGGTCCCGTGGCGGCCAACTGGTTAGGACACGTCGGAGGGGATGTAAACCAGCCCTCGCCATTCTCCTCGCCAACGTCCATCTTAGCGTCTCTCGCTAACAAGTCCGACGAACTGAACTGTTGTATCGCCTGGCAGCGGGACATCAGGGAGTGTTGCGCCATTATTTTTACGGAAACGTGGACGTCCTCCGTGATTCCTGACGAAGCAGTGCAACCACCGGGATTCTCTTTGTTTCGGACCGACAGAACAGCTGAGTCCACGGGGAAGAACAAAGGTGGGGGCCTATGCTGCTTGGTCAACAACAGCTGGTGTACGGACGTTCAGGTGCTTTCTCAACACTGCTCATCTAATCCAACCACGGGCTGATGCGAACATCATTGGACGAACTTAACATTGAAGTGAGCAAACTTCAGAATTGCTACCCCGAGGCAATCCTCATTGTAGCGGGGGACTTTAACCACTGCAATAAAAAAAAAAATAATCTGACAAGACATAACACAACAACAGTCTGTGATGCAGACTCTTGATCACTGCTACATCACCATCAAGCACGCTTATCGCACTGTTGTGTGGCCCGATTTCAGCAAATCAGACCACGCCTCCATGCTTCTACTTCCCGCTTACAAGCAGAAGTTGAAGACCACGCCCACAGTTGTAAAGAACGTGCGTCGCTGGAAAGACGATGCCCTACTTCACCTGTAGGGGGGGCTATAAATCACTGACTGGAGTGTATTAAAGACCACTGACCTTGATGTCATCATGTCACAGCATACATTAACAGGCTAGTGGAAGAATGCATCCCGACCAGGTCTGTTAGCTCATTCCCGAACCGCAAACCATGGATGAATGCTGACATACGGAACAAACTTAAGGAATGGAGTACCGCTTTCACAACAGGCGACTCCGATCACCACAAGAAGGCCAAGTATGAACTCCAGGGCACCTAATCCACCATCAGCCTGGACGGGACACCGGTGGAAGTCGTCAGCTGTTTCTGTTTCCTTGGGCTACAGTTTTCCGATAACCTTAAGTGGACCCACAACACAGAGGTCATGCTGAAAATGGCACACCAGTGCCTCTATGCTCTGCGGTGCCTCAGAAAAAGCGGAATAGGCCAGAGGTGGCTAGTGAACTTCTATCTTGCCACAGTAAAGAAGATGTTACGAAAAATACTGAAAAAACAAGGTCAAAACCGAAAACATTGTTGCTTCCTTACCACCAGGCCACCACAGCCAGCACCAGCGGCGAGGTGGCAGCGATCACCAGGGCCCTCCACTCGTTGACCAGGTAGGCCAGGCCGCACAGGAGCAAGTTGCCAAGGGTCCAGTCCAGGCTGATGATCACGCCGGCCAGCGTCCGGTGCTCCACTCCGCACCATTCCACATCTAGAGAAGAAGAGGAGAGAGGAGAGAGGAGAGAGGATAAAGTTAAGCTTTTTGAATTGTGACTGTTTTGTTGTAGACTTTTTTTGTTGCAAAAAAAAAAAAAAAAAAAAAAAAAAAAAACATACATTTTTTTGTATTATTTTGCCACAAAACAGGTAAACCTAACACACAATACACTACCTACTTTATACTATAAACAACACTATATAGTATATAGTGTTGTTTATAGTATATTTTATGCACTGAATGTCAGCAAGACTAAGGAGCTCATCGTGGACTTCAGGAGCCACCGGGGCCCCCACTCCACCATCAGCCTGGACGGGACACCGGTGGAAGTTGTCAGCTGCTTCCATTTCCTTGGACAACAGATTTCAGATGACCTGGCGTGGACCCGCAACACGGAGGTCATGCTGAAGATGGCACACAGGCAGGACCGCAACCACTTTGGGCACCATCTCTTCTCCCCCCTACCGTCTGGTCGCCGGACTACCATGTTCAAGGACCGTTTTTACCCACAGGAAGTGACCTACTGAACTGCTAGGAGTGCTGCCACTATCATAACATTGTCATTAACATTACACTATCATAACATGTCATTAACATTACACTGTCATACTTTGCTGGACTTTCTGAACTCATTACAGTTACTGCACTGTTCTGCACTGTACTCTCTCTCCTACTTTTCCCCTCTCTCTTCCTTCTCCTCCCTCTCCTCCTCCTTCTTCTTGTTGTGCCCCCGCGCTCTAATTGATCCCAGGTGTTTCCCATCATAATCAGGCCGGCTGAGGCCAATGAACACCTGGGATCTTCCCTACTTAAGGCTGTCGAAGACCGACGTCGGGGCATTGCACACCTTACTGAGAACCTTATGGCTCCCCCCCCCGCTCCAAGGACCCTCTCCACGTTCCTCCCTCCTGACCATCTCCCCGCGTCGACCACACCACGTAACCTATCCTACCCTACTTTGTTGGGTTTTTGAGTTTGTGGAGATGTTGCAGTAAAGACATTTTCCATTGTTTTGGTTGTCCTGTGTATCTTCTTCTGGGTTCTCTGGCACATTTGGCTCGCCAGTCTCGTTGTGTCCTAACACTTCTTCTCCTTTTCCTCCTTCTCCTCCCTCCCCTTCTCCTCTCCTCCTTCTTTCTCCACTCCTCCACTCTCCTCACCTCCTTCACTACCCTATCCTTCTCTTTTCCTCCTTCTCCTCCCTTTCATCTTTCTCCTCCTTCTCCTTCTCCGCCTTCTCCTCCCTCACTTCCCCTGGCAGTAATTAATTAAATTCTTAATTCAATTCTCAATTCAATTCAATTCTCAATTCAATTCAATTCTCAATTTAATTCTCAATTCAATTCTCAATTCAATTCAAACCGGCTCGTTCGCGGGTGCGAGCCGGCTCCCGTCGTTCACTTAAAAGAGCCGACTCTTTGAGCCGGCTCGTTCGCGACCGACACGTCACTAGCGCGTAGTCTCTTTAGTAGCGCGTACAACTGAAAGTCTCTCGTTATGCCGCCGATATATATTTAATCTATATATATAGATTATACCGCCCATATATACCGCTATATAATCTATATATATAGATTATACTATATATATAATCTCTATATATAGATTATACCGCCCACCGTTCACCTATACTCAAATGATTTGAGTCAAATATGATGATAAACACACAGCTGTTTCGCGGCCCGACAGTAACACCTCCACGGCCCGGTACCGGTCCGCGGCCCGGCGGTTGGGAACCCCTGAGATAGGCAACAAGCCTATGAGAGAGGCTTCAAGGATAGTTTTTTTATCCACAGGCACTGGACTTTCTGGACTCATTACAGTTACTGCACTGTATTCATGATGCTGCTGCACTACTGCCACTTTAAAATGCTTTTATATGTTTTTTGCACTATTCAACAAATGTACATATCATCCATCATTCACTCTATTGTTATCTTGAATTTTGAACCTACTATATACTATAAACAACACAATATACTACCTCTCCCTCACCCTCTCCTGTGCAAACAGGAGCATTAAGGACGCCCTCTCCTCAGCTCTTCACTCTGCTCTCTCCATCTGGATGAGAGCATCACACCCTTGTAAAAATGCTGTTCATCAACTTCAGCTCAGCATTCAGCACCATCATCCCCTCCAAACCCATCTTCATACTTGGTTACCTCATGAAAACCAAGAATCTTTACATTAACCCCTCTGTCTGCAACTGGTTATTGGACTTCCTAACCAACAGACCACAGTCTGTCAGGATAGACCATCTAACCTCCTCCACTGAAAACCGGTGTCCCGCAGGGCTGTCTGCTGAGCCCTCTCCTCTACTCCCTCTTCACCCACGACTGCACTCCTATACATGGTACAAACACCATCATCAAGATTGCAGACAACACAACGGTGGTGGGCATCATCAAAAACAACGATGAGGCAGCCTACAGGGAGGAGGTCCAGCACCTGGTGGCGTGGTGCGCCGACAACAACCTGGCCCTCAACACCAAGAAGACGAAGGAGCTCATCGTCGACTTCAGAGCTGGCGCACATGCTCCCATTCTCATCAACGGGACAGAGGTATGGCTTGTGTGTCTCCTGCTTCAAATTCCTGGGGGTACACATCTCTGAGGACCTCTCTTGGACCCTCAACACTGCCTCACTTGTCAAGAAGGCTTACCAGCATCTCTTCTTCCTGAGGAGACTAAGGAAAGCCAACCTGTCCCCTCAGATTCTGGTGAACTTTTACCGGTGTGCCATTGAAAGCATCCTCACCAACTGCATCACAGTGTGGTACGGCAACTGCACTGTTTCAGACCAGAAAGCACTGCAGAGGGTGGCGATAACTGCCCAACGCATTGTTGGATTACCCCTGCCTGCAATAAACAAGGTTAGGGTTAGGGTTAGGGTTAGGGTTAGGGTTAGGATCTGCCTAGGGTTAGGGTCTGCCTGCAATAAACACTACCCACCACAAACGGTGTCTGAAGAAGACACGTACAATTGTCAAAGACCCCTCTCACCTCAAACATGGACTGTTTTCCCTCCTCCCCTCCGGGAGGCGCGATAGGAACCTTTGTTCCAAGTCAAGCAGGTTCAGGAACAGCTTCTTCCCCTCAGCTGTCATCTCTCTGAACTCTGTACCACGATGACAGCCCCCCCCCCCCCTGTCCTCCTGACTCCCACCCCCCCTCTCTGAATTCTGCACTACAGCAACAGTATATAGTGTTATAAACAACACTATGTACTACCAACTATATACTATACTATATTCTATAAACAACAATATATACTCTCTAATATAGACTATACTATATATACTATAAACAACACTATAAACTATTAACAATATACTATAAACAACACAATACTATCTACTATATACTATACTATATACTATAAAGCAAGGGTTCTCAACTATTTTCCAGCCAGGGGCGACCTCTTTTTCTCTTCCCTTGTAAGGGAAGACGACAGTGATGGGCCTGATCGCCGGTGACGAAGAGACAGCCTACAGGGAGGAGGTTGGATCGAAAGACCAAGGAGCTGATTGTGGACTTCAGGAAGCAGAGAGGAGAGCACAGCCCTATCTCCATCGACGGTGTTGCAGTAGAGAGGGTCAGCAGCTTCAAGTTCCTCGGTGTGCACATCTCCGAGGACCTCACATGGTCCACGCACACCACACACGTGGTGAAAAGGGCCCAACAACGCCTGTATTTCCTCAGGCGTCTGAGGAAATTCAGCATGGGCCCCCGCATCCTGAGAACATTCTACAACGGCACCATTGAGAGTGTTCTTACAGGGTGGATCACCGCCCAGTACGGGAACTGCACCGCACTCGAGCGCAGAGCGCTTCAAAGGGTGGTGCGGACGGCCCAGTATATCATTGGAGGTGAGCTCCCCTCCCTCCTGGACATTTACAACCAGCGGTGCGTGGCCAAGGCCAAAATAATTATAAAAGACATTGCCCACCCCAGCCACGAACTGTACTCACTGTTACCGTCAGGCAGGCGATACCGCAGTATCAAGTGCCGTACAAATAGGCTTAGAGATAGCTTCCACAGTCAGGCCATCAGGCTGCTGAACAAGAAACATTGAAAATGGTCAAGAGGTTGAAGATGGATGATGAAGATGAAGTTGAGAAGCTCATCAGGAGGATCAAGTCAGAAGTCGCCAGCATACAAAAGCAGAGAGATTACGATCTGAGCGAATTCCGCTTTGCAAAGATTGCAGAAGACATGAGTGCAACCTTACTCTTTGTGTAAGAGCTTTTTTCTTACTAAGGCTGCACTCACCCTGTCACAATGTATCCAGCATCACATCAGTGGCACACGCAATCATACCACACTATGACTGGCCGTGAAGCTCTACCACAAGCACGGTAGCTATGAGCTGATCAACAACCTCAATGATCATGGCCTTGTAACCAACTATGATGAAGTTCTATGGTTCCGCAAATCTGCAGCTCAGTTTGTGTTGAAGAATAATGTAGATTATCACAAAAAGCTTGGCCTGACTACTGAGTTGGGGCCCATATTCAGCTGGGCAGACAACTTTGACCTCTACATTGCAAGTTTGAATGGAACCAGGAGCACACATTCCATGGTGTTGTTGTTGACACAACATCCAGCCAGCATTATCAAGACCAGGAACATTGGAGTGATGTAGCTGAAGATCCCGCAACTGAAGAAGTCTGAGGCAAGTTAGTTTGGACTCACTAACCAGTCTGTACAACTGGAGCACCACACTGGCCCCCCAAGTTGAAATCACCAGCACTTCCTGTGAAGGTTCTTTCTCCAGAAGAAGCGCACCAGGTTGCTGCCAGCTTGATACCAGGAAAGGAAAGGAAAAAAACGACATGATGCACGCTCTGATGTCATTCCTTGGCTGGATTGAACATTAATGAATGCTTCTGGCATGGAAGCACTGCTTGCAGTGGCATTTAGTGGCATTACCAACATTCTTAATGACAGATCCTGGTCAAATGCAATGTGTGCATATCGAATGCTTGTTGCTGTCCTCCTCCAAGATCTTCTGAAAGATAGACCACAGACAGATGCTGCTATCACAGAATATCTGGACAAGGCAGTGACCTACAGGCTCTGGGTGGATTGCCTGATTCATCCCACCTTCATTGCACTATGTTTCCTTTGTTCAGAGAGAGAGGGAGACTTCCTCCTACAGCAGCATTGCCTTGAGAGATGCTCCTGTACTTCTTTGCAGCTGGGCACCATAATTATACATCACCTGGTATCTCAGGATTGGAAAGAATCTTCCACATGAGGCCAAGCAGGACCTTTTATCTGGGGCTCAAGTCTGCCATCACTTTGACGGAGGAACTGCTGTACCTGCTGACCAAGGAAACATTAAACAAGGAAGGACAAGGTGGATTGAAAGGCATCTCAACCAATGAGGAGCAAGTTGCAGTGTGGATCGATTCCCGTCTGATTTGTTCCCAGAAACAAATCTTCTTTGTTTCTGGGAACAATCTGTCTGGGAAATGTTCTTTCCCAGACAGTGGAGGAAATGTACACAAGTCAGGACATGCCAGATAATCCAGAGGATGAAGATGGAAATGAGAAGCAGAGTAGATGGAAACATAAGGAGGAAGAATTTGGTTGGAATTTGGTTGCCTGAGGAAAGGTGACAAGTCTGTCCTAGTAAAGAAATTTGAGGTACCTGATGAAAATGCTCAAATTCCCAAAGTTGTCCTAGTTGATGCAAGTCAGCTGCTCTACCACATTGTCTGGCCTGTGGCTAGTACAATCGGGGACATTGCTTCAAGCATTAATGCACGCCTTGCCAATGACTATAGTGCAGATGGAGCTGATGAGACCCTCGTCATCTTTGACTGTTATAATGATGAGCCCAGTGCCAAAGATCATGAGAGGAGAAGACAAGCAGTTCAACTGCTTAGTGCAACTGAATACAAGCTTACACTCAACACACCCCATCCTGGTCGAGAAGCTGTGATGAAGAGCACATCAAACACAGCTATCGTGCCTTCTATGCACGTATGACCTCACCACTGATAAGATCCGGCTTGTGAACCACATGGACTTCATCGTCAAGCATGAGGAGGCTGATGTCACCCTCATTAGCTACATGCTGGAAGCAGCTAGAGCAGGAGCACCCACCATTTCTTCCGGCGCTGCGACGAGCGGCAGCAAGCAACAGTTGCTCCCTCTCCCCTCTTACTTTTTAGTTATTTATTCTTATATTATTGTTGTTTTTAGTATAGTTTTTCGTTAAGTAGTTGTGCAACCCTCAGCCAACTATGTTTAGGGAAGTTTTTGCCGTGTTTCTCATTCTGGGGACACTGTTACTGAACCGCGTCTCCGTCGCGGCTTAACATTACGGCGGAGCCATTGTCTACGTGCGGAGTCAGCTGTTGTCGCTACAACAGACCTCGCTGCTACGGGAGAGGCCCGACATCCCCGACCTCCCCGGGGAGCTGAGGAGGACGTACAGGGGACGCAAGGCTGGACGTAAACAGCGGGAGAGGAAGCGGAGATATAAACCATATCTCCCTTCCATCACCATGGGGAACGTGAGGTCGCTAGCGAACAAGATGGACGAGCTAGCGGGCCTGGTGAGGACCCAGCGGGTGTACCGGGAGAGCAGTGTGCTTTGTTTCACGGAGATGTGGCTCCACGAGGACACCCCGGACTCCAGTGTTACCGCGGACGGCTTTCTGACCGTCCGGGCGGACAGGACGCACCGGGAGAGTGGCAAGAGGAAAGGTGGGGGACTTGCTATTCTCGTTAACAACAAGTAGTGTAACCCTGGACATGTTACTGTGAAGGAACGTGTGTGTAGCCCGGACATTGAACTGCTGGCCGTGAGTCTGCGGCCGTACTATCTGCCGCGAGAGTTCTCCCACGTGCTTCTTGTTGTTGTTTACATTCCACCGTCGGCAAACGCGGCGCTCGCGTCTGACGTCATCCACTCCGTTGTCACGAGACTTCAGACACAGCACCCTGAAGCATTCATCGCGGTATCTGGGGACTTCAACCATGTGACTCTGGCTGCAACACTGCCCACCTTCAAGCCTTCACCCGTGACATCAAGGTCCTGCTCAATGAGAAGAAGAGAGCCTTCAGAGACGGGGATTGTTAATATGTTAATTGTTAATATGAATACTTATGAATACCTGTGAACTGCTGTATTTTTATGTTTGCGTACCTCAGTGTTATGCTATTGTCTGCTTCAACAAATGTACACCTTGTAAGTCGCTTTGGATAAAAGCGTCTGCCAAATGCCCTAAATGTAAATGGATAGGGAGCAGATGAGGCTGGTTCAGAGGGAGCTGAAGGAGAGGATCCAGCAGGGCAAAGACAACTATAGGAGGAAGCTGGAGCACAAACTTCAGCAGAACAACCTGAAGGATGTGTGGAGTGGCATGAGACAAATGTTGTCTTATATTGTATATGCACTATGCGACTATGCAATACCATTCAAATGAACTTACTCTGGGAAGTCTGTGATCCTTTTAGATTTTCTTCTTTATTTTACCTGATAAAAAGCTAATTATGCAAATTACGCAAATTGCCAACTCTTAGCTATAGATAGAAGTTTATAGGAAACAACATTTCTGGGTCCAAGAAATTTCCAGTAGACTGCTGGGTGTCTGCGGACCCCAGTTTGAGAACCCCTGCTATAAACAACACTATATACTACGTACTATATACTATACTAGATACTATAAACAACACTAGATACAAGATACAAGATATTTATTGGCCATTTGTAACAAGTACATTGGAATGCTTGATCCCCATTCACTCCCGCAGTATAAATCTCTAAAAACAATACCATAAAAATTATACATACAATAAAAATTAACAAAAACAGGACAGCAAAGTAACTGATAGATGGTATGAACAATATGTTGAATTGTGCACAAATATTTAAAAGCATGTTAAGTGCCAGTAGTGCAGCAGCATCATGAATACAGTGCAGTACAGTGCAGTTACTGTAATGAGTCAAGAAAGTCCAGCAAAGTATGACAGTGTAATGTTAATGACATGTTATGATAGTGGCAGCACTCCTAGCAGTCAGTAGGTCACTGGATAAAAACTATCCTTAAACCTGCCTTGTACGGATGCTGAGGAACCGGTGCCCAGGGTGGTTGTGGTCCTTTGTGATGGCCTTCTTCCGACATCTGGTCCTACAGATCTCCTCAATGCATGGACTATATACTATGTACTATATACTATAAACAACACTATATGCTACCTACTATATACAATACTATATGCTATAAATAACACTATATACTACCTACTACGTACTATACTATATACTATTAACAACCCTATAAACTACATACTATATACTATACTATGTACTATAAACAACACTATATACAATCTACTATATTCTATAAACAACACTATATACTATCTGCAATATACTAAATTATATACTATAAACAACACTATATACTACCTACTATATACTATACTATATACTATAAACAACACAATATACAACCTCCTATATACTATACTATATACTATAAACAACACTATATAATACCTACTATATACTATAAACAACACTATATAATACCTACTATATACTATATTATATACTATAAACAACACTATATACTACCTACTATATACTATAAACAACACTATATACTACCTACTATATACTATAAACAACACTATATAATACCTACTATATACTATAAACAACACTATATAATACCTACTATATACTATATTATATACTATAAACAACACTATTTACTACCTGCTACATACTATATTATATACTATAAACAACACTATATACTACCTACTACATACTATATTATATACTATAAACAACACTATATACTACCTACTACATACTATATTATATACTATAAACAACACTATAAACTACGTACAACATACTATAAATAACAATATCTACTATCTACTATATACTATACTATATACTATAATCAACACTATATACTATACTATATACTATACACAACACTATATACTACCTACTATATACTGAAAACAACACTATGTACTACCTACTATATACTATATACAACACTATATATTACCTATTATATACTAAACTATATAATATAAACAACACTATAAACTACCTACTATATACTGTACTGAATAGTATATAATAAATAACACTATATACTACCTACTATTTACTATACTATATAATATAAACAACACTATATACGACCTAATATATACTATAAACAACACTATATACTACACTATAAACTATAAACAACACTATATACTACCTACTATTTACTATACTATATAATATAAACAACACTATATACTACCTAATATATACTATAAACAACACTATATACTACACTATAAACTATAAACAACACTATATACTACCTACTATTTACTATACTATATAATATAAACAACACTATATACTACCTAATATATACTATAAACAACACTATATACTACACTATAAACTATAAACAACACTATATACTATACAAGTCAAGTCAGGTCAAGTTTATTGTCACTTCACAGTTTACACAAGTATAAAGCAGTGAGTGAAAATCTTATGTGCAAAACCCGACGACAGACAGCAGTTATAAAATAAGATAAAAATAGATAAAAAAAATAGAAAAGAATAAAGAAGTTAAAAAATAAAAAAACTTTTTATAAAAAGAGCAATATGTATATATAAATCAATGTAATAAGTTATATGCTATACGCCCTTGTTCAGCAGCCTGATGGCCTGACTGTGGAAGCTATCTCTAAGCCTATTTGTACGACACTTGATACTGCGGTATCGCCTGCCTGACGGTAACAGTGAGTACAGTTCGTGGCTGGGGTGGGCAATGTCATTTATGATGCAATACTTTATACTATAAACAACACTATATACTATACTACTTACTATTAACTATACAATTTACTATAAAAAAACACTATATACTTCCTACTATGTACTATACTGTATAGAATACTATAAACAATGCTATATACTATGAACAACACTATATACTACCTCCTATATAATATAAACAACACTATATAATACCTACTAAATACTATATAATATACTATAAACAACACTTTATTCTATCTACTATATTCTATTAACAACACTATATACTACCTACTACATACTATACTATATACTACAGTGGCGAACCGTGTCTATCACAACTGGACCTTCTGTAGAACACCCCCCCGGTTCTAGTCAGACGGACGTCACGGAGGCAGTCACTTTATGCCTTATCTCATTTAGGCAGATAAGATTGTCGCAGCCAATTTACAAGTTGACCATAGTTGGTAAAGCACTGTCCATATAGTGAAGAAACAGCACAACACAGACCACCACACACAGGCTATCGATGAAAGGGACGGTCTAAAACAATATGTGAAAAGGCTTAACGTAACTTAAAGTTCCAAAACAGCGATCAATAATCACCAAATGTCTCTGGCATATGTCTTGTCATTAGCACTTTCACCTGTCAAAACATCAAAACCTAAATCCTACTATTACGGAAGTTATGTTACATTAAGTGTTTTCCTCTCATAAAGCTGCGTTAAGACTTTTCCTTACTGGCTCAATAAAGAGGAAAACACTTAATGTCACATAACGTTCATAATGGGAGGATTTAAGTTGAGATATTTTGACAGGTGTGTGCTAATGACAAGACATATGCCAGAGACATTTGGTGATTATTGATTGCGGTTTTGTAACTCTTAGTTACGTTAAGTCTTTTCACGTTAAGCAATGCAAAGAAAGATCAAGTCGAAACTCTCAATTTAAATGCACAACAATGCTTAACAAACTCAAGACAGCCATTAACTAATCATTCAACAAGTGTGTGAAAACAAAATGCAACAACCAGCTCAACGAGACGCAACACTGAGACAAAACCAGCAAAGACAAATGAGTCTCACTCACCAATGATGTTCACTTAAAGACTAAATCCTTTCTCCTGTCCTTCTGGATGAATGTTTCGATAACCCGGTCATAAAGCTGATCACTGCTTTTCAGATCCAAAAGAAGTTGCCTTTCAATAGCTTCAGAAGCTAATGCAGTGAGTCTGGATTGTCCTGTTCTGTTCCTCCATATGTTTTTATAATATTCAAATGTCCTTTCCACAGATGCAGTGGTGACGGGGATCGTTAAAACTTTTTTATAATGTCCATCTTTTCACTGAATGGTCGTCTTGTAAAGGGTACTAACAACAATTCCGTAACAACATCATCTTCACCTGTTGCCATTTCAACGTAAAAAACCTATGTAGAAAAAAACAATGTAGCACTACGCTAGATCCTCTGTCTCGAGCCAGTGAACCTTCTAGCACACTATGGACCTGTGGGGAAATCTGAAAGAATACGCCCATTGTCTACAAATCACTATATGATTGGTCGATCAAATTGTCAATCCAAACGTACGCTCTCATTCAGTCTAAGGGCCAAAGCAATCTGGAATACTTTGGTTGAAGGATATTCTTCCCAGCAACCTAGAAAAATATCTGATTGGTTGCATTGTTTTTCCAACACAAAACCACTCAAATGCGTAGTGCATGGACCGAGAAAGACAAACGAGTTCCGGATCCGGACTGAACTGCAAATAAAACCGTTTATAATAGTTTGTAATAAGTTAGTTTATTTTCTTGTGTCTGACGCGTTGTGAGAATGACGTGAATATATATTAACTTGTGTGCGCGAGCGTGACACGCATTACAGTTCGCAAGTTACCTCAAGTTAACTTTCGGTAACTTGAGGCACTTACTTCCGTGAAAGTGAAAGTCTAATGCTCCCATTGGTTGCATTGAGGTTGCGAGGTTTCCCCCCAATCAGAAGCGCAGCATCATTGTTATGAAAATTTGTTGTCACTTGCACCTGCACACGTTATTGCGAATGCTGGCATCATGTCGTTTTTTAGATTTTGGGCATCAAGTCCCCAAAGCAAAGGAAAGTTGATCAAAATAACCGAGAATTCAAAGAAGAATGGACAGAGAAACGCCACTATGAATCACAGCAAAGGGTTACATTACATTACAGTCCTTTAGCAGCTTTTATCCAAAGCGACTTACAATAGTGTTTCAACAAAGGAAGGTAAGAGAACAACTCGTCACCAGAAGTCAAAAGTGCATTTAATTCCTAACAAGTCTCCAATAACTGAACCAGAGCTCAGGTAGAAGTACAATAATTCAGGCAAAAGTGTAAGGGAAAAAATACAATAAGTTGGCAAACAATATGCAACAATATCTAGAACAATATCTACCTATCTATAATATGTAATCTACTTAGATAATTGACTTAGCGCTACGAGGAAGGATCCGGGAAGTGTGTCCTGAAGAGATGGGTTTTCAGCCTGCGGCGGAAGATGGGCAGTGACTCTGCAGTCGTGACATCCGTGAGGAGTTTGTTCCACCAAATTGGGGCCACAGGACGGAGAAGAGCCGTGACCGTAGATCAGCCACACAGGCCCTTAAGTGAGGGGGCAAGCAGACGGCCCGAAGAAGCCGAGCGAAGTGCACGGGTTGGGATGTTGGGCTTGACCATTGCCTGGAGGTAGGATGGAGCAGTACCTTTTACTGCCTTGTAGGCTAGCACCAAGGTCTTGAACTGGATGGAGCAGCTACAGGTAGCCAGTGTAGAGTCCGAAGGAGGGTAGATGTGTGGGAGTACTTGGGGTGGTTGATGGCTGATGGCAAATGCCCCAGCAAGGAGGGAGTTGCAGTAGTCCATCCCGGAGATGACAAGAGTTTGGGTGAGCACCTGCGCAGCCTTTTCAGTGAGAAAAGGCCGAACCCTCCTGATGTTGCAGAGGAGGAATCTGCAGGAGCGTGTCACTGATGCAATGTTTGCCGAGAACGACAGTTCATCCAGGGTCACACCCAGATCCCTTGCGGTCCGAGTAGGTGTCATCACTGCATCATCAATGGTGACGGGAAGAACACAGTCTGGACAGTCTTGTCCAGGTTGAGCTTTAGGTGGTGCATCGACATCCACTTTGAGATGTCTGCTAAGCACGCAGCTATGCGTGTTTCCACTTGTGTGTCCGAGGGGGGACCAGTTGGGTGTTGTCAGCATAGCAGTGGTAGGATAAGTCATGGAAGTGGATAACAGGACCAAGGGACGTTGTGTAGAGGGAGAAGAGAAGAGGACCCAGGACCGATCCTTGTGGAATCCCAGTAATCAGTCAGCGTGGTTCTGACACAGACCCTTCCAGTGCCACCTGGTAGGAGATACCCGTCAGGTAGGATGCAAACAAGGAGAGAACAGAGCCCAAGACACCCATCCCCTCAAGGGTGGAGAGGAGAATCTGGTGGTTCACAGTGTCAAATTTGATGAATCAACTGACAACGCCCAGCTACGCATCTTCGTTAGGTTAAAGTAAAGCAAAGGGAACGTTTTGTGAGGTCATATTAGGCCTCAAACCCCTCTATGGCCGCTGAATGAAATGGGAATTGACCTCAAGACTGTGGTGTCCATTGCAACTGATGGAGCTCCAGCTGTGACTGGGAGAGAGAAGATGGCTGTTCAGCACATGAAAGAGCACCATCCAGACCTGCTGTCATACCACTGCATCATTCACCAGTCAGTGCTGTGTGCCAATCTTGGAAAATAATAATCAGATGTCATGGAGACAATTATGAAGCTAGTGAACTAGCCTCCTCAGCACTTCAGCACTGCCTTTTGCGTGTATTTCTGACAAAGGTAAGTTTATGACTCTTGGTGTCGTTGCATGATGGCGTCATCTGTATTAAACAGACTGAGGTTTACTCTTATTTTGCTGTGTGAGTAGTTAACATTTGGCTAAATTATTTTGAGTTCATAGTAAAGAAAGGTGTGTGTGTCATTTTCTCTCACTCACTCACTCACACCAGGTCAGTGCAGCTTATGATGACATTCTGAAAATATGAAGTGTGTGGCCTTTTGATGGATGTGAAATCTCATCTAAATGAGCTCAACTCCAAGGCCAAGGCAACAGTCTGTGACCTGATGTCAGCAATACCTTCCTTCCAAAGAAAGTTGGAGATCCTCAGGAGTGACATAACAGAGTCACAACAATTTTCCAAAATCGTTTTGATGATTTCAGTCTGGGTAAGCAAGTCTTGCTTACCCAGATCTCCATTTCTGGTGAAGAATGTTCAAGAATTCTCAAGAGGGGCGGCAGTATAGCTCAGGAGGTAGAGCGTCCCCGGCTCCTCCTAGCAAAAACTGTCGAGGTGTTCTTGAGGAAGACCCTAACCCTAACTGCTCCCCTCTGTATAAATAGCTGCCTACTGCTCCTAATACTAGGATGGGTTAAAAGCAGAAAACACATTTTACTGTATGTTTACATGTGACCAATAAAGAGGATTCAATCCTCCAGATTTGTGTTGTTGTTTTTTTTAAGAGAGGCACAGAGCATCTTCCTGTGGGCAAATGTTTCATCTCTGCAAACCAAGCTGATAGATCTCCAGGAGAATGTTTCTCTGAAGGATGTGGACTGTGACCCTGTGACATCCTGGACAAAGATGGCTACTGCAGCAAATTTCCCCCACCTTCAAAAGGTGGTCATTTGGTTATCATGTTTGGTTCCACATATTGCTGTGAGTGGATTTTCCACGATGAACATTATGAAAACACATATCGCAAATGAACACTTGGGTCAGTGAGGTTCAAGACATTGGCTACAGGCAAACAGGCCATTTCTCCCACTACAAGCCACCATACTGTACTGTTGAATGTGTGTGTATATGTTATGGATGTTGATTTATGTCATGCACTTTACTGACATTGTTCCGGACCCTTGAGCTTTAATAAAATTCACAAGTGGACCTTTAATAAAAAAGTTTGAGTACCCCTGCTATATACTATCTACTATATTCTATTAACAACACTTTATACAACCTACGATATACTATAAACAACACTATATACTACCTACTATATACTATACCATATACTAGAAACAACACTATATACTACCTTCTATATACTATACTATATACCAGTGGTGAAGCGTCAGGGCCTTCAAGGTATTCAGAGAAGACCCTGGAACTCTCAGATGAAACAAAAAAAAATGTAATTAATTGTATTAATAAAATGTAATCAAATTTAATCAAATTGAAATAAAATGAATAACTGAGAATGGTATCTGTGTTGTTATCTGTTATATTACCGTGTTACGTTGATTTCTTTGTCTTTCCTGGTCCATGCACGACGCATTTGAGTGGTTTTGTGTTGGAAAAACAATGCAACCAATCAGATATTTTTCTAGGTTGCTGGGAAGAATATCCTTCAATCAAAGTATTCCCGATGACTTTGGCCCTTAGACTGAATGAGAGCGTACGTTTAGATTGACAATTTGACCAATCATATAGTGATTTGTAGCCAATGGGAGTATTCTTTCAGATGTCCCCACAGCTCAATAGGGAGCTAGAAGGTCTACTGGCTGGAGCCAGAGGGGATCTAGCGTAGTGCTACGTTGTTTCTACGTAGGATTTTACGTCAAAATGGCGAAGGCGAAGATGGTGGGCTGTTACTTCACTACATGGACACTGCTTTACCAACTATGGTACACTTGGAAATTGGCTGCGACAATCTTATCTGCCTTAAATGAGATAAGGCGTAAAGTGATCAGTCTGACTAGAACAACGGAATTTAAGGTGAGTGACAAATAAAGGAATTCTGATTCCCACAGATTCACCATCGCGATTACCCCCCCCCCCCCCCCGCCCCCCCTCCGTTGGACTTCACGATGTTCGCAATCTTGAGGGGGTCTGTTATGTTGGGGGTCGCGGGCTGAAAAGTTGGGGAACCCCTGGTCTACAGAAGGTCCAGTTGTGATAGACACGCTTCGCCACTGATATATACTATAAACAACACTATATACTTCCTACTATGTACTATACTGTATATAATACTATAAACAACGCTATATACTACCTACTATATACAATACTATATACTATAAACAACACTATATACTACCTACTGTATACTATAAACATAACTATATACTACCTACTATATACTATACTGAATAGTATATAATAAACAACACTATATACTACCTACTATTTACTATACTATATACTATAAACAACACTATATACTACCTACTATTTACTATACTATATACTATAAACAACACTATATACTACCTACTATTTACTATACTATATACTATAAACAACACTATATACTACCTACTATTTACTATACTATATACTATAAACAACACTATATACTACCTAATATATATTATAAACAACACTATATACTATACTTTATACTATAAACAACACTATATACTATACTACCTACTATATACTATTTACTACTATATACTATATACTACTTTATACTTAAACAAGAGCGGTTAACCCCCCCGGTTTGATATGTACTTAGTAAAGTTTCTATTGAGGTATTTTTTTTAAATGGGTTTAAAAAACTCACTCAGCACGATGGGAATGATGCTGATGCCAGCGATGGCAAGGCCCGTCAGGCCCCGCAGTACCACGAACGCCGGGTACGACCGGCACAAGGAGCTGGCGCTGGCGAAGGCAAGCGTGGCCAGGTAGGAGGCCAGGAGCACCCTCCTGCGACCGAACCTGATCCAGGATCAAAGATCATCATCATCATCGTCATCGCCCCCGACCCCGCCCCACCCCGACCAGACAAGAATCAAACATAAAACATTTTTTTTAAAGATTTGTATTCGAGATTATTATTATTATGACTTAATATTATATGACTGAAACAAATCAGAATGTAAACAAAACATATATATATATATATTGTAGCGGTCCGGTAATGGGTTGCTGTGTGTCAGTCAGCTGTCCCCTGTCTCTCAGCCAATTACAGAAGGAGCCCGACAGCACAGCCGGGGGAGTCAGGCTCTTCTCCCTCCTGAAGCAGATGACAGCACATGCTTGGAGCCTGTCGTTGCAGTGGGCCACGCTGGCGGTGGGGATTCCTGCTATGTCCCTGTCACTGTGGAAGGGGTGCCCTGCACTGCACTGGTGGATACAGGCTCAACAGTAACCCTGCTGAAAGCAGATGTGTTGCCCATTGGAACCTAGTTGGGGCCAACTGCGGTGCATCTGCGCACAGTAACGGGAGAGCTGGCACCTATGAAAGGCATGCTGACTGACTGTCTGTCGGGGGAGTTACAGTGTGTCACGCGGTGTGGATAGCAGCAATGCACGACCCGTGTATTCTGGGTTTGGACTTCTTGAGGGCAACGGGTTGTAACTTGGATCTACAAGCAGGCACAGTGAGTTTCCACAGGGGGCCTGTGATCACTATGACCCGCATCAACAACCCTGCTGAGCCTCCTGGGAGGCTCCTGGCCCGCAACACACTCAGTGAGCACCCTAGAAACTGTTGTAACCAATCCCCCTCCCTTATCCCTGGCAAAACCCACAGCAGTTTCGCAATGAGTGAGGAGGAGGTTGGCCAAACTCATATAGTCACTAACACAAAATCGTTACACCTCCCCCTGGCCCATCAGCAGGCTTGTAACGATGTAGTGCAGTGCATGCTGAAAGCAGACATCATCGAGCCCTCCGACGGTCGCGGACTGACCCAATCCTCGCAACAAGAAGCAGCTGAAGAGTTTCTTGGGCCTGGCCTCGTACTACAGAAGGTTTGTACAGGGTTTTTCATGCACTGCTGCACACCTGTTCCAACTGCTACAGAAGGACAGTGACTATGGTTGGACTGAACAATGTCAAGGAGCGTTTGAGTGAGACCCCGGTTCTCACTCCAGCCGACCCCACCCTGCTTTTCACCCTGGACACGGACACAAGCGGTGTGGGTGTAGGAGGAGTGCTTTCCCAGACAACACCAGAGGGAGAGAGGGTGGTGGCGTACTTCAGCCGGGCGTTCAACAAAGTGGAGCGGCGATACTGCGTCACACGCAGAGAACTCTTGTCAATCAGACATTTCAAAAAATTCCTGTGTGGCCAGCCTTTCATTGTGAGGACTGACCACTCACTGCACTACAGTGGCTCATGACTTTTATGGAGCCAGAAGGGCAGGTCACCCGATGGTTAGAAGAGCTCCAAGCTCTCGAGTTTAAAGTGGAGCACAGGGCTGGGGTGCATCACACCAATGCAGAAGCTATCTCCAGTCGCCCGTGGGCCGTCGACGGATGCCGCTACTGTGAGCGGAGAGAGACACATGAAAAAGAGCTGCTGGAGGAGGACACCGTCTGTGCTGCAGTTCGACAAGTAGAAGAGTTAATTTGCTGGGAGCTCCAGACAGTGGTCTTGGCAGAGTGGAGCAACAGCAACAGCTGGCCACAGACCTACAGACTGCACTGCAGTGGGTGGAAGTGGCAGTGTTCTCCAAAGCAACCAAGGGGCTCAGTTTGAGGCTCTGCGTCTGTTTCACGGCTTACTGCTGTGCGCGTGGAAGGAGCCAGCAACGGGGGAGAAGAGATGGCAGGTGGTGGTCCCAAAGGGTCTGCAAGATGTGGCATGGAACGGCTGGTTCTGGGCACTTAGGCGTCACTAACTCTCCGCCGCCTTCGCCAGAGTTTCTACTGGGGGAGGAATGTTGAAGACTGTTGTCGCCGCTGTGACCCCTGTATGGCTTGTAAGGGTCTGGTCGTTCCCATGCACTGCTTCAACAGTTTCCTGTGGGGGTCGCGATGGAGAGAGTAGCAGTTGTGGTGGGGCCGCTTGGTCAAACAAGGGTAACCGCTACATCCTCACCGCCATAGACTACTGCACCAGATGGCCAGAGGTGTGTGCCCTCCCTGATCAGGAGGCAGAAACAGTCCCAGACGCCCTGGTCGGGGGCATCAGTTCAGCCGGTTTGGAGTGCCGGAGACCCTGCATAGTGACCAGGGGAGGAACTTTGAGTTTGCCTCCATGTGCACACAACTGGGCATGCACAAAACCCGCACCTCCCCCTTGCGGCCTCAGAGCAACGGATTAGTCTAGAGATTTCACCGCACCATGGGCCAGCAGCTGGCCATCCTCACGTTTCAGCACCAGCATGACTGGGATGATCATCTGCGCCTGGTGTTCATGGCAAGTCGCTCTGCAGTTCAGGAGTCCTCGACCTGTTCACATGCCCTCCTCATGCTAGGGAGGGAGCTCCGCACCCCAGCTGTCAGATTCCCTAGACACTATCCCTGGGCCTGAGTATGCCAGGAGACTTCAGGACCGCCTTGATTCAGCTCACACTTTTGCCCGAGGCCAGCAGCAAAGTGCTGGCGTAAGACAGAAACGGAACTATGACACTAGGACAAAAGGGCAGCACTTCAAGGCTGGGGAGCTGGTCTGGATCTACAGCCCCCAACGGAAAAAGGGCCGGTGCCCGAAGCTTGAAAGCCAGTGGGTGGGTCCCTGCAGAGTACTGGAGAGGCTGGGGGAAGTTGTCTACAGGGTGCAGCTGCCACCCAAGGGGAGAAAGGTTGTGCTCCACAGAGACAGTGCCCCTTACAGAGGAGTCGCTTGACCACATGAACAAAGGACCCCGGGGCCTTTGTCTACAGCTCCCCCCTCGACACCCCCACCCAAGTCCCCAGGCCGTCAGAGCAGTGGCCCCCCATCAGCGGTTCAGAGACTTTGTGTGTTAGGTGAGAAGAGTTAGGGTTAGTAGTGAAACCCCTCGGTTCCTCTAGAGGGCAAGAATGTGCCCTGGTCTCACTGGTAGTGAGATTTTCCTAGTTTAACATCTGTTTTTGTAAAAACATTATAATAATAAAATAAAAAGCAGTTTGTTGCACTTTATCTCTGTTTTGATGTGGTGTTTAGTTGTCGTGCCTGGAAGTTTTTTTTGTTCCTCGTGGGCAAGGAACTTTGTGGTGGGGGGGTAGTGTAGCGACGCGGTAACGGGTTGCTGTGTGTCAGTCAGCCGTCCCCTGTCACTCAGCCAATCACAGAGCTGCACAGTCGTGTGCGGGGCTGTGATTGGCTGAGCAGAGGGGGATGGCTGGCTGGTGTGTGACGTTGAACCTGCGGCGTGCCTGCGTGATTTATGTGTGTTAATAAAGTTGGTCATTCAACCTGTGTTCTGAAACCTGCGTGCAACGTTCTACTAATAACAAGTAAATAAAATAACTGAGCAAGTCAGTCCTGCCTCTTTTTTGTGGAATGTGCCTTTTTGTGGAACATTACAATATATATATCTATATATAGATATATATATAGATATATATATATATATATATGTATGCATATATAGATTTTGTTACTGGATTCGGTTCAAAAACATACATTTCTGCTTAATTGTATGTGACTAACCAATCATAATGAAAACAAAACATACATAAATAAATAAAATGAATAATACATATATAAATATAATAACTGGATTCAGTTCAATAACATACATTTCTACTTTGTACATTATATATAATAAATCTATATGTAAATTGTAATATATATATATATATATATACAGTACATCATATATATTACTGTTTATCATTTCTGGATTTAAGTCAGTAAAAGTCTAAATCCAAATCCAAATGTTAAATTTACAGATCCAAATTTGTGCATTCATTCACATGAAGAAAAAAATTCTCATTCTGTTTGTAATTCATAAGTTAGGTTGCGCATTTATTTTAAATATATATAATTAATGTATATTAATGTCTGTGAAGGTTCAAGGCAAATACAGTAATATACATCTCCCCAAAATACCCCGTTAATTCCAGTTAATTCCTGTTCATTCCAATATATATTCCCCATTCATTCCCCCATGACAAGTTTCCAACTTTAGAAAAATTACTGGAATTTTGCAACCATAAATACAGTAGTATTAATGCCAAAATTCCCAGTTTATTCCCGTTTTTTCCCATTCAGTCCCACATATATTCCCCATTCATTCCCCAATGGAATGTTTAACATTTTAGAAAAAATCCCGGAATTTTGAAACCCCTACAGTAGTATGAATGACCCCATTTCCCAGCTTATTCCTGATCATTCACACTATGGAATGTGTCCAAAAAACTGTAATTTTTTTCAAACCCTTAGTTCTGCACAGGGGGAACGAGGCAGAAGGTCATCTCATGACCGTGGATTTTTACCGGTCGCTCAGGAAGCCGAACAGTGGAGCTCCACACATCACTCCTATGAAGAAGATGGTGGCGGTGGCTTTGTCCAGACCCTTCCTGCTGCACACCAGGTCCCACTGAGGACGAGGACCATGACGAAGACAAGACCCCCCCCAGACAGACAGACAGACAGACAGACAGACAGACAGACAGACAGACAGACAGACAGACAGACAGACAACCCACAACAACACAAGGATCAATTAATTGACGGGTCGGACAACAAACTTCACTCCATTTCCCAAAAATTGCAAGGAAGAGATGTTTTTTCTCTGTGATTACCTACCTAATGACGGTTGGGGGACATGTCCAAAGTGTCCCCCATCAGTGGGGACATGTCCCCCCCAGCGGCAGATGACAGCCAGAAATTGCCCCTTTGGAGTCATGTCCCCAGTGGAAATTACAACTATTATGTCCCCAGCATTATCTGCCTATAGGGACATGTCCTCAGCCTTCCCCACCAATAGGTGAAATTTCAACCTTTTTTTTTTATGTCCCTAGCATTCCCCACCCAGCGTTTTCAGTGAAAATGACACCTTTTGTGGGGACATTATTGGAAATTACCTATTACCTATTCAGGGGGACATGTCCCTACCAATGTTCCCCTAGTGGAAATTACACCAATTATAGGGGTCCCCAGTGGTCCCACCAATAGGGACATGTCCCCAGCGTTCCCCACCTAAAGGGACATAGACCTAGATTTCCCCCCAGTGAAAATTATACCTTAATATATGGGGGGATATGTCCCCAGTGTCCCCCACCAGTGTCCTCCCCAGAGTGGAAAGACACCCACACTCACCTCGGTGACAATGGTGCTCCGGAAGGTGCTGTTTTCGTACACCCACCCACGCTTGCACTGGACCACCGGCAGGTCCTGGGTGGAGGTGGTGTTGGACTTGTTGTGGGGGGACGAGGACTTGGACTTGTTGGACAGCAGCTGGTACTGCGGCTCCAAATACACCAGGCAAGGGTCCGGGCTACCGTCCTGCCTCCGGGGCGCACCCACCGTCTGCCGCTGATCCAGCGTCAGGTTCTGAAAGGTCCCCAGGTGGTCCAGGGAAACTAGGGGGTCTAGGTCCAGGGAGAAGGGGTCCAGGAGGTCCAGGGCACAGTGGTGTGCCGGCACAACGGCCATGAAGTTGTTCAGCAGGAAGTGGCATGGCAAGGAGAGGCGGGAGATGGCCTGGATCAGCACCAGGACCACCTGGAATCTGCCAAAGCCGCCGATCTCCGAGAGGACGTGGTCAAACTTCATGTCTTTCGAGGAAGGACAGAGGGACAGAGGGACAGAGACGGTGGAGCTCTCCCGCTGTTGGCCCAGACGATTATATATATATATATATAGAGAGAGAGAGGCCTCCCCCCACCCAGGAGGTCTGTCAAGTCCACGGGTTAATCTAGATACACATTGACCGACTTTTCCAAGGTCCAATTGTTAATCATAACCGGAGACGAACGTGGCATTAGAACAGTGGTCTTTGAGCAGTGAATTGTGGGTCCTGGTCTTGGACTCTCTCCCTCCCTGAGGAGCCCCCTAGGGCCCCCTCCTGCAGCCCCCCACTGCAGGAGGTCCAGGTACAGGTTGTCCGCAAACAAAACAGGATTCATGGCAGAAACCGAATTCCAAGTTTCACCCAAATTTTCGAAGACCTTTTTAGTCAAGTGTTTGGTCCACCATAGGAAGGGGAGAGTCCGACCCGGGTCCTGTACGGGATAAGACCCCTGGTACTACACACAGTACTTCACACAGTACTTACTAGTACTACACACAATACTACTATTACTACACACAATACTACTAGAAGGATACAGTCATAGATAGACCCGGGTTCCAGGGTTGAAGACCCCCTGGTAGACACACAGTACTACTAGTACTAACACACAGTACTTACTAGTACTACACACAGTACTACTAGTAGTATACAGTCATAGATAAACCCGGGGTTGAAGGTTAAAGACCCCCTGGTATACACACAGTACTACGAGTACTACACACAGTATTACTAGTACTACACACAGTATTACTAGTACTACACACAGTATTACTAGTACTACACACAAAGTATTAACAGTTTGAGCCTGATTAATGTAGACATGGCGTATCATCATCATATAGGTATATTAAGAAGTGAATAAGGCATTACAATAATATAGATGTTATAATGCCTTCGTAGTACTGTGTGAAGTAAGTGATATAAACAGTGATGTCACAATGTTTTTTTCCGTGGATTAACAGTGACTAGAGGGTTAAGGGTTCGGGGTTAGGTTGTATGGGATTAGTGACACTACTGTCTGTTTGCTGTCTGTCTTTCACAGGAACCCATGGTCAATCTGTAAGCCAAGGAAGAGGGTTTTTTTCCCCTTTGGCGGTCCAAATTTTCCAACGATCATTTACTGAATGTACCTTTTCAAAAGTCCAAAGTGAAACCATCATGATTCAGGTTAGGCTAGGTGTTGCAGAAGGGGTGTGGAAAGTTTCCCTGGGAAATTGTCTAGGAAATTTGACAAGAGAGAGAGAGAGAGAGAGAGAGAGAGAGAGAGAGAGAGAGAGAGAGAGAGAGAGAGAGAGAGAGAGGGTGTGCCAGTTTTCTTCAGAAGGAGGGAGGAGGAGGGAGAAGCACCTCCCTATTCCTCCCTCTTCTTCCTCTTTGCTGCTGCTACCGTCGTCTCCTGGAGATTGAGGTCCCTGGGTTGTTGTGTTGGTGTTGGTTTGGGTTGCAGCAGCAGGAGCAGGAGGGGGGATCGCTGATCCAGGCAGGACCTCCCTCCTCGGGACACGCCACAGGCAGGCAGGTAAGGCAGGCAGGTAAGACCCTCTCCCTGGAATCTCTCCCTAGACTCTCTCCCCTCTCTCTCACTGAGTGAGGGGTCTTCTCTCTCTTGGTTCCCGGATGTGGTTTGTGTCAGGTTTTTTTTAAAGGTGCTTAAAATATACTATTTTGTGCCATACAATTCAGTGGGGAAAAAAATACTTTTTAAAAGGTACTTTTAAAGCGTCAAACCTTTGAGGGGTTTGTTTACCTTAATTTCCCCCCCCAATGAAATAATTCTTGGAGAAAATTGCTTATCTGCCACAATAAAGAATGAAAAAAAAGAGTCCCAATGTTCCAAGAGAATGTTCCAAATTTCGTTTTCAAAGTTTTCAAAGTTTTCAAGGTTCAAGAGGATTTTTTATTTGGCGAAATGTGCAACCGGTACCAATGGGCTTGAATGCCAACCCCCCAGGAACCCAGGACCCGGGACCTGGGACTAGAATAACACAGCACAGGGGGA
>CM051003.1:13703137-13863137 GCA_027704905.1 Muraenolepis orangiensis
CTCCCCTCTCTCTCTCTCTCTCTCTCCTGGATCCCCCCCTCTCTCACTCTCTCTCTCACTCTCTCTCTCTCTCTCTCTCTCTCTCTCTCTCTCTCTCTCTCTCTCTCTCTCTCTCTCTCTCTCTCTCTCTCTCTCTCTCTCTCTCTCTCTCTCTCTCTCTCTCTCCTCTCTCTCTCTCTCTCTCCTGGACCCCCCCACCCCCTCTCTCTCTCTCTCTCCTGGACCCCCCCCCCCTCTCTCTCTCTCTCTCCTGGATCCCCCCCTCTCTCTCTCTCTCCTGGTCCCCCCCCCCTTCTCTCTCTCTCTCCTGGATCCCCCCCTCTCTCTCTCTCTCTCTCTCTCTCTCTCTCTCTCTCTCTCTCTCTCTCTCTCTCTCTCTCTCTCTCTCTCTCTCTCTCTCTCTCTCTCTCTCTCTCTCTCTCTCTCTCTCTCTCTCTCTCTCTCTCTCTCCTGGACCCCCCCCCCCCCCTCTCTCTCTCTCTCTCTCTCCTGGACCCCCCCCCCACTTTCTCTCTCTCTCCTGGACCCCCCCCCCCTCTCTCTCTCTCTCTCCTGGATCCCCCCCTCTCTCTCTCTCCTGGTCCCCTGACCCCTCTCTTGGACTGGGGTGTAACTCAATCACGGTCTTTTAATAGGCCAGGTTCCCCTTGCGTCAGCCATGAGGCACAATAAAGAATCTACTGAATGAAATTGTTCCTGACAGTATTTCTAAGATGTTTTTAGGGTTATTATTAGGATGATTATGATTATTATTCAAGATTCAAAGATTCAAGAAAGATTCAAAGAATGATACACGGTCACATGATACACATACACATAGGATAATGCAGTGAAGTTAGAGTGGCAGTTGCAGTATAGAAAGAACTGCAATATATATATATATATAATTAAAAAAAAATTTGGACAATATTTGTATAATATACATACAAATATATACAAAAATAAGTAAATAAATACATATATAAATGATACATTATGGTTGCTATTATTACCACTTTTATTGATCATGGTTATTAATGTAATTATTATGTACAACTAATATTAATATAAATTAATATTGATATTAATATATTCATATTATTATCAATATTAATATCAATATTTAAGTTCAACATTACTGTTATCATCAATATTATTATTCATCTTAATATTTAATATTATATGATAACGGTATATGATACTTGATATAGAGTTATATTATGGTTATTTATATGACCCAATCTATCTCTCTCTCTCCCTCCCTCTCTCTGTCTGTGTTAAGGTCAGGTCACATGGATTGAAAGTGAACCACAGAGAAGATCTGAAGGAGACTCTCAATCATCAATTCCTAAATATATAAAAGGTTCCCCTCACTGTTCCAGCAAAGGGTCTTCGAGTACACTGGGCCTGGTCCAGCCAAGGGACAGACAGGGACCAACCAGCTGGTCCCAGAGAACCAGGTAGTTTTTTTTGGAACCGTAGGGAAGGGAGATCTTGACTCTGCAACTGTAATGGTAAAAGCGAAAGCCATTCTTCCGAAAGAGCAAGATTGCAAGGTTTCTTGTTCTCTCCCCGCCCAGGGAGCACCACGGTGAACTTCGGGAACTGGGACCCGGGGGACCCGGGTTTAAAGAGATGCAGGAAGAGATGCTGGAAGGGCTGGAAGGACTGTCTCTGGGCACCAGAGGCAAAGGGGTCCTGATGTTTGCCCAGCGGCGCCGGAGGAGGCAGTTTTTCCAGAAGCTTGACCAGATTGTGCCGAAGGAACTATCAGAGCTACCAGAACCAGAAGAGGACTGGTACCACGTGCAGTCCCCCACCCCCTTGCAGACCGATGAGTCTGGGAAGATCCTCTCACAGGAAGACTACGCCCCCACCCCCCCAGTGGCCACGGACTGGATCCCTGGGCATGGGCCTCGGGCCTTGGTGCCCAACCGGACAGCCAAACCGTTTGGCTCGATCAATAGTGGAACTATGTTGAGTGTCACCGCCATCGTACCGTCGAGCGTGAAGAAACGTGAACCGAGGTTCAAGGTGCCCGTGCCCGTGGCCGTCAGCCGCGCCGGCTCGCAGGTGTGGACCCCGCCCCCGCCCTTTCCCACACCCTTTCCCCCCCTCATCCTCACCTCCAGGGGAGGGAGAGGGGGAGGAGGAGGGGGGGACCACCACCATGAGGACGACAAAGAAGAATTCATCGCCTCCCGCGACCAGCGCATATCGGTGCCGGCCAAACAGACGGCTGTCCTCCCGGAGTCCAAGAAAAAGAAGAATAGGCTCCTCCCAATGGGTAAGCAGGTGTCAGGGTCGTCGGATCATTGGCTAGACCGCTGCGGGTGGGAGGTGGGAGGAGACGGGAGGAGGTCCGACACCGAACCCGAACCGGAGGAGGAGGATTTCTTCAGCCTGGGCGCAGAGGCCTGCAACTTCATGCATCCAAGCAGTGCCGCTGCCACGAGGCTCAAGATCCCGCCTCCAGTGGCGCCCAAACCCAGGGTCCCGAACCCTAACCCTGACCCTGATCGCCAGCAGTGCATTCCCCCGTCGGAGTTCTCTCGCCTCCCGCCAGGTAGTCTCGGAGACCGGAGTCCTGCCGTAGGACCAGAGTGTCCGGAAAGGATCGGTTCCCCTGGATGTAATTGGCTCCAGACCCCCGGGAAAAGCCGGAGTCAGTCGCTTGTGGGTATCGAGGCTGCGGGTCCGACTGCCCCAAGGGGGGGGGGAGAAGGTCCCTCTCCAGGTATAGGCCATTCAGGTGCGGCACTGTTCGCCAGCAGGCTATGCTGGATGGAGAGGTTTGTGGCTAACTCCACCGAGACGGTGGTGCCGGGGGGGGAACTGTCCGGGTCCCTGTCCTACAAACCCATCCTGTCTCCCTCCTACCCGCTCCCTTCCTCCGGTCCCAGAGTTAGAGCCGAGACCCAGGGCAAGACCCGAGACGAGTCGCATAGAGAGCAACTCTGCAGCTTGGACATGATAAAGCACCGGCCCTACCAGCTGGACCCCTCGCTCTTTGTCCCCGAGATGACCATGCCCCAGAATCACAGCCCTGGACCGTCTCTGTCCCCTGTCACCCCGGCTCCTGGGACCCTGGCTCGAAAAACTAGGTCCCAGGTCTGGTCGTCTCAGTCTCCAGCCGTGAGATCCTGGGAGTCTGACGCTGCTCCTGGCCAAGGCCAGACAGGACCTTCTCCAGAGTTCCCTCCTCCTCCTCCAGCCCAGCCTCGGCTGGAGGAGAGCTTCTCCCCGGCCACCTTGTTGATGGCCAGGGGGGGCGCCAGGCAGATGGCCCCCAAACCTTCATTTTGCGCCAAGAAGCTGGCCACGGCCGGCAGCAAGCAGCGGTGGAGGCCTGTGGTCCTTCAACGCTTGTAATTGTTTCTGTGTTCTCTGTTATTGTTGTTGTTGCTAATGTGGCAAACAAGCAACAACAAAAATAAAAACAAATTTGCAAGAAGATTTTTGATCTCAACATTCTAGGTTTTTTGCACCTTCAGGCATGTGTTTCGTCCGTTTTTCAGGTTTTGTCCATTTTCAGGTTAATCTATTTTTCTGGTTGGTCTGTTTTAAGGTCATAAACATAGGGTTGGAATTAGAGTTAGAGTTAGAGTTAGGGTTAGGGTTAGGGTAAGGGTAACGGTTAGAGTTAGAGTTAGGGTTAAGGTAGAGTTTAGGGTTAGGGTTAGGTTTTGGTTAGAAACCCACCCCCAAATGAATGGGGATAGGGAAGTGCACTGTCCATCCCCCGTCCACATATGTACCCCCTGAATACGTACCCAGACTGAATCTGGTGGTCCACTAAGTGCCGGCTGTGGTCCGGGTTGACCATGCCTCCTTTTTCACGGTCAGGGTTTAGATTAAAACTCACGTGACGGTTAGGGGTACCTCACGGTTCACGGCTGGGGTGGTATTAAATGAGTGCCAAGTCACACTCTCTCACGGCCATTTTTACGGTTAGGGTTTAGAAGTTTTCTCAAAGTATTTTTCACGGTTAGGGTTTAGAGGCTTTCACGGTTCACGGATTAAGGTTTAGAGGAAGCATCAGAGCTGTACTCACGGTTCACGGCTGGGGCTGTCATCTCACTGGACGGTTAGGGGTTACTCACGGTTCAACCTAGTGTGGTCTTCTTCAGGCTTAAGGAGGGATTGTACTCACGGTCCATTTCACAGCTAGAGTTCAGAGGAAAACTCACTGGACGGCTAGGGTTTTTTTCACGGCTGGGGAGGGCCAGGGTCAGGGTTTGGGTCAGGGCTAGGGTCAGGGTGGGCCAGTGACAGGGCTAAGGCTTAGGGCCGGGGCCAGGGCTTGGTTCTGGGTCTGGGTTCGGCATTGGGTAGGTGAGGTTATGGTTAGGCATAGGGTAGGTTGGAATAAGGTTAGGCATTGGGTGGGTGGGGTTAGGGTTAGGTGTGCGTAGGTTGGGTTACAGGTTAGGGTTAGGGTTAGGGTTAGGGTTTAGGGTTAGGGTTATAGTTAGAGTTAGGGTTATGTTAGGGTTACGGTTAGGTTTAGGGTTAGGTTAGGGTTAGGGTTAGGGTTAGGGTTAGGGTTAGGGTTAGGGTTTAGGGTTAGGGTTAGAGTTAGAGTTAGGGTTATGTTAGGGTTACGGTTAGGTTTAGGGTTAGGGTTAGGGTTAGGATTAGGGTTTAGGATTAGAGTTTGAGTTAGAGTTAGGGTTAGGGTTAGGTTTAGGGTTAGAGTTAGAGTTAGAGTTAGGGTTAGGGTTAGGGTTAGGATTCACAGTAATCCTCTAGTCTGACTAGACTATTATGGGCATGTTTCATCAGGCTCAAACGTTTTCCATTGTAGGGGATGACTGACCGTGTGTGTTCTCTTTGTAGTACTAATGTGTAGTAATGTGTATACCAGTGGGTCTTCAACCTTTCAACCTGGATCAATCTATTCATGTCGATGACCCGGACTCTCCCCTGGTGGAGCAAACACTTACTTGAATTTTGTTGAATTTGTGTGAAACATGGAATTGGTTTCTGCTTTAATCATGTTTGCGGACGACCTGGACCCTCCTTCAGTACCTCGGACCACAGACCCCCTGGGTGGAGGGGGGATGTCATGGAACCCCCCCTCCTCCCTGGTTTGAAGACAACTCTGCCTCGAGGATTTTTTGATACTCTGCGGTTCAACCATTGCTAAAATGACTTGTGAACGGTAGTAAATCCTGGAGAAAGCTAAGGGATATAAGCAGACTCTCTCTGCAGTATACTTATCCCCATTGTGTTTGTGTGTTTGACTGAGGCTTGGGAGTGTTTGGCAGGGTTTAAATTTAGCCTTTTGATGTAAGCCGCATTCCAGGGACAACAGACACCCACACCCGCTCGCTTGCGAAAGGTTAGGGTTAGCAGAACTGGACTGAATAACTGGACTAAATATTAACCCTGTGTTTGGCATTTTAGATTAGATTAGATTAGATTCAAATGTATTGTCATACATAGAGTGCAAATGTGAGTGCAAATGTTGCAGTAAAGTGCATGGTAATATAATTTACAGTTTACAGTTGCGAAAAGACAGTCTACTAGGTATAAAGAGGGATATGAGCATAATAATAATAATAGGTATATATATATACAGGTAAGTAAGTATTTAACAGGTATTGATCAGGGGTATGCTATTATTGAAAGCAGGATAAATATATCTAAATGTAAATGTATATGCAAGGTAGTGAGCATATATAAATGTATATACAGGAGCAGGGATATGCAGTTCTATCAACAGTTGGAGATTAAAATATACACCAAATGTACAAATGAACAGGTATCTTATCAATAAATATGTAAACTATAGGTAGAGGTAGGTAGTTGTGATACAGTGCAAGGCAGTCAAAGACATTGGTGGTGATTTATTATTATTGGTGTTGAGAAGAGGTGTGGGGCAGGGCGGGGGCGGCAGCAGGGGGGGGGGAAGCAGAGGTGCAGCAGCGGGGGGGAGCAGCAAGGGGGGGGCAGCAGGGGGGAAGAAGCTGACTTGGAGCAGAGGTTTCTATAGCGCCTCCCGGAGGGGAGGAGGGCAAACAGTCCATGGTTGGGGTGAGAGGGGTCTTCCACAAAGTTTTGTTCCTTCCTCAGACACCGTTTGTGGTGGGTAGAGTTTATTGCAGGGAGGGGTAATCCCACGATGCGTTGGGCGGTTTTCACCACCCTCTGCAGTGCTTTCCGGTCGGAAACGGAAGTTTCCGTACCACACTGTGATGCAGTTGGTGAGGATGCTTTCAATGGCACACCGGTAAAAGTTCACCAGAATCTGAGGTGACAGGTGGGCTTTCCTCAGTCTCCTCAGGAAGAAGAGACGCTGGTGAGCCTTCTTTACCAGTGAGGCATTATTGGGGGACCAGGAGAGGTCCTCGGAGATGTGGACCCCCAGGAATTTGAAGCTGGAGACACACTCGACCTCCGCTCCGTTGATGAGGATGTGGGTGTTGCTCTCATCCAGGTGGGAGAGAGTGGAGTGAAGAGCAGAGGAGATGATGTCCTCCGTGCTCCTGTTCTCACGGTAGGAAAATTGGTATTTATCCAGTGAGGGTTAGAGGCCAGATTTGAGTTGAGCCTGGACCAGCCTCTTGAAGCACTTCATGATGATGGGGGTGAGTGCAACAGGGCGGAAGTCGTTGAGGCGATGTCGGTGTGGGAGTCTTGGGTATATTCATGTCAAGGTCATGAGATAGGCCTGCTATTGTGTATGATTATATTTAAATCTGCGACAAATTAAAAATAAACACCTTTATGTCAATTATATATATTTTTTTATCCAAAGTTTTGCAATTCTTGTCACCATAAAAATATAGATATATTTATATTGCTGTGTCATAAGGGATCCTGGGATATTTTAACAAGACAGAAATCGAACCAAATCTCGAAAGGTTGGAAAAAACAAATCAAGAAGCAATCAAGCAACACCGATCGTTTAATTATTCTGTCAAGATAAATAATATAATAATAATAAGTACTGAAATAATTTGTGTCAACGATAGCTCAGTCAGTAGGACTTGGCTTGGGAACTGGAAGGTCGCCATTACACCTTGGCACTGCCGAGGTGCCCTTAAGTAAGGCACCAGACCCCTACACTGCTCCCCGGGCGCTGTATATGCAATAGCTGACCACTGCTCCCAATACTACGATGGGTTAAATACAGAGAAACTAATTTCACTTTGTGTACAAGTATATACAATATAGAGGACTCAATCCTCCAGATTTAGATGTGGGGACAAATTAGTCAATTATTATTAAAAATATTTGTCAATAATATCATTGATTGATTTATCTTGAAGAGAAAGACCACGTGAAGTATGGATTTTATATTTTATATATTTGAATATTATATTTTGAAGGTTTGTTGGATAACATTGCAGCACCATGAAAGTGAGAGCGACAAGGGATCCATTTATTCGGTTAATATTATTGTCTCCTACAAAATGGGAATTAACCAGAATATACAGTAGAAAATTGGTCATTTTGGGTAATTTATACTTCTGTATATACCATGTGTCAGGATTGGCAGTTCTGCCTCCCCGCGTTCACAGCCCTCACCCAGGTAGCCACGCCCCCTATCAGTCCCGCATTCATGTCACCATTTCCCCAGCCCTCGTCCTGATAGCCACGCCCCCTATCAGTCCCGCATTCATGTCACCATTTCCCCAGCCCTCGTCCTGATAGCCACGCCCCCTATCAGTCCCGCATTCATGTCACCATTTCCCCAGCCCTCGTCCTGATAGCCACGCCCCCTATCAGTCCCGCATTCATGTCACCATTTCCCCAGCCCTCGTCCTGATAGCCACGCCCCCTATCAGTCCCGCATTCATGTCACCATTTCCCCAGCCCTCGTCCTGATAGCCACGCCCCCTATCAGTCCCGCATTCATGTCACCATTTCCCCAGCCCTCGTCCTGATAGCCACGCCCCCTTGTTGGTTCTCCCCCGCAGCTGCAGCGCATCACCGTGATCTTCCCCCTCATGTTTTCCTGCCCGTCTTATTGGCTCCCTGGGACCTCATTGTTTCCACCTGTTATCTTCCTTGTAATTTAATAGCGTCTTCTTTTGTTCGGGGCCAGTTTATTATATACTGTTTCGTTGGTTGTTAGACTCGTACTTGTTTCACGTTTTGAGACTTGGACTTGTTTCATGTTACAGTTCTTACTTGTTCATGTTTCCACATCATGCCACCGTCAGGTTTTTGTAGTTAGGTCTTTTGCTTTTGAGCTTTATGCGTTTCCATCAAAGTGATTTTTTTGTTACTGCATTTATCAGTAAAGACTCTTTACTTTGATACGTGTGTCATCGAGTCGTGCATTTGGGTTCACCTCCGAAGTCCCCGTTCCTCGTTCAACGTGACACCTTGCACCTTTACATACATGTAGTGTATTTTTATACACTAAGTATACAACTAAAACACTATCTGTGATACTGTATGCATTATCTGTGATACTGTATGCATTGTAAGGGCCATGTGTATTGAAGTGACCAAAAGGCGTTGCCAGGAAGGCAACCCCCTGGGGTTGCCGGAGATGCGACCAGCCAGGAATGCGACCCCCCTTGGGGGTTTGAGTCGTAAACTTGTATGTGACAATGAAGACACCGTGACCAACCAGAGCGCTGGTTGTACCTCTCAGACCAATAGTATTAAGTTGATGTTTGTTACTTTGACCACTAGGAGTAGTGGATGTTTTGTGATACTATTGTCTATATAAAGTTTGGTAAAGGAGCGCGTCGCCAGTTCTGCGAATTGGCACGGCAGGCTCCATCTCGCTGCAGCAGATGCTTTCATTTGATGCTTTGTTCAATAAACATCTTGAACTTAGTATCCGGACCTCTGAGAAGATTCTTATTCCACCGAGTAGAAATTATACTACATACATAAATATAAACGTTTTGTGTTGTCATTATAAGCACTCATGCATGCAAACGTTCCTGTTACGAGTTATCATCATAATTTGTGAGTAGAACTTTAATGATTGAACGATGAACCAAGTCTTAAGGTTTTACTTTGTAGTTTCATTTCAGTGAAACGGCCGAGACTTCCGGTTATGGCGCAGTACTGGTGATACACATCTCCGTGAGGCTCCCAGGCTAATATATTGAAACAATCATTTAGAAGACCACAACTTTCTTAAAATAAATATACTTGATCAATAGACTACCTGCCAACACCATGCCAGGAAAATCTCAGAAAACAGGTCCGCAGACCCCTGCAGCATCGAAAACGTCTACGGGGCAAGCTAAAGCTAGTCTAGCTGCTGCTAGCCAAAGAGGCAATAGCCTCAAAAAAATCCAAGGTGACAAAGCTGGCAAGCTTCTTGCATGGAGGATTAAGAAAATGCAATCGGATAGAGCTATAAATTAAATTAGATAATGGAAACAATACAGTAGATCCAGTTGAAATAAACTCCTCCTTTAGAATATTCTACGAATCCCTTTATAGTTCAGAATACCCAGATAATACTCACAATCACAATCCGAATTCCTGGATCAGTTAGAAATCCCATCTATAACAGACCAAGATAAGACTTGGATAATGAATTGGATACACATTTAACTGTCAAGGAAATGTCTGAAGCCTTGCGGAATATGAGAAGTGGGAAAACACCAGGACCAGATGGGATCCCTATAGAAATTTATAAGCTATTTCCAGACAAATTACTCCCCCCTCTATTAGATATGTTTGAAGAGGCATACGAGTTAGGTATTCTACCACCATCTTTACGGTCTGCAATTATCACCTTGGTCCCAAAGCCTGGTAAACCCCAAACAGAAAGGGGGTCCTATCGTCCCATATCCTTAATGTGTACTGTGTAAAACATTGGCAAAAAGGCTAGAAACATATGTACCATCCTTAATCTCTATTGACCAGAATAGCTTTGTTCAAGGGCGTCAAGCATTTCATAATATACGCAGAGTGCTGAACATACTTTCTGGAAGGAGTGATGCTAAAGACTCTGCAATCCTGTCATTGGATGCTGAAAAGGCTTTTGACAGGATTTAATGGAAATACCTGATGGAGGTCTTGACGAGATTTGGGATGGGTGGAAAATATCTAAAATGGTTGAAACTTCTGTATTCAGATCCAACAGCGGAGTTTTTAACAAATAACATGATATCCAAACTGTTTAGTCTACACAAGGGAACAAGACAAGGTTGCCCCCTATCCCCTCTTTTATTTCTGTTTGCTATTGAACCACTAGCTTTGGCTATCCGGCAACATCAGAGAATCTCGGGTGTGATGATAGGCGAATCTAAGCATATCATTTCCTTATTTGCGGATGATATTATAATTTTCCTGTCCAAGTTGAGAACATCTATCCCAACTCTTGTTAGCCTAATCAATTAATTTGGGGAATTCTCTGGATATAAGTTCAATAATTCTAAATCCACCATATTATTTTTTAATAAAAATGAGAGACAAAACCCAGAGATACCCACCCCCTTTTCAGCTACTAAGGAGGGTTAAATATACCTAGGAATAAAAATTCCGGAAATTAGGAATATTGTCCCCTCTAATTATGACCCCATAATACAATCAGTAACATGATCTCTGAATAGATGGATGCCAATGCCCATCTCCATGTTAGGCCGTATAAATATTCTTAAAATGTCTATTCTGCCAAAATTTCTTTACCTGTTTCAGTCTATTCCTCTCCCTCTTTCACAATCATTGTTTTGCAAACTCAGGCAGCTCTTCTCAAGTTTCATATGGAACAACAGGCATGCAAGACTACGGCTCTCCCTTCTGCATCTGCCTTATGATAGAGGGGGACTTCAAGTACCTAATCTACAATTGTATAATTGGGCAGCGCAGCTTAGCCATGTTTTACTTCTCCTCCTCTGACCCTCCAGTATGGCTAGTCATTGAACACAATACAACATCGGGCCTATCCCTCCAGTCGTATATTTACTCTGCCCGTGCAAAAAAACAAAAGAAACGGACAAACTTTGCCCCCGGTAGAGTGGATGGGGGATTCAAACAATGGGCTGCCAAGGGTATGAGTAAAATAAATGACTTGTAACAGCATTCGCACATAACAGTTCTTTCCCTCCAAGTGGGAAAGGGCAGTGTGGAGGGCCATGGCAATTGTGTCGTCCGTGGATCTGTTTTGACGATATGCAAATTGCCATGGGTCCAGCGTGGCAGGTAACACGGAGCAAATAAAGTCCTTGACCAACCTCTCAAAGCATTTGCTGACAATCGAGGTGAGGGCTACAGGTCTATAGTCATTCAGGCATGTTACCTTGGGTTGTTTAGGGACAGGCACGATGGTGGACATCTTGAAGACCGCGGGGACAACAGCCTGGGACAGGGAGAGGTTGAAGATGTCTGCAAAGACGCCTGCCAACTCGTCTGCGCATGCTCTGAGGACGCGGCCCGGGATGTCGTCGGGGACTGCCGCTTTACGGATGTTCAGCCGCTTGAAGGTGCGGCGTACATCCGCCTCCGAGATGTTCAGCAGGCTGGTCTCCTCAGGCGGCGCTGGCTTCGGCGGGCTGCCGTTTACGTCGAACCGAGCAAAAAAAGTATTTAGCTCTCCTGGGAGGGAGGTAGAGGAGTTCTCTACACAACTGGTTCTCCCTCTGAAGTTCGTTATCGTCTGTAGCCCCTGCCACATACCCCTTGCGTCGTGGCTCTTGAATTTGTCCTCCACTCTGTCCTTATACTCCGGCTTGGCAGAGACGATGGTCTTACAGAGGTTGTAACGGGCTCTCGTATATTCGTCCATATTCCCGGAGCCAAAGGCGGCGTTATGCGTGTGTAGGGCAGCGCGAACATCACCGTTTATCCACGGTTTCTGGTTGGGGTATATCCGAACCAACTTTGTCATCTATGCACTTCTTGATGAACCCGGTGACCGAGGACGCGTACTCGTTGATGTTATTGTCCGAGGCAACGCAGAACATGTGCCAGTCAGCGCGATCAAAACAATCCTGCAGCATAGATTCCGATTGGTTCGACCAGCATTGGACCTCCCTCACAGCGATCGGTTGCTGCTTCAGTCTCTGCCTATAGGCGGGAAGTAGCTGGATAGAGCAGTGGTCTGATTTGCCGAACGGTGGGCGGAGGAGGGCCTTATAGCAATCAAGGAAGGGAGTGTAGCAGTGGTCGAGGATCCGCTCACCCCGTGTGTTGCTCGTTATGTGTTGGTAGAACTTCGGGAGAACCTTCTTCAGGATTTCCTTGTTTAAGTCCCCCGCCACGATGAGAGCAGCCTCAGGGTGTGCCGACTCCTGTTCGCTGATAGCCCCATACAGTTCCTTCAGCGCTATGTCCGTGTTGGCTTGTGGGGGAATATAAACAGCGGTCACGGTTACCACTGTAAACTCCCGAGGTAGCCAGTATGGACGGCACATAAGCATCAGGTACTCCAGGTCCGGGGAACAGAAAGACTTGAGGGGATGTACATGACTTTGGTTGCACCAAGATCTATTTATCATGAGACTTACCCCCCCTCCGCGATCTTTACCGGAGAGAGCCTTTGTTCTGTCCGCCCAGTGGACGGAAAATCCCGTCGGCTCGATAGCTGCGGTAACCCCCTCCGACATCCATGTCTCCGTAAGGCAGATGATATAATTGTCCTTAGTTTTCCGGTGGAATTGAATATGAGCCTGTAGCTCGCTTAACTTATTGTCCAGAGACTGTACATTAGCCAGTAGAATGGTGGGTAGTGGGGGGCGATCGGATCGACATCTCAGCCTGACTAGCATGCCGGCTCGCTTCCCTCGCTTCTTCCTGCGACGCTTGCGTTTAATCGCGCCCAAGATGGTTGGAGATAATCCAGCTGTGACTTCGGGCGGGACGTCCGAGTCAAAAGAATGAAAAAACTCCGGTAGGCGGCGAGCGACTGTCGATCTGATCTCCAGAAGTGTGCAAAAGTTATAAATTAACGTGCTGCTAACTTCCTGAACAAAGATAGTCGCGATAAAAAGAATAAATAACAAAAAACTGCATCGTCGTGTGGGAGCTCGCGACACGGCAGCCATCTCGTACAGCGCCATACTCAAGGCTAAAGGCTTAGATGAGCCACCCTTGTCAGTTGAAGAGAGGGCCACTCTAAATCAGATGGATACTTGAGGCCATCTATCATTAATTTATGTTCTGCTGCGTCCAAATCAAAGGACAATTCACACTCAAGACTCAATGCTTGGAGAGATGACTTAAACGTAGAAATGACAAATGGCTGTTCAGAACCTATGTGACACTTGTTAAACTAAATTTGCATAATCCTAACTTTCCTGATAACTGTTCCAAATATGACGATAATGTTGGTACTCTGCTACACTTAATGTTGATAACACGCTCTTATCACAGCTACTTAAGCAGGTGACCTGGCAGTACGAAATTGTGTTATTCATCTTGTTAATATGAATACTTGTGAACTGCTGTATTTTTATGTTTGCGTACCTCAGCGTTATGCTATTGTCTGCTTCAACTAATGTACACCTTGTAAGTCGCTTTGGATAAAAGCATCTGCCAAATGCCCTAAATGTAAATGTAAATGTACACTGTATGTGGGAATGCCAAAGATTCCAATCATTCTGGAAAGACGTAGTTAACCTGATTACACATTACACCTCTTGACGCAAAGCTCTGTATATTACGTATATATCCCGATCAATTTGTACCAAGCCGTAAAGCAGTGCCCTTGATTAATATCTGCCTACTTCAGGCTAGGAGAGTAATTGCATTCAGGTGGAAAAATACGGATGGTCCTAGGGACCTGCAATGTGGCTGCGGGAATTGGCGTCCTGCCTCGCTTTGGAAAAATTGACGTGATAAAATGGAAAGTAAAAAGTCAATGTATGTATGTGTGACTGTATGTTCTTATGGGTCAATGTATGTATGTGTGACTATGTTCTGTCTATGTGAAAAACCCAATAAATCTAATCTAAAAAAAAAAGAAAAAGAAACAGCCGATAAAGAAAGTGAGACCTAAATCACTCCCAAAAGAACACCAGGAAAATGAAACATAAATAACCCCCAAAAGAACCTCAACAAAAGTGAAACCTAAATGACCCCCAAAAGAACACCTGGAAAGTGAAACCTAAATCACCCCCAAAAGAACACCAGGAAACTGAAACCTAAATAATGCCTAAAAGAACACCAGGAAACTGAAATGTAAATCACCCCCAAAAGAACACAAGGAAAGTGAAACCTAAATCACCCCCAAATGTTTGAGCGCAGCGCTGGAGGAAAGCAGACGTGTCTCTACGAGCTCCCGCAGTTTATTTAGTTTACTTAGTTAAATTGTACTTTTTACTTGTCTTTTTTTCGCACTTTTCTTTATATTTAAGTAACTTTATAGGACTATAGCAAGTCACCATGTGTGTTATCACATATGATCGCCAAACACTTGTTTACGGAACAATACAATCACAGACAACGCAACAAAACACTGGGACTTACTTGTGGGGATACGACAGGACAAAGGAGAGCGGGGGGAGGGGAGCCCCCAAGCCCCGGGGGGAGGGGAGCCACCAAGCCCCGGGGGGCAACAACAAACGCGCCCGCAGGAGAGGGTCCCGTAGCGGCCTACTGGTTAGGATGCGATGGAAACCAGCTCTACCAAGCATTCTCCTTGCCAACGTCCAGTCTCTCGCAAACAAGTCCGACAAACTGAACTGTCGTATCACCTGGCAGCGGGACATCAGGGAATGTTGCGCCATGATTTTTACAGAAATGTGGCTGTCCTCCATGATTCCTGACAAAGCAGTTCAACCACCAGGGTTCTCTTTTGCCTCGTTTCCACCAAAGCAAGCCTAGTTCTAGCTCTCGGGTGGCGCGAGAGCCGGTTCGCAGTTGGTTCAATTGGGGAGCCGGCAAAAAACTGGTTTGCGTTTCCACTGCCTTTTTCGCCGAGAGCCACGTCATGACGTCACTGTTAACGTCTCTGCTTTCCCAGCAGCTCGCGCCAACTTCCACAACAGTGGATTACATGATGGATGGAAAAGTGTTGCGCCTGGCTTTGAGGCTACAAACAGCTGCTCGTCTTTAGTGCTATGGACGCGATTACGTTGAAGCCCCTAACTGTGATAAAGGACTATACTAATAAAATGGACTTGACGTTAGAGCTGCATTAATAGAGTACTTAAACAGAAGGGACCATTTGCCTTTTCTTCTTCAAAACTGTCATCTTGTATTATGTTTCTCGGTTGATAAAGCATAATGAAGCGGACATTGTATGAAAAATAGAAATGTTTTATTTAAAAAAAACAAAAAACATTAAATACACAATATACAGTAATCACAAAATGTAAAAGTGTAGAGTGCAGTGTAATAAGTCCATGTTAATAAAGCTCCGAGGGGCTGAGGGGCTCCTGTGAGCTGCAGCCCAGTGGGGCGGTAGCTCCGCATCGCATCGTCCAGGGAAGACGACTCCATAAACAACTAAAACAAGAGAAAAGTGCATTAAAACATGACTCCATTACACTTTACTGTTTATAGAAAGTAGCATCCTGACGTTATCAAGGTTAATATCGGCTAACAGAAGCCTAGCAATCATAGCTCCTCATTTCTGATGATAGAACATAACGTTGATGTGATAATGAGCAGCTCGCTAAACAGATTATAAATACAAAGCTGGTTGGCAACACGGGAAAGATTTATAAAGTAAAACTTACCAGGACCAGAGTGACAGCAGCGGATCATCAGTTTGTTATCGATTAGCCCCTCGTATCGTCCAGTTTGTTATCGATTAGCTCCTCGGTTCTGTCCCCGCTGAAGATATCTCACGCTGTAGTTTTTCTAATAGCGGTTTGTTCTAGAAGCTCCTCTAGTTTATTGTGACCTTCTGCCGAGGACAACAACGCAAACAAATGCAGTTTGTCTCGTCCACGGACCACTGTCACCTTCACGTCCACGGAGAATTTTACTGATTTTAAAGATGGCGGAAAAAAACTTTGAGTTTGTTTTGAGTTTGTCCGATAAGCCCCGCCCCCAGCCCCGATAAGCCCCGCCCCCAGCCCCTGACGTAGTGGAGCCTGCTGGCTAGCCCAGCTTCGAAGTGGAGCCGCAAACGAACCACTTAACGGAGCCATAAAGTGGCTCCATTGCGGTGGAAACCCAAAGAACTGGTTCGCGATGACGCGCGGGCTCCGAAACGGCTCTCAAAACAGCTTGGTGGAAACGAGGCATTTGTTTCAGACTGACCGAACAGCTGAGTCCACGGGAAAGAACAAAGGTGGGGGCGTATGCTGCTTGGTGAACAACAGCTGGTGTACGGACATTTAGGTGCTTACTCAACACTGCTCATCTAATCTGGAATTACTGACTATCAAGTGTCGCCCTTTTTACTTGCCGAGGGAAATCTCCGCTATTCTCATGTCGGCGGTTTACATCCAACCACGGGCTGAGGCGAACATCACATTGGAAGAATTTTACATTGAAGTGAGCAAACTTCCGAATCGCTACCCCGAGGCAATCCCCATTGTAGTGGGGGACATTAACCACTGCAATTTAAAAAAGGTATTACCAAAATGCTATCAACACATCTCATGTCCGATCAGACAGAACAAGACTTTTGATCACTGTTATACCACCATTAAGCACGCTTATCGCACTGTTGCGCGGCCGGCTTTCGGCAAATCAGACCACGCCTCCGTGCTTCTAATTCCCGCTTACAAGCAGAAGTTGAAGTCCACGCCCACAGTTGTAAAGAACGTGCGTTGCTGGACAGACGATGCTGTACTACACCTGCAGGGGGGCTAGAAATCACTGACTGGAGTGTATTCAAGACCACTGACCTTGATGTGTACCCCCCAGCATACAAGCCATCTAGAAGGGTAAATAAGATTACAAAATAAAATTTGAATTACAGTTCGGGGGCTCTGACACCAGACATACAGTATGTGGCAAGGTCTGAGGGTCCTCTCAAACTACAAGGGGAGCTCAGGGGCAGTCACCAACAACGACCCTACCCTACCAGATGAGTTAAACAAAAATGTTGCTCGCTTTGAAAGGGACCATGAGCCGACCAACAACTTGAACATCAGCCCAGAGAACTACGTTCTACAACTGTCTGAGTCCGAGGTCTGCAGAATCTTCAGACGGAGTTCCATCCCGCGTCTTCAAGACCTGCGCTGACCAGCTGGCTCCTGTGGTCACCGACATCTACAATGCATCACTGCAACAGTCTGTCGTCCCAGCGTGCTTCAAAGCGACAACCATTGTGCCGTTACCCAAAAAGACCAAAGTAACATGCCTCAATGATTATCGTCCAGTGCCGTTCAACACCATCATTCCCTCCAATTTGGTCCTGAAACTGAGGGACTTGGGTGTGGGCGCCCCCATTTGTAACTGGATTATGGACTTCCTGACGGGCAGGCCTCAAGTGGTGAAGATTGCGAACAACATCTCATCCACTCTTGTTGTAATTCCCTCTCATGCAATGATGACAGCAATGCGTTCTTTATGATACTGGTAGGATTTATTCAAATCCAGACCGTGAGAACTGTGAAACACACATGAAATACAATAAATCACAGATCAAACAATAACAACATACATCCATATTATTTCTACTTCGTCTCTTAGTGTCACATGTCTTTACAATATTGTTAACCAAAATGAACTTAACCTACAAAACACATTAAGTCCTTCTGCAATAATAATAATAATAATAATAATAATAATAAACTCACTTAGCAAACATTTCGTTAGCACTTTAGCTACCTGGCTTGGGCCTACACACAGCTAACAACCACAACACCAAACGTACCTTATTGGCTGCATGCAATAAGAGAGGAAATTATGGGGACTTTACTGACTGAACTGACCGACCGAACTGACTGACTGTGACGGAACTATCTCTTATATACGGAGATGTTGACACGCGTGCGTCGGCATAAAACGTCCCCGGAACACTGTGCGCTTCAACCATTAGTTCCGCCCTTAATCTACAGCATTTAGGTAGGAACCAAAAACTGGTAGGAACCAAAAACTCAAACTGAACACAGAGGCAGTTACACTTGTCCTCAACACCGGAACACCCCAAGGCTGCTGCCTCAGTCCCCGGCTGTACTCGCTGTACACTATTGTAAGTCGCTTTGGATAAAAGCGTCTGCTAAATTACTGTAATGTAATTTAATGTACACGCCAGGGTTTCCGCTAGGATTTTTTCTTGCCGGTCAAGTATCCGGACAGATTAGATTTTTCCGGACAAATTTTAAACTTACCTGTCATGTTTCAAAAACTGTCTATATTACAAACGCAACTATAATGTACACCTAGATTGACGAAAGAATGACAAAGACCTCAAATAAATTTGACTATTTAATGAACAACAAAACGAACAAGAACAATTGAGCAAAAACTCGTTAGCCGCAAAAATCTAGCCTGTAACAGCTGTAGTCCGTTTTAACATAGGCTACATTGTCACGGGTGTGTGTGGTGAGGTTGGACCCAGAACGCAGGCGGAGACCAGGAAAGGAAGAACAGGGGTTTATTAATGGCACAAAACACAATAGAAGGTGATTCCCCAGGACCGACGAGGGAGCTGGGACCGGGAGATCGAGGTGCGTCAAGCCGACAGGTAGGAGACGTAGGGATCGTTGGGGACAGGCGATGGTCAGGTTACCGGGAGGTCGAGGTGCGTCGTGCCGACAGGTAGTAGGCGAACGGATCGTTGGGGACAGGCGATGGTCAGGTTACCGGGAGGTCGAGGTGCGTCGTGCCGACAGGTAGTAGGCGAACGGATCGTTGGGGACAGGCGATGGTCAGGTTACCGGGAGGTCGAGGTGCGTCGTACCGACAGGTAGATGACGGGCGGAACTCCGGGACCGACGAGGGGGGCTGGAACAGCAGACGGGCGGACTATCTCTCCGATAGTCCGTAGCGGGGTGATCAGGACCAGGGATGAATGTCACCTGGGGACTGGTAGCGTACCGGTTTACACGTAGTACGAACGAGCGACGTCTCTCACTGACGCCGCTGTATAAATAGCCCCCAGGTGAGATCAATGGTAATTAGCCACGGTAATGGTTGGCAGGTGCGTGTGTGTGCGCCTCTAGCGCACGCGGCCTGGCAACGCCCCCTGTCAATCACCGTAACCGTGACATACATGGCATCAAATTTACCCTGTAGGCTACCAGGCAACTTTTTGTTTTCTCCTTCATTTCATTGCGGCAAAGTCCTCTACTGCCGAGCTGAAATCAAAGGTGTCTAATGTGTCTTTGCAGCTTGCAATACGCATAAGTCACATCACTCTCTCCTCCTCCAGACGACTATTTTAGCAGGCAATTTTAGCCAGTGTGGCCCAGTCGGGGTACAGCTCGCTGAACTCAGAAATTAGCACTTGGCAAGCTGTCGCAAACATTAAAGCCCCATAGCCGTGGAGCGGCCATCACTGCACCTGCATCTCGTCGGGCGCGCTTGACGTCATGAGAGGTGCGGCAGCTGATTCGGTCACTTGAACTGATACATTGCTTCAAAGTATAATAGTAGTGGGCCTATAATAAGTATTGCAGAAGAGCGCACCCTTTCGGGGGGGAGGGGGCAGTAATAAAGCTGTCAAAACTCAAATGTCCAGGATCTAAGTTTTCTATGAGCATTATTACCGGACATTTTGACCGGCAGGTTTTTAAATTACCGTTTTTTATAATTTTTACCCGCTAAAAACATGTGTGTACCAGGGTTTCCGTTAGCCGGTATTTACCGGCTAACGGAAACCCTGGTACACACATGACTTTACTGCCACGCACAGCAGTAATCGGATTATCAAGTTTGCAGACGACACCACAGTCATCGGCTTGATAAGCAAGGGCGATGAAACAGAGTACAAAGATGAGGTGGTCCAGCTGACGTGATGGTGTGAGAACAACAGCCTCGCACTGAATGTCAGCAAGACCAAGGAGCTAATCGTGGACTTCAGGAGCCACCGGGGCACCCACTCCACCATCAGCCTGGACGGGACACTGGTGGAAGTCGTTAGCTGCTTCCGTTTCCTGGGACTACAGATTTCCGATGAACTGGCGTGGACACGCAACACGGCGGTCATGCTGAAGAAGGCACACCAGCGCCTCTATGCTCTGCGGTGCCTCAGAAAAAGTGGTATAGGCCAGAGGTGGCTAGTGAACTTCTACAAAGGCACCGTAGAGAGCGTCCTGACGGGTGGCGTCACTGCGTGGTACGACAACAGCACTGCACGGGACACAAAAGACATCCAGAGGGTCATGAGGACGGCAGAGAAGATCATCGGGTGTGCACTTCCATGCATTGAGGAGATCTTTAGGACCAGATATCGGAAGAAGGCCATGTCCATCATAAAGGACTGCAACCACCCTGGGCTCCATCTCTTCTCCCCCCTACCGTCTGGTCGCCAGTTGCGCAACATCCGTACAAGGACTACCAGGTTTGAGTAGTGTGCCTACTGAACAGCTAGGAGTGCTGCCACTTTCACTTTCATGACATAGTGATTACCATTACACTTACATACTTTGCTGGACTTTCTGGACTCATCACAGTTACTGCACTGTACTGCACTTTATTCAAGATGCTGCTGCACTACTGGCACTTTAAATGCTTTTGAAAGATTTTTGTAAAAAAGCCTAAAAACATGTACATATCATTCAAGTCACTTTGCTGCTCTTTCTTTGTTTATTTTATTGTACGTATTATTTTTATTTTTATGGTGTTTTTGAGATTTATACTGCGGGAGGGAATGGGAAGTAAGCATTCCAATGTACTTGTTATGAATGGCCAATACAAATCTGGTATCTTGAATCTTGTATCTTGTATCTTGTAAAAGAACCTCAGTAAAGTGAAACCTAAATAACCCCCAAAAGAACCTCAGTAAAGTGAAACCTAAAGAACTCCTAAAAGAACACCAGGAAAGTAAAATCTAAATCGCCTTCAAAAGAACACCAGGAAAGTGAAACCTTAATCACCCACAAAAAGCACACCAGGATGTGAAACCTCGTAAAAACCCTCGTCAAGTGAATCAGAATCTTGAATCTTAAATCTTAAATCTTGAATCTTGAATCTTGAATCTTGAATCTTGAATCTTGAATCTTGAATCTTGAATCGTGAATCTTGAATTTTGAATCTCTCATCTCTCCTCCCGGAGGCCTGACAATGGACCTGGGGAAGAAGCTAAGCACTTTTCAGGACATCATGCTGGAGGAGCTCTCGCTGATGTCTAACCGGGGCTTGCGCCAGCGACGACAAGTCCAATTCATGCTATGTGACTTCATCACAGTTAAAGTTTCAAAAGGCTTTAAAACAGGCCATATATATATATGGATGACACAAAATGACACAAAATTCTGGGAATATTCAAATGTTGGAAACTTTAAATTGGAGAATGAAAATGAATATATGGGAATAAACAGGAATAAATGGTAATAAACGTAATGGAAATTTGGGGGTCATTGATGCTATTGTGTTACCTTGCACCTTTAAACAGATCAATATAAACATTTTGTTTTTTTCGTAATTGCCCATTCATGCAAACATTCTTATTAAAGACTTATTATTAAAAATTGTGAGTAGAACTTTAACAATGATTGAACAATGAACAAAGTCTGAAGGATTTAGTTTCAGTATAGTGGTAGTAAATACATTAAACATGTTTAGAATTTGACCACAAGGACAGATAAAAAAGAATTACATTTTCCAAAAAATGTCCAACCCTCTGCAACCCCTTCTCCCTAACTCTAAACTGTAACCTTCACAGTTACAGTTTTATGTAGAGAACCTCTAGTTTAGTACATATCAGTCTAATCATTCGATTAACCATGTAGAGAACCTCTAGTTTAGTACATATCAGTCTAATCATTCGATTAACCATGTAGAGAACCTCTAGTTTAGTATATATCAGTCTAATCATTTGATTAACCATGTAGAGAACCTCTAGTTTAGTATATATCAGTCTAATCATTCGATTAACCATGTAGAGAACCTCTAGTTTAGTATATATCAGTCTAATCATTTGATTAACCATGTAGAGAACCTCTAGTTTAGTATATATCAGTCTAATCATTCGATTAACCATGTAGAGAACCTCTAGTTTAGTACTGATCAGCACCAGGGGTAGCCTACCAGCATTGTCTGGAAAGTTTTCAACTTCCTGGGATTTTCCAATCCTAGTCCCATGATTCAACAGGGTTCCCTTGTCACATGGTTCAACAGGGTTCCCTAGTCCCATGGTTCAGCAGGGTTCCCTTGTCACATGGTTCAGCAGGGTTCCCTTGTCACATGGTTCAGCAGTGTTCCCTTGTCACATGGTTCAGCAGGGTTCCCTTGTCACATGGTTCAGCAGTGTTCCCTTGTCACATGGTTCAGCAGGGTTCCCTTGTCACATGGTTCAACAGGGTTCCCTAGTCCCATGGTTCAGCAGGGTTCCCTTGTCACATGGTTCAGCAGTGTTCCCTAGTCCCATGGTTCAGCAGGGTTCCCTTGTCACATGGTTCAGCAGTGTTCCCTTGTCCCATGGTTCAGCAGGGTTCCCTTGTCACATGGTTCAACAGGGTTCCCTTGTCCCATGGTTCAACAGGGTTCCCTAGTCCCATGGTTCAGCAGGGTTCCCTTGTCACATGGTTCAGCAGTGTTCCCTTGTCACATGGTTCAGCAGGGTTCCCTTGTCACATGGTTCAGCAGGGTTCCCTTGACACATGGTTCAGCAGTGTTCCCTTGTCACATGGTTCAGCAGGGTTCCCTTGTCACATGGTTCAGCAGGGTTCCCTTGTCACATGGTTCAGCAGGGTTCCCTTGTCACATGGTTCAGCAGGGTTCCCTTGTCACATGGTTCAGCAGGGTTCCCTTGTCACATGGTTCAGCAGTGTTCCCTTGTCACATGGTTCAGCAGTGTTCCCTTGTCACATGGTTCAGCAGTGTTCCCTTGTCACATGGTTCAGCAGTGTTCCCTTGTCACATGGTTCAGCAGGGTTCCCTTGTCACATGGTTCAGCAGGGTTCCCTTGTCACATGGTTCAGCAGTGTTCCCTTGTCACATGGTTCAGCAGTGTTCCCTTGTCACATGGTTCAGCAGGGTTCCCTAGTCCCATGGTTCAGCAGGGTTCCCTTGTCACATGGTTCAGCAGTGTTCCCTTGTCACATGGTTCAGCAGGGTTCCCTTGTCACATGGTTCAGCAGTGTTCCCTTGTCACATGGTTCAGCAGGGTTCCCTTGTCACATGGTTCAGCAGTGTTCCCTTGTCACATGGTTCAGCAGGGTTCCCTTGTCACATGGTTCAGCAGTGTTCCCTTGTCACATGGTTCAGCAGGGTTCCCTTGTCACATGGTTCAGCAGGGTTCCCTTGTCACATGGTTCAGCAGTGTTCCCTTGTCACATGGTTCAGCAGTGTTCCCTTGTCACATGGTTCAGCAGGGTTCCCTTGTCACATGGTTCAGCAGTGTTCCCTTGTCACATGGTTCAGCAGGGTTCCCTTGTCACATGGTTCAGCAGTGTTCCCTTGTCACATGGTTCAGCAGGGTTCCCTTGTCACATGGTTCAGCAGTGTTCCCTTGTCACATGGTTCAGCTGTGTTCCCTAGTCACATGGTTCAGCAGGGTTCCCTTGTCACATGCTTCAGCAGTGTTCCCTTGTCACATGGTTCAGCAGTGTTCCCTTGTCACATGCTTCAGCAGTGTTCCCTTGTCACATGGTTCAGCAGTGTTCCCTTGTCACATGGTTCAGCAGTGTTCCCTTGTCACATGGTTCAGCAGGGTTCCCTTGTCACATGGTTCAGCAGTGTTCCCTTGTCACATGGTTCAGCAGTGTTCCCTTGTCACATGGTTCAGCAGTGTTCCCTTGTCACATGGTTCAGCAGTGTCCCCTTGTCACATGGTTCAGCAGTGTTCCCTTGTCACATGGTTCAGCAGGGTTCCCTTGTCACATGGTTCAGCAGAGTTCCCTTGTCACATGGTTCAGCAGTGTTCCCTTGTCACATGGTTCAGCAGTGTTCCCTTGTCACATGGTTCAGCAGGGTTCCCTTGTCACATGGTTCAGCAGTGTTCCCTTGTCACATGGTTCAGCAGGGTTCCCTTGTCACATGGTTCAGCAGTGTTCCCTTGTCACATAGTTCAGCAGTGTTCCCTTGTCACATGGTTCAGCAGTGTTCCCTTCTCACATGGTTCAGCAGTGTTCCCTTGTCACATGGTTCAGCAGGGTTCCCTTGTCACATGGTTCAGCAGGGTTCCCTTGTCACATGCTTCAGCAGGGTTCCCTTGTCACATGGTTCAGCAGGGTTCCCTTGTCACATGGTTCAGCAGGGTTCCCTTGTCACATGGTTCAGCAGTGTTCCCTTGTCACATGGTTCAGCAGGGTTCCCTTGTCACATGGTTCAGCAGTGTTCCCTTGTCACATGGTTCAGCAGGGTTCCCTTGTCACATGGTTCAGCAGTGTTCCCTTGTCACATGGTTCAGCAGTGTTCCCTTGTCACATGGTTCAGCAGGGTTCCCTTGTCACATGGTTCAGCAGTGTTCCCTTGTCACATGGTTCAGCAGGGTTCCCTAGTCACATGGTTCAGCAGTGTTCCCTAGTCACATGGTTCAGCAGTGTTCCCTTGTCACATGGTTCAGCAGTGTTCCCTTGTCACATAGTTCAGCAGTGTTCCCTTGTCACATGGTTCAGCAGGGTTCCCTTGTCACATGGTTCAGCAGGGTTCCCTTGTCACATGGTTCAGCAGTGTTCCCTTGTCACATGGTTCAGCAGGGTTCCCTAGTCACATAGTTCAGCAGTGTTCCCTTGTCACATGGTTCAGCAGTGTTCCCTTGTCACATGGTTCAGCAGTGTTCCCTTGTCACATGGTTCAGCAGTGTTCTCTTGTCACATGGTTCAGCAGTGTTCCCTTGTCACATAGTTCAGCAGTGTTCCCTTGTCACATGGTTCAGCAGTGTTCCCTTGTCACATAGTTCAGCAGTGTTCCCTTGTCACATGGTTCAGCAGGGTTCCCTTGTCACATGGTGTTTTATGACTGTTTCATGGTTGTTTCAAGGTTAATTCATGGTTATTTTATGGTTGTTTGATTGTTGTTGTTTCCTGGTTGATTCGTGGTTGTTGTTTAATTGTTGTTGATTTATGGTTATTTCATGGTTATTAATTGTTGTTTCATGGTTGATTCTTGTAGTTTGATGGTTGTTTGATGGTTGTTTTTAGTTCGTTTTTTGTTGTTTCATAGTTGTTTCATGGTTGTTTTATGGTTGTTTTGTGGTTGTTTCTAAGTTGTTGTTTCATGGTTGTTTCATTGTTGTTTTATGGTTGTTTTGTGGTTGTTTCTAAGTTGTTGTTTCATGGTTGTTTCATGGTTGTTTTATGGTTGTTTTGTGGTTGTTTCTAAGTTGTTGTTTCATGGTTGTTTCATGGTTGTTTTATGGTTGTTTTGTGGTTGTTTCTAAGTTGTTGTTTCATGGTTGTTTCATGGTTGTTTTATGGTTGTTTTGTGGTTGTTTCTAAGTTGTTGTTTCATGGTTGTTTCATGGTTGTTTTATGGTTGTTTTGTGGTTGTTTCTAAGTTGTTGTTTCATGGTTGTTTCATGGTTGTTTTATGGTTGTTTTGTGGTTGTTTCTAAGTTGTTGTTTCATGGTTGTTTCATGGTTGTTTTATGGTTGTTTTGTGGTTGTTTCTAAGTTGTTGTTTCATGGTTGTTTCATGGTTGTTTTATGGTTGTTTTGTGGTTGTTTCTAAGTTGTTGTTTCATGGTTGTTTCATGGTCGTTTTATGGTTGCTTTGTGGTTGTTTCTAAGTTGTTGTTTCATGGTTTTATCCTGGTTGATTCATGGTTGGTGTTTCATTGTTGTTGTTTCATGGTATTTTCGTGGTTGTTTCGTGGTTGTTTCATGGTTGTTTCAAGGTTGATTCATGGTTATTTTATGTTTTTTAAATTGTTGTTGTTTCATGGTTGTTTCATGGTTGTTTCATGGTTGTTCATGGTTGATTTATGGTTATTTCATGGTTATTAATTGTTGTTTCATGGTTGATTCTTGGTTGTTTCATGGTTGTTTCATGGTTGTTTCATGGATGTTTCATGGTTGATTCATGGTTGTTCATGGATGTTTGATGGTTGTAGTTTGATGGTTGTTCGATGGTTGTTTTTAGTAAGTTTATGGTTGTTTCCTGGTTGATTTGTGGTTGACTCATGGTTGTTGTTTCATTGTTGTTGTTTTATGGTTGTTTCATGGTTGTTTTATGGCTGTTTCATGGTTGTTTCAAGGTTAATTCATGGTTATTTTATGGTTGTTTAATTGTTGTTGTTTCATGGTTGTTTCATAGTTGTTTCCTGGTTGATTCGTAGTTGTTGTTTCATGTTTTTTTGTGGTTGTTTCATGGTTGATTCATGGTTGTTGATGGTTGTTTCATGGTTGTTTGATGGTTGATTCATGGTTGTTCATTGTTGATTTATGATTATTTCATGGTTATTAATTGTTGTTTCTTGGTTGTTTCTTGGTTGTTTCATGGCTGTTTCGTGGTTGTTTCCTGATTGATTTGTGGTTGTTGATTAATGGTTGTTTCATGGTTGTTTCATGTGTGACGTGTGGAAGTGGGTTACCTGCCAGCTCCTGGTTCACGTGACAGGCCAAAGACAGGAAGTTGGCACCGCCCTGTACTTCCGTGTTCTGGGTATTTAAATGACTCACCCGGCTAACGCAGGTGGAACTGATTGGTTTGTGGTTGCCGGCGGTGAAAGACGTAATCGGTAATCAGGATAACGTTCTAATTATTTATCTTTTATAGCTTGATGCACCGTTTTTCCATTTTTTATATCTAGTCCAGTATCATGTCGCTTCCACAGTACTCACAAGTATTGTGCTTTGTGCTTAAGGCGATAGAGCAAGAGGGACGGACTTGCAACAAATGTGTCCAGTGTTTTAACTGAGTTTTAACAAGGTCAAACATATGTTTATTAAAGGACGTTTGTTTGGGTAAAAGGGAAATGTATATGAATTGTTGTGTAGTAAATCTAAACGTGTTTGTGTATTAGATAGGAAGTTTATGTATGTTTCCTTTGTTTCAGGCATCTCTTGCAATCACTGTTTTTCCCATACTAAATGGTTATTGTGACGACGCATACCGCTTAGATCACTAGTTAGATGGGACATTATTCTGTGTGCTTTATGTGTGCATTGTGCTGCGTGTCTTATGGGTGCATTGTTTTGTGTGTCTTTTGTTGAGTGCCCTCTTAGACGCGTGGTGCTCATCTTTGATTTATTAGTTTTGTCTTGGTTATTTTGAACGTGTTCAGTCCATGTGATTATGGGTGTGTGGTCTGTCACCTCTGTGCTGGGCCATGCCCATGTTTAATAGAACCCTGTGAGATTAAAGCCATTTACTTTTGGTATACAGTCTTTTCCTCTCATTCATTCATTTGAACACCTTCTAGTGGGGAAACATTGGCTATATATATTGAATTCCTCACCAGCTCATATTAAGGGTTTGACTCCTCCTACACAGGAGGTGGCGCTGTATCAATAAAGTAAGCCCTGGGCTCACATGGTTGTTTCATGGTTGTTTAATTGTTGTTTTATGGATGTTTCAAAGGTGTTGTTTCATGGTTGTTTCCTTGTTTATTCGTGGTTGTTTCATTGTTGTTTTTTCATGGTTTGTTCATGGTTGATTCATGGATATTTCATGGTTGTTTTATAGTTGTTTGATGGTTGTTTGATGGTTGTTTTGTGGTTGTTTGATGGTTGTTTGATGGTTGTTTTGTGGTTGTTTTGTGGTTGTTTCCAAGTTGTTGCTTATGGTTGTTTCGTGGTTTTTTTCCTGGTTGATTCGTGGTTGCTTAATGGTTGTTTTTTTATGGTTGTTTTATGGTTTGTTCATGGTAATTTCATGGTTGATTCATGGTTATTTCATGGTTGTTAATTGTTGTTGTTTCATGGTTGTTTTATAGTTGTTTGGTGGGTGTTTTATGTTTTTTGTATGTGTACTCTGTACACACATTGTACTGCATTGGACTGTACTGCCACACACAGCATTAACCGGATTATCAAGTTAGCAGACCACACCAGTCATCGGCCTGTGTGATAAGCGAGGGCGACGAAACGGAGTACAGGGATGTCAAGCTGATGGTGTGAGGACAACAGCCTCACACTGAATGTCAGCAAGACTAAGGAGCTCATCGTGGACTTCAGGAGCCACCGGGGACAATATCAGCTGCTTCCGTTTCCTTGGGCTACAGATTTCCGATGACCTGGCGTGGACCCGCAACACAGAAGTCATGCTGAAGAAGGCACACCAGCGCCTCTATACTCTGCGGTGTGCCAGAAAAAGTGGAGTAGGACAGAGGTGGCTAACTTCTACCATGGCACCGTAGAGAGCGTCCTGACAAGTGTCACCGTGTGGTACGGCAACACCACTGCACAGGACAAGAAAACCATCCAGAAGGTCGTGAGGACGGCAGAGAAGATCATCGGGTGTGCACTTCCATGCATTGAGGAGATCTGTAGGACCAGATGTCGGAAGAAAGCCATGTCCATCACTAAGGACTGCAACCACCCTGGGCTCCATCTCTTCCCCCCCTACCGTCTGGTCGCCGGTTGCGCAGCATCAATACAGCAAGGACTACCAGGTTTAAGGATAGTTTTTATCCACAGGCAGTGACCTACTGAACTGCTAGATGTGCCACTTTCATAACATGTCATTAACATTACACTGTCATACTTTGCTGGACTATCTGGACTCATCACAGTTACTGCACTGTACTCATGATGCTGCTGCACTACTGGCACTTTAAATGCTTTTAAAGATTTTTGTAAAAATAAAAAAACATGTACATTCAACACATGTTGCTGCTCTTTTTTATTTTTTATTTATTGTATATATTATTTTTGTTTGTATGGTATTGTTTTGGAGATGTATACTGCAGGAGGGAATGGGGAGTAAGCATTGTTTGATGTCAAAGTTGTTTGATGGTATTTCATTTATGTTTCATGGTTGTTTCATTGTTGATTTATGATTGTGGTTTCATGTTTGTATCATGGTTGTTTCATGGTTCTTTCTTGGTTGTGTTTTGGTTGTTTGATGGTTGTTTGGTGGATGTTGTTTCAGGGTTGTTTGTTTGTTGTTTGATGGTTGTTTGTTGTTTCATTGTTGATTTATGGTTGTGTTATGGTTGTTTGGTGTTTGATGTTGCATGGTTTTTTTTTCTTGGTTCTTTCATAGTCGTTTGTTGGTTGTTTGTGGTTTGTTTCAGAGTTGTATGGTGGTGGTTGTTGCATGCGTGGTTTTTCATTTCATGGTGTTGTTATGGTTGTGTTATGGTTGTTTGGTGGTTGTTGTTTCATGGTTGTATCATGGTTGTTTCAGGATGTTTCATCGTTATTTCGTACAAGGCCCTCCTCCGCCCACCGTTCGGCAAATCAGACCACTGCTCTATCCAGCTGCCCCCCGCCTATACGCAGAGACTGAAGCAGCAACCGGTCGCTGTGAGGGAGGTCCAATGCTGGTCGGACCAATTGGACTCCTCGGTCACCGGGTTCATCAAGAAGTGCATAGATGACGTTGTTCCGACCAAGTTGGTTCGGATATATACCAACCAGAAAGCGTGGATTAACGGCGATGTTCGCGCTGCCCGACACGCGCGTAACGCCGCCTTTAGCTCCGGGAATATGGAGGAATATACGAGAGCCCGTTACGACCTCCGTAAGACCATCGTCACTGCCAAGCCGGAGTACAAGGACAGAGTGGAGGAGAAATTCAAGAGCCACGACGCGAGGGGTATGTGGCAGGGGCTACAGACGATAACGAACTTGTGTAGAGCCAGTTGTGTAGAGAACTCCTCTACCTCCCTCCCAGGAGAGCTAAAAACTTTTTTTGCTCGGTTCGACGTAAACGGCAGCCCGCCGAAGCCAGCGCCGCCTGAGGAGACCAGCCAGCTGCGCATCTCGGAGGCGGATGTACGCCGCACCTTCAAGCGGCTGAACATCCGTAAGGCGGCAGTCCCCAACGACATCCCGGGCCGCGTCCTCAGAGCATGCGCAGACCAGTTGACAGGTGTCTTTGCAGACATCTTCAACCTCTCCCTGTCCCAGGCTGTTGTCCCCGCGGCCTTCAAGATGTCCACGATCGTGCCTGTCCCTAAACAACCCAAGGTAACATGCCTGAATGACTATAGACCTGTAGCCCTCACCTCGATTGTCAGCAAATGCTTTGAGAGGTTGGTCAAGGACTTTATTTGCTGCGTGTTACCTGCCTCGCTGGACCCATGGCAATTTGCATATCGTCAAAACAGATCCACGGATGACGCAATTGCCATGGCCTTCCACACTGCCCTTTCCCACCTGGAGGGAAAGAACTGTTATGTGCGAATGCTGTCGGACCGCCGCCAGGTGGTGAGGATGGGCAGCACCACCTCAGAGCCACTGACCCTCAACACGGGAGCCCCCCAGGGATGCGTGCTGAGCCCTCTCCTCTACTCCCTCTACACCCACTACTGCATGGCTATGCACAGCTCCAACGTCATCATCAAGTTTGCTGACGACACGACATTGATGGGCCTGATCACCGGCGACGACGAGACAGCCTACAGGGGAGGTCGGATCGCTGGAGCAGTGGTGCAAGGAGAACAGCCTCGCCCTCAACGTCAAGAAGACCAAGGAGCTGATCGTGGACTTCAGGAAGCAGAGAGGAGAGCACAGCCCTATCTCCATCGACGGTGTTGCAGTAGAGAGGGTCAGCAGCTTCAAGTTCCTCGGCGTGCACATCTCCGAGGACCTCACATGGTCCACGCACACCACACACGTGGGGAAAAGGGCCCAACAACGCCTGTATTTCCTCAGGCTTCTGAGGAAATTCAGCATCCTAAGAACATTCTATAACGGCACCATCGAGAGTGTTCTTACAGGGTGTATCACCGCCTGGTACGGGAACTGCACCGCACTCGAGCGCAGAGCGCTTCAAAAGGTGATGCGGACAGCCCAGTATATCGTTGGAGGTGAGCTCCCTTCCCTCCTGGATATATACAACCAGCGGTGCGTGGCCAAGGCCAAACAAATCATAAAAGACATTGCCCACCCCAGCCACGAACTGTACTCACTGTTACCGTCAGGCAGGCGATACCGCAGTATCAAGTGCCGTACAAATAGACTTAGAGATAGCTTCCACAGTCAGGCCATCAGGCTGCTGAACAAGGGTGTATAGCATATAACAATGTATATTTTATTACAGTGATTTACATATATATATTGCTCTTTTTCTATGCCGATATATTGCATTTTAATTTAAATTTTTTAACTTTTCCATTCAATTTTTATCTTATTTTTATAACTGCTGTCTGTCGTCGGGTATTGCACATAAGATTTTCACACTACTGCTTTATACTTTTGTAAACTGTGAAGTGTAAACTAGACTTGACACTGACTGATGAAGAGCTGCAGGTGTGGTTTGTACATACTATCCAGGTGTGAGGGTGGATAATCAATAAGGGGCCCACACACTACAATAGTTTTATGCTTGATGGTGGTCTGAGATGTTCTCTCTTCACATGCATTATAGCCTGTCCAGTCAACTGGTCTTGAGTGAGAAAGAGCTGGGATAGCCACACAGCTTCTCTTTCCTTTCCTCGTATCAAGCTGGCAGCAACCTGGTGCGCTTCTTCTGGAGAAAGAACCTTCACAGGAAGTGCTGGTGGTTTCAACTTGGGGGGCCAGTGTAGTGCTCCAGTTGTACAGACTGGTGAGTGAGTCTAATGAAAAACGTATCAGTTTTCCTCCTGCATTTTTGTCTTTTTACGCCTTCAATTCCAGATGAAAATGTCCTTTTTGGATATAATTCATGATGGGTATCCGTGGGTCATTGTGGGGAAGTCAAGTGGAGAGTAGCAGGTGGGCGGTGGGGGAGCGGAACATCGTTGCGCATTTAAATATATTTTACAACAATTCTAGACATAACCAACATGGACTTAGCTCTTAGATCACCTTCCTAAGTCCAATATGAGCTACATAAAAGCCATTTCCTGTTTTTGACAATAAATAAGATTATTATGCTAATATCTCAAATTGCTCAACATGCATTAATCTTAATCTAATTTGCTAAGCCAATAGATAACATTTTAATAATAAAAGTTCATAGGAAACAACTTTGCTGGGTTTACTATAGGCCATATAGAGATTTACAGTAGACTATATAGACAGGAGTAGTGAATCCTCTTCAAATCAAGACACCATGGACTCAAACATCGCAACAGTCGTGTGTAGCCCGATCTGTTTTTATTCACACCCAAAAACTAAATGTTTATTCCCATATAAATGCCATAAACAAATGCAAGGCAAATAGAAACAAACTGTGGTAAAATAGAAAGAAACAAACGGCACACAAATGGAACATTTCCTCTGACAAACCATCCACGTCATCCAGGAGGGACACGGCACTTAGTTTAGAAAGGTAGTGGAAAATTGGGAAATTTCCAATAATTCCCGTTCATATATTTAGATGGAAAAGTTTCCAACTTTGAAAATTCCCGGAATTTCGCAACGGCACATTTTGGACAGTGTAACAATAAACAGATTCAAACACCCAATGGTGAGTCCAAATACACACAATTGGCAATATATATTTTTATATTCTCAACAACAAAATATATATTTAAGTTGTTCTATCAGTGTTGTGTTTTTAAAACGTGTGCCACAGTGGATATATTTAATAATTAAAATACGTGAATTAGTGGAACAATGAACTTTAAAACAAAACTTGAAAACTTTAAAATAATATTGACTCATATGTGACACGCTATTCATATGTTATCCATATATTCATATATATATTTTATCCATATATATATTTTTGCAGTATATATATTCTAACGATACAAAACAATACAAACGTAATCCAACATCTTTGACATCTTCTTTTAGAAATTTAGCACGGTTCCCAAAAATGAATTTTCAGAAAGATTTTTCAGTCAAATTAAAATGAAAAATTCCTCAGATTAACAGAACAAAATCCAAAGACAAAAATATATATCTATATATAGATCTATATATATATCTATATATAGATATACATATTTATATATATATCTATAGATATATATATATATATCTATAGATATATATCTATAGATATATATATATATTTATATATATATAATGAATCTTGATACATATATTATATATATATAAAAATATATATATATATATATATATATAATATATGTATCAAGATCCATTTCAAACATCACAGGGTGTTGTATAACCATGAAATGTACACACTAGTACACACCAGTACACGCTAGTACACACTAGTACACACTAATACTAGTAGAGATAGTGAAGGAAGTTAAAAGCAAAGCATGAAGACTTAATTTGACAATTAAATAAAGTTTAAAAAAGGGTTAGTAATTCCCTTAAAGTCCATTGACCTACATTTGCATGAATTATATTATTAAGTATAGAAGGAGTCTTCATCTAAAGCCCTAAGGTTTAGAAGGAGTATTCGTCTTAAGTTTAGAAGTAGTCTCCGCCTTAAGGTTTGGAAGAAGTCTTCATCTTAAGTGTAGAAGGAGTCTTGGTCTTATTTTTAAGTATAGAAGGAATCTCCTCCTTAAGGTTTAGAAGGAGTCTCTGCATTAAGGTTTGAAAGTCTTTGTCTTAAGTATAAGAGGAGTCTTGTTCTTCTTTAGTATAGAAGGAGTCTCCACCTTAATGTTTAGAATGAGTCTTCGTCTTAAGTATGAATTGAGTCTTTGTCTTCATCTTAATTATAGAAGGAGTCTCCACATTAAGGTTTGAAAGTAGTCTTCATCTAAAGTATAAAAGGAGTCTTTGTCTTTGCCTTAATTATAGAAGGAGTCTTGATCATAAGGTTTAGAAGGAGTCTGTCTTAATTTTCGAAGTAGTCTTTGTCTTAATTATAGGAGTCTTGGTCTTCTTCTTTAGTATAGAAGGAATCTCTACCTTAATATTTAGAATGAGTCTTCGTCTTAAGTCTAAAAGGAGTCTCTGTCTTCGTCTTAATTATAGGATTCTTCGTCTTAAGTTTAGAAGGAATCTTTGTCTTAAGTATAAAAGGAGTCTTTGTCTTTACCTTAATTGTAGAAGGAGTCTTGGTCTTAAGGTTTAGAAGGAGTCTTGGTCTTAAGGTTTAGAAGGAGTCTTGGTCTTAAGGTTTAGAAGTTTTCTTGGTCTTAAATATAGAAGGTGTTGTCTTACGTATATCATGTTTAAGGTCTCGAAGGAGTCTTCGTATTGAGTATAGAAGGAGTTTAGGAGTTTTCTTCTTAAGTTTAGTAGAAGTTTCAAATTTTTTATTTTAGGTTTAGAAAGAGTTTAGGAGTCTTGGTCTTAAGCACACCGGGAGAGTTAAGATGGAGTTTTGATCTTAAGTAGACCGGTGGGGGTTAAGGTAAGAGTCTTGGTCTGCACACTTAGGAGGAGGAGCTGGGACCGGGGGTCCTCCTGGACAGGAACCAGACCTTCATGGGTTCCTTCTTCCCCTTCATGGTGACGGGACCCCGGTACTCCATTTGGAACTGGGGGTCCGAATTCTCCGGGGACTGCAGACACCTGGTGCAGAGGGGGGGGGGCAGGAAGTGATGTCATAATGAGGGAGGCAGAGACTGTGCGGACAAGAGACAAGAGGGAGATAGACAGACAGACAGACAGACAGACAGACAGACAGACAGACAGACAGAGTAGAACGAGTAAAAGGAGAGAGAGAGAGAGAGAGAGAGAGAGAGAGAGAGAGAGAGAGAGAGAGAGAGAGAGAGAGAGAGAGAGAGAGAGAGACTGAGACAGAGAGACTGAGACAGAGAGAGAGCGTGGGCAGGCGAGAGACCTCACCGGTAGGTGTACTCGGATACGTTGATCCGGCCTGTGTGGCCTGTTGTCTCGGTGCGGCTGGTAAGGTTCACCGTGTTGCCGAAGAGACAGTAGCGTGGCATGCGCTGACCTATGACCCCTGTCACCACCTCCCCCGTGTGGATCCCGATGGTGATCTGGAACCCCGCCCACCCCCCCCCAGAGGTCAAAGGTTAGGGTCAATGTTCAACAGGGAAAAACCAACATCCTGCCATCTAACAACGTTTCAGCAGACACAGAGAGATTCCCACTAGGGAGGCAAAAAGGGAAATTTTCTAACAAATTATTATTAAAATAAAAAAGATGAAAAGGAGTTTAATTAAAATGTAGTCATGGGATGGAGGGTGGTTGTTTGAAGGGTGGTAGGGTGGTTGTTTGAAGGGTGGTAGGGTGGTTGTTTGAAGGATGGTAGGGTGGTTGTTTGAAGGATGGTAGGGTGGTTGTTTGAAGGGTGGTAGGGTGGTTGTTTGAAGGGTGGTAGGGTGGTTGTTTGAAGGGTGGTAGGGTGGTTGTTTGAAGGATGGTAGGGTGGTTGTTTGAAGGGTGGTAGGGTGGTTGTTTGAAGGGTGGTAGGGTGGTTGTTTGAAGGATGGTAGGGTGGTTGTTTGAAGGGTGGTAGGGTGGTTGTTTGAAGGGTGGTAGGGTGGTTGTTTGAAGGACGGTAGGGTGGTTGTTTGAAGGATGGTAGGGTGGTTGTTTGAAGGACGGTAGGGTGGTTGTTTGAAGGGTGGTAGGGTGGTTGTTTGAAGGGTGGTAGGGTGGTTGTTTGAAGGATGGTAGGGTGGTTGTTTGAAGGATGGTAGGGTGGTTGTTTGAAGGATGGTAGGGTGGTTGTTTGAAGGATGGTAGGGTGGTTGTTTGAAGGATGGTAGGGTGGTTGTTTGAAGGATGGTAGGGTGGTTGTTTGAAGGGTGGTAGGGTGGTTGTTTGAAGGGTGGTAGGGTGGTTGTTTGAAGGATGGTAGGGTGGTTGTTTGAAGGATGGTAGGGTGGTTGTTTGAAGGGTGGTAGGGTGGTTGTTTGAAGGATGGTAGGGTAGTTGTTTGAAGGACGGTAGGGTGGTTGTTTGAAGGATGGTAGGGTGGTTGTTTGAAGGATGGTAGGGTAGTTGTTTGAAGGATGGTAGGGTGGTTGTTTGAAGGATGTGATCTCTGTGACGGGTGGAGGTGAGCATACAGGCCGCAGAGTTCTGGACATATTAAAGTTTATTGAGAATTTAGTTTGGTGAGCTGTAGAGGATGCTGTTGTAGTCATCGCGTCTTGAGGTTATGAGGGCATGGATGAGGGTTTCAGCAGCTGAAAGGGAGAGGGAGAGGTGGAGGCGGGCATTGTTGATGTGTGGTAGGAATGAGAGGGTGGGGTCGAGGATGGTGTCAAGGTTGTGGACATGGGTGGAAGGGGTGACAATGGAACTATCAATGTTGATAGAGAAGGTCTGGGTGGACCGGGTGAGGGAGTTTGGGCCTGATTTATAGTATTTCTGATTTATTGCAGTTGAGTTGGAGAAAGTTCTGTTGCATCCCTGTTTTTATATCAGAAAGGCAGGTGGTGAGGGTGGAGTGGGTGGTTGGTGGGTGGTCGTGGTGGTGGACAATTTGACCCAGGGAAGTATATACAAGATGAAGAGGGGGGAGGGCAAGCACTGATCCTTGGGGGACATCATGAGTGACTTGGGGCGGTGGAGGATTGGCAGTGGTTTATGGAGATGGGTTGGTGTCTGTCGGAGATGTAGGAGGTGAACCAGGAGAGGACAGTACCGGAAATGCCAAGGGACTAAAGGCATGAAAATATTCCCCGGAATTTTGCCACCCTTGGCTTCCCACCCATCCCCCAGCACTTAGTTCACTAAGTAACCCCATCCAGATGTGTTAAAGAGGCAGATTGGTCAATCAGATTAATCTTACATTTTTTTTCACGGACTCGGCATGGAATTTAACGTGTGTGGAAGTAATAAGGTGCTCTATTTTTAACCAGAGAGAGAGAGAGAGAGAGAGAGAGAGAGAGAGAGAGAGAGAGAGAGAGAGAGAGAGAGAGAGAGAGAGAGAGAGAGAGAGAGAGAATTGTAGCTTGTTTGTGACCTGGGTGTATTTTTAACCAGAGAGAGAGAGGATGATTTGTAGCTTGTTTAGGACCTGGGTCTATTTTAACCAGAGAGAGAGAGAGAGAGAGAGAGAGAGAGAGAGAGAGAGAGAGAGAGAGAGAGAGAGAGAGAGAGAGAGAGAGAGAGAGAGAGAGAGAGAGAGAGAGAGAGAGAGAGAGATAGACATATAGATATATATATATATATATATATATATATAGAGAGAGAGAGAGAGAGAGAGAGAGAGAGAGAGAGAGAGAGAGAGAGAGAGAGAGAGAGAGAGAGAGAGAGAGAGAGAGAGAGAGAGAGAGAGTCAAGATTAAATATTTGTATTTGCCATATGCAGAGAGGGAGAGAGAAAAAGAGGGAGATTGTGTAAATCCTACCTGGATGGAAGGACAGAGGGGAGGAGGGCGGCACATCCTACCTGGACGGGGGCGTGTTCCACTTCCACCTGCCCAGCGATCTCCATCATGTCTAGGGCCAGGTGTCCAATGGAGCGAGCGTGGTGCTTGCAGGGCTCCGGGAGCCCGCTTACAGTCATGTATTTGTCCCCCACCGTCTCCACCTGGGGGAAGGTCAGGGAAAAGTTATGTTAGGCTAGGCTAGGCTACGTTAGGCTACTCTAGGCTATGCTAGGTCATGTCCCCCAATGTCTCCACCTGGGGGGGAGGGGGGGGGGGGTCAGGGAAAAGCTACGCTAGGCTAGGCTAGGCTAGAATAGCCCACATTAGGCTAGGCTAGTCTCCGGAAGCCCGCTGACGGTCATGTACTTGTCCCCCACCGTCTCCACCTGGAGGGGGGGAGGGTCAGGGAAAAGCTAGGCTACACTAGGTTAGGCTATGCTTAACGTTACGCTATGCTACTATATGCTACACTACGTAACCCTATGTTACGCTATGTAACATAATGCTATGCTACATTACGCTCCGTTAAAAATGTTTTTTTTTAATTATTCCCAGTATATTCCCCATGTAATTCCCGTATATATCACGTCTATTCCCTTACAATTCCTGTGGAAAGTTTCCAACTTCACCCGGACCCAACTAACCTGAGGTCTATCTCGACTTGTGTGTTTCAGGCAAATAATATAAGTGTGTGTGTGTGTGTGTGTGTGTGTGTGTGTGTGTGTGTGTGTGTGTGTGTGTGTGTGTGTGTGTGTCTGTTGAAAGCTTGCAAACCAATTGCCTCAGCATCCAGGGTGTGCCTCTCTAGTCCAGGACATGGGAAGAACCAATGACCAGGGGAGGGAGAAGGGACCACCCATGTCATCCCAGTTGTCCTCCCCCAATGTAAAGTATTACTTATTTTGTAGACTCAGGGAGAGAGATGTTGCAAAAGAGAGAATTTTGCGTCCAATTGGAGTCAAGTCATTCTCCGGATGAACAAGATAAACTAGACTGGTGGTGTGTCCACCACCCGAGTCATTCAGGATGTTGCAAAGAGAGAATTTTGCGTCCAATTTGAGTCCAGAAGTCCAGTCGTTCACCGGATGAATTGGATCAACTGGATGAACTGAACTGGACTGGTGGTGCTTGATAAACCATGTGTGTGGAACCTCCCAGGTTCTCCTCCTTACCTAGGTTCCACCGAGAGTCGGTCAGGACGTCGCAAAGACATAATTTGCGTCCAATTGGAGTCAGCTGGATGAACCGGATGAACCAGATGAACTGGACTGGTGTGTGTGATACTAGTGTTGAACCCTGGGGGATCTCACCTTGTAGACGTATGGGTTCTTCCGCGAGTCAGTTAGGATGTCAAAGCGTGTGTACACGTCGTTCAGCAGGTCCACGATGCGAATGGCGCCCTCGGCCGAGGCGTGCTTTCCACAGAAGGCGCCGAAGCCCACGATGCCGCTGAACAGCAGCGTGACATTGTCGTAGCGCTTGGCCGCCACGGGCCGCCGGTGGCGGAGCTCGTTGGCCACCGAGGGCGGCAGCACCGAGTAGAGCAAGCTGCCGGGAATAAACCCAGGAAAAAAAAAAAAAAAAATCTGACGAACAAAATAGATGAACTGCGGCTGCGGATTATCAACCATAAACTGATTAAGGGTTGCAACGTGATGATTTTCACAGAAACATTCCGAACATTCAGAAGCACTGTCGGCGATTCCGCTTAACAGCGGAATCGCCGACAGTGCTATTGAGCTAACAGGCTCACTCTACACAGAGCAGATCAGATGAGGGCTCTGGTTAAACCAGGGGTGGAGGTTTGTGTGTCTATACTAACGAGGCTTGGTGCTCAGACACTACCACCATCGAGAGCCACTGCTCTGCTGACGTACAATACCTAATGGTTAAATGTAGACCCTTTTACCAACCCAGGGAAATTACAGCCACCATCATAACTGTGGCTTACATACCTCCAGATGCTAACGCTAAGCTAGCTATGAAGGAACTGTACTCTGCTATTAACAAGCAACAGAACTCCCACCCAGTCAAGTCAAGTAAAGTCAAGTCAAGTTTATTGTCACTTCACAGTTTACACAAGTATAAAGCAGTGATAATGAAAATATTGTGTGCAATACCCGACGACAGACAGCAGTTATAAAATAAGATAAAAATAGATAGAAATAGAATAAAAATAGAATCCCAGAGGCAGCCTTTATTATTGCAGGCGATTTCAATCATGCCAACTTAAAGACTGTGCTCCCCAAATGTCTCCTGTTCTACAAGAGGAGACGGAACATTAGACCATGTTTACACCAACAAGGCTGATGCTTACAAAGCTGTCCCCCTCCCCCATCTTGGGCAGAGTGATCATGTCTCTTTGTTCATGCTGCCTAAGTACACACCACTCATCAAGCGTGTGAAGCCCACCGTTAGGACAGTCAAAGTGTGGCCTGAGGGAGCAGACTCTGAGTTGCAGAACAGATTTCTGCACACGGATTGGAGCCTGTTTGCCTCCCAGTCCACCCTAGACTTCCACACTGACATCGACTCCTACGCCTCCTCTGATTTGGATTACATCAACTCCAGCATTGACACGGTCACCACCCTCAAACAGATCACAACATTCCCCAACCAGAAGCCCTGGATGAACAGAGAGGTCCGCCTACTCCTAAAGGCACGTGACGCTGCTTTTAGGTTGGGCGATGCACTGGCCTACTGTTTAGCCAGGGCTAATCTGAAAAAGGGCATCAAGCAGGCCAAGCTCAAACACAAGCGAAGGGTTGAAGACCACTTCAACAATTCCGATCCCCGACGCATGTGGCAGGGCATCCAGGCCATCACGGATTATAAACACTCCAACAACTCCCCCCCAACCACCGACTCATCCCTCCCTGACAAACTCAATAATTGTTTTGCCTGCTACGACCGGAACAACCCCGAACTGCCCACCAGGGCTACTCTCCCCGTTGACCACCAACCCCTCACCCTATCTCCCACAGACATGCGTGCGGCACTGAGCAGAACAAATGCGCATAAGGCAGCTGGTCCTGATGTTATCCCCGGTCGTGTGCTCAGGAACTGCGCTGAGCAGCTGACCGAGGTCCTTACTGACATTTTCAACTTGTCAGGCAGCTCAGGCAGTTATCCCCGTGTGCTTTAAAACCACCTCCATTGTGCCAGTGCCAAAACACTCCTCTGCAGCGAGCCTCAACGACTTCCGCCCTGTTGCACTCACCCCCATCATCATGAAGTGCTTCGAGAGGCTGGTCCAGGCTCAACTCAAATCTGGCCTGTCACTCTCACTAGATAAATACCAATTTGCCTACCGTGAGAACAGGAGCACGGAGGACGCCATTTCCTCAACTCTTCACTCCGCTCTCTCCCACCTGGATGAGAGCAACACCCACGTGAGAATGCTGTTCATAGACTTCAGCTCAGCATTTAACACCATCATCCCCTCCAAACTCATCTTCAAACTTGGTGACCTCATGAAAACCAAGAACCTTGACATCAACCCCTCAATTTGTAACTGGTTACTAGACTTCCTAACCAACAGACCCCAGTCAGTCAGGTTAGACCATCTCACATCCTCCACACTCACCCTAAACACCGGCGTTCCACAAAGCTGTGTGCTGAGCCCTCTCCTCTACTTCCTCTTCACCCACGACTGCACTCTGGTACAAACACCATCATCAAGTTTGCTGACGGTGGGCCTCATCAAAAACAACGATGAGGCAGCCTACAGGGAGGAGGTCCAGCATTTGGTGGCGTGGTGCGCTGACAACAAGCTGGCCCTCAACACCAAGAAGACCAAGGAGCTCATCGTCGACTTCAGAATGACCAGAGCTGGCACACACGCCCCATCCTCATCAACGCATCGTTGGACTACCCCTCCCTGCAATAAACACTACCCACCACAAACGGTGTCTGAGGAAGGCACAACAAATAGTGGATAATAGTGGATGACCCCTCTCACCTCAACTGTTTGCCCTCCTCCCCTCCGGGAGGCGCTATAGAAACCTTTGTTCCAAGTCAAGCAGGCTTAGGAACAGCTTCTTCCCCTCAGCTGTCATCTCCCTGAACTCTGCACCACATAGACAGCCGACCCCCCCCCCCCTGCTGCCCCTCCCCCCCTGCTGCCACCCCCCTGCTGTCCGCCCCCCGGCTGACGCTCCCTCTGTCCCCCCTGCTCACGCCCCTGCCCCACACCTCTGCTCATCACCTAATCACCACCAATGTCTCTGACTAACTGTAAAAAAAAATAAACAAGAAAAAAACTAACTGTAAAAACAAACTGTATCACAACTACCTTCCTCTCTATAGTTTACTTATTTATTACTAAGATACCTGTTTACTGTACCTTCCATATCTATTTAAATCTGTTGATAGAACTGCTCCTACTCCTGTATATACATATACATTTATACTTGCCATACATTTATATATGCTCACTTGTATATACATTTACATCTATATATTTGTATCCTGCTTCAATAATAGCATACCCTTGATCACTACCTGTTAAATGATCACTTACCAGTATGTACATATACCTATTATTATGCTCATATCACATTTATACCTAGACTGTCTTTAAACCTGTAAATTTAAACTGTATATTATATTATATTACCATGCACTTTACTGCAACATTTGCACTCTGGTTAGATGCCAAATTATTTCCTCTGTACTGTACTTGTGCTGTGCAATGACAATACATTTGAATCTAATTTATTCTAATCTAATCTTACATTTTGTCTTATATTAAATTGTATTTAACCAAACTACTCTATTAAATAACTACTATAAATACATGAAAATCACTTTTATAACTCACCCTTAATACAAATAAATTTAAACTTGACATTGCCACTTATTGTGAATGAAAATAATACTCACTTCTAGCAGTTTCAAAGATTCAAAGGTTTTATTGTCATATGCACATGAATAATCAGGTGCATGCATGCATATGAGGCTCCGCCCACAACTCAACATAGAATAGAATAGTGCAATAGAAACAACAACAATAACAGTAGAATCAACTGTGCAAACAGTGAAGTACAAGAACAGCAGCAACAACAACAGCAACCACACTAGAACAAAACGAGATCAAATAGAATATAATAAAATTGAATAGAATAATATATATATATATATTCAACATATTTTATTAAGTCACTAGAGCTTTTAATGAGACACTTGAGCTTGCTTCTCTTTCATAAGCTTTGGTAGTTGTGGGGGCAGTGTGGCCACAGCCGTCACGAGGCTGCTCTCCACATCCAGGCTGTTCCTCTGCTTGGTTTTGATGTGAGTCAGGGCCGAGGAGGTAACTTCACACATAGGTAGATCCAAAAGGCAAGAGTTCATTCAATGCACATTTCCCCAGCTCTGGATACTCCTTTGCAACATCACACCAAAACTTTGTCAGTGACTTTTCAGCATATGCCATCTTTTCCCCACGATCAGAGAACAAATCCACCAGGTTTTCCTGCAGTCTGGCAGGAAGGCTGCTGCTCTCAGTCACTCTGAACGGGTTCCTCACCCAGTCCAGCTGTTCTGACTTTGCTTCAATGTCATGAAGGTACTGGTTGAACTCAGGTTTGAGTTTGGACTGATGCGTTTTAACAATTGTGACCATCTGCTTGTTTTCAGCATCAGTAGTGGCAAGATAGCCATCAAGCAGTGGGAAACAGCTTATATCCCCTTTGTCGCATTTTGTCTCCCATAAGTTGACTTTATTTATGAATCCATTCACTCTGTCATACGTTAAGGATATGTGAGTCCTTGCCTTTAAGTGAGAAGTTAAGCTTATTAAGCTTGGAGAAGACATCGGCAAGATATGCCAGCCGTGCAACCCACCCTGCATTCTGAGAAACCACTGCGAGAGGATGAGAGCTGGATCAGGAAAGCAGACACCTCAGTGCGAAGTTCAAACAGCCTGGATAAGTCAAGTCATTTTTATTGTCACAGTTTACACAAGTATAAAGCAGTAGTGTGAAAATCTTGTGTGCAATACCCGACGACAGACAGCAGTTATAAAAATAAGATAAAAATAAGATAAAAATAGATAAGAATAAAAATAGAATAAAGTTAAAAAATAAAAAATTTCAAATGCAATTTATAAAATGCAATATATCGGCACAAAAAAGAGCAATATGTATATATAAATCAACGTAATAAAATATACATTGTTATATGCTATATGCCTCTTTATGATGCGTTTGGCCTTGGCCACGGACCGCTGGTTGTATATATCCAGGAGGGAGGGGAGCTCACCTCCAACGATATACTGGGCCGTCCACACCACCCTTTGAAGCGCTCTGCGCTCGAGTGCGGTGCAGTTCCCGTACCAGGCAGTGATACACCCTGTAAGAACACTCTCGAGGGTGCCGTTATAGAATGTTCTCAGGATGCGGGGCATAATGCAGTGATTCCACTTAATTTCGGGGTTTACCTTCATCACACGTCCATGCAACCCACACACTTTTCTCGTCATCGCAGCTGCGCCGTTGGTACAGATGTGACTGCAGGATTTCCACTCAAGATAGTTTTCTTTGAAAAAGCTGTCAATCACCTGAAATATTTCTTCGCCAGTTGTCTGTCCTGTTAGCTTCTTGCAAAACAAAATAAGCTCATGTATGTCAGACTCTTCAGCATAACGCACAAAGGCCAGGAGCTGAGCCTCACCACTCACATCCGTCATTTCATCCAACTGTAGAGCGAACTGACCGGCTCTTTTAATTTTATTCACCACCTGTCCAACAATATTAGTGGACATGTCATCGATCCTGCGGCAGATTGTGTTGTTCCGTAATGGAACGGTTTTCAGCACGTCTGCTGCTTTCTGCTCCAGCGTAGTTTCAGCCCAAATGATGGCGGCAGGGAGAATCTGATCTTCTGCATGTGCTTTTTTTGACTTGGTCACAAGTAATGCCACAGCATAGGATGCCTCCATTGCTTTCTTTAATGTAGTCTGACATGCCTTGAATTCGGACAGTTTTCGTTTGAAAAAGTCCTCAGTTTTACCGACATTCCCAGCGTGTTGGAGCTATGGTGCCGCTGCAGGTGGGCTGCTGGCTGCTGGCTGCTGGCTGCTGGCTTCATTCTATTATTTGCCAGCACTTGGCCGCCAAAAAACCACTGTGGCTGCGGTGGATCATCAGATGTCAAGTCAATCCATAAACAATGGATTTGTCACTGAACTGCCGGTGTTTGGTCTTGTCCACTTTTTTTTTCTTTTCACTGGGCTCTCCCGGTTCCTCAGCGATGGTACCGGTATCAGTGCGTTAACGCGGCCCAACCATGCATCCATTTTCCAGAGTTATGAGCACGAGCGCCACCAGCCGTCTCACAGACCGCATCGCAGGTTTCATTTCGCGGGTTTCATTTCGCGGTTTCATTACGTGGGTCTTAGGTTGCTAAGCATTGCTAAAATGTGTTAAAAAATGTTTTTTAATAATAATTATATATATTTTAAATAAATTGCAATCCCTAATCTTTCTACGTACCCCCTGCAATCCCATCACGTACCCCTAGGGGTCCGCGTACCACCGGTTGGGAATCACTGGTCTAATACACATGTTGAATGTATTTACAAGGTTTTACTAGTTTTCAGGGAAAGTCTTCCTCACCGGTCTGTCTTCTTCTTCTCGTCCTCCAGGGCCCTCAGGGTGTGCTGCAGGCGGTCCGTCAGGATCTCAAGCTCCTGGGTAAGCTTGTATTCCTCCCGGAACTGCTCCCCCAGCAGCACTAGGTCCCGGGTGGCGTCGTGCAGCGGGATGTCACTGAGGTACAGACCCCGGCGTGTCAGGTCGTCCAGGTTCATCACACTGAGGAGTTCAATTTAAAATGAATATATATATATAATAAAACATTAACAAAGAAAAACATGACAAAAGGTGTTTTCGGATCAACCTGTTTCTGGGGGAACTAGGAACTAGGGACCTGAGGGAGGAGCAGTTCCTTCAAGAGCTTTTTTATGTTTGCATTTGCACCGCCAATATGAACTTAACGTTTTGTTCGACCAATCAGCAAATACCTACGTTATCACCAAAAATTCTTCTTGGCTGGGAGAGTACCTGCAGTAGCTCTGAAAAAGTAGGAGATGCTAAAAAAAAGCCTGAAAGCACCCAAAAAGAGGACGGTTTCTGGAATAGTTCTCAGAAATATGAAAAGGTTCCTGCAGTCCATAAGCACACAAAAAGAAGACAGTTCCTCCAATTGTTATTATAACTATAAGGAAAAGGTTCCTGCATTCCATAAGCACCCAAAAAGAGGACAGTTCTTCCAATAGTTCGTGGAACTATGAAAAGGCTCCTGCAGTTCATATGAACCCCAAAAGAGGACAGTTCCTCCAATAGTTCTTAGAACAAAACGTAAAAGGTTCCTGCAGTCCGTAAGCACCCAAAAAGACGATAGTTCCTTCAATAGTTCTTAGAACTATGAAAAGGTTCCTGCAGTCCATAAGCACCCAAAAAGAGGACGGTTTCTCGAATAGTTCTCAGAAATATAAAAAGGTTCCTGCAGTCCATAAGCACACAAAAAGAGGACAGCTCCACCAATAGTTCTTAGAACTAAAAGGAAAAGGTTCCTGCAGTCCACAAGAAACCAAATAGAGGACAGTCCCTCCAATAGTTCTTAGAACTATGAAAAGGTTCCTGCAGTCCATAAGAACCCAAAAAGAGAGCGGTTCCTCAAATAGTTCTTAGAACTATGAAAAGGTTCCTGCAGTCCATAAGCACCCAAAACCAGGACAGTTCCTCTAGTTAACTGACCGTGGCACTGTAGATAGCGTCTTGATGAGTGGCGTCACTGTGTGGTACTGCAACACCACTGCACAGGACAAGAAAGCCACCCAGAGGGTCATGAGGACAGCAGAAAAGATCATCAGGTGTGCACTGCCATGCATTGAGGAGATCTGTAGGACCAGATGTCGGAAGAAGGCCATCTCCATCACAAAGACCTCAACCACCCTGGGCACAATCTTTTCTCCCTCTCCCGCCTGGTTGCCGGTTGTGCAGCATAAGGACTACCAGATTCAAGGACAGTTTCTATCCACAGGCAGTGCACCTACTGAACTGCTAGAAGTGTTGTTACTATGATAACATTGTCATTCTCATTATACTATCATGGACTTTCTGGACTCATTACAGTTACTGCACTGTTCTGCACTATATTCATGATGCTGCTGCACTACTGGCACTTTAAATGCTTTTAAATCTTTTTACACAATTGAACACATGTACCGATCATCCATCACTCACTTTATTGTTCTATAATGTTCATTTTTATTTTGTATAGTATGTTTATAGTATTGTTTGAAATTCATACTGCAGGGGGGAATGGGGAGTAAGCATTCCAAATCTTGTATCTACTTCTTATAACTAGTCCATAAGCACCTAAATAGAGAACAATTGCTTCAATAGTTCTTAGGACTAAAAGGAAAAGGTTCCTGCATTCCATAAGCACCCAAAAAGAGGACAGTTCTTCCAAAAGTTCTTAGAACTATGAAAAGTTTCCTGCAGTCCATAAGCACCCAAAAAGAGGACAGTTCTTCCAAAAGTTCTTAGAACTATGGAAAGGTTCCTGCAGGTCGTGTTACTAGGGGGTTGTTATAGGCGTGGCCTACCTGGGGAGTTGGCGTGCTTACCCCGGGGGAGTGGGTGGGGGCCTACCGGGGTGAATGCGCACAGCCTACCTCATGGGAGTGGGCAGGGCCAACCTGGGGAGTGGGCGTGCTGACTCTGGAAAACGGGAGGGGCCCTACCTGGGGGAACAAAGGAAGAGGAGGTTCTCGGCCTCGGGCAGGTAGATCATTTGGCCTTTCAGCCTCAGGCAGCTGACCTCCACCCCCGTCAGCTCGTCCTCAGCCTCCACCGGCTCCATGTTCAGCAGGCCCTCCTGATGGGAACCAAAAGAGATGATACGTTCAAATTAAGGGTTTTCTTTACTTATCTTATCTTATCTAATCTTTGTGGTGTGGACCTTGCTCCGCAGGACGAACACGGTGTTGATGTGGGAGAGGATGCCGTGGAAGCTGAAGTCGATGTGCGGACGGACCAGGGAGAACACAGCTGGGAGGTTACAGGAACCGGGCTGGAGCTGGGAAGAAACACAACCAGAACCAGGTCATTAAGGACAGCAGAACCAGTTTGTACCGGGTTTATAAGAACTGCAGAACCAGGTCATTAAGGACTGCAGAACCATGAAGAACCATGTCATAAAGGACAGCAGAACCAGGTAGAAACATTCAAGATTCAAGAGACTTTATTTATCCCGAGGGAAATTAAGGTGCAACAGTTGAAACAGGGGAATAAATGCACACAAAAATATACAATACCTAAAAACGAAATATCAACAAACTAAACTAAACTAGTATAAACAAAATATAACTAAATTAAATCTAAATTAAATCTAAATGTATAGACAGATGAATTGCACAATTTACAGTATTATTACAGTAATATGTAGGTATATACAATATACAACAATACGTATAGTGCAAATTGGCAGTAATAAAATACTAATAAATAACTCGATGAATACTGAAAAAGTGACATTGTCATTAGGGATGCAGAACCAGATAGAACCAGGTAATCTAGGACAGGAGAACCAGAGAGAACCAGGTAATTAAGGACAGCAGAACCAGGTAGAACCAGGTTATTAAGGATTGCAGAACCGGGTCATTAAGGACAGCATAACCAGGCAGAACCAGGTCATTAAGGACAGGAGAACCATGTAAAACGGGGTCAATAAGGACAGCAGAACCAGGTGACTAAGGACAGCAGAACCAGGTAGAACAAGGTCATTGAGAACATGGTAGAACCAGGTCATTGAGGACAGCAGAACCAAGTCAATAAGGACAGCAGAAGCAAGTCATTAAGGACAGCCGAACCAGGTAGAACCAGGTCATTAAGGACAGCCGAACCAGGTAGAACCAGGTCATTAAGGACAGCAGAACCAGGTAGAACCAGGTCATTAAGGATAGCAGAACCAGATCATTAAGAACAGCAGAACCAGGTAGAACCAGGTCATTAAGGACAGCAGAACCAGGTAGAACCAGCTCATTCAGGTCTGCAGAACCTGGTCATTAAGGAAAGCAGAACCAGGTAGAACCAGGTCATTAAGGACAGCAGAACCAGGTATAACCAGGTCATTAAGGACTGCAGAACCCAGTCATTAAGGACAGCAGAACAAGGTAGAACCAGGTCATTAAGGACAGCTGAAGCAGGTCATTAAGGACAGCAGGACCAGGTTATTACAGATAGTAAAACCAGGTCATTAAGGACAGCAGAAACAGGTAGAACCAAGTCATTTAGGACCTCAGAACCAGTTTATTAAGGACAGTAGAACCAGGCTATTAAGAACAGCAGAACCAGGTAAAACCAGGTCATTAAGGACTGCAAAACCAGATAGAACCAGGTCATTAAGGACTGCAGAACCAGGTCATTAAGGACTGCAGAACCAGGTCATTAGGGATGCAGAACCAGGTAGAACCAGGTAATCTAGGACAGGAGAACCAGGGAGAACCAGGTCATTAAGGACAGCAGAACCAGGTCATTAAGGACAGGAGAACCAGGTAAAACGGGGTCGATAAGGAAAGCAGAACCAGGTGACTAAGGACAGCAGAACCAGGTAGAACAAGGTCATTGAGAACATGGTAGAACCAGGTCATTGAGGACAGCAGAACCAAGTCAATAAGGACAGCAGAAGCAAGTCATTAAGGACAGCCGAACCAGGTAGAACCAGGTCATTAAGGACAGCAGAACCAGGTAATTAAGGACAGCAGAACCAGGTAGAACCAGGTCATTAAGGACAGCAGAACCAGATCATTAAAAACAGCAGAACCAGGTAGAACCAGGTCATTAAGGACAGCAGAACCAGGTAGAACCATGTCATTCAGGTCTGCAGAACCTGATCATTAAGGAAAGCAGAACCAGGTAGAACCAGGTCATTAAGGACAGCAGAACCAGGTAGAACCAGGTCCTTAAGGACTGCAGAACCCGGTCATTAAGGACAGCAGAACAAGGTAGAACCAGGTCATTAAGGACAGCTGAAGCAGGTCATTAAGGACAGCAGGACCAGGTTATTACAGATAGTAAAACCAGGTCATTAAGGACAGCAGAAGCAGGTAGAACCAAGTCATTTAGGACCTCAGAACCAGTTTATTAAGGACAGTAGAACCAGGCTATTAAGAACAGCAGAACCAGGTAAAACCAGGTCATTAAGGACTGAAAAACTAGATAGAACCAGGTCATTAAGGACTGCAGAACCAGGTCATTAGGACAGCAAAACCAGGTAGAACCAGGTCATTAAGGACAGCAGAACAAAGTCATTAAGGACAGCAGAAACAGGTCATTAAGGACTGCAGAACCAGGTCATTAAGGACAGCAGAACCAGGTAGAACCAGGTCATTACAACAGCAGAACCAGGTAGAACCAGGTTATTAAGGACAGCAGAACCAGGTGGAACCAGGTCATTAAGGACTGCAGAACCAGTTAGAACCCGGTGTTTAAGGACTGCAGAACCAGGTCAATAAAGACTGCAGAACCAGGTAAAACCAGGTTATAAGGACAGTAGAACCAGGACAGCAGAACCATGTCATTAAGGACAGCAGAACCGGGTCAATAAAGAACATTGGAACTGGGTCTTTAAGGACGTGTAAGGGTAAGGGTAAGGGTTAGGGGTCTATGTACCTGGGGCAGCACCCGGCGGATGGCGTTCCCACACTGCGTGAGCACCAGGTCCCGGTCGAACATCAGGTGGAAGGGGAACGCCCGGCAGAAGGTGTGGGGGCTGATCCGGGTCTCTTGGGTGGTCCCATTCTCCTCGAATCCGCCCTGGTCCTCGCAGAGTGCCTCCTCCGCCGAGTCCTTCTCCTCGATCAGGAACCGGACGTGGTCGCACTCCTCGCTCTTGGGCTGGATCACCTGGGGGAGAAGGGAGGAACACGGGTTTTGGTAAAGGGTTTAATGGTTAGGGTTCTTCTTTTTGGACTTTCTAGACCCCCCCCCCCTTGAAATGCGCAACATCCTTTCCATTTTGGAGGAATAAAAATAATAAAACCTGACCCCGTACAGCACTATACTGCTCCCGGATTCCAAAAGTACTCCAGGTTTAAGATTTAAGGATTCAATTCATGGAAAATATTGCGGAAATGTGGACAAAAAATTACCCCAAAAAATGGCATAAGAAACATTTGTTAATTTCTTTCAAAAAGCACCACGAGGGATGAACAGGGTTCCCGGCAATCGGGTTAGGGTTAGGATTAGGGTTAGAGTAAGAGTTAGGGTTAGGGTTAGGATTAGGGTTAAGGTTAGGGTTAAAATTAGGGTTAGGGTTAGGGTTAGAGTTAGGGTTAGGGTTAGAGTTAGGGTTAGGGTTAGAGTTAGATTTAGGGTAAGGGATATGGTTAGGGTTAAGGTTTGGGTTAAAATTAGGGTTAGGGTTGGGGTCAGGGTTAGGGTTAGGGTTAAAATTAGGGTTAGGGTTAAGGTTAGGTTTAGGGTTAAGGGTTAAGGCTTTCACCCTTTAAAGGTATTTTGTTCCGCTTCCCTTCACAATAAAAGGGCAACGACGAAAAGAAGAGACAACAAACACAACAAGCACCTTCATCTCGATCTCGGTGCCGTGGATCTGCTGAGCCACCGTCTTGATGATGCCGATCACGATGTCCTGCAGGCCCTCACGCTCAGAATAGTAATGCAGGATTAGCCGGTCGCCCCTCTCGCCCCCCCGCTCACCGTCAGTGCACCGGAAGGACGGGGCTCTCATGCCCGGGTAAATCGTGCCCAGGTGGTCGTGTAGAGCGTCCAAGTTCTTGATTTTGGGGGATTTTCAACAAACTTTCAACAAACTTTCAGTTGAAAGTTTTACTAAATTTGTGATGTAAATAGGTGATGGACTGTCCGCTCATTCATTTATTCCACAACACACAGTCCCTCTGGAGGGGACTTGAGGGGACAGACAGACTTACCTGGAGGAACTCCCGGACGTTGGAGCCCAGCACCCGCAGGATGGTGTCGTAGCCGGACTCCTGGCAGAACTCGAAGAACATCTTGCCGAACATCTGCAGGATGTCCCCTGCCTCGATTTCTGAAAAAAACACACACAATAACGGACCCTGTAGACCGCGTAGGTAGAAGTAGTCGGTAGTATAGTGTTGTTTATAGTATATACAGTATATATAGTACATATACATCAGTGGTGAAGCGTCAGGGCCTTCAAGGTATTCAGAGAAGACCCTGGAACTCTCAGATGAAACCAAAAAATCGAATTAATTGTATTAATAAAATGTAATACAATTTAATAACATTTAATACAATTTAAATAAAATGAATAAATGAGAATCGTATCTGTATTATATTACAGTGTTACGTTGATTTGTTTGTCTTTCTCGGTCCATGCACGACGCATTTGAGTGGTTTTGTGTTGGAAAAACAATGCAACCAATCAGATATGTTTCTGGGTTGCTGGGAAGAATATCCTTCAACCAAAGTATTCCCGCTGACATTGGCCCTTAGACTGAATGAGAGCGTACGTTTGGATTGACAATTTGATCAACCAATCATATCGTGATTTGTAGCCAATGGGCGTATTCTTTTAGATTTCCCCGCAGCTCAATATGGGTGCAAGGTGGTGGCTGGCGCGAGAGTGGATCTAGCGTAGTGTTACGTTTTCTACGTTGTTTTTTTTACGTCAAAATGGCAACGGATTTATTGTCTGAACCATTTTCAAGACGACCATTTAATGTTAAGATGGACATAATTAAAAAAGGCCGTCCAACACCTGACAATCTGGAGCTGACTCAAGTAGTTAAAGCAGGCTATGTTCGCCATTTTCAGAGTAGCAACTGGGAACGATCCCCGTGGCTAACGGGCTCTACTAGCCACAAGAGGCTCTACTGATGGGAGTGCTTGCTATTTGGGACCGACAAGAGAGCAGGGAATTGGAACTTATTTTGGATCTGAAAAGCGATCATCTTTATGACCTGATGGTGGTCGAACCATCCAGAAGGACAGGAGAATGGATTTGGTCTTTCAGTGAACATCATTGGTGAGTGACACTCATTTGTCTTTGCTGGTTTTGTCTCAGTGTTGCGTCTCGTTGAGCTGGTTGTTGCATTTTGTTTCCACACACTTGTTGACTGATTAGTTAATGGCTGTCTTGGGTTTGTTAAGCATTGTTGTGCATTTGAATTGAGAGTTTTGACTTGATCTTTCTTTGCATCGCTTAACGTGAAAAGACTTAACGTAACTAAGAGTTACAAAACCACGATCAATAATCACCTAATTTGCATATGTTTTGTCATTAGCACTTTCACCTTTTCACTTTCATTTTGACAGGTGAAAGTGCTAATGACAAGACATATGCCAGAGACATTTGGTGATTATTGATCGCTATTTTGGAACTTAAAGTTCCAAAGTTACGTTAAGCCTTTTCACGTGAAGCGTGTTAGACCGTCCCTTTAACCGATAGCCTGTGTGTGGTGGTCTGTGGTGGTCTGTTACTTCACTACATGGACTCTGCTTTACAACTATGGTACACTTGGGAATTGGCTGCGACAATCTGATCTTCCTAAATGAGATAAGGCATAAAGTGACTCCTCCGTGACGTCCGTCTGACTAGAACAACTGAATTTTCGAATGGTGGTGGTGATGGTGGGGGTGGTGGTCTACAGCAGGGGTTCCCAAAGTGGGGGTCGCGGGACCCCGAGGGGGGGAGGGTGCGCGGGACCCCGAGGGGGGGGGGTCGCGAGATGATTTCAGAATCCTCTTGATGTGACCATGAGGTTTTTATTGTTAATAATAACGTGTGCATAGATATTTTTATATATGTACGGGTGACGAATAAAGGAATTTTGATTCCGACAGATTCACGACAGTATCATTTGCAGCTGAAAAAAAAGCCACACACAATTTTCAATATCACGATTACCCCCCCCCCCCCCCCCTTGGACTTCACGATGTTCTCGATGGTGAAGATCTGCGCACACGTTGTTTTTAATGTTTCAGTCCCTCCGGTGATAGTGGGGGGGGGGGGGGGGGGGGATCTGTTATGTTGGGGGTCGCGGGCTGAAAAGTTGGGGAACCCCTGGTCTACAGAAGGTCCAGTTGTGATAGACACGCTTCGCCACTGATATATAGATTATACCGCCCACCGTTCACCTATACTCAAATTATTTGAGTCAAATATGATGATATACACACAGCTGTTTCGCAGCCCGGCAGTAACACCTCCATGGCCCGGCGGTTGGGAACCCCTGGTATATAGTATATAGCAGTGGCGAAGCGTGTCTATCACAACTGGACCTTCTGTAGACCAGGGGTTCCCCAACTTTTCAGCCCGCGACCCCCAACATAACAGATCCCCCCCCCCCCCACTATCACCGGAGGGACTGAAACATTAAAAACAACGTGTGCGCAGATCTTCACCATCGAGAACATCGTGAAGTCCAAGGGGGGGGGGGGGGGGGGTAATCGTGATATTGAAAATTGTGTGTGGCTTTTTTTTCAGCTGCAAATGATACTGTCGTGAATCTGTCGGAATCAAAATTCCTTTATTCGTCACCCGTACATATATAAAAATATCTATGCACACGTTATGTGCATAGACACATACAAATTGGCTACAAATCACGATATGATTGGTTGATCAAATTGTCAATCCAATGTCAGCGGGAATACTTTGGTTGAAGGATATTCTTCCCAGCAACCCAGAAAAATATCTGATTGGTTGCATTGTTTTTCCAACACAAAACCACTCAAATGCGTCGTGCATGGACCGAGAAAGACAAACAAATCAACGTAACACTGTAATATAACACAGATACGATTCTCATTTATTCATTTTATTTAAATTTTATTAAATGTTATTAAATTGTATTACATTTTATTAATACAATTAATTTGAGTTTTTGGTTTCATCTGAGAGTTCCAGGGTCTTCTCTGAATACCTTGAAGGCCCTGACGCTTCACCACTGGTATATAGTATAGTATATAGTGGGTAGTATATAGTGTTGTTTATAATATAGCATAAAGTTGGTAATATATAGTGTTGTTTATAGTATATAGTATAGTATATTGTAGGTAGTATATAGTGTAGCATATATTAAATAGTAGGTAGTATATAGTGTAGCATATATTAAATAGTAGGTAGTATATAGTGTTGTTTATAGTGAATGGTATAGTATAGAGTAGGTAGTATATAGTGTTGTTTATAGTGAATGGTATAGTATGGAGTAGGTAGTATATAGTGTTGTTTATAGTGAATGGTATAGTATGGAGTGGGTAGTATATAGTGTTGTTTATAGTGAATGGTATAGTATAGAGTAGGTAGTATATAGTGTTGTTTATAGTGAATGGTATAGTATAGAGGTGAGGAGTATGGCGCCGTACGAGATGGCTGCCGTGTCGCGAGCTCCCGCACGACGACGCAGTTTTTTGTTATTTATTCTTTTTATCGCAACTATTTTAGTTCAGGAAGTTAGCAGCACGTTCACTTATAACTTTTGCACACTTCGGGAGATCAGATCGACAGTCGCTCGCCGCCTACCGGAGTTTTTTCATTCTTTCGACTCGGACGTCCCGCCCGAAGTCACAGCTGGATTATCTCCGACCATCTTGGGCACGATTACACGCAAGCGTCGCCGGAGGAAGCGAGGGAAGCGAGCCGGCGTGCTAGTCAGGCTGAGACGTCGATCCGATCGCCCCCCACTACCCACCATTCTACTGGCTAATGTACAGTCTCTGGACAATAAGTTAAGCGAGCTACAGGCTCGTATTCAATTCCACCGGGAAACTAAGGACAATTGTATCATCTGCCTTACGGAGACATGGATGTCGGAGGGGGTTACCGACGCAGCTATCGAGCCGACGGGCTTTTCCGTCCACCGGGCGGACAGAACAAAGGCTCTCTCCGGTAAAGATCGCGGAGGGGGGGTATGTCTCATGATAAACAGATCTTGGTGCAACCAAAGTCATGTACATCCCCTCAAGTCTTTCTGTTCCCCGGACCTGGAGTACCTGATGCTTATGTGCCGTCCACACTGGCTACCTCGGGAGTTTACAGCGGTAACCGTGACCGCTGTTTACATTCCCCCACAAGCCAACACGGACACAGCGCTGAAGGAACTGTACGGGGCTATCAGCGAACAGGAGTCGGCACACCCCGAGGCTGCTCTCATCGTGGCGGGGGACTTCAACAAGGCGAACCTGAAGAAGGTTCTCCCGAAGTTCTACCAACACATAACGAGCAACACACGGGGCGAGCGGATCCTCGACCACTGCTACACTCCCTTCCGTGATGGCTACAAGGCCCTCCTCCGCCCACCGTTCGGCAAATCAGACCACCGCTCTATCCAGCTGCTCCCCGCCTATAGGCAGAGACTGAAGCAGCAACCGATCGCTGTGAGGGAGGTCCAATGCTGGTCGGACCAATCAGACTCTATGCTGCAGGATTGTTTTGATCACGCTGACTGGCACATGTTCCGCGTTGCCTCGGACAATAACATCAACGAGTACGCGTCGTCGGTCACCGGGTTCATCAAGAAGTGCATAGATGACGTTGTTCCGACCAAGTCGGTTCGGATATATCCCAACCAGAAACCGTGGATTAACGGCGATGTTCGCGCTGCCCTACATGCGCGTAACGCCGCCTTTGGTTCCGGGAATACGGAGGAATATACGAGAGCCCGTTACGACCTCCGTAAGACCATCGTCACTGCCAAGCGGGAGTATAAGGACAGAGTGGAAGATAAATTCAAGAACCACGATGCGAGGGGTATGTGGCAGGGGCTGCAGACGATAACGAACTTCAGAGGGAGAACCAGTTGTGTAGAGAACTCCTCTACCTCCCTCCCAGGAGAGCTAAATACATTTTTTTGCTCGGTTCGACGTAAACGGCAGCCCGCCGAAGCCAGCACCGACTGAGGAGACCAGCCAGCTGCGCATCTCGGAGGCGGATGTGCGCCGCACCTTCAAGCGGCTGAACATCCGTAAGGCGGCAGGCCCCGACGACATCCCGGGCCGCGTCCTCAGAGCATGCGCAGACCAGTTGGCAGGAGTCTTTGCAGACATCTTCAACCTCTCCCTGTCCCAGGCTGTTGTCCCCGCGGTCTTCAAGATGTCCACCATCGTGCCTGTCCCTAAACAAACCAAGGTAACATGCCTGAATGACTATAGACCTGTAGCCCTCACCTCGATCGTTAGCAAATGCTTCGAGAGGTTGGTCAAGGACTTTATTTGCTCCGTGTTACCTGCCACGCTGGACCCATGGCAATTTGCATATCGTCAAAATAGATCCACGGACGACGCAATTGCCATGGCCCTCCACACTGCCCTTTCCCACCTGGAGGGAAAGAACTGTTATGTGCGAATGCTGTTTGTGGACTACAGCTCAGCGTTCAACACAATAGTTCCTGCCAAGCTCGACACCAAGCTGAGAGGTCTAGGCGTACCCCCATCCACGTGCAGCTGGATACTGGACCTCCTGTCGGACCGCCGCCAGGTGGTGAGGATGGGCAGCACCACATCAGAGCCACTGACCCTCAACACGGGAGCCCCCCAGGGATGCGTGCTGAGCCCTCTCCTCTACTCCCTCTACACCCACGACTGCATGGCTATGCACAGCTCCAACGTCATCGTCAAGTTTGCTGACGACACGACAGTGATGGGCCTGATCGCCGGCGACGACGAGACAGCCTACAGGGAGGAGGTCGGATCGCTGGAGCAGTGGTGCCAGGAGAACAGCCTCGCCCTCAACGTCAAGAAGACCAAGGAGCTGATCGTGGACTTCAGGAGGCAGAGGGGAGAGCACAGCCCTATCTCCATCGACGGCGTTGCAGTAGAGAGGGTCAGCAGCTTCAAGTTCCTCGGCGTGCACATCTCCGAGGACCTCACATGGTCCACGCACACCACACACGTGGTGAAAAGGGCCCAACAACGCCTGTATTTTCTCAGGCTTCTGAAGAAATTCAGCATGGGCCCCCGCATCCTGAGAACATTCTACAACGGCACCATCGAGAGTGTTCTTACAGGGTGTATCACCGCCTGGTACGGGAACTGCACCGCACTCGAGCGCAGAGCGCTTCAAAGGGTGGTGCGGACGGCCCAGTATATCGTTGGAGGTGAGCTCCCCTCCCTCCTGGATATTTACAATCAGCGGTGCGTGGCCAAGGCCAAACGAATCATAAAAGACATTGCCCACCCCAGCCACGAACTGTACTCACTGTTACCGTCAGGCAGGCGATACCGCAGTATCAAGTGCTCGTACAAATAGGCTTAGAGATAGCTTCCACAGTCAGGCGATCAGGCTGCTGAACAAGGGCGTATAGCATATAACAATGTATATTTTATTACATTGATTTATATATACATATTGCTCTTTTCTGTGCTGATATTTTGCATTTTATAAATTGCATTTTTATTTTAATTTTAATTTAATTTTTAACTTTATTCTATTTTCATTCTATTTTTATCTATTTTTATCTTATTTTATAACTGCTGTCTGTCGTCGGGTATTGCACACAAGATTTTCACATCACTGCTTTATACTCTTAACGTGTAAACTGTGAAGTGACAATAAACTTGACTTGACTTGACTTGAGAGTAGGTAGTATATAGTGTTGTTTATAGTGAATGGTATAGTATAGAGTAGGTAGTATATAGTGTTGTTTATAGTGAATGGTATAGTATACAGTAGGTAGTATATAGTGTTGTTTATAGTATATAGTAGTTATTATAGTGTTGTTTATAGTGAATGGTATAGTATACAGTAAGTAGTATATAGTGTTGTTTATAGTATATAGTAGGTAGTATATAGTGTTGTTTATAGTATATAGTATATAGTGTTGTTTATAGTATATAGTAGGTAGTATATAGTGTTGTTTATAGTATATAGTATAGTATATTGTGTTGTTTAAAGTATATAGTATAGTATATAGTAGGTAGTATAGTGTTGTTTATAGTATATAGTGTTGTTTATAATGTTGTTTATAGTTTATAGTATAGTATATAGTAGGTAGTATATAATGTTGTTTATAGTGTTGTTTATAGTATATAGTATTGTTTATAGTAGGTAGTATATAGTGTTATTTATAGTATATAGTAGGTAGTATATAGTGTGGTTTATAGTATATAGTATAGTAAAAAGTAGGTAGTATATAGTAACTAGTTTATAGTGTTGTTTATAGTATATAGTATAATATATAGTAGGATGTGTATCGTGTTGTTTATAGTATATAGTATATAGTAGGTAGTATATAGTGTATATAGTGTTGTTTATAGTATATAGTAACTAATTTATAGTATTGTTTATAGTATATAGTATAATATATAGTAGGTAGTGTATAGTGTTGTTTATAGTATATAGTATATAGAAGGTAGTATATAGTGTATATAGTGTTGTTTATAGAATATAGTAGGTAGTATATAGTATTGTTTATAGTATATAGTATAGTATATAGTAGGTGGCATATAGTATATAGTGTTGTTTATAGTATATAGTATAGTATATAGCAGTGGTGAAGCGTCAGGGCCTTTAAGGTATTCAGAGAAGACCCTGGAACTCTCAGATGAAAAAAAAAAATTGGAATTAATTGTATTAATAAAATGTAATACAATTTAATACAATTTAAATCAAATGAATAAAACAGAATCGTAACTGTGTTGTTATCTGTTATATTACAGTGTTACGTTGATTTGTATGTCTTTCTCGGTCCATGCACTACGTATTTGAGTGGTTTTCTGTTTGAAAACAAATGCAACCAATCAGATATTTATCTGTGTTGCTGGGAAGAATATCCTTCAACCAAAGTACTCCTGAATGCTTTGGCCCTTAGGCTGAATGAGAGCATATGTTTGGATTGACAATTTGATCAACCAATCATATAGTGATTTGTAACCAATGGGCGTATTCTTTCAGATTTCCCCACAGTTGCATAGTACGCTAGAATGTTCACTGGCTCGAGGATCTAGCGTAGTGCTACGTTGGTTTTTTTTCTACGTAGGTGATGTTGTTACGGAATTGTTGTTAGTACCCTTTTCAAGACGACCATTCAGTGAAAAGATGGACATTATAAAAAATGTTTTAACGATCCCCGTCACCACTGCATCTGTGGAAAGGACATTTTCCGCCCTTAAACGGATAAAAACATATATATATATATATATATAGGGATATATATGTATATATAACAGAATAGGACAATCCCGAATCACTGCATTAGCTTCCATAGCTATTCAAAGGCAACTTCTTTTGGATCTGAAAAGTAGTGATCAGCTTTATGTCCGGGTTATCGAAACATCCAGAAGGACAGGAGAATGGATTTAGTCTTTAAGTGAACATCATTGGTGAGTGAGACTAATTTGTCTTTGCTGGTTTTGGCGCAGTGTTGCCTCTCGGGATGCATTTTGTTTCCACACACTTGTTGACTGATTAGTTAATGTTTCTTCACTATATGGACAGTGCTTTACCAACTATGGTCAACTTGTAAATTTGCTGCAACAATCTTATCTGCCTAAATGAGATAAGGCATAAAGTGACTGCCTCCGTGACGTCCGTCTGACTAGAACCGGGGGGGGGGGGGTGGTCTACAGATGGTCCAGTTGTGATAGACACGGTTTGCCACTGGTATATAGTAGGTGGTAGTGTTGTTTATAGAATAGAGTATCATAGGTAGTATATAGTGTTGTTTTTATAGTATATGTTTGTTTATAGTATAGTATTATTTAGCATAGAATTTAGTATTGTATAGTATTGTTGTATAAATGTATACTGCGGGAGGGAATGATAGGGAAACAAAGCATTCCATGGTATTTGTTGCAAATGGCAAATAATGAAAATCATCTTGAATCTTGAATCTCAAATTTTGAATGTTCGAATCCACGAACTTACTCAGAACTTTACTGGCGGCCGCTACCAGATCGTAGGTTTTGGCGTCGTCGTAAATAATTCTCACCAGGAACTGGCCCTCCACGTCCAGCTGGGCCTCCCGCCTAGAAGGGGAAAAGTAAGAAAAGAAAAAAATGGGACACACACACGAGGGAGGGGACACGCGAGGGAGGGGACACGCGAGGGAGGGGACACGCGAGGGAGGGGACACACGAGGGAGGGGACACGCGAGGGAGGGGACACGCGAGGGAGGGGACACACGAGGGAGGGGACACGCGAGGGAGGGGACACGCGAGGGAGGGGACACGCGAGGGGACACGCGAGGGAGGGGACACATGAGGCAGGGGACACGCGAGGGAGGGGACACGCGAGGGAGGGGACACGCGAGGGGACGCGCGAGGGAGGGGACACATGAGGCAGGGGACACGCGAGGGAGGGGACACGCGAGGGAGGGGACACGCGAGGGAGGGGACACGCGAGGGGACACGCGAGGGAGGGGACACATGAGGGAGGGGACACGCGAGGTGACACGCGAGGTGACACGCGAGGGAGGGGACACGCGAGGGAGGGGACACGCGAGGGAGGGGACACGCGAGGGAGGGGACACGCGAGGGAGGGGACACGGGAGGGGACACGCGAGGGAGGGGACACGCGAGGGAGGGGACACGCGAGGGGACACGCGAGGGAGGGGACACGCGAGGGGACACGCGAGGGAGGGGACACGCGAGGGGACACGCGAGGGAGGGGACACGCGAGGGGACACGCGAGGGAGGGGACACGCGAGGGAGGGGACACGCGAGGGGACACACGAGGGAGGGGACACGCGAGGGAGGGGACACGCGAGGGAGGGGACACGCGAGGGAGGGGACACGCGAGGAAGGGGACACGCGAGGGAGGGGACACGCGAGGGAGGGGACACGGGAGGGGACATGCGAGGGGACACGCGAGAGAGGGGACACGCGAGAGAGGGGACACGCGAGGGGACACGCGAGGGAGGGGACACGCGAGGGAGGGGACACGCGAGCGAGGGGACACGCGAGGGGACACGCGAGGGGACACGCGAGGGGACACGCGAAGGGACACGCGAGGGGACACGCGAGGGGACACGCGAGGGGACACGCGAGGGGACACGCGAAGGGACACGCGAGGGGACACGCGAGGGAGCCACATATAGTTTAAGTCTCTCAAAAGCACAGACAGTGGCATTTTTCTTGCCGTAAAAGTGAAGTCACAACGTTTAGGGAAAACAACTACAATTTCAAAATGAAGTAGCCTATATATACAAATATTTTACATATTTTTTACATCTTTAAAACTTTTAGGGCCAAATATTTGTATTCTGTTGAAGAGCACACACAGTGGCATTTGTCTTGTTCTAAAAGTATTATTTATGGTATATTACCTTAGCATAGTTTGCTCTAAACACACACATTTATTTATAAAAGTTAGACGGCTTTTATTGGACCTCATATCTCATACTGAGCAAGATGACCGTTTGACCAGAAAACATTAAGAAACATCCAAAAACAAAAACAACCCACTTAATGTCTTCCCAAACGCCCGGACCATAGTTCCTCAGGACCAGCAGCTCCAACGCGTGGTTCACGAAGCCGTACTAGAATTGTTAAAAATAACAATATAATAAGAACAATAATTTGAATCGTAATCAACATAACATAACCACACACACACGCACACCACACACACACACACACACACACACACACGGAGCCTCGACTCGACTCGGACTAGGTTTCCAGTTCCACGACGAAGCGAATATTGACTCCGGATTCATGCATTCCTGAATCCGGAGTCAACTCAACTCAGTATAGCAGTCAATATTGTATAAAATAACAGATGATAAAGAACCAGATCATAGTAGTGGTGGTGGTCCGAAAACGAAAATAGACCCACTCCATCCCCGTCGTCCGACGCGTAAAAAACCGACGTACCATTATATAGGTTCTGTAGTCTCTTCGTTCTGTAGTATACGGATATATATATATATATATATATATACACACATACACACATATATATATATATAAATATATGTGTATGTATATGTATATATATATACTATATATATATATATATATATATATATATATATATATATATATATATATATATATATATATATATATATAGTATATGTAGTATGTAGTATATATAAATAAATAAATAAGTAAATATATATATATATATATATATATATATATTTGGGATGTATTTTATAAAACCCTCATCCCTTGATGCTGGATGCTGCGTCTCTGCTGCTGAGCGTCCATTCCCTGTTTTCCTTTTCTTCCTTACTCTCCAAATCTGACTGGCGGTCGGTGTCGGCCAATCAGTGCAAGGTGACGTAGTTGTGATGGGGGCGGACCCACTGTGGATGATACCTCTTGGAGAGGGGGCGGGGTCCGTCCTTCCTTCCTTCCTACCTTCCTTACTTCTACTACATCTATAATATATATATATCGATATAGATATATATAGATATATAGATAGATATATCTATAATATATAGATATAGATATATATAGATATATCTATAATATATATATATCTATATATATATAGATATATATATCTATATATATATAGATATCTATCTATCTATCTATATCTATATCTATATCTATATCTATATATATAAATGTATAATGTATAAATATTACAATGACAACACGTGTGTCAATACTTTATTGGAGTGTCTGTTGCTTGACAAATCATTTTTTTGTGGATTGACCACATATATAGCTATATATATCTATATATATCTATATATATAGATATATATATCTATATATATAGATATATATGTATAGCTATATATATCTATATCTATATCTATAGATATAGTTATAGATATAGATATATAGCTATCTATATCTATATCTATAGATATATAGATATAGATATGTCTATATATATATATACAAATATATATATATATTGACACACGTGTTGTCATTGTAATATTTATGTTCTTAACTTTCCCAACAAATTCAGCACATTTTTTGTGCTGAATTTGTTGGGAAAGTTAAGAACTTTCCAAGAAAAATTGGTCTGGGAAACAAACTGTGGAGAGAGTTTGGGTCTCTCTTAAATTTCCTAAAATGCCTCTTAAAGGGATGTCTAAAAACGATATATATATATTAAACACACTATGAATTAAAACTACAAAGACACCTAAACTAACTAAACAAGCCCCAGGGAGAGACGAGCAGGATGTAAGGGCCTTCTGAGGAAGATCCACTTTAGACACCATCATCTCTCATAAGTGAGAGAGAGAGAGAGAGAGAGAGAGAGAGAGAGAGAGAGGAGAGAGAGAGAGAGAGAGAGAGAGAGAGAGAGAGAGAGAGAGAGAGAGAGAGAGAGAGAGAGAGAGAGAGAGAGAGAGAGAGAGAGAGAGAGAGAGAGAGAGAGAGTAAAGAGGGAGACAGAGAGAGAGAGAGAGAGAGAGAGAGAGAGAGAGAGAGAGAGAGAGAGAGAGAGAGAGAGAGAGAGAGAGAGAGAGAGAGAGAGAGAGAGAGAGCGAGAGAGAGAGAGAGAGAGAGAGAGAGAGAGTAAAGAGGGAGACAGAGAGAGAGAGAGAGAGAGAGAGAGAGAGAGAGAGAGAGAGAGAGAGAGAGAGAGAGAGAGAGAGAGAGAGAGAGAGAGAGAGAATAAGATAGGTAGCTATTTTTAGAAACGTTACAGAGGAGGGGCGAGATGAGACTAAACAGATCTGGCCTAAACTAACTTCCTGGGGTTTTATTTGTCAAACATTTCTACTCTCTCTCTCTCTTGACACAAGATACAAGATATTTGTATTGGCCATTTGTAACAAGTACATTGGAATGCTTACTCCCCATTCCCTCCCGCAGTATACATCTCAAAAACAATACCATAAAAAAAAAAATGATATATACAATAAAAAGATGATCTTCTCACCCTATCCCTTAGAGAGAGGATCATCTTGGACAATAACAAGATGATCTTCTCACCCTATCCCTTAGAGAGAGGATCATCTTGGACAATAAAAAGATGATCTTCTCACCCTATCCCTTAGAGAGAGGATCATCTTGGACAATAAAAAGATGATCTTCTCACCCTATCCCTTAGAGAGAGGATCATCTTGGACAATAAAAAGATGATCTTCTCACCCTATCCCTTAGAGAGAGGATCATCTTGGACAATAAAAAGATGATCTTCTCACCCTATCCCTTAGAGAGAGGATCATCTTGGACAATAAAAAGATGATCTTCTCACCCTATCCCTTAGAGAGAGGATCATCTTGGACAATAAAAAGATGATCTTCTCACCCTATCCCTTAGAGAGAGGATCATCTTGGACAATAACAAGATGATCTTCTCACCCTATCCCTTAGAGAGAGGATCATCTTGGACAATAAAAAGATGATCTTCTCACCCTATCCCTTAGAGAGAGGATCATCTTGGACAATAAAAAGATGATCTTCTCACCCTATCCCTTAGAGAGAGGATCATCTTGGACAATAAAAAGATGATCTTCTCACCCTATCCCTTAGAGAGAGGATCATCTTGGACAATAAAAAGATGATCTTCTCACCCTATCCCTTAGAGAGAGGATCATCTTGGACAATAAAAAGATGATCTTCTCACCCTATCCCTTAGAGAGAGGATCATCTTGGACAATAAAAAGATGATCTTCTCACCCTATCCCTTAGAGAGAGGATCATCTTGGACAATAAAAAGATGATCTTCTCACCCTATCCCTTAGAGAGAGGATCATCTTGGACAATAAAAAGATGATCTTCTCACCCTATCCCTTAGAGAGAGGATCATCTTGGACAATAAAAAGATGATCTTCTCACCCTATCCCTTAGAGAGAGGATCATCTTGGACAATAAAAAGATGATCTTCTCACCCTATCCCTTAGAGAGAGGATCATCTTGGACAATAAAAAGATGATCTTCTCACCCTATCCCTTAGAGAGAGGATCATCTTGGACAATAAAAAGATGATCTTCTCACCCTATCCCTTAGAGAGAGGATCATCTTGGACAATAAAAAGATGATCTTCTCACCCTATCCCTTAGAGAGAGGATCATCTTGGACAATAAAAAGATGATCTTCTCACCCTATCCCTTAGAGAGAGGATCATCTTGGACAATAAAAAGATGATCTTCTCACCCTATCCCTTAGAGAGAGGATCATCTTGGACAATAAAAAGATGATCTTCTCACCCTATCCCTTAGAGAGAGGATCATCTTGGACAATAAAAAGATGATCTTCTCACCCTATCCCTTAGAGAGAGGATCATCTTGGACAATAAAAAGATGATCTTCTCACCCTATCCCTTAGAGAGAGGATCATCTTGGACAATAAAAAGATGATCTTCTCACCCTATCCCTTAGAGAGAGGATCATCTTGGACAATAAAAAGATGATCTTCTCACCCTATCCCTTAGAGAGAGGATCATCTTGGACAATAAAAAGATGATCTTCTCACCCTATCCCTTAGAGAGAGGATCATCTTGGACAATAAAAAGATGATCTTCTCACCCTATCCCTTAGAGAGAGGATCATCTTGGACAATAAAAAGATGATCTTCTCACCCTATCCCTTAGAGAGAGGATCATCTTGGACAATAAAAAGATGATCTTCTCACCCTATCCCTTAGAGAGAGGATCATCTTGGACAATAAAAAGATGATCTTCTCACCCTATCCCTTAGAGAGAGGATCATCTTGGACAATAAAAAGATGATCTTCTCACCCTATCCCTTAGAGAGAGGATCATCTTGGACAATAAAAAGATGATCTTCTCACCCTATCCCTTAGAGAGAGGATCATCTTGGACAATAAAAAGATGATCTTCTCACCCTATCCCTTAGAGAGAGGATCATCTTGGACAATAAAAAGATGATCTTCTCACCCTATCCCTTAGAGAGAGGATCATCTTGGACAATAAAAAGATGATCTTCTCACCCTATCCCTTAGAGAGAGGATCATCTTGGACAATAAAAAGATGATCTTCTCACCCTATCCCTTAGAGAGAGGATCATCTTGGACAATAAAAGATGATCTTCTCACCCTATCCCTTAGAGAGAGGATCATCTTGGACAATAAAAAGATGATCTTCTCACCCTATCCCTTAGAGAGAGGATCATCTTGGACAATAAAAAGATGATCTTCTCACCCTATCCCTTAGAGAGAGGATCATCTTGGACAATAAAAAGATGATCTTCTCACCCTATCCCTTAGAGAGAGGATCATCTTGGACAATAAAAAGATGATCTTCTCACCCTATCCCTTAGAGAGAGGATCATCTTGGACAATAAAAAGATGATCTTCTCACCCTATCCCTTAGAGAGAGGATCATCTTGGACAATAAAAAGATGATCTTCTCACCCTATCCCTTAGAGAGAGGATCATCTTGGACAATAAAAAGATGATCTTCTCACCCTATCCCTTAGAGAGAGGATCATCTTGGACAATAAAAAGATGATCTTCTCACCCTATCCCTTAGAGAGAGGATCATCTTGGACAATAAAAAGATGATCTTCTCACCCTATCCCTTAGAGAGAGGATCATCTTGGACAATAAAAAGATGATCTTCTCACCCTATCCCTTAGAGAGAGGATCATCTTGGACAATAAAAAGATGATCTTCTCACCCTATCCCTTAGAGAGAGGATCATCTTGGACAATAAAAAGATGATCTTCTCACCCTATCCCTTAGAGAGAGGATCATCTTGGACAATAAAAAGATGATCTTCTCACCCTATCCCTTAGAGAGAGGATCATCTTGGACAATAAAAAGATGATCTTCTCACCCTATCCCTTAGAGAGAGGATCATCTTGGACAATAAAAAGATGATCTTCTCACCCTATCCCTTAGAGAGAGGATCATCTTGGACAATAAAAAGATGATCTTCTCACCCTATCCCTTAGAGAGAGGATCATCTTGGACAATAAAAAGATGATCTTCTCACCCTATCCCTTAGAGAGAGGATCATCTTGGACAATAAAAAGATGATCTTCTCACCCTATCCCTTAGAGAGAGGATCATCTTGGACAATAAAAAGATGATCTTCTCACCCTATCCCTTAGAGAGAGGATCATCTTGGACAATAAAAAGATGATCTTCTCACCCTATCCCTTAGAGAGAGGATCATCTTGGAAGGAAGAAAACCCATTTTCCCGCCACGTATTCGCGAACTACTTCTTTCGGTCATGACCTCATCCCCTGTTTTTGACCGTAGGTGATGTGAGGGTAGGAGACGGCTATAGACCAATGTATATATATTATCTATATATATATATATATGATCCCACAGCTTTGCCTTCTAAGGTAATGGTGTGGTAAAGAGGGTACCCAAGAACTCCTGCAAGCTCCTGCAGAATAGTAATGGAAAAAGCATATGTTGTTCCTTCTATCGCCCTCTGTTTATTATCCTGAGGATTCTTGTGTTGTATGATTGGACATGGTTAATGGCACTATTTTGGTCAAGGGATTCATAAATGATGTAGTTGTAATGATTTTACTTCAAATTCAAGATGGCCACTGATTTTTAGCTCCAAAAGTGAATTGTCATAGAGCCTTCATTTTAGGCCTGAATTAACACTCTGCATATGCTGAGTTGAGTTATAGAAAGTACAACTACCATACAGGAGCCAATCAACCTGAAATTCCAACATGTTTGCTATTTTCCAAGATGGCTGCCATCTGGATTGTAAATTGAACAAGTTCTCATCGACTTTGATTGGGTTGTCCAATTATTTTGTTTATTAAAAGGCTCCATGCTCGAGAGAGATTGTCTGTGTTTTAATGTCGGCGCACACACCGATAGCGCGATCAAAGGCAGAGGTACAGACAAGGAAAATCCAAAACGTGGTCAAGGCAAGCAGGGGTCGGTAACAGGTAGTCGAGGGTTGAGGCAGAGGTACAAAAGTGCAAGGCAAAAACAAGATCGTTATCCAGGCAAGGGTCAGAACACGGCGGATCAATAGGCAGAACAACAATGAACTTAACTTGATACAAACGTGATAGTTTCTGAAAATCAGGGTGATAATTCAGAAATTAGTTAGACAACAGACACGGCTTAAATACAGCTTGGTAATGAGGTGTGCTTGACAACAGGTGAGTCAGTAGGAAACGGCTGACAGGGAAAACACGGAGTGGCATTTTGGAATGAGTCGTGACATCGCGGATCCAGGAAGCCAGCGGAGATCCAGGACTAGGAGTGTGAAGAGCTGGCTTGGATCGTGACAGCTACAGAGTAAAATGTGTTTTTAGGCCTTTTTTAATAGCATCCACAGTCTGTGGTGTCCTCAGCTGGTTTGGGAGGGCAGGTCTCCCATGGTTTTCAGTTTGGTCCTGGGGGGACCTGGGGGGACCTTTTCAGAGCGTAGGGTTTGTGGGGTGAGCAGTTCTTTGATGTATGAGGGAGCATTTCCATGAATGCACTGATAGGTGAAGAGGGGGATTTGGTAGTCAATCCTGAGTGAGACCGGGAGCCAGTGCAATGATTTGAGTATGGGCGTGATGTGCTCATACTTCCGCACTCTCATCAGGATCCTAGCAGTGCTGTTCTGGATGGATTGCAGCTTCTGGATGTTCTTGCTAGGAATCCCAATGAGAAGTGTGTTACAGTAGCCAGTTACAGTTACAGCCTGGAGGAGACAAAGGCGGACAAGCTTTTCAGCATCTGATAGACTGAGTGTGGGGCGGAGTTTAGTGATATTTCTGGGGTGGTAGAAGGAGGTCTTGCATGTTTGTTTGATGTGGGCCTCAAAGGTCAGGTGAGGATCCGTTTTAACACCCAGATTGGTGACAGTTGATGAGAGTGAAATGTTCTGACTGGAGAAGGTGATGCTGGTGATGGAGGATGAAAGGACCTTATGGAAAAGATTAAAGACCCACTTCTTACCCACCGCTAACCCCCCCATTTTAATTATACAAATGATTCATTTAAATTTAAAACAATGTCATTTTTTAAATCTATTTGATCTGTCTTATTTTAATATATATTACTATTAAATATAGTATACTGAATCTATCTGCATGTCTGTCTACATACTGTGTATATCTGTCTGTCTGTCTGTTTACTGACTGTATCTATCTGCATGTCTGTCTACATACTGCATCCATCTACATGTCTGTCTACATACTGTATCTGTCTGTCTGTCTGTCTACATACTGCATCTGTCTGTCTGTCTGTCTACATACTGTATCTGTCTGTCTGTCTGTCTACATACTGCATCTGTCTGTCTGTCTGTCTTCATACTGTATCCATCTACATGTCTGTCTACATACTGTATCTGTCTGTCTGTCTGTCTACATACTGCATCTGTCTGTCTGTCTGTCTACATACTGTATCTGTCTGTCTGTCTGTCTACATACTGCATCTGTCTGTCTGTCTGTCTTCATACTGTATCCATCTACATGTCTGTCTACATACTGTATCTGTCTGTCTGTCTGTCTACATACTGCATCTGTCTGTCTGTCTGTCTACATACTGTATCTGTCTGTCTGTCTGTCTACATACTGCATCTGTCTGTCTGTCTGTCTTCATACTGTATCCATCTACATGTCTGTCTACATACTGTATCTGTCTGTCTGTCTGTCTACATACTGCATCTGTCTGTCTGTCTGTCTACATACTGTATCTGTCTGTCTGTCTGTCTACATACTGCATCTGTCTGTCTGTCTGTCTTCATACTGTATCCATCTACATGTCTGTCTACATACTGTATCTGTCTGTCTGTCTGTCTACATACTGTATATATCTACATGTCTGTCTACATACTGTATCTGTCTGTCTGTCTGTCTACATACTGTATATATCTACATGTCTGTCTACATACTGTATCTGTCTGTCTGTCTGTCTACATACTGTATATATCTACATGTCTGTCTACATACTGTATCTGTCTGTCTGTCTGTCTACATACTGTATATATCTACATGTCTGTCTACATACTGTATCTGTCTGTCTGTCTGTCTACATACTGTATATATCTACATGTCTGTCTACATACTGTATCTGTCTGTCTTCATACTGTATCTATCTACATGTCTGTCTACATACTGTGTATATCTGTCTGTCTGTCTGTCTACTTACTGTATATATCTGCATGTCTGTCTTCATACTGTATCTGTCTGTCTGTCTTTTTTACATGCTGTATCTGTCTGTCTACATACTGTATCTGTCTCACCCTCTCCATCAGGTGCTGACCTCATATAGAAGCACCTTTAGCAACAGACTCATTCCACCCAGGTGCACCACAGAACGCCATAGGAAGTCCTTTCTTCCTGTGGCCATTAGACTCTATAATTCATCTACCTCGGGTCGTGAGAGGGACAGTGGAGACTCAGAGACCTGAGGCCAACGTACTTATTATTATTTTTTATTTTTGGTCAACGCACTGTAATCATCTCATTGTACTTTGCACTGTAAATTCTATTTCAAATCCGAATTCACTTTTCACTTTTCACATGTCACTTTTTCAGTTGAGTTATTTATTAATATATTATTACTGCCAATTTGCACTATACGTATTGTTGTGTATTGTATATACCTACGTATTACTGTTATAATACTGTAAATTATCTTCATTTATCAATACATTTAGACTTCATTTAGAATTATTTGAACTATTTTTGTTTATAATAGTTTTATTTTAGTTAGTTGTTTTGTTTTTTAGCTTAGGTTTTAGTATTCTTGTGTGTGCATTTATTCCCCCTGTGTCAACTGTTGCACCTTAATTTCCCTCGGGATTAATAAAGTTTTCTGAATCTGAATCTGAATCTGAATCTGTCTGTCTTTATACTGAATCTATATGCAGCTGACGACTTCCACCGGTGTCCCGTCCATGCTGATGGTGGAGTGGGTGCCCCGGTGGCTCCTGAAGTCCACGATGAGCTCCTTGGTCTTGCTGACATTCAGTGCAAGGCTGTTGTCCTCACACCATCGTGTCAGCTGGACCACCTCATCTCTGTACTCAAACTTGATAATCAGATAATTGCTGTGCGTGGCAGTACAGTCATGTGTGTACAGCGAGTACATTTGGGGACTGAGGCAGCAGCCTTGAGGTGCTCCGGAGTTGAGAACCAGAGATGAGATGTTGTTCCCAATCTTCACCACTTGAGGCCTGCCCATCAGGAGGTCCATAAAGTGGACTACAACTGTTGGCTGTAGTCTTTGCCCAGAGAGATGCAGGATGCGGTTTGTGGTGGAAATCTATGTGAATAAGGCAAATTATCAACCAATAAGAACTGTCACACATGAACTCAATTAAGTTTGAAGATTTATCAAGCAAGCAGAACACAATGAACAAATACAAGTAGACAAGTAGACAAGTGGCCAAACAGACAAATAGACAGACATTTAGACAAACAGACAGACAACAGACAGACAAAGCTTTGTCGGGAGCCCCGAATCCTATGAGGTGAGGATAGGGAAGTCCACCGTAATGCTGGCAACACTCAGTATTTATCCCTTCTTAGGACTGCCCCTAAGACACTGTCTTTCACCCCAATGATGCAAATCTTGACCACCTGGCTCCACCCCCCATCTCCACCTGGCTCCACCACCCCATCTCCAGCACGGGAACAGAGGAACTCTCATGCAGGCAGAGGAAGCCAGAGGTGTTGAACCAGGAGTGGCCAAGCCTTTGATCCAGCTCAATAGTTGTGTGCCAACCCCCCTCAACAGCTGTAGGCTGCAATAGCCACTGTCCCCCGCTGTGAGATAAACATTATAGTTGGTCAAGCAGGATAAGGACAAGACAAGACCCCTCAGGACAATAGGACAAAAGGGTGATAGGGAGAACTACATTTGCATTCTCTACTAGAACCCTGAGGTCAATAAACAGAGTGATAGAAGGGACAACATATGATTTTTCCATTACAGGTTCCATGCATGTCCCTGCAGGCTCGGGTCACTTTGGAGTGACAAAGACGCGTCAGGTCTTCTACTGGGGACGACTAAGGATAGACGTGGAGGACTTTTACAGGTGCTGCAACCTATGTACAGTTAGCAAAGGTCCACAGGGCCGGTCGAGAGCCAAGCTACAGCAGTTTCCGGCGGGGAACCCATGCAGCGGGTGGGCGTTGATGTTATGGGGCCATTCCCATGCACAGCACGAGGGAATTGCTTTATACTCACCTCCATGGATTATTTCACTAAATGGCCAGAGGCCTATGCACTGCCGGACCAGGAGTCAAGTCAAGTCAAGTCAAGTTTATTGTCACTTCACAGTTTACACAAGTATAAAGCAGTGATGTGAAAATCTTATGTGCAAAACCCGACGACAGACAGCAGTTATAAAAATAAGATCAAAATAGAATAAAAATAGAATAATTAATACAATTTATAAAATGCAAAATATCGGCACAGAAAAGAGCAATATGTATATATAAATCAATGTAATAAAATATACATTGTTATATGCTATAGGCCCTTGTTCAGCAGCCTGATGGCCTGACTGTGAAGCTATCTCTGAGTCTATTTGATACCACGTGATACTGAGGTATCGCCTGGCTGACGGTAACAGTGAGTACAGTTGGTGGCTGGGGTCTTTATGAGGCTGTGACTGGTGTGAATGCCTGGTTGAGGGGATGTTTAGAAGGCTGGGGGTCCCTGATTCCATCCATAGTGACCAGGGGATACATTTAGAATCCAAGGTTTCCTCCATCATGTGTGAGCACCTGGGAATCACGAAGACACTCACAACTTCCCTCCATCCCCAGAGTGACGGGTTAGTGGAGAGGTTAAACCGTACTCTGGTGGAACAGTTATCCATCCTAACATCCACCCATCAGCTTAACTGGGATATGCATCTACCCCTGGTTCTCATGGCATGCCGCTCTGCGGTCCAGGACCCTACCTCGTGCACACCCGCCCTCCTCATGTTGGGCAGAGAAATGAAGACCCCTGCAGAGCTGGCCTTCGGACGACCCCCAGATGCAACATCTGCGCCTGCAGGACCCGACTACGCCAGACAGTTGCAGGATCGCTTGGACACCGCACATGAATACTCCCAGAGGCAAATGCAAAGTGCGGGTGTGCGGCAGAAGAGGAATTATGACATCTGTGCTAGTGGGTGACACTTTGCAGCTGGGGAGCTAGTTTGGGTCTTCTCTCCGAATCGAAAGAAGGGCAGGTGTTCTAAACTGGACAGCCACTGGGTGGGATCATGTGTAGTCCTGGAGCGGTTAGGGGAGGTTGTCTATCGGGTGCAGTTTCCTATGCTGGGGCGCAAAGTGGCGCTGCATCGTGACCCACTCTGCATCACCTCAGGTGCCTAGGGGGATGCCCTAGTTTCCTGCTGCAACATCTGTTTATAGTATTTGTGTTGTTTATAGTATATAGTAGGCAGTATAAAGTCTTGTTTATAGTATATTATTGTATAGTTTGAATCTTGCAAAGGACGCGGGGGGCGGGGTCGTAACAGCAAACACAGATAGTATAGTGCGCATGCGCGCCGCAACCCCGGAACTCGAGCTCCCACCAGTCCCTCCCACCTCGTTTCCATAGGTGACCACCGATAACAATATCGAGCAAAGCTACAATGGTAGCTCTTCGACTTTTTGCTCGATAAACTGGTTCAACGTCAACATATTTTAATACATTATATCGGTATATGTCGGTCCAAGCCGCTAGCGTCAGGTAGCCTTCATTGTGTCACGTATAAGTCCAACAGTATCTTACAGCCGTTAGCTTTCTGGAATAATCTGTTGTAGAATGACCGAGAGGGTATCCAGAAGAACTTCATTCCAGGTAGGTTGATATCGAGCCGACAATACGTAATTTACTATCATTTAAATAGTAAATATATGTAAACAACGCGCTGTTTATATGGGTGTGTGTCTGTGTGTTTACGTGTGTGTGCTTCTTCTAGGACGAACTGGAGGCAGTCGTCTCTACCAGAAGAACGAAATCGGATGACCTAGAAAACGGTGAGAAAACTGTAATATATTTGTATATAATATATTGTAGTGCCGAGAGACGGGAGTCGGAGGGGGGATTTAAAGGTATTTAAAGTCCAAACGGGACGTTTATTCCACATGACTTTCTATCGGAAGAACAACAAAGGGGAGTCCTGTGCAGTAATGTCCCCGGCAACACAATACCCAATCCGTAGTTCCGTGGGTGAATTATGTCACTCCACGACTATATATTATTATATTAGATTATATATTATATTTACACGACGAGAGGTCATTTATAAATAATGAAATAAATAAAAAGTACATTTGTTTCGTTTTTTTTCTGGGGGGGAATGACACCTTTAAGGATACAATATAACATATTAATATATATGTATGGAAACTTTATTGTAACTTGTGAGTTACATGAGTTGATGAGTACAAGATACAATTGTATATACTTATTGGCCAATTGCAACAGGTACATTGGAATGCTTACTCTCCATTCCCTCCCACAGTATACATCTCCAAAACAATACCATAAAAATCTAAATAATATATACAATAAAAACAAACAAAAAAAGAGCAGCAAAGTGACTGTTAAATTATATGCACATGTGTTGAATGTACAAAAATCTTTAAAAGCATTTAAAGTGCCAGTAGAGCAGCAGCATCATGAATATAGTGACGTAACTGTGATGTGTCAAGAAAGTCCAGCAAAGTATGTAAGTGTAATGTTAATGACATGTTATGGATGTGAAACTCCTAGCAGCTCAGTAGGTCACTGCCTGTGGGTAAAAACTATCCTTAAACCTGGTAGTCCTTGTTGTACGGATGCTGTGCAACCGGGGACCAGACGGTAGGGAGGAGAAGAGATGGAGCCCAGGGTGGTTGCAGTCTTTTATGATGGACATGGCCTTCTTCAGACATCTGGTCCTACAGATCTCCTCAATGCATGGAAGTGCACACCCCATGATCTTCTCTGCCGTCCTCACGACCCTCTGGATGTCTTTCTTGTCCTGTCCAGTGGTGTCTCCGTACCACACGGTGACGCCACTCGTCAGGACGCTCTCTACGGGGCCACGGTAGAAGTTCACTAGTTAGTAGTACTAGCCACCTCTGGCCTATTCCGTTTTTTTTCTGACGCACAGCAGAGCATAGAGGCGCTGGTGGGCCTTCTTCAGCATGACCTCTGTGTTGCGGGTCCACCCCAGGTCATCGGAAATCTGTAGTCCAAGGGAACGGAAGCAGCTGACGACTTCCACCGGTGTCCCGTCCAGGCTGATGGTGGAGTGGGTGCCCTGTTGGCTCCTGAAATCCACAATGAGCTCCTTAGTCTTTTTGACATTCAGTGCAAGGCTGTTGTCACCACACCATCGCGTCAGCTGGACTACCTTATCTCTGTACTCGCCCTCGCTTATCAGGCCGATGACTGTGGTGTAGTCTGTGTAGTCTTTTTCTCACACCCCCAGAGTCGCAAGACGAGGCGGTGGTACTGGTCTGTTGATTTTGCGTGACTGTAAATACTCCTCGATTTCCATTCCACAGTTCTCCCCCTCTTCATTTGAATTCCATGCTGTAACGGTTTGTTTTCCATTTAAGCTCATTATTGCAGTTGTTTATCGTCCATCCGGCCCAGCTGGGGACTTCTTGGAGGAGCTTGACATACTGATCACCCACTTCCCTGATGATGGTTCTGGCCTCATCCTTCTTGGCGACTTCAACATCTTGACTGAGAAGTTGGACCCTCTTCTCTACTTCCTCGCCTCCTTCGACCTTTCCCGCCGCCCCTCTCCTCCGACCCACAAGGCCGGCAACCAGCTGGACCTCATCTTCACCAGACACTGCGATACAGTAAACCTTTCAGTTACTCCTCTCCATCTATCCGATCACTTCTTCATGTCCTTCTCCCTCTTCCTCCCTTCCCCCCCCTCCCCCTCTCCCCGTACCAAGATGGTAACGTCCCGTCGCAATCTCCGCACACTCACCCCTGCCGATCTCTCCTCTTCTGTTCTCTCTGCCCTCCCTCCTCCTGATTCGTTCTCTGTTCTACTTCAAACTTCTCATTGTCACTTTCATCCGCCAAAGCTGCATTTTACTGTTCCAAAATTCAAAGCGCAGCATCTAACCCTAAAAAACAGTTTGATACTTTTTCCTCCCTCCTCCATCCCCCGCCCCCTCCCCCCAGCTCCTCCCTTCTTCCGGATGATTTCGCCAACTTCTTTGACAAGAAGGTCAACGATATCCGATCCTCCTTCCCTGACCCCCCGGCTGATGCTCGCATCAACCACCCATGTCTTCCCCCCCACCCTCCCACATCCCTCCCTTACCCATTTCTCTCCCCTCTCCACAGAGGATGTTCTTCACCTCATCACATCCAGCCGCCCCACCACATGCTCACTGGATCCAGTTCCCTCCCCTCTGCTTCAGTCCACTGCGCCTGAACTCTTGCCCTTCCTGACACACATCAACGCATCTCTGACGTCTGGATGCTTTCCCGCTGCTTTCAAGACTGCAAGAGTCACCCCCCTCCTGAAGAAACCAACACTCGACCCCTCTGAACTCAAGAACTACAGACCAGTATCCCTTTTGCCCTTCTTATCCAAAACTCTTGAACGGGCTGTCTTTAACCAATTGTTGTTGTATCTCCACCAGAACTGCCTCTTGGATACCCACCATCTGGTTTTAACGATGGTCACTTGACAGAAACTGCCCTTCTGGCAGTAACTGAGTCGCTCCATGTTGCTAGAGCAAATTCGCTCTCCTCGGTCCTGTCTGCAGCATTCGACACTGTGAACCACCCAGATTCTCCTCTCCACCCTTGAGGGGATGGGTGTCTTGGGCTCTGCTCTCGTCTTGTTTGCATCCTACCTGACGGGTCACTCTTACCAGGTGGCACTGGGAGGGTCTTTGTCGGAACCACGCCGACTGACTACTGGGGTTCCACAAGGATCGGTCCTGGGTCCTCTTCTCTTCTCTCCTTACACAACGTCCCTTGGTGCTGTTATCCACTCCCATGACATCCTACCACTGCTATGCTGACGACACCCAACTGGTATTGTCGTTTCCCCCCTCGGACACGCAAGTGGAAACACACATTGCCGCGTGCTTAGCAGACATCTCAAATTGGATGTTGATGCACCACCTAAAGCTCAACCTGGACAAGACTGAGCTAGTGTTCTTCCCAGCAAAGGGCTGTCCGCACGGAGACCTGGCTGTCACCATTGATGATGCTGTGGTGACACCTGGTGTTCAACCGCCCCAAGTACTCCCACACATCTACCCTCCTTCAGACTCTACACTGGCTACCTGTAGCTGCTCGCCGTCTGCTTGCCCCCTCACTTAGGTGCCCGTGTGGCCGATCTACGCGGTCACGGCTCTTCTCCGTCCTGGCCCCAATTTGGTGGAACAAACTCCCCACGGAGGTCACAACTGCAGAGTCACTCCATCTCTTCAGGACACACTTCCCAGATCCTTCCTCGTAGCGTCAATTAAGTCAGTCAAAAGTAGATTACATATTATAGATAGGTATATATTGTTCGAGTTATTGTACTTCTACCTCAGCACTGGTTCAGTTATTGGAGACTTGTTAGAAATGAAATGCACTTTTGACTTCTGGTGACGAGTTTTTCTCTTACCTTCCTTTGTTGAAACACACTATTGTAAGTCGCTTTGGATAAAAGCGTCTGCTAAATGACTGTAATGTAATGTAATATAGTCTGCAAACTTGATAATCAGATTATTTCTGTGTGTGGCAGTACAGTCATGTGTGTACAGCGAGTACAGCCGGGGACTGAGGCAGCAGCCTTGGGGTGCTCCGGTGTTGAGGACCAGAGTGGATGAGATGTTGTTCCCAATCTTCACCACTTGAGGCCTGCCCGTCAGGAAGTCCATAATCCAGTTACAGATGAGGGCGCCCAGACCTAGGTCCCTCAGTTTGGAACTCTGTCTGGGAAATTACCCCCCACCAGAAGTCAAAAGTGCATTTCATTACTAACAAGTCTCCTATAACTGAGCCAGTGCTCATGTAGAAGTACAATTAGTTCAGGTAAAAGTACAATAAGGTAAAAGTACAATAAGTTGGCAAACAATATAGTCACAGTATACATTAACAGGCTAGTGGAAGAATGCATCCCGACCAGGTCTGTTCGCTCATTCCCGAACCGCAAACCATGGATGAATGCTGACATAGGGAAAAAACTTAAGGAACAGAGTACCGCTTTCACAACAGGCGACTCCGATCACTACAAGAAGGCCAAGTATGAACCAAAAAGCCATCAAGAAGGGTCAATGGGATTACAAAAACAAATTGGAATTACAGTTTGGGGGCTCTGACACCAGACGTATGTGGCAAGGTCTGAGGGTCCTCTCCAACTACAAGGGGAGCTCAGGGGCAGTCACCAACAACCCTAACCTATCAGACGAGCTAAACTAGTTTTTCACTCGCTTTGAAAGGGTCCATGAGCCGACCAACAACTTGAACATCCACCCAGAGGACTACGTTCTACAACTGTCCGAGTCTGAGGTCTGCAGAATCTTCAGGAGGGTGAAGGGAGGGACGGCAGCATGCCCAGACTGAGTTCCATCCCGTGTCTTCAAGACCTGCGCCGACCAGCTGGCTCCTGTGTTCACCAACATCTACAATGCATCTCTGCAACAGTCTGTCATCCAAGCATGCTTCAAAGCGAACCATTGTGCCGTTACCCAAAAAGACCAAGGTAACATATATCGTCCAGTGGCTTTAACACCCATAGCCATGAAGTGCCTGGAGAAACTTATTACTCATATAAACTTTTCCATCCCTGAGTCTCTAGACCCACTCTTTGCATACAGACCAAACAGGTCTGTAAACGATGCCATCTCCCTGGCACTACACATGGCCCTAGAGCACCTAGACAGGAGGGACACCTACATCAGACTGCTGTTCATTGACTACAGCTCGACGTTCAACACCATTGTTCCCTCCAAGTTGGTCCTAAAACTGAGGGATCTAGGTCTGGGCACCCCTACCTGTAACTGGATTATGGACTTCCTGACAGGCAGGCTTCAAGTGGTGAAGATTGGGAACAACATCTCATCCACTCTGGTCCTCAACACCGGAGTACCCCAAGGCTGCTGCCTCGGTCCCCGGCTGTACTCGCTGTACACACATGACTGTAATGCCACACACGGCAATTATCGGAGTACAGAGAGGAGGTAGTCCAGCTAACGTGATGGTGTGAGGACAACAGCCTCGCACTGAATGTCAGCAAGACTAAGGAGCTCATCGTGGGCTTCAGGAGCCACCGGGGCACCCACTCCGCAGCCTGGACGGGACAACGCTGAAAGTCATCAGCTGCTTCCGTTTCCTTGGGTTACAGATTTCCGATGACCTGGCGTGGACCCGCAACACGGAGCTCATGCTGAAGAAGGCACACCAGCGCCTCTATGCTATGCGGTGCCTCAGAAAAAGCGGAATAGGCCAGAGGTGGCTGGTGAACTTCTACCGTGGCACCGTAGAGTTTCCTGACACCACTGCACAGAACAAGAAATCTATCCAGAGGGTCATGAGGCAGGGAAGATCATCGGGTGTGCACTTCCATGCATTGAGGAGATATATAGGACCAGATGTAGGAAGAAAGCCATGTCCATCATAAAGGACTGCAACCACCCTGGGCTCCATCTCTTCTCCCCCCTACCGTCTGGTCGCCGGTTGCGCAGCATCCGTACAAGTACTACCAGATTTAAGGATTGTTTTTATCCACAGGCAGTGACCTACTGAACTGCTAAGAGTGCTGCCACTTTCACTTTCATAACATTGTCATAAACATTACACTTACATACTTTTCTGGACTCATCACAGTTACTGCACTGTATTCATGATACTGCTGCACTACTGGCACTTTAAATGCTTTTAAAGATTTTTGTGAAAAAAAATGTACATTCAACACGTACATATCATTTAACAGTCACTTGCTGCTCGTTTTTAGTTTATTTTTACTGTATATATTATTTTATTTTTATGGTATTGTTTTGGAGATGTATACTGCGGGAGGGAATGGAGAGTAAGCATTCCAATGTGTAATTGTCCAATACAAATATCTTGTAACAGTCCCCTTCCATATATATTATTTATTTATTTTCTTTCCTCCCCAGACTTTTTGAAAGGGCTGGGGTCTGGGAGGAGTGACCAAGCAAGCGGGTTCGAGTCCAGGAGGGGGAGGACAGGGAGGAGGAGCAGGATGGAGGACTTTAACCTCCTAGACCACGTGTCTAAAGACGGAGCCTCTATTACTACTATGACGACCAAGAAAATAGTTTCCTTCCTTAAGAAGACCCAGAGCAGTTCCAGCTCCTCCCCCGAGGAGGTGGGCCAACCCAAGGCCCTGGCCGGCGGGTGGTCCGTCGGCGATCATCCCACCCTCTCCGATAGTTTCCATAGTTTCCACCGAGAAAACTTGTCGGAAAGAGGTTGGACGTCCGAGGACAACGGGGAAAGCGTCGTTCCTCCGGAGCCGGGAACCGCATCTTCGACAGGTTGGTTTGGTCCAGGGGGGGGGGTTGTTAGGGTTCCGGGTTTGGAGATTTTCTGTGGGAATGAACAGACATATAACATATAATGAATATATGGGAATTAACCTAAATAAGCTGGGAATTTGGGGTAATTTATAATGCTGTTTTTACCCCAAATTCCCAAGCTTAACATCCTTTCCCTGGAAAACTGTACCAACAAATTCCTGGAAACTTTCCACCCCTTTGCACCCTAGTATTAACAATCTCTTGTGTTGTGTAGGTAGGATATATATTAAAGATATCTCCATATGTTGTAGGTAGGATATCGTCATATATATATGTAACTGCCTCTGTGTTCAGTTTGAGTTTGGTTCCTACCAGTTTTTGGTTCCTACCTAAATGCTGTAGATTAAGGGCGGAACTAATGGTTGAAGCGCACAGTGTTCCGGGGACGTTTTATGCCGACGCACACGCGTGTAGAAATCTCTGTATATAAGAGATAGTTCCGTCAGTTCGGTCGGTCAGTTCAGTCAGTGAAGTTCCATAATTTCCTCTCTTATTGCATGCAGCCAATAAGGTACGTTGGGTGTTGTGGTTGTTAGCTGTGTGTAGGCTCAAGTCAGGTAGCTAAAGTGCTAACGAAATGTTTGCTAAGTGAGTTTATTATTATTATTATTATTGCAGAAGGATTTAATGTGTTTTGTAGGTTAAGTTCATTTTGGTTAACAATATTGTAAAGACATGTGACACTAAGAGACGAAGTAGAAATAATATGGATGTATGTTGTTATTGTTTGATCTGTGATTTATTGTATTTCATGTGTGTGTTTCACAGTTCTCACGGTCTGGATTTGAATAAATCCTACCAGTATCATAAAGAACGCATTGCTGTCATCATTGCATGAGAGGAAGTTACAATATATGTAGATATCTTTAATATATATATATAAATATATCTCCATGTCGTGTAGGTAGAATACATATATCTATATCGATATCTATATCTATATATGTAGATATCTTTAATATTTAAAATGTATGTATATAAAAGATACCTCCATGTTGTGTATGTGATGGCGCAGCTGGAAGGCCTACTCCCAGACCCAGGCTGAGGTCCCGGGGTGGGCCTATCTTCCCCCAGACCTGGAGGGAGGGACCCAGAGGAAAGACCCTGGGAAGGGGTCTTCCTACTGGTCCAGACCCGAGACCTGTCCCGTCCCCCCTGGACGGGGTCCCCCCTCCCGAGGACCGCAGTCCCCCACAGGTGGGTCGAGATGAGATTCTTCTGTACCTTGTGTCATGTAGGGTAAATTGTTAAGTTTCCAATGTGGAAAGTTTCCAACGTAGAAAGTTTCCATGTTTGATGTTTAGTTGTCATAGCGTAGTGCTGTTGGGGCGATGAGTTGTCTTTTGAAAACTGCATTTTCTGAACAATTTTCAAAAATGGAAACTTTTGAAAATTAAGCTTAACTTCCCCACCCCCTTTTGCAACCTTTAGCTTTTGTTAAGTGAGTCGTTCAGGATCGGGACCAGGGTGGACTCGGCGAGTCCACTTGAATCACTTGAAGAATTTCAAGTAAGAAGAACCATCTTGGTTTCAAAATGTCCTGAAATAAAAACGACATAAATGTTGTTTAAAAAGTTTAAAAGTTGTTTTTCCCTTGTTGTCCTAGCAAGATTTAGAAGCCCAGCTGGACCAGGCCAGACATAGCAACCCAAATATATCAGATTCCAGGTATACAAACGGACGGTTTATCCCGAGTCAATCAACCGCTTTAACGAGTGGCCTGAAGTAGGGTTGCAAATGGGGTTTCCAGGATTTTTTTTAACATTTGTTGATGCAAAGGTTAGCCCAAAAAAGAATAGGTAAATACAGTAGTATTAATAATCCAAAAAAACCCAGTTTATTCCCACAAATTCCCAGATATTCCCGTAGAAAGTTTTCCCTGAAATGTTTCACAATTTGAATATTCCCGGAATTTTGCAACCTTAACCCTGTTGCCGTTGTAGGCCTATGTATATCAGAACCATTTATCAAATTTCTAAATGCAAAAAATCCTAAATGATTTCACTCAGGTATTGAACGTTGTATAACCCTTTTCCAAACTGACCAGTCACTGACCATAAGGGTTGCAAATTTCTGGGTATTATCAAAGTTCGAAACTTTCCATGGGAATTAACAGGATTTAATGGGAATAAACTGGGATTTTTTGGTAATTTATACTACTGTATTTACCTTGCATCTTTTCAGACATAAATATTAACATGTCGTTTTGTGATAAACACAAGCACTTTCATCCTGTTTGCAATAATAATAAACTAAATTAATTCACTTGGGTATCGTATGTTGTATAACTCTTTTCCAAACGGACTGGTCACTCACCATATGGCTTGCTTTGTGCCTGTCTCTTCTCAAGGCCTTCAAGTGGCCTCACTCGAGGCTCTGGGAGGCCCAGGAGTGCGTGCCTATCATCCAGTAACATAGTAGTAGAGGCCCGCTACATGGGGACTCTGAAGCTGCTGGACTCCTGCGCTACTCTCGGTCCTCTGGACTCAGGAGATTCCTTGAGAGCTGTTGTTTACCAGGTTTGTAAATCTTTGTATGTTAATGTCTTTGTCTTCTGATAATTAGTTATTTAGTCAATGTCAGGTAATATTAGGGTTGCAAAAGGGGTGGAAGTGTGAAATTTACAACGGGAAGTTAAGCTTGGGAATTTGGGGAAAATTCCCCATTTCATGCCCATATTCCCAATAATTCCCATAAAACTTTGCAAAAGATTTTGCAACCCTAGCTGTAACAGTGTCCTCATTGAAGAAGCTTTTTAAGACACATTTCTTAAGAACTAATTTGAATAAATTCGGGTTTAAATGTTGTCATCTGCTTGTTGTTTTTGTTTTATTATATTTAATATATAAATATATAATAATAAAATATATTATAATGCCATTTTAATTTTTTTAAATGATTTCAGTTTTATTTAATGTTATTGCTTTGTTGTGAAGCACTTTGCGCTATATATGCTTGGTAAGTGCTATATAAATAAAGGTATAATTGTGTCTTTTAATTAGATATAGTTCTGTCAGGTAATATGAGGGTTGAAAAAGGGAGTGGAAGGTGTGATAGATTTATCACAGGAAGTTAAGCTTGGGAATTTGGGGAAAATTCCTAGTTATTCTCGTTAATTCCGATGGAAAGTTTCCAAAATTCCCAGAATTTGTAAAACTGGCACTTAATTATAGACTGAGGCAAAGATCATATCACAAGTAACTATAAATCTATACATCTTTAAGACTTTAAATCTTAATTTTTTTCTTCATGTAATTTAATCCAATAATAGGAATGGCTCCGAAAGAAACAGGAGACATTGAAGGAAAAAGAACTGCAGAAGAAGAAGGACAATTCCCTGAAAGAAGAAAAAAAGAAAATGGTGACCATTGTTTTACATTTTGGTACAAGTTGGAAACTTTCCATGGGAATATATGAAAATTTACGGGAATGAACTGGGAATTTAGAGAAATTTATATTAATGTATTTACCTTGCACCTTTACAGACATAAGTATAAACATTTTTGTTTAGTCATAATAAGCTAATAATAATACAAATTATAAAAATAAAAAAAATTGTCCAAAAAGTCCATTTGTGAGTAGAACTTTAATGATTAAACAATGAACAAAATCTAAAAGGTTTTTGTTTTAGCTTTCAAGGAAAGCTCCTTGTTCCTTGTTCAGCCGACAAGGAAAGTGAAAACTAGTTAAACCTAGTAAATACATTCAACATGTTTATTAGACACAGACTGTATTTTGGAGAGAAAAAAATTGAAAGAAAAAAATAGTCCAAAAAATAGGAAAAAACTTCCCAAGCTCCTGTGGTAACATTTTCTAAATTATCGTAACTTTCCATCCTTTTGCAACCCATACCGTTTAAACGTCGTATATATGTTGATGGCTTCATTTATTTATTTTCATTTGTTGTGTCCAATAGGATGAGAGCGACCAGAGGGAAAATGCGTTGGCCTCCTTCCAGGCGTGGAAGGAAAAGAAAAGTGAAACATTAAAAGCCAAAGCTAAAGATAAGGAAGCCACCATCAGGAAACAACGGAAAGCAGTGGAAGATTCTGAAGAGAAGAAGCAGATGGCTAAAGGGGTAAGTAAGGGTTAAAAAGTAAAAAGTAGCAGGGTTGCAAAATTCCAGAAATGTTCAAAGTTGGAAACTTTCCATGAGAATTAACGGGAATAAATTGGGAATTTTGGGGTCATTGATACAACTGTATTGTCCTTGCACCTGACAGATGTGAATATTAACATTTGATAAATTTTTTGGCTTACCTTTGAAAAAACAAAAGGTAAAACATTTGCCCCTTTTTGCAACCCCTACTTACAACTCATTTCCTTTAATCTGCTTTAATTAATTAATTGGTCCAAATTCACAACCTAAATTTCCTGTGGTAAAATGCTGAACATTTCCTCGAAATTCGCCACCCTAATATATTTTTTTGTTCATATCATTGTTTCACCCATATTTTAAACCACAGATGTTTGACCAGTGGAAGAAGGGCCACGACGAGCTGCTGAAACACAAGCACAGGAAACAGAAACAACTGGAAAAAAAACTTCTGCAGAAAAACCAGGAAAAGGAGGAAGAGCAAAAAATAAACAGCAAATATGCACTTTCAGATTGGTGAGTTTTATGTATGGATATATATATATATAAACAGTATGTTTTCATATATATTATTGAGTATTTTTTGTTGTACGGATTAGTGGCCATTAGGATTGCATATGGGTGGGGTTAATTTCTGTAAATTTACCTGAAATGTTTGGTATTTTGCAACCATAATTGTCATATATGCTGTGCTATTTTTTTATTCGATTTTTTAATGTAAATATTTGATTTGATATATTGAATCTATTCTGTTATATTGTATTTTATGATCAGGATGAACATGTTTTTCGCAGGTGTGTAAAAAGTCAGTCAACATTTATTGGCTTATTTACCTTTTTGACCCCATATTCTTGTCTTGTATTATCACCCTTTCTTCTTTGTTTCCCTAAAACCGAATTTTAACCCAAAGGAACGAGAAGAAGAAGAGCGTCATCTGTGAAAAAGTCTCCATCGAAAGGAAAAATCGCGATGCTGAAGCTCAGGAGGAGAGAAGCCAGAAAGAAGAGAAGGATCGGACTGCTTCAGAAACGTACCATCACTGGCTGGTGAGTAGAACACAACTACAAAAATGGTCCTCGTACTCACAACATGTTTCTGTACTACTTAAAATAGAAGAAATGGCAGCATTTAAAAAAAGGCTGTAGTTGGGGTCGTAAAAGGGGTGAAAAAACTCTTCTACACAGACTAGAGGATGCAGCCAAAGATGTTGGGCTCTATGTTAATAATTCTAAGACCGAACATATAAGTTTCAATCAACAAGGCACCATAAATACCATCTCAAATGAACCAATGAAGGTGGTTGAAAATGTTACATATCTGGAAGGTTAAATTAACATCTACTAAGAAGGATGTTACGATTTGCATAGCGAAAGCCTGGTCAGCTGTAAATAAGTGGAAATGTAATCTATCTGACAACTTGAAACAGAATATTTTTGGTGTCACTGTCGAGTCTGTCCTCATGTACGGTGCTACAACATGAACTCTTACAAAGACCCTTGAGTCTAAACTTGATGGCACCTATACTCGCATGTTGAGAGACATCCTCAGTATTCCATGGAGATCTCACCCTTCCAAAGTACAGCTTTATGGCTCAATCCCAGACATTTCAGCAATTTTACGCGAGCGAAGAATGTGATTTGCCGGACAGTTTGGCGAGCCAAACAAGAACTCGCTAGCGACCTTTTCCTCTGGTCCCCTCGTTGCCATGGCCACACCAAGTCGGGCGTCCAGCCACCACCTCCATTGACCAACGATGTAGAGACACTGGACGCCTCCCTGAAGACCTCCCAAACGTGATGTTGGATCGTAATGGATGGCGTGGTAGAATTAAAGTCCGAACTCGCTCCACCAGATGAGGATGATTTCCCTGGTTGGTTTAAGATGTGAGATTGTATTTCATGTCCGAGATCTGTCTGTTCATTAGTTTTAATTTATGTTTATGATGTATTTATGTGTCTCCTCCAGACCAGGAAGGAGAGAGACCTGAGGAGGCAGAAGGAGGAGCGGAGGATCCAGGCTATCCTTCGAGATGGACCCCCCCCCCCACCTCCTCCCTGGAGCCCTCCCAATAAGACCGTCCCTTTTAGAAGATAGAAAAACTACAAACTACAAACATGGAGTAGAAAAGACACTTGAAACATGAATACTATCACTTCAAACTTAAACTTGTGTTTGGGGGTGTTGCAAACGTTTATTCCCATTAATTACCCATATATTACCCCTTTAATTCCCATGGAAAGTTTCCAACTTTGAAAATTATTAAAACTTCACTTCAAAGTTGAACTTGAACGTGTGTGCAATGTATATGTGTATATTTCTTAAAGTTGCAAATGTGTGGAAAGCTTTTCAGGAAATTGCCTACAATTCCCATATATAAAGGACGTAGAATGCAAATGGAAACCATTGAGATTCAGGGATACAAGGCGGCACAGCCTTGGCAGATGGGCCACAAAGCATTGTGCTTGGTGTAATGGGTGTCGGGTAACCATGGAATACAGTGCAGAACAGTGCAGTAACTGTCATGAGAAAGTCTAAACTATCCTTAAACCTGGTAGTCCTTGTACGGATGCTGCAGAACCGTTAACCGGACCATAGGGGGGAGAAGAGATGGTGCCCAGGGTGGTTGTGGTCCTTATTGATGGAGATGACCTCCTGACATCTGGTCCTAAAGATCTCCTCAATGCATAGAAGTGCACAACCGATGATCTTCTCTGCCGTCCTCACTTCCCTTCCTCACACAGTGACGCCACTCGTCAGGATGCTCATAGGTGGCTTTGCCATCTTGGGTGATTGTCCCCACACCCTACAAAAGGTTCAGGACCAAAGTTTTTGGAAGTAATCCATGGTATGATTAGATGAAACCAAAGCGAACTCTCGAAAGTGGGTGGACTAAAGAATGACAAAACAGGAATGTTGACTTTGAGCGGGTCCTGCTGTCGTGGTCTTTTTTTTTGATTAGATAAGAATAGATTCCCCAGTGACTAACTACTGGGCTGCCTACTGTTTAAATTGTCCGGGGCTAAGGTTGCTGGAAACCAGAACGGCGGTGGGACAGGGAGCTGATGGGTTTGCTTCCCCGTCTAAGGGCTGACTAGCATGTGTCCTCTGTAGCACTACAGATGTGGCATCCCATGTACTCCTGAGCCCCGGTTCTTGTCTGTAAGTAACAGGAGTATTGTGGGCACAAACTCTTCAGTATATATGTAATGATCGGCTCTCCACTTGCCGGGGATGGGGGTAGAGAGTAATCGAGAATTAGTCTTCCTGGTGGAGAGGGTCACCGTTGTATGGTCCAAGGTAAGCTGCGTTGCATGCAATGGCTCTGGAGGTAACGGATCAACTCAACTCCAAAACGGCCTTGGAGTTTAGGCACATAGTTAGGGAAGGATCCCACTCCAGAAACCTACAGGGACGGGTGTGAGCACCGACTCCGCTGATACAGATGAATAACAGATTATCGGGACCCATGGTGGTCCTGAAGAATGACAGAGTGGACTGGTTCACCTGTAACATGTATAGGGTGAGACATGCTCAAAGGTTTCACCTGTACCTCTACATCAGACTGCTGTTCATTGACTACAGCTTGGCGTTCAACACCATCGTTCCCTCCAAGCTGGTCCTGAAACTGAGGGACCTAGGTCTGGGCGCCCCCATCTGTAACTGGATTATGGACTTCCTGACGGCCAGGCCTCAAGTGGTGAAGATTGGGAACAACATCCCATCTACTCTGGTCCTCAACACCGGAGCACCCAAAGGCTGCTGCCTCGGTCCCCGGCTGTACTCGCTGTACACACATGACTGTACTGCCACGCACAGCAATAATCGGATTATCAAGTTTGCAGACGACAGTACAGAGATGAGGTAGTCCAGCTGACACGATGGTGTGGACAACAGCCTCGCACTGAATGTCAGCAAGACCAAGGAGCTCATCGTGGACTTCAGGAGCCAGCGGGGCACCCACTCCACCATCAGCCTGGACGGGACACCGGTGGAAGTCGTCAGCTGCTTCTGTTTCCTTGGGCTAAAGATTTCCGAGGACCTGGCGTGCTCAAAGGTTTCACCTGTAACAGGTATATTCAGATTCAGATTCAGATTCAGATAACTTTATTAATCCCGAGGGAAATTAAGGTGCAACAGTTGACACAGGGGGAATAAATGCACACACAAAAATACTAAAAACTAAAAACAACTAACTAAATAAAACTATTATAAACAAAATATAGTTAAAATAATTCTAAATGAAATCTAAATGTATTGATAAATGAAGATAAATTTACAGTATTATTACAGTAATACGTAGGTATATACAATACACAACAATACGTATAGTGCAAATTGGCAGTAATAATATATTAATAAATAACTCAACTGAAAAGTGACATGTGAAAAGTGAAAAGTGAATTAGGATTTGAAATAGAATTTACAGTGCAAAGTTACAATGAGATGATTACAGTGCGTTGACCAAAAAATAATAATAATAAGTACGTTGGCCTCAGGTCACTGAGTCTCCACTGTCCCTCTCACGACCCGAGGTAGATGAGTTAAAGAGTCTAATGGCCACAGGAAGAAAGGACTTCCTATGGCGTTCTGTGGTGCACCTGGGTGGAATGAGTCTGTTGCTAAAGGTGCTTCTATATGAGGTCAGCACCTGATGGAGAGGGTGAGAGTTGTTGTCAAGGATACTACGCAGCTTGCGCAGCATCCTTCTCTCAGACACCACCAACAAGGAGTCCAGCTGGACCCCCAGGACAGCGCCAGCCTTCCTGACAATCCTGCTGATCTTGTTGGCGTCTGCTGATCTCAACCTGCTTCCCCAGCACACGACACCGGAGAAGATGGCACTGGCTACCACCGACTGGTAGAACACATTCAGCATCTTGTTGCAAACGTTGAAGGACCGGAGCCTCCGCAGGAAGTAGAGACAGCTCTGGCCCTTCTTGTAAACAGCCTCAGAGTTCTTGGCCCAGACCAGTTTGTTGTCCAGATGAACTCCCAGGTATTTATATTCCTGAACAACTTCAGCGGACACACCCTTGATGGAAATGGGTGTGGGTGTGGATTTCCTCCTGCGGAAGTCCACCACCATCTCCTTCGTCTTGTCAGTGTTGAGCTGCATATGGTTCAGCTCACACCACTCAACGAAGGAGTCCACGACGCCCCTGTACTCCTCATCGTTTCCCTCGCTGACACAACCAACAACTTCAGAGTCGTCCGAGAACTTCTGCAGATGGCAGGACACAGAGTTGTACTGGAAGTCTGAGGTGTACAGGGTGAACAGGAATGGGGAAAGAACAGTTCCCTGTGGAGCACCAGTGCTGCTGACCACAGTGTCAGACACACAGTCCTGCAGTCTGACAAACTGTGGACGACCCGTCAAATAGTCAGTAATCCAGGACACCAGGGAAGAGTCCACCTTCATCGCCGTCAGCTTACTCCCCAGCAGGGCAGGCCGGATGGTGTTGAACGCACTGGAGAAGTCGAAAAACATGATTCTCACAGTGCTCCCGGGTCTGTCCAAGTGGGCGTAGGCACGATGAAGCAGGAAGATGATGGCGTCCTCCACTCCCAGTTTCGGCTGGTAGGCAAACTGAAGAGGGTCCAGCGATGATCTGACCAGGGGCCGAAGAAGCGTCAAGACCAGCCTCTCAAAGGATTTCGCCACGTGAAGAAGTTGATGATCACACAGAAGTCACACAGAAGTTGATGTACCCTGTTATACATTCCGTGAGATCATCAAGGTCCTCTCCATGCAAATCACAGAGGAAATCCCAGTCTGTTGACTCAAAGCAGCCCCGCAAGTCCTCATAGGGTGAGACATGCTCAAAGGTTTCACCTGTAACGGGTATAGTCTGGAGCAGGGCTTGAGGAACCACTTGATTTGGCTTCTCTGCATCCTTGCACAGATGACAATATTTACAATACAGTGCTACTGAGGACTTCAATTTCGGCCAAAATAAATATTTAAGCAGCAGGTCATACGTTTTCAATACACCTCCATGACCGGACCACGGAACATCATGTGCGAGAGCCAGCCTGTCGACCATCGTGAGGAGGTGAGTGAAGCCCTGGGAGGGTGGAAGTGGGCCCACCAGGCCCACATGCACGTGGTCAAACCTCCTTTCCGGCACCGGGAAATGTTCTACCTTGACATGGTGGTGCACTTTAGCTTGCCACACAAGTATCAGCCCAGTCTCTCACAGCCTATAAGTCTATAAGCCGTGGGGCGTAGCCCATGGGCGGTGCTTGACATCCACCAGCAGTCAATACGCACACAATTAATCTGCACCGAGGAGAGAGAAAGCCACCTTTGCTGTGCAAAATCCCAGCCGAACTGCAGCCCTCCAAAACATACCTCCACAAACCTTGTGCCATATGTTCGGATGGGGCTGCCGTTAGCAGCCTCCAAGGGAGAGCTGCTCAAAACATCCACACCTGGCGCGAGCAGGACGTTCCTCTGTGTGCCTGTGTCGCAAAAGAAACGCCGACCGGAGATGGTGTCCCGAATGAACAGCAGCCTGCCAGCTTCCCGGCGATCCTTGATGGCAGTGTTGGCCAAAGCAGCTCGCACTTGAGAAGGCAGTGGCCTTAAAAACAGTTGGAAAAATAGGAAACCGGGCCTGTGGTCCCCCAGGAGATTTAGCATCCTGCCCATCAGCTCAGACGGCTTTCTATCGCCGAGGCCTTGTATAGAGAACCGGCGACCGGCTGTCCGCTGTTGAGCACCCGAGGGCCGACACCACGTAGTAATATTTAGTCTCGTCCGCGGTGATATCTGGCAAAGCGAACTGCGCCTCTGTCTGGGTGAACCACGTGGAGGTTGAAGATTCCCAGAACTTGAGAGACACCGCGTTGGTCGACATGTTTGTTACGTTATCTCTGAATACGTCTAGCAGAGAAACGTCGGAGTCACATTATATTACAGGTATTTAGCAGACGCTTTTATCCAAAGCGACTTACAATAGTGTGTTTCAACAAAGGAAGGTAAGAGAACAATTCGTCACCAGAAGTCAAAAGTGCATTTAATGTCTCCAAGCCTGGATGAGCACCTGTGCAGCCTTTTCAGCGAGAAAAGGCTGAATCCTCCTGATGTTGTAGAGGAGGAATCTGCAGGAGTGTGTCACCAATGCAATGTTTGCCGAGAACGACAGTTGGTCGTCCAGGGTCACACCCAGATTCCTTGCGGTCCGAGTAGGTGTCACCACAGCATCATCAATGGTGACAGCCAGGTCTTGGTGCGGACGGCCCTTTGCCAGGAAGAACATTAGCTCAGTCTTGTCCAGGTTGAGCTTTAGGTGGTGCATTGACATCCACTTTGAAATGTCTGCTAAGCACACGGCAATGCGTGTTTCCACTTGCGTGTCTGAGGGGGGAAACGACAAGACCAGTTGGGTGTCATCAGCATAGCAGTGGTAGTATAAGTCATGGGAGTGGATAACAGAACCAAGGGACGTTGTTTGGAGGGAGAAGACTGTGTCAGTCTGCGTGGTTCTGACACAGACCTCAGTGCCATCTGGTATGAGCGACCCGTCAGGTAGGATGCAAACAAGGAGAGAGCAGAGCCTGAGACACCCATCCCCTCAAGGATGGAGAGGAGAATCTGGTGGTTCACAGTGTCCAATGCTGCAGACAGGTCCAGGAGTATCAGGACCAAGGAGAAGGAATTTGCTCTAGCAACATGGAGCGACTCCGTCACTGCCAGGAGGACAGTTTCTGTCGAGTGACCTGCCTTAAAACCAGATTGGTGGGGATCCAAGAGGCAGTTCTGGTGGAGATACAAGGACAATTGGTTAAAGACAGCATGTTCAAGAGTTTTGGATAAGAAGGGAAAAAGGGATATCTGTAGTTTTTCAGTTCAGAGGGGTTGAGTGTTAGTTTCTTCAGGAGGGGGGTGACTCTGGCTGTCTTGAAAGCAGCGGGAAAGCATCCAGATGTCAGAGATGCGTAGATAATGTGTGTCAGGAAGGGCAGGATTTCAGGCGCAGTAGACTGAAGCAGAGGGGAGGGGACTGGATCCGGTGGGACGGCTTGATGTGATGAGGTGAAGAACATCATCTGTGGAGGGGGGAGAGAAATGGGTAAGAGAGGGATGTGGGAGGGTGGGGGGAACACATGGGTGGTTGATGCGAGCATCAGCCGGGAGGTCAGGGAAGGAGGATCGGATATCGTTGACCTTCTTGTCAAAGAAGTTGGCTAAATCGTCTGGGAGCAGGGAGGAGCTGGGGGGAGGGGGTGGGGGATGGAGGAGGGAGGAAAAGGCTTTGAATTTTGGAACAGTAAAATGCAGCTTTGCATGTGGATGAAAGCAACAAGGAGAGGTTTGGCAGGAGCCCTTGAAGATGGAGAAGGTCCTCTGGGGTTTTTCCTTTCTTCCACCTGTGCGCTCCGCCTCTCTGAGGCTTCGCCTCTGCGTACGCACTGAGTCCGACAACCAGGGGGCACGTGGAGTTGGACGTGCAGACCTGGAGGTGAGGGGACAGAGAGTGTCCAGAGAGGAGGACAGGGTAGAGAGAAGAAGGTCAATGGCAATATCAGGGGTTAGAACAGAGAACAAATCAGGAGGAGGGAGGGCAGAGAGAACAGAAGAGGAGAGATCGGCAGGGGTGAGTGTGCAGAGATGCGACGGGACATCACCATCTGGGTAGGGGGAAAATGGGAGGGGGGAAATGGAGGGAGAAGGACATGAAGAAGTGGTCAGATAGGGGAAGAGGAGTAACTGAAAGGTTTACTGTATTGCAGTGTCTGGTGAAGATGAGGTCCAGCTGGTTGCCGGCCTTGTGGGTCGGAGGAGACAGGTCGCGGGAGGGAGAGAAGAGGGTCCAACTTCTCAGTCAAGATGTTGAAGTCGCCAAAAAGGATGAGGCCGGAACCATCATCAGGGAAGTGGGAGACAAGCATGTCCAGCTCCTCCAGGAAGTCATCAGCAGGGCTGGGTGGACGATAAACAACTGCAATGATGAGCTTGACTGGAAAACAAACAGTGACGGCATGAAATTCAAATGAAGAGGGGGAGAACTCTGGAATGGAGACGAGGAGTACTTCCAGTCGCGCAAAATCAACAGACCAGTACCACCGCCTCGTCTTGCGACTCTGGGGGTGTGAGAAAAAGAGTACACATCTGACAAAGCAGCGGGCGAGGCAGTGTTTTCAGGGCTGATCCAAGTCTTAGGACAGCAAGGATGCATAGCCTGTCACCAATGTAGGAATTGCGAAGAATGCGCAGAGACAATTCCACAACGAAACGCGTGTCGCATGTGTTTTTATTGACCAAAGCAAAAACAGACTAAACAAAATTTAACTTGAATACACCAAACCATGGCACGAGGTAAACATCACTCCTCTTAAAGGCCCATTGTCTGTACATCCCCACAGGCAAGCAATGACCCGTAGGGTTAACACACATAAGGTGAATTATGTCATGTTAATAATGTCACGTTAATAGTCCTCTACAGTTTAAACATTAAATGAACATTTATGGTTCACAACACAAATGAACCTGACGTGTTCAATACAAATAATAACACACAAAATTAGATTAATAACTTAAACACAGTATTTGTAGTGCAGCACTCGGGAAATCTCCTTACCTTCGAAACACAAAACAGAACATAACCTATGGTGGCTGTGGAGCGTCAAACAGGCTTGTACTACGGAAAATCAAAGGTAACAAAATAACACATGAACGCCCCCTACTGGCAACATAACTCACTCCCTTACACATATATATATACACACACACACATTATATGTAGTGAAGAGAGCCTCTATATGTGGGCAGGGCCTGATAGTCGATAAATGGGAGTCGGAGGCGGCGTGTTTAGTATGGAACTCCACACTTTATTTTCCATTAAGTTTCACAACAGGGGAAACACATCTGCTACTTGCTACTGTCCAGCTAGCACACCACAACAACAACAACAACAACACGGTACGCACTCTAACCGGTCCGTGGTGCAACACACACTCAATACAAACAGTGAATTATGTTCCCATAACGTTCCACCACACAAGCCCCCCCCAGAATTCACCAATACACAAAGTCTGTGCGGTGGGGAGGAACGACAGGCCGACCACCACGACTCCGGAGAACGGGAGCCGGGGAGGCGATCTCTACAGGGGCGGCCGCTGGGAGAGGTGGGACCGGAACCGCAGGCCCCAATTCGGTGACAGGGGTCAAGGTCGGGGGGCGACCCCGTCGCGGAGGCCGTGCCAGCACCACCGGCTGGACCAAGTACTTGCCCCCGTGTTCCAAAACCCGGAAAGGCCCGTCGTAAGGAGGCTGCAGGGGCCGTGCTGAGCAGTGGGGATCGGAGCAAAAACCTTAGCGGCGTCCTGCAGGAAAACTCGCTGGGCCGTCGCCGACCAGGGGGCCGATGCGAGGGCCTGAGGGCCGCCTTCATGGAGCGATGGAAACGCCGTCCACCGCTAGGAAAGCTGTAGTTGCTGGTGAGCAGACCAAGGCTCCGCCACCTTGGACATGGCGAACGTGAGCGGCTTGTGGTCAACGAACGCCGTAAATTCACGGCCTTCCAGCAAAAATGGGCCGCACGGCCAGCCAGAGTCCAAGGAGCTCCCGGTCAAAAGCGCTGTACCTGCGTTCCCTGGGCGTTAGCTGGCGGCTGAAAAAGGCAAGTGATTGCCAGGCGCCGTCCACCCACTGCTCATGCACCGCACCGACGGCGTAGTCCGATGCATCGGTGGTAATGGAGATGGGGGCCGTGGGCGACGGATGCGCCAACAAGGCCGCCTGAGCCAGCGCGGTCTTGACCTCCTTAAAGGCAACCTCAGCCTCCGTCGTCCAGTCGATCTACTGGATGGGGGCCTTACCTTTCAATGCCTCATACAGCGGCCGCTGTATGAGGCATTGAAAGGTAAGGCCCCCATAATGTGGGCGGCCCGGGCGATGAAACGGTGGTAGAAGGTCACCATCCCTAGGAACCCACAGAGTGACCGGGCCGTGTGCGGGCGAGGAAACGCCGCGACAGCCTCAACCTTCGCCGGCAGGGGTGATGCTCCGCCTTTGGTGACGTGGTGCCCAAGGAAGTCAATGCCAAACACCCCGAACAGACACTTTGCAGGGTTGATTATCAACCCGTGTTGGCTGAGCCACGTGAATAGGGCCCGGAGGTGAGACAGGTGTTCCTCCTCAGAAGTGCTGGCGACGAGTATGTCGTCAAGGTAGACGAACACAAACGGTATGTCCCGCAGCACCGAATCCATCAGGCGCTGGAATGTTTGCACGGCGTTCTTGAGCCCAAAAGGCATCCGCAGGAACTCAAACAACCCAAATGATCATCGCCGTTTTGGGAATGTCCAGGGGATGCATGAGCACCTGGTGGTATCCACGCACTAGGTCCACCTTAGAAAACACCAGCCTACCCGCCAGGTGCACCGAAAAGTCCTGAATGTGCGGCATCGGGTAGCGGTCAGGTGTCGTAGCGTCGTTGAGGCGGCAGTAGTCCCCACACGGGCGCCAACCGCCATTAGGCTTGGGGACGATGTGCAGAGGAGACGCCCAAGGACTGTCAGACTGGCGGATGATACCCAGGCGTTCCATGGTTGAGAACTCTGCCTTCGCTACTGCGAGTTTAGAAGGGTTCAACCGACGGGCCCTGGCGTAGACCGGGGGTCCCTCAGTGGTGACGTGGTGCTCCACCCCATGCTTGGTGGTGGGCGCAGAGAAAGTGGGCTGCGTCAGGTCCGGGAACTCGGCCAACAACCTGAGGTACTTGTCCGCACCCGACAGCGAACCTGACAGCCCGTTGTATGCCGCTTTGCCAAGCGTACACACAAGGGAGGAAAACGTCAATGCATCAACCAAGCGTTTGTTTCCCACGTCCACCAGGAGCCCGTGAGCCCCGAGGAGGGGAAAATAAATCCCAGTTGAACCGCTGCCCCCCAACACATAAACACATCGGTCTCACGCCATAAGTGCGGATGGGGCTGCCATTAGCTGTCGTCAACTGCGGTCCGTGCCCCCCTCGAGCAACGTCCTCCCTCGACGCAGGAAACACGCTCCATTGAGTGCCCGTGTCAAAGAGAAACCGGCTTCCCGAGACACTGTCTGTGCTCTTCGTGCTAACGAAGAGCAGCCCGCTCGTGCCGCCAACGCTCAGGGTCACTACCGAGCGCCGGCCTTCTCGTTTCCCGGAGGCTTGTAGCTGCAGGGAGCAATGCACTTCTTCGCCTTGGCCCCGAACCGCGCGTGGTAAAAACATTCTCCCGCGTCCCCACGCCGGCCTGGAACCCCAGCGGTCTGCTCCCCCCAAGCCCTCCTAACCGGCGAGGGAGCACTGAGCGTTGCAGCTAGCACATCTGCACCGGGCTGCTGGGTCGCCAGGAAAAAACGGTCAGCCTCCTCAGCCAGGGCGCGGGGTTCAGTAATGGTCGTGTTGGCCAGCGCCGTCTGAACCCGGGGCGGCAAGTGGCGCAGGAACGTCTCCACGAACAAAATCTGGGGATCCTCCCCCCCGGCAGATTCAGCATCTTCTCCATGAGCTGGGACGGCTTGCTGTCCCCCAAACTCTGAATATCCAGAATCTGGCGTGCCCTCTCCTTAGCAGATAAGCTAAATGAAGAAGGGCTTTAATCGCCTCATATTTGCCCTGGCGTGGGGGATCCGCGACAAAACCGACCAACCTGGACGACGTGGAGCTCCCCAGCGCTGCCACCACGTGAAAATAATACGGACCTGGCGGCAGGCAAAGTGTGCCTCCACGTGTGCGAACCACGCTGTAGCGGCATGTTCCCAAAACTCTGGCAGTTTAATATAAACATCGCGATCAGCCATGTTCACTATGTCTTCGGAATATATCTCGAAAACGTCGGGGTCACCAGTGTAGAGCCGATAAATGGGAGTCGGAGGTGGCGTGTTTAGTATGGAACTGCACACTTTATTTTCCATTAAGTTTCACAACAGGGGAAACACATCTGCTACTTGCTACTGTCCAGCTAGCACACCACAACAACAACAACAACAACAACAACAACACGGTACGCACTCTAACCGGTCCGTGGTGCAACACACACTCAATACAAACAGTGAATTATGTTCCTATAACGTTCCACCACAATATATATATATATATATATATATATATATATATATATATATATATATATATATCAGTGGCGGCTTGTGGTTATGAGAGTAGGTAAGTCAAATAGAATAGAACCGATTGTGATGTGAGGAGGAAGAAGCATTGTTTTGATGAAAAATAGATATTTAGCATTTACTCTATTAATGAAAATCTAAAAAATTTAGTAAAAGTTAGTACAGCGGCTTGTGCTATCGAACAAACCTAACATAATTTAAATTGAGTGAGCTTTGAGGGAGAATCGTTTTTTGTGTAAAGTATATTTACCCAAATAACATATTTAACTAAAACCAGTAATGAACGTAAATCATGTCAATTGTCTAATCGCGACCCAAAGAAACACCACCTTGTCACGGTCAGCCATGGAACGCTTTGAGGAGGAACTCAAGTTTCAATCTAAAATAAATTTAAAGTAAAACACTCTTAACTCTTAATTAATGAACGACACAAGATAGATCCTTGCATTATGACAACCCGCCCCCCAAATCTCGGATTGGGTATTCACCAGTGCTGATTGGTTCACAGAGCCTCTGGCTAGACCCACCCTAAGGGAGGATCGTCCTCCCTTAAGGTCCTGTCACACTGTCCCGAAATTGACACCAGATGGCCATACGAATATGGAATTTTGAATTTTGCACGAAGATGGCCCCGAACTTGGTCAACAGCCAATCAACAGCCGAAGCAAGTATGATGCCTACAGAAGGTCACACGATGGCACCCGAAGGCAACACGAAGATGTGAATTGTTCTAGTAGTTTATACCCGCAGGACACACGAAGGCCACACGATGGCTACACAACGTCGTATTGAGAGTACGATGCGTTCAAACTAGGTCACGAAGGCGTCACGTGACCTCCCGATGGTATAAAACTTTGACCGACTGTGAGAAATTAAATTGCTGATCGAAGATTATTGGCAGCAGAACACACAGTACATTTCAACTTTATTTCAAATTTAACATGCCACCCAAGGCAGGGAGAGGCAGGGGGAAGAAGCTGGTTGGTAAATACAGAACTCAGAAGAGGAAAGCAGAGGAAACTGAGGATTTACAGGTCCAAGAAGACAGCACTGAGTCTCCAACCAGAGAGAGAAAGGGGAGGAAACCCAAGAAAGATGTCAGTCCTTGTCCAAGGACCTGGAACCCCAGAGGGTTCCAGGTCTGAAAGGTCTCCTCAGCAGTCTAGGAGGTCTCCTTTTATATGTCCACGTTACCATGACATGGTGAAAAATGCCCGATGGCACCGATGATCACACAAAGTAAAAACGAAGATGACACGATTTGACAAGATGCCCTCACGACGGCCTTACGAAGGGCAAAATGGACACACAAATTCAACACGAAAATGAACCTTTGCAAGGTCTTTTGGCAATTTTTTGGCATGCCAAAGATTTTGCCACCGCTCACAAAGTTGCTGCCGGAGCCTGAAAAACTCCACTGGCGGTCATACAATGGCTTAAGATGCCCTCACCAATGGCCCGATGTTTTTACCATGAGAGCCAAATTTGAACATTTCCTTTATCGTGTGTCCATCTGGTGTCAATTTCGGGACAGTGCGACAGGGGCATTAGCGCCTTACACACTCATGTTAAACCGGGACTCGCCAGCTGCCCGGGTTCGGGAGTTTATAATAGGCCTATATCACGGCACAGTTGAAAGCCGGAAGTACCGTTAAAAATCGCTGAAGCAGTGTATCCCAAGTTCCGGTTAATGCATTCACCTTGGCATTCACCATGGCGACAGTTATCACTGGACAACATCGCTGCATAACCTTCCAAAAGTCGGTCAAGACGATGTGGTTCAACTAGTGAATGAACACTCTAGTCTACAGTGAAGAAGTCTAAATCTGCATCATACAATTCCCCGACATTGTGTCTTGTGGCTCTATCTGGATATATCGCCATATAACAAAGGTGATTTTGTGTAGGAGCAGAGGTATTTAATATAGGCTATTTATTTGATGGATTTGGATTATTTCAATGTACCTTTTCATTTACGTGTTAATATGTAGTGTGCAGCTGTATATTTTCTAAAAGGGAATGCCTTTTATTCTTGTGAATATGAGTGCTTAAATAAAAGTGCTTGTGACATCATACATGTGTGTATATCGCGATGCAGCCTAAAAATACCGGGATATGATTTTTGGTCCATATCGACCAGTGCTTTTAATCACACACATACCCGACATTATGTGTCTCTATTCGGATGAGAGATGGAGTGTGTGTGGGGGTCAGGACCAGTGCTTTTAATCACACACATACCCGACATTATGTGGCTCTATTCGAATGAGAGATGGAGTGTGTGTGGGGGTCAGGACCAGTGCTTTTAATCACACACATACCCGACATTATTAGCCTATTCCGCCCACTTTTCGAGACGTATATGCTCTCCTTGTCAAAGTGCAAACTGCAGACATACGCGCTACCCCTGAGAACATGAAACCAGGGACCTTCATCCTCCTTATCAGCCTCACACAAGACTTGCGGAGGAGTTTGTCTTTGGGTAAATGGTGTAAACTGAGGTAGGGCTGTCTGTGTTTAGACGTTGAGCAGCCGGTACACTACAATAACAGAGAGGAGAGGAGGCGGACAGTTTGTCACGTTCTGGGGTAACTACCGGAAGTAGGAGTGCACTGCTCGGTGATTTTTAACGTTCCGAAACAGGAAGTGTGACATAGGCCTATGAACTTCAAATGTGAGCTTACGGAGGACGTGATTAAAAAATTGCGATAGGGGGTGCCGTTTTGCTATTTTGACACACATATTTGCGTGACTTTGAAGCGTTAGAAAAAGCATTTTTAATCAGTATTTTCACATATATGTATTTATTTATTTCTTTCTCTGAAATGTTAGGGAGGATGGTCCTCCCTTTCCTCAATGGGCGAGCCTCCACTGAGATATATATATATATATATATAATATATATATGTATTATTATTATTATAGATATATCTATAGATATAGATATATATATCTACAAAGGGGGTGGGCTTTGCAGGAAAAATTCGGGAACCGCTGGTTTAATATCTCTATATATATTTAATTGTTTAAATGTATTTACAGATACGTATACACACAGCCAAATAGTTTATGTCTGACTGCATGGTAGTTTTCGCTGTGTAAACAATCGGGACAAATTGAAAACACCACACACGTTCTTATTGTGGCTGGACAATAAAAGGTCTACTCATCTAGGGTTGCAAAAGTGTATGGAAACTTTCCAGGACATTTTCCTGATATTTACCACGGGAAAGTTAAGCTTGGGAATTGTGGTAAACCAAATCTAAAACCAAAAAAACCTGAAGAATTTGTTCATTGTTCAAACCTTAAAGTTCTACTCACAAATGAACCTGGTCCAATTTTTTTTTTTAGAATTAATATTAGGAATGTTTGCATGCATGAGTGCTTATTATGACTAAACAAAATGTTAATATTTATGTCTGTTAAGGTTCAAGGAAAATACAGTAGTATAAATTACCGAAAATTCCCAGTTTATTCCGGTTAATTACCCATATTTCCCGTTTAATTCCAACGGAAAATATCCAACTAAATTTTTGCATCCAACCCCTAGCACAAATATCCATTGTCCATGTTTGTACAAGTCAATATTTTGCACAAGTCAACGTTTTGGGACCAGGACCTCGTCCCAAATACTCTCGAGTTCCTCTACTGAAGCTGTGCTTTGTGGTCTCAGTGTGGAGGGAGGGGTGGGTCTCTGGGGGTCCTCCGGCGGAAGCTCCCTAGAAGGACTATGGAACACCGAGGGGGGGGCGACTACCCAGGACCAGGTGACGCCCAAACCACAGATGATGGGTTGTTGTCGGAACCCCCGTCGATGTCATGGATTCCGTGTGGTCCCTCTCTTCCTCCTCCGGCCGGAGGCGGGGCCGACACCTCACCACAGGACCGGGGCCCGGGGATCTTGCCGAGGACTCCTCCACTATCTGGAAAAATGCCCAAAAATGTTTGCAACCCCGAGCCCCCTGGCTTTACTTTTACCCTTTTTTTATTTTCTATTTTCTTTAACAATTTAAAAATATATATTATTCATGGATTTAGGTACTTTTTGAGCTGTGTTTTTTATATATCCACACTAACATGTGCTTTTAGACCAAACTGTTTCTGGGGTACTGGTAACCCTCTTAACAGCCCTCCACCCACAGTCTCTCACCGGGATCCTGGCCGTCAGGAGCTAGTGGTTGTGGGGGACCATCAGGTGTGGTAGTGGTAGGGGTAGTAGTGGCAGTGTTGTTGTTCCCTCTTCCCTCTGGATGGTTGGTTGGGAAAGGGGAACGTTTCACAGACAGTATTTTTGCAAAACGTACAGTACTAGGCAATGTTCATGCATGAAAGTACTAGGGGAGAGAGTGGACAACATGAGGTAGATCATTTTGAATAAAACAATTTGATTTCAGTTATAGTGACAATATTTTGGTTTATTTCAAGTCTGAGTCAAGACCTTAAAGTGGTCGAGACCGAGTCAAGGCCAAGTCTTTGGAGGGTCAGACCGAGACCTCAAAGTGGTCAAGAACGAATCTTGAAAAAAATGGTCACAAAACAAAAAAATTTCTTGGGGAATAATCTTACATACTGTAAATATATATTTACAGTATGTTGAGATAAGAGTGTCAAATACAATTAAATTAAAGGGAAAGTTCCACCACTACAACAAGGAGCCACATACTTCCGCACAATCCCAGAGACACGTTATAGGTCAGGCCTCCGCGTGAGCAGGAAGAGAAAGAAACAAAGAAACAAGAGAAAAGAAAAGGTGAAAGGAACAGGACAGAACACACATTTTTCACTCCCTCGGAATGATCGGCCATCGTTAAGTTACGAGGGAAAATAACAAAATTGCCGTAGTTTTTAAGTGTATAAGGGGAGTGTGTGTACGGGAAACTATCGGGAAATTTACTACAGGAAGTTAATATAATTTTATCTTTTTTGTTACAAAAGTTTTTTTGCTATAGTTTTTATAAGGAATGTTTGCATGCATAATGGGTGATGAGGACAACAAAACATGTTTGCAAGGTAAATGCAGTAGTATACATTTCCCAAAATGTATTAAAAGTGAATTCCCGTTTAATTGCTGTTAATTCCCATATTTATATCCCACGGAAAGTTCCAACTTTGTAAAAATTCCCCGAATGTTGCCACCCCTAGTGACCACGAGGTGTCAGTCAACATTTAAAATCAGTAGAGTTAGACAAGTCTGTCAATCAAATATTAACAAATCAATCAATCAGTCCAGGAAGTTTTCCTTTTTCGTCTTAACAACAAGTCTTTCGTCTTTTGCTAACAAGCAAAAGAAAAAGCTAGTAATGTGTGTATTAAAATACCTGGTAAGCTCCAGAGTCCAGAAGCTTCCAGGGATCTCAACTTCTTCTCCAGAGATGCCACCCGGTTTCCAAGGATTCTAAACACAGGGGGGGTGGAAACGTTTTTTTACCTTTTTTCAGTTGCAAAAGTTAGCCAATATTAAAATACCGTATTGACCCGAATATAAGACGGGGTTTTTTTCCTAGAAAAAAATCTGAAAAAGAGGGGTCGTCTTATAATCGGGGTTTAGACTTTTCGATGTACCGTAATTGCACATGTGCGCAACAACAGATCGCGCCAAACGAGTGTTCCGAGACACCGCGCGACACTTAAAGTAACTCAAAGTCTTAAAGTAACAGTACATAAAAACAGTTACCTGGAGAGATAGAAATGGAGAGACACAGCGACCAACTTGAAAAAAGAAAAACGCCTGTGTATTTTGACATGCCAACATCTGTCACTGGGCATAAGAAAGGCGACAAATCAGTGATTGGGAAGTCTACTGGAAACGAGAAGAGCCGAGTAACGGTCATGTTAACGCGCCTCGCAGATGGGACTAAACTTCCCCCGTACGTGGTTTTAAAACGCAAGACTGTACCTAAAGAGGCAGTGACTGTACCTAAAGAGGCAGTGACTGTACCTAAAGAGGCAGCCAGCTGGCATTATCGTACGCGCCCAGGCAAAGGGCTGGATGGAGACGGAGCTTGTGGTGGACTGGCAAGTTGGTCAAGGTGGTGTGGGGCAGACGGCGTGGGGGACTCAGAAAGAAGAGGAATATGTTGATTCTGGATGCTTTCCGTGGACACTTGACTGAGCCAGTCAAAAAGTGAAAGAGTGATGATCACTAGGTGACCTAGTGATCATACCGGGCGGAATGACAAGCCAGCTGCGCAATCTGCGCAAGAGATCCACAGAGTGGCTCCTGGCTGGTCATCACGCACTGACACCGTCTGGAAAAATCCAAAAGCCTGCAGTACGTTTGCTCTGTGAATTGATCTTGCAAGCATGGGCTGACGTTTCCACAGAAAGCATCACTAATGGGTTAAGAAATGCTGCGTATCAAATGCCATGGATGGCAGCGAGGATGACGTGATGTGGGAGGAGACGGGAAGGATGACGTGATGTGGGAGGAGACGTGATGTGGGAGGAGACGGGAAGGATGACGTGATGTGGGAGGAGACGTGATGTGGGAGGAGACAGCGAGGATGACGTGATGTGGGAGGAGACGGAGGAGCAGACACCGTGAGTGACGATAGCGGGAGTGAGAGGAACAACCAGCGATGTAGAAGACGAGCTGAATGAGAAGACGTGATGTGACCAATAGACGGATGTTCTGAAATGTTGTACTGTTTTATTGCACTACTGTTTTATTGCTATCTATCTAGCCTGTTTTGTTTTTGTTCGCCAAGTTAGGCAAATTTGAACACAATGTGTGATGTGTGTTATCATTATTTTCAAATAAAATTATTTTCTTTATAAAAAAAATATTTGGTCTTCAAATTTATTTTTCTTCCAAAAATGAGTCTTGAAAAAGAGGGGTCGTCTTATAATCGGGGTCGTCTTATATTCGGGTCAATACGGTAATAATAAATAAATATTTCCCACTGAATATTTGCATGCATGGGTGCTTTACGACAACACATGTATTTTATTAATGTCTGTAAAGGTGCCTGATAAACACAGTCGTATGAATGACTCCAAAATTCCCATATATATATATATATATATATATATATATATATATATATATATATATATATATATATATATATATATATATATATATATATCTCCCGTATAAAAAAAAAATCCCATAAAAATTCCAATGGAACGTTTCCAACTTAATAATAAAATCTGTGGTTGGGTGCTAGGTTCTGGTGGGTGCTGGGTCGGTACTTGTTGGTCTGCCGCTGGTGCTGGACTACAATGTTTTTCTCGTGGATGGTCTCCAGCAAAGCGGTGGCCAGGGACTTGAGGTCCACGATGGACTGGGGGGTCAGGGGGAGACTGCACCCATTCTCCTCGGACAGCAACAGCTCCTGGACTGGAAAAACACCAACCCAACGGGTAACTAGAATCAGAGAGGTCTAAGTGTCTGGTCTTTCAAGAGAGGTCTGTAAATGTCTAGTCTCTCAAGTGAGGTCTTAAGTGTCTTGTCTCTGCAGAGAGGTCTAAAGACACTTAAGACCTCTCTGGACTGGATAGGTCTTAACTGGCTTGTCTATGTATAGAGGTCTTAAGTGTCTAGTCTCTCCAGTGAGGTCTTAAGTGTCCAGTCTCTCCAGTGAGGTCTTAAGTGTCAAGTCTCTCCAGTGAGGTCTTAAGTGTCAAGTCTCTCCAGTGAGGTCTTAAGTGTCTAGTCTCTCCAAAGAGGTCTTAAGTGTCTAGTCTCTCCAAATACGTCTTAAGACCTCTCTTGAGAGACCAGACACATAAGACCTCTCTGAAAAGACCTCCAGTGAGGTCTTAAGTGTCACCGCTCTTCAGTGAGGTCTTAAGTGTCACCTCTCTTTAGTGAGATCTTAAGTATCTTGTCTCTCCAGAGAGGTCTTAAGTATCTTGTCTTTCCAGTGAGGTCTTAAGTGTCTCAGACCTCTCTGGAGAGACATTTAGTTTTGTGTCTCTTCTGTGAGGTCTTAAGTGTCTGGTCTCTCTAGTGAGGCCTTAAGTGTCTAGTCTCTCCAGTGAGGTCTTAAGTATCTTGTCTCTTCAGACAGGTCTTAAGTGTCTTGTCTCTCGAGATAGGTCTTAAGTGTCTTGTCTCTCAAGAGAGGTCTTAAGTGTCTCGTCTCTCCAAAGAGGTCTTAAGTGTCTTTCCAGAGAGGTCTTAAGTGGCAGGTCCCTCTCTAGTGAGGTCTTAAGTGTCTTGTCTCTCTAGAGAGGTCTTAAGTTTCTTGTCTCTCCAGACAGGTCTTAAGTGTCTTGTCTCTCCAAAGAGGTCTAAGTGTCTTGTCTCTCCAGAGCGGTCTAGGTGTCTTGTCTCTCTAGAGAGGTCTAAGTGGCTTGTCTCTCCAGAGAGGTCTAAGTGTCTTAGACCTCTCTGGAGAGACATTTAGTGTTGTGTCTCTTCAGTGAGGTCTTAAGTGTCTTGTCTCTCTAGTGAGGTCCTAAGTGCCTAGTCTCTCCAGTGAGGCCTTAAGTGCCTAGTCTCTCCAGTGAGGCCTTAAGTGCCTAGTCTTTCCAGTGAAGCCTTAAGTGCCTAGTCTCTCCAGTGAGGCCTTAAGTGCCTAGTCTCTCCAGTGAGGTCTTAAGTGCCTAGTCTCTTCAGTGAGGTCTTAAGTGTCTAGTCTCTCCAGTGAGGTCTTAAGTGTCTAGTACTATAAACACAGGGTTAGGTCTCACCTTGCTTTGCAGACAGCACCCCCGTCAGGGCGCTGCTGTTGGGTTTACCCACCAGCCTGGCGTTTTTTCGACTCTCCAGGGCGTTCTGGAAAACCCGGCAAGGAATATTGCTAATGGTTTATTCCCGAGAGCAATCTTCTCCCCGCTTTGTGATTTTAATTTTTTCATGCTTCATTGTCATTTGTCCATTCTTGGTAGCGGCAAAATATGGTTGACATGAAAATGTGTTGGTTTGTATGGTTTGCAAAAGGGGTTGGAAAGTTGCCTGTGATACATTTTCCGAATATCTCAGGAAATTTACTAGGGAAGTTAAGCTTGGGAATTTTGCCCCTCTTTTTTGAACGTTTTGTTGCAAAAGTTAGCCAAAAAATTATAAAACATTGAATAAACTTTTGTCTTTGTGGTCCAAAATTCCCACTTATTCCCATGAAAACTTTCAAGCTTTTTTTGCCACCCTACGCTGGTGTTTCATTTTCATTTGTTGACACAAAGGACCAAAAAATGTGTTTATTGATCGTACCTTATACTTCACTAAATTAGCCTTGAGAATGCAGACTTCCTCTTGAAGGTGGCCGAAGCGTTCGTGTAAATACCTGGGAGAAAACACATTTGCCAACATTAACTGTTCATCTGTTATCATCATGAGACAATTAGGTTGCAAAGGGGGTGGAAACATTCCGCAAAATTACCACAGAAGATAAGCTTCTGAATTTCGTGAAATCTTTTACCTTTTCTGTTAAAAAAGTTTGCCAATAATAAGAAATCAAATTGATTTTTCCTCTCCAAAATGTAAGGGTTAGTGGTAAGGGTAAGGGTTGGAAAGGAAACCAAAACCTAAGGATAAGGTTACCAAAAGCTACAACTAAAACCTTCAGACTTTGTTTATAGTTCAATCTTTAAGGCTTTATAATTTGTATTAGGAATGTTTGCATGCATGGGTTAATGACACAAAATGTTTATTTATGACTGTAAGGGGCAACGTAAATACAGTGGTACAAATTACCCAAATTCACAGTTTATTCCCGTTCATTCCCGTATATTCCCACAGAAAATGTCCAACTTTTTGTTACCTGGAAATCTCGCAAACTCCCCTTACTTAGAGTTCACACCAAGAAGAAAGAAAACTTAAACGGGTTACCGGTTCTCCATACAGAGGGCATCCACATCTAGCAGACAGAGGAGGTCTTTCTCGCCGTGGCCATGGTGGTCCTGGTCCTGGTGGTGGTCCAGGATCTGGTTCATCTCCCGGTTGAGCCGGTGGGCCTTCTCCTGGAACGCGGTCCGCTCTGAGCCCAGGTCCTGCAGCTCGTCCGTCAAAGACCGCACGCTCTGCTCCAGCAGGGCATTCTGGAGGAGGACCAGACAAGACCGAGACCAGACCAGAGATAAAGGGCACAAGGACCAAAGGGCCGATAAAGGGACAAGGACCAAAACAGAACCAGACCAGGACCAGACCAGAGATAAGGACAACGACAAGGACCAGAACCAGACTAAGACCAGACCAGGACCAGGACCAGAACCAGACCAAGACCAGGACCAGACTAGGACCAGAACAAGACCGGACAAGACCAGGACCAGAACCAGACCAAGACCGGACAAGATCAGACCAAGACCAGGACCAGGACCAGACCAAGACCGAACAAGACCAGGACCAGGACCAGACCAAAACTAGGACCAGGACCAGACCAAGACTGGACAAGACCAGGACCATGACCAGACCAAGACCAAACAAGACCAGCACCAGGACCAGACAAGACCAAACAAGACCAGGACCAGACCAAGACCTGACAAGACCAGGACCCGAACCAAGACCGGACAAGACCAGAACCAGACCAAGACTGGACAAGACCAGGACCAGACAAGACCAGACCAGACCAGACCAGGACAGACAGATGGACATATGGAGGGGGGGGGGCCAAGGCAGGGACCAGACTAGACTGGGACGGAGGGACCAGACCAGAAAAGAACAATGGGGGGAGGGAGGGATTTTATATTTCAAGATTTGTCATGTGTAACCAGCCATCAACGTTTTCAAGCTGTATGCCTAAACCGAGATGTGCTTTGTACAGCACTGGTCAGTCTTCACGATAGGCATAGTGCTGGATTACCAAATCGGAATGAAGTGACAAATAGGTAAGTAGACGTTTGCTTGAATATAATTATACAGTAAAAAAAATTTGGTTTTATCCTACAAGGTTTACAATTAGTGTATAACCACACAACAAAAATGCCCTTATTTTCAATTATTTTATACCTTTCTCTGCAAAGAGGCAAATACACTTTCGGCAAACTGGTTCGACCAACTGTGTGTTCCCACTATTTTCTTCAAAACTGTGGAAATTGATGTCTGAGTTCTTATTTCCTTTTGACTGGACACTACAGACGTAAGCTACAAAGTGAGGCATTTTTTAAGCGTGAATTTAAATGTATAATTCTGGATATTTTACAAGAAACGTATGGAGCTGTAACCAGGCCTTTAAGGTGAGCAACTGTGAAATGTTATCAACCCAGAATGCAATGCACATTTGTAATGGCGGCCCCCGCAAATTTAAAAGCGTCAAAAAGCTCCTACTCTTTTCCAATTTATCGAAAACAATATTTATTTTGCCATTTTATTCAACGGATTTCAGATTTAGCACTAAATTGTCGATATTTTAAAGGTATGTTGTTGAAACATGCAGGGTTCCCTTTAACTTCTCGTGGGAAATATCTCAGAACATTTCCCTGGAAACTTGCCACCACTTTGCCACGCAAACCTACATCTAGCCTAGTTACTCATTTGGTCCATCGGTATCCTAAAACACCCACGCTTAACTTCCCGTGGAAACTTTCCACCCTCTAAACGCATAATTTCTTTCATAATAAAACCCAATATAGAATAAAATACCCTACCATAAAGACACCATTTGGATCCGGCGACACGCCCCTACCAAAACCCTTCTAACTCCAAAGGAACCCAAATAAAAGAGTCCAGAACCTCAGACCCCCTACACCTGTACCTGTTCTCTGGCCGCCTCCAGCTGCCGGACCAGGTCCTCCCTCTGGTGGGCAGGGAAACGCCGGGGCCCTGCCCCCACCTCCCTGTCCTCGTCCCCCCCCAGCCCATCACCCAGTCTCAGCTGGGTGATGGTCCTCCGCAGGAGCTGCAGAAAAAACACACACCCATGAGACAAACACACAGATAGACAGCGCTCCAAACCCGAACCCAAATGTGGAGTGACTCCAGTTTGGAACAACAAATCTGATATTGGTTAAAAAAGGTTGCTATTTTTAAAGATTCGGCCGTTTGCTTTTGCAGTTCTGTTATTGAATTAACATAAATCTGTTCAAATCTAATCAATTCAGAAATTAAACCAATGCAAGCCCTAAAAGGGATTAATTAGTTGTCTAAATTGAGCCCATAATTCCCATATATTACCTTAATTCCCATGGGAAGTTTCAATAACGCTTACAAATCACTAAATAACAGACCTCCCAATCATGGATTACAAAATCCTTGCATTCACAACCGACCAGTTTTAGGTTATTACGAGGGTTGCAAAATTCCCAGAAGTTTACAAAGTTGGAAACTTTCCATGGGCATGGGAATAAGTGGGAATTAACGGGAATAAACTGGGTATATTGGGGTAATTATACTATATTTATACTATATACTTAAACTTTCCAGTACATATTCTGGAGATTTACTGGAAACTTACCAGAAACCCCTTTCCACCACTTTGCAACACTAAAAATGTGTCAATGCGTTCTGTGGTACCTTGTTGTCCCCTTGGGCCTCGGCCAAACGCTGCCTTGCTTCCTTCACTTCCTCTGAGAGCCTCTGGTTGCTCTCTCGCGAGTCCCGCAAAAGTTGGGTCAAATTTACCTTAAGGGGAGGAATAAAACCTCACACCATTAGCCTCCAAAAATGACATCTTACAATCAGCCTGACGGAAAAAAACTCCTAGTCAGCCTTTAAAATGACAGGAAAAAATCCAATCTGTATCTGCCTATTTTAAAGGGCCGACGTTGAAGGACTCTTCAAAATTACCTGGTTCCTTTTTTCCGGTGGCAAATCTCCATCCTGAAAAATAAAAACAGTTAGGCTTTCAAAACTCCAAAAAACACTTTTTTTTACTTTCTATTTACCACCCAAAAATTTGTCAAATAAACAAAACAAATAATCTAGTTTCCACAAAAAATTGGCTTATTTTCTGAAATGTATTTAAACTTCCTAATAAAGTCTCTCCAGGCTTCCAAAAATTAACTTTCTAGTTTCCACAAAAAATTGGTTCCGGGTAATTTACCACGGGAAGTTAAGCTTGGGAATTCCCCAAGCTTAACTAGAAAATTAACTAACTAATGTTTGCAACAAAAAGGTCAAATTCACAAAATTCCCTTTCCCTTTTCCACTACCCCTTTTTTGACCCTAGTTCGGCACTTAACGATAAGTTCCCGGTACTTCTTCTTTAGGCCCTGGTGCCGCTCCCGGAGCTGGTTGGCCATCAGCCGGTACTGGTCCCTCTCCTGCTGACAGGAGTCCAGTTCCTGGGAGAGGATCAGCAAGGCCTCCGTCTTGCTCTCCAGCTTGCGCTTGCAGACCACAAACTAAGAAAAATTAAGAGGAATTTTTGTAATTTTCCAAAGTTCGATACTAGTAGCGATCATTCGGATGATAGTAGCGATCATTCGGATGATAGTAGCGATCATTCGGATGATAGTAGCGTTCATTCGGATATTAGTAGCAATCATTTGAATATTAGTAGTGATCATTTGGATATTTGAACCGATCATTCGGATATTAGAACCTATCATTTGGATGATGGTAGCGATCATTCGGATGATAGTAGCGATCATTCTGATATTAGTAGCAATCATTTGAATATTAGCAGCGATCATTTGGATATTAGAACCGATCATTCGGTTATTAGAACCGATCATTCGGATATTAGAAACGATAATTCGGATATTAGAACCAATCATTCGGATATTAGAACCGATCATTCGGATATTATAACTGATCATTCGGATAATAGTACCGATCATTTGGCTATTAGTACCTGTAACTAACCCAAATTTGGGTTTCTTGATCCCTTAGGATGTAGCTATGTTGGTCAACGTTTTAGTTTTCTTTACTGCATATTTGTTTAAAGCTTAATTTGTCTTATTTACGGAGACGGACATTTACGGTTAATGTATTAGCACCCCCCCTGAAGAGGCACAAGGTTTGTTTAAGTTGTAAGACTGTAATGCAGAGATGTTGTTTTGTACATAATTTGTTTTGTATTGAATAAACTGTAGAGGAATATTACAATTACATAATTCACCTTATGTGTGTTAACCCTACGGGTCACTGATTGCCTGTGGGGATGTACAGACACTGTGCCTTAAGAGTGACGTTAATATCCCAATATATCCCAACCAGAAACCGCGGATTAACGGCGATGTTCACACTGCCCTCCATGCGCGTAACGTCGCCTTTGGCTCCGGGAATTTGGAGGAATATACGAGAGCCCATTACGAACTCCGTAAGACCATCGTCACTGCCAAGCGGGAGTATAAGGACAGAGTGGAGGAGAAATTCAAGAGCCACGACGCAAGGGGTATGTGGCAGGGGTTACAGACGATAACAAACTTCAGAGGGAGAACCAGTTGCGTAGAAAACTCCTCTACCTCCCTCCCAGGAGAGCTAAATACTTTTTTTGCTCGGTTCGACGTGAACGGCAGCCCTGAGGAGACCAGCCTGCTGAACATCTCGGAGGCGGATGTGCGCCACACCTTCAAGCGGTTGAACATCTGCAAGGCGGCAGGCCCCGACAACATCCCGGGCCGCGTCCTCAGAGCATGCGCAGACCAGTTGGCAGGAGTCATCTTCAACCTCTCCCTGTGCCAGGCTGTTGTTCCCGCGGTCTTCAAGATGTCCACCATCGTGCCTGTCCCTAAACAACCCAAGGTAACATGCCTGAATGACTATAGACCTGTAGCCCTCACCTCGATTGTCAGCAAATGCTTCGAGAGGTTGGTCAAGGACTTTATTTGCTCCATGTTACCTGCCAAGCTGGACCCATGGCAATTTGCATATCGTCAAAACAGAGCCACGGACAACGCAATTGCTATGGCCCCCCACACTGCCCTTTCCCACCTGGAGAGAAATAACTGTTATGTACGAATGCTGTTTGTGGACTACAGCTCAGCGTTCAATACGATAGTTCCTGCCAAGCTCGACACCAAGCTTAGAGGTCTAGGCGTGCCCCCATCCACTACTACTGGACCTCCTGTCGGACCGCCGCCAGCTGGTGCGGATGGGCAGCACCACCTCAGAGCCACTGACCCTCAACACGGGAGTCCCCCAGGGATGCGTGCTGAGCCCTCTCCTCTACTCCCTCTACGACTGCATGGCTATGCACAGCTCCAACGTCATCATCAAGTTTGCTGACGACACGACAGTGATGGGCCTGATCGTGACGACAAGACAGCCTACAGGGAGGAGGTTGGATCGCTGGAGCAGTGGTGCCAGGAGAACAGCCTCGCCCTCAACGTCAAGAAGACCAAGGAGCTGATCGTGGACTACAGGAAGCAGAGAGGAGAGCACAGCCCTATCTCCATCGACGGTGTTGCAGTAAAGAGGGTCAGCGGCTTCAAGTTCCTCGGCGAGGACCTCACGTGGTCCACGCACACCACACACGTGGTGAAAAGGGCCCAACAACGCTTGTATTTCCTCAGGTGTCTGAGGAAATTCAGCATGGGCCCCCGCATCCTGAGAACATTCTATAACGGCACCATCGAGAGTGTTCTTACAGGGTGTATCACCGCCTGGTACGGGAACTGCACCGCACTCGAGCGCAGAGCGCTTCAAAGGGTGGTGCGGACGGCCCAGTATATCGTTGGAGGTGAGCTCCCCTCCCTCCTGGATATATACAACCAGCGGTGCGTGGCCAAGGCCAAACGCCCTACAGACATTGCCCTACAGCCACAAACTGTACTCACTGTTACCGTCAGGCAGGCGATACCGCAGTATCAAGTGCCGTACAAATAGACTCAGAGACAGCTTCCACAGTCAGGCCATCAGGCTGCTGAACAAGGGTGTATAGCATATAACAATGTATATTTTACATTTATTGATACATACATATTGCTCTTTTTCTGTGCTGATATATTGCATTTTATAAATTGCATTTTTATTTGTATAGATTTAACTTTACACAGTTTTGTACGTTTTTCTTTTTGTAAGTTTTGTACGTCTACGTGTTCTTTTATTCTATTCAGTTTTTATTCTATCTTATTTTAATAACTGCTGTCTGTCGTCGGGTATTGGACATAAGATTTTCACTCACTGCTTTATACTTGTGTAAACTGTGAAGTGACAATAAACTTGACTTGACTTGACTTGACTTGCTGTGGGACCTGCCTTTTATTTTTGTTTACTTGGACGACATCCTTATCACCAGCACATCCAAGGCCCACCAGGCCCACCTCCAGACTCTCTTTGAGCGGCGGCTTAGTCAGCATGGCCTAATTGTGAACCCGGCCAAATGCCAATTCGGTCTGACCACCATCGATTTTCTGGGCCATCGCGTCACCGAAAAGGGGGCAGTGCCGCTCCCAACGAAAGTGGACGCAATAACTGCTTTCCCACGCCTACTCACGGTCAGGTCCCTGCAAGAGTTCCTCGGGATGGTGAACTTTTACCACTGTTTCATCCACGGTGCTGCTCGACTTATGCAGCCTCTATATGAGGCCCTGAAGGGTAAGACCACCAAGTACTTGGTGGACTGGTCTGCAGAGAGAAACAGTTTGTTTATGGACACTAAAACGGCCTTGTCTAAGGCGACGATGCTGGCGCACCCATCCCCCAAGGCTCTGATCGCCATCACCTCTGATGCATCGGACTATGCCGTCGACACGGTATTTGAGCAGTGGGTGGGCGGAGCTTGGCAGCCGCTCGCATTCTTCAGCCACCAGCTGCGTCCTAACGAGCGGAAGTACAGCACATTCGACAGGGAGCTCCTCGCACTATACTGTTCGCCACTTCCGTTCCCTGCTGGAGGGCTGGCAGTTTACGGCGTTTGTGGACCACAAACCTCTGACATTCGCCGAGGCCGAAGTGGCTGAGCCAGCAGAGGCATCTCGCCTATGTCTCTGAGTTCACTACTGACATTCAACATGTAGCTGGAAAGGCCAATCTTGTCGCCGACTGCCTGTCCCGGGCCATCGTGGGGGCTGTCCATTTGGGACTCGACTACTCCTGCATGGCTGTGGACCAGGCCACCGACCCAGAGTTGCAAGCGCTACGGTCGTCTGGTACCGGGCTGCAAGTGGAGGATGTGGCTTTCTGCGATGCTGGCAGGGCGCTCCTGTGTGATATTTACACGGGCCAGCCCATCATCCCTGCCGGGTGGCAGCGGATTGTCTTTGATGCTGTCCATGGCCTTTGTCACCCGGGTGAGAAGGCGTCGCAGAGGTTGGTGGCGGCAAGGTTTGTCTGGCACGGCCTTAAAAAGGACGTGAGAGACTGGGCTGATACTTGTGTGGTATGTCAGCGAGCTAAGGTGCACCACCACGTCAAAGCGCCCCTAGAACATTTCCCAGTGCCGGAAAGGAGGTTTGACCACATGCATGTGGACCCCAGGGCTTCACTTACCTCCTGACGATGGTTGACAGGACCACACGCTGGCCGGAGGTGGTCCCGCTAGCATCGGCGACATCCGCCGAGGTGGCACGGGTCTTTATTGCAACGTGGGTTGCCCGGTTCGGCGCCCCTTCTGACCTCTCCTCGAACCGAGGCTCACAATTCACGTCTGAGCTCTGGAACAAATCGCCACACCCAGGGCCTGGGTGTGGCCCTCCATTGGACTGCTTACCACCCGCAGGCCAATGGCCTATGCGGACGCTTCCATCGATCCATGAAGGCCGTGCTTTGAGCCAGCCTCAAGGACAGTGGCTGGGTTGACAGACTCCCGTGGGTCATGCTGGGCCTGACGTCCACCCCTAAGGAGGACCTCTGGTCCTCGTCGGCAGAGTTGGTTTACGGCCAACCCTTACGGCTCCCGGGGGAGTTTGTCACCAACATCACGGCACCCTGGTCACCGTCCCGGCAACGGACTGAGCTCCTGGACATCGGCAGGGTTTTCGCCCCGGTCCCCACCTCGCAACATGGTGTTCCATGGTCCCACGTCCCGGTGAGTCTGGGGTCGGCGGGCTATGGTTTTTTTTCAATCAATGACCTACGGGTCATTGATTGCCTGTGGGGATGTACAGACAATGGGCCTTTGAGAGGAGTGACGTTTCACTCGTGCTTTGTTTTGTGAATTCGAGTTAAGTTTCGTTTTGCTTCAGTTCAATAAAAACACACGCGACACGCGTTTCGTTGTGGAATTGTCTCCGCGCATTCTTCACAATTCCTACAAAACTTAATTGTTTGTTAAATAAGTTAACGTTAGCTTTAGCTCTGTGTGTAATGAAGGTGAAGGCTATGGTAATGTGGGGAGTAAGCTTACACATATTTGTTGTTTCGTTTCTCTGTATACAGCTTTTACGTTGGTTTTTGGATATGGATCAAATACAAAGCCATCAGTAAAGTGTCAGACCATCTTTCGGAGGGATATGCTACAGTACCGATCATTCAAATATAATTAACGATAATTTAAATATAAGTACCCATCATTCGGATGATAACGATCATTCGGATATTAGTACCGATCAGTCAAATACAAGTACCGATCATTTGGAAATTAGTAATAATCATTTGAATAGTACCAGTCATTTGGATATTAGGAACTGTCATGTGAATACACTGTGTATGGACTACTTTGTGTATGTGTAAATGCACACCTACGCATTGATCAAACACGTTATACGTGAATGTAGTCAGTGGCACCAGACTATGTAATAAACATGTTTATTCCAATGTAATAAACATGTTTATTCCAATGTAATAAACATGTTTATTCCAATGTAATAAACATTAGTTACCCGAAAATACTGCGGTCTGTATTCATTCAAAAAGTAGAAACTTGTACAGTTACGACCATATGGATAATAGTACCGATCATTTGGATAATATTACCGATCATTAGGATATTAATAACGATCATTTGGATATTAGTAACGATCATTCAGATAATATTACTGATAATGTGGATAATATTATGGATCAGGGAAATTAGTATCGATCATCATAAAGACTCACCTCATTCACCAGCCCCTGCCAGTCACTTTCGCTCCGTCGTCGGCTAGTCTCCATAATGTTCATCTAATATATATAATGAATGTTATCATAAATGTTAAATATAAACCTTAACCTTAACCCAACCCGGAAAAACACGACGGACGTGCTGTTATACACTCATCTCTCTCTCTTTCTCTCTATTTAATATAATAATGCGTTTATTGAAGTCCAGATCCGGAAGCGGAACGGGACGTCACTTCCATCCCTGACGTCATGTGACGTCATCGTCAGAACGTCACGGTGGTGAATTTAAAATTTAAAAACGTGTTAAAAAAATATCAACAGATAGTGTTCATAATACGTGTAATCACATCATGTAAAGGCGTTTCGATCTTTAATATATATATATTTTCTGTTTCGTGAACACACTATTCTATATCCTTTAACATTATGGAGGCCCCTCTACCCTCTATCAGGCCCCGCCAGTGGCGGACGTTCGGGACGAATCCCGATGGGCCGGTACTCCGGCACCGGCGAAATTGCAATCAGCTTAATGCTTGGCCCATGTATACGAGTGAACGTGGATCGCTTTATTTAGTGATCGGTAGTGATTAGTAAACGGGGCTATTGATAGGTTGTCAATCTTATGTTTATGAAAGTAGGCTAATAGATGAACTGATGAGAGGTCCGCCTCAGAGGTCCACTCATCAGACAAGCTCCCTAGCTTCGTTTGATGATTGATCAGTAAGTTAGCTGGCGAAATTGAGAAAGACAAGATGGAGAACAGGGACTGAAAAAGCTAGAATAAAAAAACCAAAATTGCTACAGGAAGATGCTGGAAAATGTTCTAAACTCACAGAGCTAGCTGTTAAGTAGAAGGAATCCCTCTCCCACTCGCAGTGATGATGAGGAGGAGGAGGATGAACCACAGACCCGGCATATATTGACAGGTGCCGTGTGCAGGGCTGTGTTAATTGATGTTACTGTTAGCATTAGTTGACTCAGAAAACCGTCATGAAAAAAGTTTAGCAATGTTACGACTAGTATATGTCCGCCACGGCTGTGATTGACAACCTGGACAGCCAGTCAGAAGCTAGAATGCCAACCTAGAGAGCCAATCAGAACCTAGAACGGGTGCAGGGCTGGCCAGACTATTATATTGTGCATAAAGTTAAATGCATTAGGATAGAGTCATATGCTCATGATATTCCAAGTTTAATGATATAATATTAATATTATAATATTATATAATATTAATATTAAATAATAAGGACACAGATGTGTGGCCAATTCACTATTGGATTTATTTGATAGGCCTGAATTAGACAAGCAGTTCCTTTCCGAATTTTGATATTGATATAATATTGATAATGTAATTGATTGCTGATGTTCTTCTTATGCAGTTGACCCTGAGGAAAATGAGACCACTGCAGGGTCCAGTACAGTTGACCCTGAAGACAGGGCAATCTAGACACACAGTGGCTAGATTGTAGAACAGTGTATGAGCATAGAGGTATAATTTATCTGTAGGCTACAAGGGTGGTCCGCACGCATGGGCCGGTGTGTGGGCCGGTGCGTCTGAACGTCCCGGGCTGAATTTGTGTCCCAGTCCGCCCCTGGGCCCCACCCCCCCTCTTACTAACCAACCAACTAAGGCTCCTCCCCCCTCCCTCGGGCCCCACCCCCCCTAACTAACCAACCAACTAAGGCTCCTCCCCCTCCCTCGGACCCCGCCCCCCTAACTAACATTTACATTTACATTTACATTTAGGGCATTTGGCAGACGCTTTTATCCAAAGCGACTTACAAGGTGTACATTAGTTGAAGCAGACAATAGCATAACGCTGAGGTACGCAAACATATAAATACAGCAGTTCACAAGTATTCATATTGACAAGATGAATAACACAATTTCGTACTGCCAGGTCACCTGCTTAACCAACCAACCAACCAACCAACTAAGGGCCCTCTCCCCTCTCTTGGCCCCCCCCCCTAACTAACCAAACAACTAAGGCCCCTCCCCCCTCTCTCGGACCCCACCCCCCCCCCCCCTAACTAACCAACCAACTAAGGCCCCTCTCCCCTCTCTCGGGCCCCGCCCCCCCTAACTAACCAACCAACTAAGGCCCCTCTCCCCTCTCTCGGGCCCCGTCCCCCCTAACTAACCAACCAACTAAGGCCCCTCTCCCCTCTCTCGGGCCCCGCCCCCCCCTAACTAACCAACCAACTAAGACCCCTATCCCCTCTCTCGGGCCCCGCCCCCCCCCTAACTAACCAACAAACTAAGGCCCCTCTCCCCTCTCTCGGGCCCCGCCCCCCCTAACTAACCAACCAACTAAGGCCCCTCTCCCCTCTCTCGGGCCCCGCCCCCCCTAACTAACCAACCAACTAAGGCCCCTCTCCCCTCTCTCGGGCCCCGCCCCCCCCTAACTAACCAACCAACTAAGATCCCTATCCCCTCTCTCGGGCCCTGCCCCCCCCCTAACTAACCAACCAACTAAGGCCCCTCTCCCCTCTCTCGGGCCCCGCCCCCCCTAACTAACCAACCAACTAAGGCCCCTCTCCCCTCTCTCGGGCCCCGCCCCCCCTAACTAACCAACCAACTAAGGCCCCTCCCTCCTCTCTCGGGCCCCGCCCCCCCTAACTAACCAACCAACTAAGGCCCCTATCCCCTCTATCGGACCCCGCCCCCCCCCCCCCGCCCCAACTAACCAACCAACTAAGGCCCCTCCACCCTCTCTCGGGCCCCGTCCCCCCCTAACTAACCAACCAACTAAGGCCCCTCTCCCCTCTCTCGGGCCCCGCCCCCCTCCTAACTAACCAACCAACTAAGGCCCCTCTCCCCTCTCTCGGGCCCCGCCCCCCCTAACTAACCAACCAACTAAGGCCCCTCTCCCCTCTCTCGGGCCCCGCCCCCCTCCTAACTAACCAACCAACTAAGGCCCCTCTCCCCTCTCTCGGACCCCGCCCCCCCCCCCAACTAACCAACCAACTAAGGCCCCTCCCCCCTCTCTCGGGCCCCGTCCCCCCCTAACTAACCAACCAACTAAGGCCCCTCTCCCCTCTCTCGGGCCCCGGCCCCCTCCTAACTAACCAACCAACTAAGGCCCCTCTCCCCTCTCTCGGGCCCCGCCCCCCCCTAACTAACCAACCAACTAAGGCCCCTCTCCCCCTTCTCTCGGGCCCCGCCCCCCTCTAACTAACTAACCAACTAAGGCCCCTCTCCCCTCTCTCGGGCCCCGCTGTTACGCCCTCCCCCGAGGTGTTCTTCTAGGGTACAGGGGGAGTCGCAACAGCCTACCTAAACACAGTGGGCAAGTGTAAGCAATGTATGGGGTTTGGGGTAAACCCTGGTGTGGGGCACCCAAAACTAAAGACTCAAACAGAAAGCAGTGTTAAACAGGTATTAAATAGTTTAATTAACTATTTAATCCAACAAAAGAAAAAGGAACAACAGGCAATCACAAACAGGAGCAACATACAGACTAAATCAAAAACTCTACGAGGACAGGAGAGGCAAAACAAACTAACATTTAGCTAAGGACAGCTAGACAGAGGGTTTGGAACAGGGAGAAGGGCGCCCTAGTGTGTTTAGACAAACAAAACTACTACGTGATGCAGTGTAGACCCCAGGGTTTCTTACCTAGCCCTTCTCCCAGGCTGGTGAACAAAAACACAAACAAAAGGAATCCTACACTACTCTAAAAAGGGTTGCAAAGGCTGGGAACAAAAAACAGGAACTAATAAACGCTCAACACACGATAGTAAACTATATGGCAAAATATAGTTACTTCGCCCCAAAAGTTATCTCAATATTTCAGTACTGTCAACCGCCCAAAGTACCTCTACCTCTCTCCTTCCTCCCTTGACAAAATAAGTGAGACATTTTATAGGACACCACATGGCAGAGGGATAATCGATAATTGGACACAGCTGGTGGATGATTGATAGTTTTCTGGGGGGGGAGGAGCCACAAGGCACCACACGCATCCCTTTCGGCCACCTGAGGGAGACGGGACAAGGACACAGACAGGACAGCAACAAAACATACAGGAACGTAACACCCGCCCCCACTAACTAACCAACCAACTAAGGCCCCTCTCCCCTCTCTCGGGCCCCGCCCTAACTAACCAACCAACTAAGGCCCCTCTCCCCTCTCTCGGGCCCCGCCCCCCCGCCCTAACTAACCAACCAACTAAGGCCCCTCTCCCCTCTCTCGGGCCCCGCCCCCCCGCCCTAACTAACCAACCAACTAAGGCCCCTCTCCCCTCTCTCGGGCCCCGCCCCCCCGCCCTAACTAACCAACCAACTAAGGCCCCTTTCCCCTCTCTCGGGCCCCGCCCCCCCGCCCTAACTAACCAACCAACTAAGGCCCCTCCCCCCCTCTCTCGGGCCCCGCCCCCCTCCTAACTAACCAACCAACTAAGGCCCCTCCCCCCTCTCTCGGGCCCCGCCCCCGCCCTAACTAACCAACCAACTAAGGCCCCTCTCTCCTCTACAATATGATGGTTTTAAAAATTAAAAAAATGTCTGATTATTAAAATTATTATACGTATTTATTAATACTTCATCAATGCAAAGGCATTTCAATATTCTGTTTTCATTAAAAAAATAAACATTTTATAATCCTATTAATATATAACATATAAATCACATTCATAATAGAATACAAACTTAGAATACACTTGTTTGGTTATAATATATTATTTATTGGCTCACATCCATCATTTTGGGGGATGACATTTAAATATATTTATTTATTTATATACAATATCATAGAGTATTTTATCATTATGTTGTGAATCCCTTGTGTTAATTACTTATACACATATACTGCATAGTAACATTAGTCAATAGATCGCATAGATTTCATACAGTACACATTTTCATATGCATTATTGCGAATACAAGTGTTTGTTTTTAGCAGGTATTCAACATTCACATATATATATATATATATATATATATATATATGTTTTTTTGGTGGTAAGAGCAGAGTATTTTAAAATATTTAGTTGTTTGTACCACTGAAAAGTATGACGACACACGATTGTGAAAATTTGATCATAGATGGACATCTTTTTTATATTTTTTCTTTTATTTTTTTCTTCTCCCATTTCATACCCATGCATTTAATTAATGTGTTCAGCTTGTTTCATTCGCCATATATTGCCATATAAACATAGTTTCCAGTTGTGTGTACATTAATTCTGTTACTCATATAATTTTATATTCATTTTTAAAACTGTTTGCCTGGACTTGTTAAGCGATATTGTGTTGCATAATAAAGCACAAGGACAACCTCTCTCTCTCTCTCTCTCTCTCTCTCTCTCTCTCTCTCTCTCTCCCTCTCTCTCTCTCTCCCTCTCTCTCTCTCTCTCTCTCTCTCTCTCTCTCTCTCTCTCTCTCTCTCTCTCTCTCTCTCTCTCTCTCTCTCTCTCTCTCTCTCGACACTGAGGCGAAAACAAGATTTAGTGTCGCAAAAGGTTTGGAGAGTTTCCTGGAAATTTCCGAAGATTTACCATGAAAATTACGCTTGTGAATTTTCGGAAGTTTTTGTTGCAAAAGGTAGCCAAAATAATATAAATGTATTTTTTTTCTATGTGAAAAATACATTCTATGTGTACTTTCTATGTGTACTTTCTATGTGTACTTTCGTGTAATTTTACTACCTCATAAATTGTCCTCAAAGTGTGGAAAAATTAAAATTTAATGAGGAATGAGGATTTGTATAAGGAATGTTTGCATGCATGAGTGCTTATTATGACAACAAAAAATAAAGCATAAACTACCCCAAATTCCCAGCTATTCCCGTTAATTCCCGTTCATTCCTATACATGTGTGTAAATATATATGTGTATATGAACATATTTATATATAAATATACGTAAATATGTTCATATTTAAGTATATATATATATGTATATATATATATATATATATGTATACATATAAAAAAAAAATATATATATATATATATATATATATATATTTGAACGGGAATGAACGAGATATAGATATTTAAATTGTTTGTTGTCCCCAAATTTCCAATTATTTTTTCAAAATTCACAAAACCCCTAAAAACAAGTCTTCACCAGGTCCACCCTTACCCTTACCCCTACAGACTCAGGTCCACCCTTTCCCTTACCCCTACAGACTCAGGTCCACCCTTACCCTTACCCCTACAGACTCAGGTCCACCCTTACGCTTACCCTTACCCATACCCCTACAGACTCAGGTCCACCCTTACCCTTACCCCTACAGACTCAGGTCCACCCTTACTCTTACCCCTACAGACTCAGGTCCACCCTTACTCTTACCCTTACCCCTACAGACTCAGGTCCACTATTACCCTTACCCTTACCCCTACAGACTCAGGTCCACCTTTATTCTTACCCCTACAGACTCAGGTCGACCCTTACCCTTACTCCTACAGACTCATGTCCACCCTTACCCTTACCCCTACAGACTCAGGTCCACCCTTACCTTTACCCCTACAGACTCAGGTCCACCCTTACCCTTACCCTTACCCCTACAGACTCAGGTCTGCCCTTACCCTTACCCCTACAGACTCAGGTCCGCCCTTACCCTTAACCCTGCAGACTCAGGTCCACCCTTACCCTTACCCTGACCCTTACCCCTACAGACTCAGGTCCACCCTTACCCCTACCCCCTTACAGACTCAGGTCAACCACCAGGTGCTCGAACACCGTCGACTTCCCCCGGAGGCTGCAGGAGAAGACAAAGCTTCTCCTCCTCCGGTCCCGGTCCCCTGGGTTCCGGTCCCCCACTAAGTCTGAGTCAACCACAGGGCTGAAGGACCGGGGCGACTGGACATAGACCTCCCTGTGCCGGGCGAATCTCCGGCTCTCGCTGTCCCACCGGTAGATCCGGGTGAAGGAGAAGTCGCTGCCCAGAGCCAGATACTGGTCTCCCTGGCCCTGTTGGTCTTGTCTCCCCTGGTCTTCCATCACGACGAAGGGCTGCAGGACCATGGCGCCCCGGGACGGCAGAACCTGGACCTCTGTGAACTGGGGCTGCTTGCCAGCGGTTGTGGTGGTCCACCTCAGGACCCGGGAGTCACCAATGTAGCAAGCCAGGGCCAGGTATGTGTCCCGGCTCCCCTCGTCAGCTGGCGGGCAGAAAGCCTTAACCCCCAAAACCTGGTCTTCGGTGGAAGAGGCTGGGATTTTGCCGTGAGGCTGGAACCTCCGGGTTGTTCTGCTCCACAGGTAGAGTGCAGGCGTGGCCCGGGAGCGGCCTGACACAACAAGGTAGTGAATGGACCCAGCCTCGCCATCGTCCCGGGACACAAACTCGATGTCTGTGGTCCGGGACCACTGGGACCCCTCCTCCTCCCCCTCCGTCCCGCCGCTGAGAGACTGGTAGGGGAGGAAGGAAAATAACCTGCTCTCCCCCGCCCTTGTGGTCTGGTTGGTGGTCTTGTTGGTGATCTGGAGGCCCTGGGTCCACTTGTAGAGCACGGTGGAGTAGGTCCCATCAAGAACCAATGCCAGGTACCAGTCCCCGTCCAGCCGGAAGACCTCGATGTCGGCCGGCTCCTGGGAGACATTTGGGGGTGACTGGGGGGACCCTTTTAGACGCCCTTCCAGACCCTCATCCTCCTCCAGGAGGGTCTGGAAGGGGACGAACCGGTTCTGGGCCTTGTCAAAGCGGTAGAGGTGGGAGCCACCGAGGCGCCGGGCGACCAGGAGGAGGACATGGTCCCGGATCACCACGGACTTGCAGCCCGCTACAGATTCGCCTGTGGAGAGGGGGAGACAACAACCAGTTCACAGTATATATATGTGTGTCTATATGTATATGTATATATGTGCTTATAAATATGTATATACCCGGAAAATTCCCATCGGGTAATTGGGAACGTCTTTGATTATATTTCAAGGAAAATTCCAGGAAATTTCCAGAAATATATCACAGAAAATTAAGCTTGGAAATTTGGGGAATTTTTAACTATTATTTTTTCCTTTTCCATTGCAAAAGTTAGCCAAGAAATAATCAAAAAACGGTAAGGGTTAGGGCTAGGGTTAGTTAATTCCTGTTAAATCCCTTGAAAAGTTTCCAACTTCTGCAAAAGTCCCGGATTTTACAACCCTAATTTCTATATACAATTTGGTTATACTTCCGATTCCCATTCTGATTCAGAAAATAATGTAATATCCCACAAAAGAGGGAAGAGCTCCTCCCACTTTGAGAATCAGATCAGAATCAGAATCGGAAACAGAATCTGAATCTGAATTGCCCTTTGATTGTCATTATTATACAAGCACAACCAAATTGTATACAGCAATTAGGGTCTTAAAATATCGGAAAGTTTTATCTTTTTCACAGGAATCAACAGGAATAGTTTGGAATTTACAGTAAATCCTCTCACTGTAATTGTTGCACTGTAAATTCAATTCACTTTTCACATGTCACTTTTTCAGTATTCATCTGAGTTATTTATTAGTATTTTATTACTGCCAATTTGCACTATACGTATTGTTGTGTATTGTATATACCTACGTATTACTGTAATAATACTGTAAATTGAAATCTTGAATCTTGAATCTTGAATTAAATAACATGAATAAACTAACCCAAACCATTTTTGGGATTATTATCACAATCCTCAATCCTCATCCACAATCTTTTTGAAAAAACAACAATTTAAAATTGATATATATATATATATATATATATATATATACATATATATATATATAAGTGCTGTCAATAGATCAAATTATTTAATTGGATTAATCACAATAACATTCTGTGATTAATCAGATTAATCACAAGTTTAAAGTAAACATATTTACTTGTAGTTTTGTTTTTTGTGGGTGGCAAAACAAATGCAGGTATGGAAGAATGAAATGCTAAAAGCAGTTAGAGATCAAGATCTTTATTATTTAATTTGTTACTTTTCACTTTAGTTTTTCTGAGCAAAAAGGTCTCAGGGAGTGCTTAGTATTGCCCAAAACATTGATAATTAATATTAAACAGACAACTGCATAAATAATCAGTTACAAAATAATGTCTGCAACAAAGTTAACATAAACAGCTTGCCTGTAAATTGTTTGCAGAGAAACGGCGTGGCGAGGTATCTCTGTGCAATATGGGCCAGCTTACCATGGACACCTGCGTGTGCTGACCACCACTGTAGAGGACACTCCTCTATGCCAACACTAGGCTCTGCTCTATACCTGTCTAGGCTTTGGTCTCCAGCTAGTGTCTCTTCATCAGACTCAGACTTTGACCTCAGTAGGAGGTCCTTTTCTTTGGTGGCTCTGGTAGAGGCTCTGGCTGTGGTGAAGGTTGACTGTCCTTCTCATCTCCCTTAGCTTTAGCCACACCTCTCCCCTCTTGGTTCTGGGCAGGCTCCGGAGGTCCTTGAGTCTGGGATCCAAAGCTGTTGCTAGTTGTAGCAATTCTATGTTTGTGTTCTCCTTTGGCCTGTTGAGGTCCTCTGTGAATGCAGCCTTGAAGCGCACTATGTAGGCAGGGTCACCATCCGAGAGCTCCAGCGTGAGGCGGCAGAGTGCAGGTTACACCACAGAGCAGGTCACATCACCACCAAGGAGCTCGGTGACATACCTACAAACACACAAGACCAACAGAATTAATGACTACACTTTACACTCAGATAACATCAATATGGCTTGAAATTATTTCTGAATTGCAATTAAAGTGACTAATATATCCATTTAATATTTAAGAAATGGAGAGTTAAAGAAAATATCCCACCTGCATGGCTCAAGCAGTGTTTCCAAGTTTGCCAATCTTTCATATTCAGCTGAGGTTAGCATGGCTAACATCTACTTCTGCTGTGCCAGGGTTGCATGTATTCATCTCTGTTGTGTTGGAGCCACTTTACCCTTCCAGCGGGTGGGTCCATCCTGAATGAGACTCCTCCTCCAGCGCGTGGGTCCATCCTGAATGAGGCTCCTCCTCCAGCGCGTGGGTCCATCCTGAATGAGGCTCCTCCTCCAGCGCGTGGGTCCATCCTGAATGAGGCTCCTCCTCCAGCGCGTGGGTCCATCCTGAATGAGGCTCCTCCTCCAGCGGGTGGGTCCATCCTGAATGAGACTCCTCCTCCAGCGCGTGGGTCCATCCTGAATGAGGCTCCTCCTCCAGCGCGTGGGTCCATCCTGAATGAGGCTCCTCCTCCAGCGGGTGGGTCCATCCTGAATGAGGCTCCTCCTCCAGCGCGTGGGTCCATCCTGAATGAGGCTCCTCCTCCAGCGCGTGGGTCCATCCTGAATGAGGCTCCTCCTCCAGCGCGTGGGTCCATCCTGAATGAGGCTCCTCCTCCAGCGCGTGGGTCCATCCTGAATGAGGCTCCTCCTCCAGCGCGTGGGTCCATCCTGAATGAGGCTCCTCCTCCAGCGCGTGGGTCCATCCTGAATGAGGCTCCTCCTCCAGCCCGTGGGTCCATCCTGAATGAGGCTCCTCCTCCAGCCCGTGGGTCCAACCTGAATGAGGCTCCTCCTCCAGCGCGTGGGTCCATCCTGAATGAGGCTCCTCCTCCAGCGCGTGGGTCCATCCTGAATGAGGCTCCTCCTCCAGCGCGTGGGTCCATCCTGAATGAGGCTCCTCCTCCAGCGCGTGGGTCCATCCTGAATGAGGCTCCTCCTCCAGCGCGTGGGTCCATCCTGAATGAGGCTCCTCCTCCAGCGCGTGGGTCCATCCTGAATGAGGCTCCTCCTCCAGCGCCTGGGTCCATCCTGAATGAGGCTCCTCCTCCAGCGCCTGGGTCCATCCTGAATGAGGCTCCTCCTCCAGCGCGTGGGTCCATCCTGAATGAGGCTCCTCCTCCAGCGCGTGGGTCCATCCTGAATGAGGCTCCTCCTCCAGCGCGTGGGTCCATCCTGAATGAGGCTCCTCCTCCAGCGCGTGGGTCCATCCTGAATGAGGCTCCTCCTCCAGCGCGTGGGTCCATCCTGAATGAGGCTCCTCCTCCAGCGCGTGGGTCCATCCTGAATGAGGCTCCTCCTCCAGCGCGTGGGTCCATCCTGAATGAGGCTCCTCCTCCAGCGCGTGGGTCCATCCTGAATGAGGCTCCTCCTCCAGCGCGTGGGTCCATCCTGAATGAGGCTCCTCCTCCAGCGCGTGGGTCCATCCTGAATGAGGCTCCTCCTCCAGCGCGTGGGTCCATCCTGAATGAGGCTCCTCCTCCAGCGCGTGGGTCCATCCTGAATGAGGCTCCTCCTCCAGCGCGTGGGTCCATCCTGAATGAGGCTCCTCCTCCAGCGCATGGGTCCATCCTGAATGAGGCTCCTCCTCCAGCGCCTGGGTCCATCCTGAATGAGGCTCCTCCTCCAGCGCGTGGGTCCATCCTGAATGAGGCTCCTCCTCCAGCGCGTGGGTCCATCCTGAATGAGGCTCCTCCTCCAGCGCGTGGGTCCATCCTGAATGAGGCTCCTCCTCCAGCGCGTGGGTCCATCCTGAATGAGGCTCCTCCTCCAGCGCGTGGGTCCATCCTGAATGAGGCTCCTCCTCCAGCGCGTGGGTCCATCCTGAATGAGGCTCCTCCTCCAGCGCGTGGGTCCATCCTGAATGAGGCTCCTCCTCCAGCGCGTGGGTCCATCCTGAATGAGGCTCCTCCTCCAGCGCGTGGGTCCATCCTGAATGAGGCTCCTCCTCCAGCGCGTGGGTCCATCCTGAATGAGGCTCCTCCTCCAGCGCGTGGGTCCATCCTGAATGAGGCTCCTCCTCCAGCGCGTGGGTCCATCCTAAATGAGGCTCCTCCTCCAGCGCGTGGGTCCATCCTGAATGAGGCTCCTCCTCCAGCGCGTGGGTCCATCCTGAATGAGGCTCCTCCTCCAGCACGTGGGTCCATCCTGAATGAGGCTCCTCCTCCAGCGCCTGGGTCCATCCTGAATGAGGCTCCTCCTCCAGCGCGTGGGTCCATCCTGAATGAGGCTCCTCCTCCAGCGCGTGGGTCCATCCTGAATGAGGCTCCTCCTCCAGCGCGTGGGTCCATCCTGAATGAGGCTCCTCCTCCAGCGCGTGGGTCCATCCTGAATGAGGCTCCTCCTCCAGCGCGTGGGTCCATCCTGAATGAGGCTCCTCCTCCAGCGCGTGGGTCCATCCTGAATGAGGCTCCTCCTCCAGCGCGTGGGTCCATCCTGAATGAGGCTCCTCCTCCAGCGCGTGGGTCCATCCTGAATGAGGCTCCTCCTCCAGCGCGTGGGTCCATCCTGAATGAGGCTCCTCCTCCAGCGCGTGGGTCCATCCTGAATGAGACTCCTCATCCAGCGCGTGGGTCCATCCTGAATGAGGCTCCTCCTCCAGCGCGTGGGTCCATCCTGAATGAGGCTCCTCCTCCAGCGCGTGGGTCCATCCTGAATGAGGCTCCTCCTCCAGCGCGTGGGTCCATCCTGAATGAGGCTCCTCCTCCAGCGCGTGGGTCCATCCTGAATGAGGCTCCTCCTCCAGCGCGTGGGTCCATCCTGAATGAGGCTCCTCCTCCAGCGCGTGGGTCCATCCTGAATGAGGCTCCTCCTCCAGCGTGTGGGTCTATCTTGAATGAAGCTCCCCCTTCTGCCAGTGAGAGGCTTGCTGGACTTTCAGCTCCGCTGTGTTTGCAGGACTGTGTTTGAAATGTCCAACTATTTTCGGCACTTTGCTAAAGCATCAAATTCCACAGTCGCGGAGGGAGACAGTAACGGCTCTCTGTATAATGTGCGCTATACAGGGCATATGCTCAAAGGAAGTTTCTTTGCTGCCGCAATCATATTGTCATAGTAAAATGTTCCGCCCAGCACTCCGCGGTGCATCCCCTCTCCCAGGTGGAAACACTGAGGGAGGAGCCGTCTAAACTGGATACTATGATTCATTTGAGTTTAAAAAATGTGTTAACGCGTTAACTGTGACAGCCCTAATATATATATATATGTATATATAATAAATGATTAAAAAAACCAAGCTGAACAAAAATAAAAAAGGTAAAAAATGTCTGTATATATAAAAACTGTATATTTATGTATCTATAAATATATTTATATAAATATATACAATAATTTTTTTCCAATCCAAAAAACCTGGAATGTTGTCAAACTTCCGGAAGTTCATCTCGATGTGGTCCCACTCCATGACCACACAGCTGTCTGAGCCGGGAGAGGCCATGGCTACGTAGATGTCCTCCTTCACGCTGAAGACGTCGGCTGACACGGCCTGGACGTTGATGGTCTGGTGACGGACAAAGTCTACGTAAAACATGTTAAAACATCCTTTTAAAAGCTGCACTTTGCAACGTACACATTCAAATTGTATTTTTAAAGCTGCACTATGTAACTTATACACTCCTGCAGCTATTTGCTCCATTGTGTGTGTGTTTGTATATATATACTGTAGTATGTGTGTAGGCACATAAGTCTGGTGATGGACGAAGTCTGCGAAAAAACTGCAACTTACACATTAAAACATACCAGAAGCGATTCGACCTTAAAGCTGCACTATGTAACATACACATTAAAACGTAGCTGACACAATTTGACCTCGCTTTGGATAAAAGCGTCTGCTAAATGAAAATGTTATGTAATAAAAATATAGTGGAAGCGATCCAACCATAAAGCTGCACTATGTATCTTACTAATTAAAACTTAACTGACGCGATATGACCTTAAAGCTGAACTATGTAACTGACAAATTCGAACGTAGCGGACTTGATTCGACCTTAAAGATGCACTATGTAACTTACACATTAAAATGGAGTGGACGGGATTTTACCTTAAAGTTAAGCGAGCTACAGGCTCGTATTCAATTCCACCAGGAAACTAAGGACAACTGTATCATCTGCCTTACGGAGACATGGATGTCTGAGGGGGTTACCGACGCAGCTATCGAGCAGACGGGATTTTCCGTCCATTGTGCCGTCCAGTCTGGCTACCTCGGGAGTTTACAGCGGTAACCGTTACATTCCCCCACAAGCCAACACGGACACAGCGCTGAAGGAACTGTACGGGGCTATCAGCGAACAGGAGTCGGCACACCCTGAGGCTGCTCTCATCGTGGCGGGGGACTTCAACAAGATGAACCTGAAGAAGGTTCTCCCGAAGTTCTACCAACACATAACGAGCAACATACGGGGCGAGCGGATCCTTGACCACTGCTACACCCCCTTCCGTGATGGCTACAAGGCCCTCCTCCGCCCACCGTTCGGCAAATCAGACCACCGCTCTATCCAGCTACTCCCCCGCCTACAGGCAGAGACTGAAGCAGCAACCGATCGCTGTGAGGGAGGTCCAAAGATGGTCGGACCAATCGGACTCTATGCTGCGGGATTGTTTTGATCGCGCTGACTGGTACATGTTCCGCGTTGCCTCGGACATCAACGAGTACGCGTCGTCGGTCACCGGGTTCATCAAGAAGTGCATAGATGACGTTGTTCCGACCAAGTCGGTTCGGATATATCCCAACCAGAAACCGTGGATTAGCGGCGATGTTCGCGCTGCCCTACACGCGCTTAACGCCACCTTTGGCTCCGGGAAAACAGAGGAATATACGAGAGCCCGTTACGACCTCCGTAAGACCATCGTCACTGCCAAGCGGGAGTAAGGACAGAGTGGAAGATAAATTCAAGAGCCACGACGCGAGGGGTATGTGGCAGGGGCTGCAGACGATAACGAACTTCAGAGGGAGAACCAGTTGTGTAGAGAACTCCTCTACCTCCCTCCCAGGAGAGCTAAATACTTTTTTTGCTTGGTTCGACGTGAACGGCAGCCCGCCGAAACCAGCGCCGCCTGAGGAGACCAGCCTGCTGAGCATTTCGGAGGCGGATGTGCACCGCACCTTCAAGCGGCTGAACATCCGTAAGGCGGCAGGCCCCGACAACATCCCGCTCAGAGCATGCGCGAACCAGTTGACAGGAGTCTTTGCAGACATCTTCAACCTCTCCCTGTCCCAGGCTGTTGTCCTCGCGGTCTTCAAGATGTCCACCATCGTGCCTGTCCCTAAACAACCCAAGGTAACATGCCTGAATGACTATAGACCTGTAGCCCTCACCTCGATTGTCAGCAAATGCTTCGAGAAGTTGGTCAAGGACTTTATTTGCTCCGTGTTACCTGCCACGCTGGACCCATGGCAATTTGCATATCGTCAAAACAGCAATTGCCATGGCCCTCCACACTGCCCTTTCCCACCTGGAGGGAAAGAACTGTTATGTGCGAATGCTGTTTGTGGACTACAGCTCAGCGTTCAATATGATAGTTCCTGCCAAGCTCGACACCAAGCTTAGAGGTCTAGGCGTGCCCCCATCCATGTGCAGCTGGATACTGGACCTCCTGTCGGACTGCCGCCAGGTGGTGAGGATGGGCAGCACCACCTCAGAGCCACTGACCCTCAACACGGGAGCCCCCCAGGGATGCGTGCTGAGCCCTCTCCTCTACTCCCTCTACACCCACGACTGCATGGCTATGCACAGCTCCAAAGTCATCGTCAAGTTTGCTGACGACATGACCGTGATGGGCCTGATCGCCGGCGAAGACGAGACAGCCTACAGGGAGGAGGTCGGATTGCCTCGCCCTCAATGTCATGAAGACCAAGGAGCTGATCGTGGACTTCAGGAAGCAGAGGGGAGAGCACAGCCCTATCTCCATCGACGGTGTTGCAGTAGAGAGGGTCAGCAGCTTCATGTTCCTCGGCGTACACATCTCCGTGCACACCACACACGTGGTGAAAAGGGCCCAACAACGCCTGTATTTCCTCAGGTGTCTGAAGAAATTCAGCATGGGCCCCCGCATCCTGAGAACATTCTATAATGGCACCATCGAGAGTGTTCTTACAGGGTGTATCACCGCCTGGTACGGGAACTGCACCGCACTCGAGCGCAGAGCACTTCAAAGGGTGTTGCTGACGGCCCAGTATATTGTTGGAGGGGAGCTCCCCTCCCTCCTGGATATATACAACCAGCGGTGCGTGGCCAAGGCCAAACGCATCATAAAAGACAATGCCCACCCCAGCCACGAACTGTATTCACTTTTACCGTCAGGCAGGCGATACCGCAGTATCAAGTGCCGCACAAATAGAACTGCTGAACAAGGGTGTATAGCATATAACAATGTACCTTTTATTACATTGATTTATATATACAGTATATTGCTCCTTTTCTGACAATATTGCATTTAATATATTGCATTTTAATATATTTAACTTATTCAGTTTTGTACTTTTTTACTTATATTGCACATACGATTTTTACTCATTGCTTATACTTGTGTAAACTGTGAAATGACAATAAACTTGACTTGACTTGATTTGACACATTAAAACTTAGCAAACGTGATTTGACCTTAAAGCTGCACTATGTAATTTACACATTAAAACGTGGTTGACATTATTCAACCTTAAAGCTGCACTATGTAACTTACACATTAAAATGTAGTTGACGTAATTCGACCTTAAAAATGCAATATGCAACTTAAACATTACAATGTAGTGGATGTAATCGGACCTTAAAGCTGCACCATGTAACTTACACATTAAAACGTAGTGGACGTGATTCAAGCTTAAAGCTGCACTATGTAAATTACACATTGAAATGTAGTGGACGTGATTCAACCTTAAAGATGCAATATGCAACTTAAACATTACAATGTAGTGGATGTAATCGGACCTTAAAGCTGCACCATGTAACTTACACATTAAAACGTAGTGGACGTGATTCAAGCTTAAAGCTGCACTATGTAACTTACACATTAAAGCGTAGTTTTAATGTGTGAATCTGGTGGTTCACAGCATTGGACACTGTAAACCACCAGATTCTCCTCTCCATCCTTGAGGGGATGGGTGTCTTGGGCTCTGCTCTCGCCTTGTTTGCATCCTACCTGACGGGTCGCTCCTACCAGGTGGCACTGGGAGGGTCTGTGTCGGAACCACGCCGACTGACTACTGGGGTTCCACAAGGATCGGTCCTGGGTCCTCTTCTCTTCTCCCTCTACACAACGTCCCTTGGTGCTGACGACACCCAACCGGTCTTGTCGTTTCCCCCCTCTGACACGCAAGTGGAAACACGCATTGCCGCATGCATAGCAGACATTTCAAAGTGGATGTCGATGCACCACCTAAAGCTCAACCTGGACCAGACTGAGCTAGTGTTCTTCCCGGCAAAGGGCTGTCCGCACCGAGACCTGGCTGTCACCATTGATGATGCTGTGGTTACACCTACTCGGACCGCAAGGAATCTGGGTGTGACCCTGGACGACCCTGTCGTTCTCGGCAAACATTGCATCAGTGACACGCTCCTGCAGATTCCTCCTCTACAACATCACGTGGATTTGGCCTTTTCTCACTGAAAAGGCTGCGAAGGTGCTCATCCAGGCTCTTGTCATCTCCCGGCTGGACTACCGCAACTCCCTCCTTGCTGGCGCCCCGGCATTTGCCATCAGGCCCCTGGAGCTCATTCAGAAAGCTGCAGCTCGCCTGGTGTTCAACCGCCCCAAGTACTCCCACACACCTACCCTCCTTCGGACTCTACACTGGCTACCTGTAGCTGCTCGCATCCAGTTCAAGACCTTGGTGCTAGCCTACAAGGCAGTAAAAGGTACTGCTCCATCCTACCTCCGGGCCATGGTCAAGGCCTACATCCCAACCCGTCCTCTTGGCTCGGCTTCTTCGGGCCGTCTGCTTGCCCCCTCACTTAGGGGCCCGTGTGGCCGATCTACGCGGTCACGGCTCTTCTCCGTCCTGTGGCCCCAATTTGGTGGAACAAACTCCTCACGGAGGTCACGACTGCAGAGTCACTCCCCATCTTCCGCACGTAGGCTGAAAACCCATCTCTTCAGGACACACTTCCCGGATCCTTCCTCGTAGCGTCAATTAAGTCAGTCAAAAGTAGATTACATATTATAGATAGGTAGATATTGTTCTAGATATTGTTGCATATTGTTTGCCAACTTATTGTACTTTTTCCCTTACACTTTTGCCTGAATTATTGTCCTTCTACCTGAGCACTGGTTCAATTATTGGAGACTTGTTAGGAATTAAATGCACTTTTGACTTCTGGTGACGAGTTGTTCTCTTACCTTCCTTTGTTGAAACACACTATTGTAAGTCGCTTTGGATAAAAGCGTCTGCTAAATGACTGTAATGTAATGTAAATGTAATGTAGTTGACGTGATTCAACCTTAAACCTGCACTATGTGACGTACACATTAAAACGTAGTGGACGCGACCCAACCTTAAAGATGAACTATACAACTTACACATTACAACGTAGCGGACATGATTTGACCATAAAGCTGCACTATGTAACATACACATTAAAATGTAGTGGACATGATTTGACCTTAAAGCTGCACTATGTAACATACACGTTAAAACTTAGCTGAAGCGATGAAACTTTAAAGTTGCACTATGTGACTTACACATTGAAACGTAGTGTGTCACGGTTACGGTGGTTGACAGGGGGCGTGGCCAAGCCGCGTGCGCTGGCGGCGCACACACACACCTGTCAATAATTGCCGTGGCTAATTACTAATCACCTCACCTGGGGTTATATATACCGCGGCGTCACTATGGCACGTTGCTCGTTCGTACTTCTTGAATCGCGGATGTTACGTTACAAGCTCTCCGGTAATTCAACTTACCTGTCTTCTGCCTATCGCTATGTTACATCTGGCACTACACTCAGTGCACGGTATCAATGCGCAATGTGATGTATGTGGTGACCGGATCTTGTTTGATTGTGTGTGTTCATTAAATGGAGTAGACTCAACTCCAACGTTAACTCCCGTCTCATTCTCCATTATTCGAACATATCATTGGCGACGAGAATGGCTGATTGTTCGATACCACCACCCTCTCCTTCCTAGCCACGCCGGGCGAGCCACTGATACCGTGGCCCCGCTGGATTTCCTCGTTCGAGACATATATCCTAGCTGCCGGCTTGGAGAGAGTGTCCGCGGAGAGGAAACGTGCACTGCTGCTGCACTGTCTAGGAGCAGAGGGACAGCGTGTGTTTGAAACTCTCGGCCCCGCAGCGGGTTACACAGAGACTGTGGCCCTACTGAGGAGTCATTTCGCCACCCCACAGAGTGCTCTCCTCCGCCGCGTCATATTGGGACGGAGGCACCGGCGGCCGGGTGAGTCGGTGACACAGTACGTGGCTGATCTACGAGGTTTGGCGAGCTCGTGCAAGTTTGGCGCGTTACAAGACGAACTGATCAGAGACCACCTCATACTGCACACGAACTGTGACAAGATTAGGGAAAGACTGTTGATGGAAAACGACGACGTGACACTAGCAGCAGCTCTACACCTAGCCGTTCAGGTTGAATCTGCTCTCGAATGTGCAGCTACATTGTCGGCTTCTTCCAACTCGCTAGCAGCGGACGAGGCAACGGGCGCGCGCGCGCGACTCACTGACGCCCCTCCTCCACGTGAGTACAGACAGCAGCGGGGGGAGTGTACAACTAGCCTCTCAGTCACGTGACCGCCCACACCAGCCGTGTGGGAATTGTGGCTCTCCTGCACACGACTCAAGAGCTCAGACCTGTCCTGCCCGTGGTAAAACCTGCTCCAACTGCGGGAGGCTGAATCACTTCCACAAAGTCTGTAGGTCTGCCCCAGCTAGAGCCTCCCAACCACCTACCACGATCATCCACAATGTCAGCTCGGGACGAGTGCCATTTAAACATCATTCATCATTCATCGTTCATTGATGGTTGGTGATGTCACTCTGCCCCTCCTCCTAGACACGGGTGCTTCGGTGTCCCTCCTGAACTGGGTGACTTATAAACAGTTCTTCTCCCACGAGCCACTGGGCCCGCCCACCACCACGCTGCGTGGCTATGCTAACTCCAAGATTGACATTGTGGGCTCCCTACAGCTTCCCGTGAAATACGGAGAGAAGACACTGCCAGTCTTCAGGTTCAATATTGCACGCCACTGGACCAACCTCCTGGGCCTCGACCTCTTCAACAGCCTCGGTTTCACTCTATTAGACACCTCTGGCTCTGAGATCCACACCGTTGCCATCCCCTGGCAGCAACAGTGGCCTGCACTGTTCAGCGGTGTGGGCTGTCTCGATGTTTTCGCCCACCAGCCCCTGATAGACCCGCAAGTGAGACCTGTCATTCAGCCCCTCCGCCGCTCCCCACTGGCCCTCCGCGATGACATCTCCTCTGAGCTACAGAGCATGCTCGATGGCAACATCATTGAGCAGGTGAATGCGTCGCCCTGGATCTCCAACATCGTGGTGGCCAAGAAGAAGTCTGGGGGGCTGCGACTCTTCGTGGACTTGAGAGCAGTAAACAAGGCCATATTTCCCGACAAATACCCCTTGCCAACGTCAGAGGAGCTCACCGCCCAGTTCTACGGGTCCACTGTGTTCTCCAAGCTGGACCTCCGCCAGGGCTACCTCCAGGTGCCACTACACCCCGAGAGCCGCAACCTCACTGCGTTTATCACCCACAAAGGGGTCTTCCGTTACAAACGCATGGCTTTTGGTCTAAGCTCTGCCCCCAGCTGCTTCCAAAAGATCATGGCCTCCATCTTCGCTGGCATCCCGGGTGTGGCCATCTACCTTGACGACATCGTGGTTCACAGGGCCACCGTCGAGAGCCACGATGAGCGTCTCCACAGCGTGTTCGGTGCACTGGCCAAACACCACCTCACACTCAACGGTGAGAAGTGTGTCTTCGCCGCTCCAGCCGTTGAGTTTGTGGGGTTCCGCCTCTCGGCTGACGGCATATACCCACTCTACTCAAACACGGAGGCCATCCACCGCGTCCCGGAGCCCACCTCAGCTGCTCAGTTAGCCTCCTTCCTGGGCATGACGGCATTCTACCTCCGCTTCCTGCCACAGTACTCGGCTACGACCACCCCACTGCGCCACCTGCTGAAACAGGGCGAGCCCTGGCTCTGGACGCCTGCCTGCTCGGACGCCGTGCGCCTCCTGAAGGCCCAGCTCACCTCACCACCGGTCCTAGCGTACCTCGACCTGGCCAGCCCCACCCTCGTCACATGCGACGCCTCCGCCACGGCCATTGGTGCAGTGATGTCCCAGCTGCAAAAGGGGGTCGAGAGGGCGATCGCCTTCGCCTCACGGGCTCTCAGCCCCACAGAACAGAGGTACTCGGTGGGGGAGCGAGAAGCCCTAGCGTGCCTCTGGGCATGTGAACGCTGGCACATGTACCTCTATGGACGCTCATTCACATTGAGGACAGACCACCAGTCCCTCACCACCCTCCTGGCCACTTCAGGCACCGGCCACAGACCACTCCGTCTCCACCGTTGGGCCGACCGCCTGCAGCAGTACAACTTTCGCCTACAGTTCACGCCAGGCCGGGACAACGTGGTGGCTGACCTGCTGTCACGCTCAATCCCCAACCCACCCTCAGACCCACCTTCGACCCCTGAACGGGACCAGGCCGAGCACGACCTCGTCCAGCTCCTCCACATACCTCTTCAGGAGACAGTGTCGCTGAAGGAGCTCCAGGACGTCTCAGCTGACGACCCCACCCTCACTACACTCTCGGCCTACATCAGACAGGGCTGGCCGACGAGGGTAGCTGATGAGCTGCTTCCCTACTTCAGGGTCAGGGACGAACTGTCATGCTGGAATGACACCTGCATCGCTCGCGGGCTCTGCACGGTGGTCCCGACTATGGCGCACGAGGGCCACTTGGGCATAGTCAGGCTCAAGCAGCGGTGCCGTGATTTGGTGTGGTGGCCAGGCATCGACAGGGAAATCGAGACCCTGGTTAAGGACTGCACTGCTTGCCTTCTTAGTGGCAAGACCAGGGCCCCAGCCCCACCCCCCCCCCCATGCAGCCGTTGGACTGGCCGTCCCAACCCTGGGAGCACCTGCAACTCGACATCTGCGGCGAGCTACACGGGGTACCGCATCACCAGCGTTTCCTCGTCGTGATCTACGACCTGCACTCTAAGTGGCCGGAGGTAATACCCGTGGGCTCGGTCACAGCCAAGGTGTTGGTTGACATTCTTGACTCCCTGTTCGCACGTTGGGGCCTGCCCAAGAGGATCACAACCGACAATGGTCCCCAAATGGTCTCCCACGAACTGTCCCCTTATCTGGAGGGGAAAGGGATCCGCCACATTCGCACAGCGTTCTACAACCCAGCGGCAAACGGGGGGGTGGAACGGCTGAATCAGTCACTAAAAAATGGCATCAGGGCCCACCTGGCACAAGGGTACACGCTCATCAACAGCCTCCTCCAGACGCTGCTGCATTACCGGGCCACCCGACACGCCACCACAGGAGTCTCCCCAGCCTCCCTCATGCTGGGGCGGGAGCTTCAGCTGCCTCTGGATAGGCTCCGCCCCACACCAGCTCAGGCCCCAGCCCATCCGGTTCAAGCCACAGTCGCCACACACCAGCGTCTGATGAAGAACCGTTTCGACAGGGCCCGACGTGCTAGGCCACCTGCCATGGCTGCCTTGGACTGGGTCAGGATCCGACGACCTCACCGTGACAACAAGCTCCAGTCATTTTGGTCAGACCCTGTCCAGGTCAGCCAACAGCTTGGCCCGGCTTCGTTCAGGCTCGCTGATGGCACGCGCTGGCATGCTAGCCGCCTGCGTAAGGTGCACGCCCCCGCCGGCCCAGTGCCTGCTGCTACAGCTCTGCCAGCCGCACGGTTCGATGCCGCACCAGCCCCAGCCCCTCTAGCCCAGCCGGACGTCGTGGGGCCACCGCCAGTGGTTGTGGTTGCACCTGAGCCCCGCCCAGTTCGGGCACGCAGCAGGCCGGAGCACCTGAGCCCCGCCCAGTTCGGGCACGCAGCAGGCCGGAGCACCTGCGTGATTTTGTAACTGACTATAACCCGTAGGTTCCGTGAGGGGGGGGGAAATGTTACATCTGGCACTACACTCAGTGCACGGTATCAATGCGCAATGTGATGTATGTGGTGACCGGATCTTGTTTGATTGTGTGTGTTCATTAAATGGAGTAGACTCAACTCCAACGTTAACTCCCGTCTCATTCTCCATTATTCGAACATATCACGCTACTTCGACCCTCCCGGTATCAGACTCCTTGCCTGTCCCAGACCATTTCCACGTGTGTTTCGTAAATAAACCACCTGTTATCCCCTCTCTGGTCTGTTGTCTGCATTCGGGGTCCAACTCACACACTGCATTGTGACATAGTCACATGATTGTGGACATGATTCGACCTTAAAGATGCACTATATGCAAATGAAACATTAAAACATAACGGAAGCGATTCGACCTTAAAGCTTTACTATGTAACTTACACATTAAAACGTTCTGGACATGATTCGACCTTAAAGCTGCACAATGCAATTGCACATCAAAATAAATAGTGGATGTGATTCGACCTTAAATATGCACTGTAGGAGCTATGAATCAACTTTCTAAGGATATGATTATATATTGTTATATTTATATGGCATAATTTTGGTATTGGTCTGGTCTGTGTTTGTAATCATTTAATATTGTGTGATCGCTTTGTGTTTATTGAGTTTTGGGTCACGTGGATATGGGCGGCACTTCGTTAATAATCACCTGTTCACCTGTGTGCTGTGTGTGTGTGTGTGTGTGTGTGTGTGTGTGTGTGTGTGTGTGTGTGTGTGTGTGTGTGTGTGTGTGTGTGTGTGTGTGTGTGTGTGTGTGTGTGTGTGTGTGTGTGTGGAAGAGAGGGTGAGTCGGTCGCTGTATTTTTTGTTGACCGCCACTTTAATGGCTGTAACGTTACTGATTTCTTTTCATGCAAGTTTACGTGTTGCTCATAATCATTAAATATGATTTTGCGAAACTGACTTTTGGATCTCAGCTAATCTTTTTGGTAGCGCGTCCGACAAGGGCAATCAGGCCTGACGTCAGCCCCTCAGCGACTTTAAGTTTTCTCCTGCAGTCGCTACATTTTGTCAACAAAAAAACCACACAAGGCATAAGAAACCTCACCGGACGGCGCAGCGGATCAGGGATCATGTGGAAGAGGATGTGGAAACTAAGCAATCAACGGAGAGCGATCACGGAGGTAGGCGCTGGCTTTTAACAATAAGCTGCAGCTCTGGGAACCGCCGTCAACGCGGCAGACCGCCAGGTGATCCTCACCGGTGGATGTGGGCGTTAAGCTGCGTATTAAAGGAAGGGACGCGGCTTGCATATTCTCCGCTGTTTATCAGATCTCCGTTTATGAAGTTGCCGCTGCTCCGCTGATGTGGGAATGTGATGCTTTTCGGAGGAATTTATTTTCGTTTTGTGGTATGTTAAATGCTCAAACAATGTATTGAGGAAAATCGAAAGGAAATGAAAGGAGGACCATGAGTCAAATACATGCTGGTGTTGAAAGTGTTGACATGGAGTGTGCAAAAATAAACAAAACTCACAGCCAAGGCCTTGGTAATTAAATGGAAAAACTCCAACGGGAACGCAAAATCATCGTGAATAAATAAAAAGGACTCATAACTCATGAGAAAACGGGAAGATGTATCACATGTGCAATCTAATTTGGAGAGTTTGATTCAACTGTGTGAAAATGCCAGCATGTCTCATAACATGTTGATTCCCTTACTCCCAGAGGATGAACAAAATAAACAAAATGAATGGTTTGCCAGCATCGTGGAATATAGTGACACATTCCAAAGTGATGTTAAACAGTGGCTGAATGAGTAAGGAATTGCTCCACAAAAGCAGCCTTGGTCAACTGGCTACAATAACGGAAGGAGTGCTTGATTTTCCATCGTCGGATAAACCTCAAGTACAAATGCAGGCTATGCATATAATCATGACAGATGATATACAAGATGGCGTACAAGCCACCAGATCACAAAACTCTGCTATTGGAAGAAAATCTGTTACTTCTACTACTTCTTTTGCATGTCTTAAAACAGAGGCTGACTTGGCAGCTTTAATGGCAAGTCAGGACAAACATAAACTAGAAGTGGAGGAGGAAGGAGCAGTTTAAACTAAATGTGGAAATCGCAGCCCACATGGCTAAGTTGAATGTGCTCCAAGCCCGGAGCATCCTTAGTGGAAAAGATTCCATAATAAAACATTCAGTCACTTCATGAACCCAAGCAACATTCAGTGTATGCTAAAGTGAACACACAAATGCAATATGGAGATGCCTCAAATGCACATTGTGGGTCAGAAAATGAAGATCAAAACAATATGATGGGCATTATGAGAAAGCAAAAGGAAATAACTACACTCCTGATACAATCATCTTTGCCAAAGAAAGAGATCCCAGTTGTTGATGGTGATCCATTCAAATATCATTCATTTATAAAAAGCTTTTGAGAACGGTTTGAAAGAAACACGCTACAGTGACCGTCTGTATTTCCTTGAGCAGTACACTAAGGCTCATCCAAAAGGACTTGTTAGAAGCTGCCAGCACATGGATCCAGAAAGGGGATATGTAAAGGCTAAAGATTTATTACCACAGCAGTTTGGGAACAAGCAGAAAGTTGCATCTGCATATATGGAAAGGGCTCTTTCATGGCCTCCCATCAAAACAGTAGATGTTGCAGCTCTTCAAGAATACATATTTTTCCTCAGAGGCTGCTCCAACGCCATGGAGGAGGTGCAGTATTTGCATGAGCTTGACATGCCTGCCAATATATTGACAATTATAAGGAAGCTGCCTTACAAATTCAGGGACAAATGGAGAGCCTGTGAGCTACAGGAGAGGCACAGCTGTAGAGCAACATTCGTGGACATCACCAATTTCATTGAGAGACAAGTGAAAATCTTAACCAACCCAGTGTTTGGAAACATACAAGATGCTCCTTCAATAACAATAAATAATGGCATAAACAGACTCAAACCACCGCCTCATTCTGGAATAACAGGAACTAGCTTTGCCTCTCTGTAGCCCCTGTGGAAAATAAAACTCAACCTGGAACCGAAGAGAACGTACATATTCCGACAGCATGGAGGACATGTCTTTGCTGTGGAGGAGGACACCCCTTAGATGTGTGTCATCAGTTGGAGAAAGGAACACACAAAGAGAAGATAGGCTTTTTGAGGGAAAAAGGCATCTGTTTTGGCTGTTTGTCTGTTGGACACATCAGCAAAGATAGCAGAAAACGGATTTCCTGTGCAAAATGTGGGCTCAAACATCCAACTATACTTCATATTCCTCCAAGAGAAATAGGAAATACTCTGACCAAGCAGAGAGAAACCCAGAGTTATCAGTGGACAGAAAAATGGTGTCTAGCGGTCTTACAGTGGCTGGTAATGATGATTGAAAACTTCCCATAGTTCCTGTGCAAGTGAAGTCGAAAAGGGGCAGCAAGATTGTTACCACCTATGCTTTCTTGGATCCTGAAAGTACAGCAGTGTTCTGTACAGAGGAGTTGATGCACAAGCTTGGCCTCACAGGAAAGAAGGCACAACAGACCATGGGCCAAGATAAAGTTGTGAGTAGCCATATTGTGTCAGGACTGGAGGTGGCTGGCTTAAAAAAAATAACTTCTGTGAACTGCCCAGAACCTACACACAGGAGTGCATGCCTGTCCACAGGGGGAACATTCCAAAACAAACAGATCTTCAGGGATAGCCTTATCTGAAAAATGTTAATTGGCCTGAGGTAGATGAAGGAATTGGGCTGTTGATTGGGAGAAATGTTCCTAAGGCCTTGGAACCATTGCAAGTGATTTGCAGTGTAAATGGAGGACCCTATGCAATCAGGAAAATTCTGGGCTGGACTGTGAATGGACCAATAAAAGGAAGGGGTGGAAATGCTGGAGGCCAAGGAGCTGGAAGAGGCTTTGGAAGCCGCAGGGCCGACCCCACTCCCTAAGGAGGAGATCGAGGAGGTAGCCACTCCTACCGGGGGCCACTCTCCAGGAGGCCCCTACGATTACCCCGGAAGGCATTTTGGAAGGGGCCCACAAGCTGGCCACCAGCGAGGCCGCAAGAGACCCCTTAACAGACAGGCGAAGCCGCAACGCGACGGACAAAAAAAACGAACAAGACTGAGGCTGCATGGGCTGAAGCTACCGAAGACACCATTGGGAACGACGCTGAGGATGGTGAAGAGAAGACTTCATTGACAGAGACTAATCCAGCGGCAGATGGGGAGCAAGATACTTCCTAGCAAGAGGATGACTCTCAGGCCAAGGCATCGCCACAGGGCACACTGTGTCGAAAAAGGGCAGCCCTTGGGCAGCCCTTTTTCGACTGCAAAAAGGGCAGTCTGTCTGTCGCTTGCAGCATACTTAATCACAAAATCATTGCCAAGAAAATGGAGATTTATCTGAAAGGTGAGAATCCCTTCATGATGTACCAAGACGAGCGAGGAACCCATGGTAATGGAGTTGACTGACGGCACGGAGGAGACTGGCGACGATGGAGCCTAATCTTTTTGGTAGCGCGTCCGAGCAATCAGGCCCGACGTCAGCCTCTCAGCGACTTTAAGTTTTCCCCTGCAGTCGCTAGATGCAATATGCAACTTACACATTACAATGTGGTGGACGTTGGACCTTAAAGCTTAAGACGTAGCGGAGGTGATTCGACCTTAAAGATGCACTATGTAACTTACATACTTTGTTAAAACACACTATTGTAAGTCACTTTGGATAAAATTGAATAATATTATTATATAATAAAAATGTAGTGGAAGCGATTCGACCTTAAAGCTGCACAATGTAACTTACACATTAAAACGTGGTTGACGTGATTCGACGTTAAAGCTGCACTATGTAACTTACACATTAAAACGTGGTTGACGTGATTCGACCTTAAAGCTGCACTATGTAACTTACGCATTGAAACATAGTGGATTTGATTTGACTGTAAAGCTGCACTATGTAACATACACATTAAAACATAGCGGATGTGATTCGACCTTAAAGATGCACTATGTAACTTACACATTAAAATGTAGTGGACGCAATTCTACCTTTAAGATGCAATATGAACTTTACACACAGGCGTTAAAACTAGGCATTCACCTGTGGAGAGGCACTGGCCTGGGGGGAGGGGCACGTTGTTGAGTCTCTGCCCCCTCATGTGGGCGGGGCCCGAGCAGAGCACCTCGGGGGCGGTGGCGTTGCTGTCCCTCAGCCAGACCATCAGCCACCGGGTGTCACAGTCACACAGGAAGGAGTTCCCACGCAAGTCCCTGATACAGAGTATATACACTATATAGTATAGATATATATATTTATATACTGTATAAACAACACTATATAATATATACTATAAACAACACTATATACTACCTACTATATACTATAAACAACACTATATACTATATACTATAAACAACACTATATACTACCTACTATATACTATAAACAACACTATATATTACCTACTATATACTATAAACAACACTATATACTACCTACTATATACTATAAACAACACTATATACTACCTACTATATACTATAAAAAACACTATACTACCTACTATATACTATAAACAACACTATATACTTCCGACTATATACTATAACCAACACTACATACTAGCTACTATATACTATAGACAACAATATATACTACCTAATATATACTATAAACAGTTGAGACCCTAGAGAGGAGGGTCAGCAACCACCTCCGGAGATGGCTTGGGTTACCAAGGAGCCTGAGCAGCATTGCACTCTACGGGAACACCAACAAGCTGCAACTGCCTTTCAAATCCTTGGAGGAGGAATTCAAGGTAACTAGAGCCAGAGAAGTGGTTCAATACAGGGACTCAAGTGATCCGAAGGTGGCTAAAGCAGGGATCCAAGTGAGGTCTGGCAGGAAATGGAGGGCAGAGGAAGCAGTTCAAGAAGCAGAGGCAAGGCTGCGTCACAAGAGCCTGGTGGGAGTGGTCACACGAGGTCGAGCTGGGCTAGGATCCTTTCAAACTCCCCAAATGAACACCAGGGGGAAGGAAGGGCGCCATCTTGTTCAGGAGGAGGTGAGAGCAGCAGTGGAGGAGACAAGAACCTGCAAGGCAGTGGGAATGAAGCAACAGGGAGCTTGGACGAGATGGGAGAATGCGGTTGAGAGGAAAGTGACCTGGGCTGAGCTTTGGAAAGCAGAGCCTCACCGCATCAAATTCCTAATCCAGGCAGTGTATGATGTGCTTCCAAGCCCGTCAAATCTGCACACATGGGGCATAGCAGAGACACCAGCATGCCCATTGTGTTCCAAGCGAGGAACCCTGGAACACATCCTCAATTGCTGTACAAAGGCACTTGGAGATGGACGGTACAGGTGGAGGCATGACCAAGTCCTGAAGACCATTGCTGAAGCCATCAGCGCAGGACTGGCGTGGTCAAAGCAGTTCCGCCTTTGTCAGAGCTGGGGACAAGCCAACTTCTGCCAGAAAAACATCTGCAGGCATCCTGACGTCTGCAAGAGACTGGCAGTTGTTGGTGGACCTTGAACATCAGCTGAAGTTCCCCAGCCATATTGCAGTCACCACCCTGCGACCAGACATTGTTCTTGAGTCTGAGTCCACCAAGCAAGCTGTGCTGCTGGAGCTGACAGTCCCGTGGGAAGATCGCTTGGAAGAAGCCTTTGAAAGGAAGCTCTCCAAGTACGCAGGACTGGTCAGCGACTGTCAGCAGGCTGGTTGGAGAGCAAGGTGTTTCCCGGTGGAAGTTGGATGCAGAGGATTCGCAGCCCGTTCCTTGGTCAGAGCCTTCAGCAGTTTAGGCATCGAGGGAGTGAGAAAGAGGAGAGCCATCCGCAGTACCACCGATGCGGCAGAGAGGGCCTCAAGATGGCTGTGGCTCAAAAGAGGGGAGCCATGGAGTCATGGTAGCTAGCTAGCCATCTGGACACAAGCTGGGGTCTGATCAGCCCCGGCTGGGTCACCTGGAGGAGGGCGTATGATGTTGCGAGACCCGAAACGTCCTATGATTCCAGGAACATCACTGAAGATGTGTCCAGACTAGGCATCAGTAGATGTATGTACACAGCGAATACCCTGAGTGATCAGTGACAGCCAGGAAAGACTGGATGACAACCATGAATAGTGTGGCGACTACTGGAGAGTCAGTGACAGCCCGGAGAGACGGCAACCGGGGCAGAAAGGGTCGGCAACCCAATCTGCATCCTCTGAGAGGAGGAACCCAACCAAGCTACGATGAACTTAATGGAAAAATACCCCCAGGGGTGCCCGAGAGGGGGGGAGGATGAGCACCCCAGTCTGACGGACACAACGGTAACAGACCCAGGCAACGGACAAACGACTATGAGCAAGCAGTGTACATGCGGTAAAGTCTGCAAGAACATCCATGGCTTAAAGATCCACCGAGCGAGGATGAAGTGCCCGTTGAGAGCAGAAGCAACACAACGCACAGGTGTTACACCTGGTGAGACGCAGGAGGTGCCAGGCCCGGAGTCACCCCATAGTGCCCAGAACCTCCAAGTGTTGCAGACAACTCCCTCGAGCATCAAGTCTGACAGGAGGCGGATCAAATGGCCTGCAGCTAGCATGACCTCACTCTGGAAGCAGTTCGATGACGATGTCGACCAAATTCTGGAGGCAATGGCGAAGGGAGAGGCCGACAGGAAGCTACAAGCTATGACAACAATCATTGTCAGCATCGCAGCTGAACGGTTCGGCGAAGAGGAGAAGAAAAGCTCCGGAACATCTTACTCAAAGAATCAAAGAGCTGTAAGGATCCACAACATCAGAAAGGAGATGAAAGTGCTGAAGTCCCAGTACAAGGCGGCAGGAGAAGAGGAACGCACTGGCCTAGCCCAGCCAATGTGCATCCTTTGGAAAAACATCAGAGTTCTCCGCCGGGCCGAGTGGCATCGGAGGCGGCGGCGCGAGAGAGCACGTAAACGTGCTGCTTTCATCGCTAACCCCTTCAAGTTCACTAAGGATTTGCTGGGGAAGAAGCGCAGTGGCAAATTGGCCTCCTCGCAGTATGACATAGACCAACATCTGAAGCAGACGTACAGCGACCCCGCAAGAGAACAGGAGTTGGGAGAGTGTAACAACCTCATAGACCCCCCTGAACCAGAAGTGCAGTTCGACATGTCGGAGCTGCAGCTAAAGGAAGTCAGGGAGGTTGTCCGCAAAGCAAGGGCAAGCTCTGCTCCAGGACCGAGTGGCACTTCATACAAAGTGTATAAGTACTGTCCAAAACTCCTGCTGCGTCTGTGGTACATCTTGCGAGTCTTCTGGAGAAGGGGGAGGATCCCTGATCAATGGAGAGTGGCTGAAGGGGTATGGATCCTGAAGGAGGAAAACTCCACTCAGCTAGACCAGTTCCGCATCATCTCCCTGCTGTGTTGAGGCAAAGGTTTTCTTCAGCGCTGTTTCCAAACGGCTGTGTACCTACCTGGCAGAGAACACCTCCATCGATACATCTGTCCAGAAAGGTGGCATTTCAGGAATGCCAGGATGTCTGGAGCGTACCAGTGTGGTGACACAGCTTATTCGGGAGGCCAGAGAGAACAAGGGCAACCTGTCAGTGCTGTGGCTTGACCTGGAGAATGCATTCGGCTCCATTCCACACAAGCTGGTTCAGTTCACTTTGACAAAACATCATGTCCCAAGCAGGTGTAGAGACCTCATCGCTGATTATTACAGCAATTTCAGGATGAGGGTCTCTTCAGGAGCAATAACATCCAGTTGGCACAAGGTGGAGATCGGTATCATCACAGGGTGTACTATCTCTATGAGATTGTTCTCCCTAGCCATGAACATGCTCACTAAGTCTGCTGAGCCAGAGTGCAGAGGGCCCCGCACGAATTCCGGACAACGGCAACCACCCATCAGGGCATTCATGAATGACCTCACAGTCATGACAGAATCAGTCCCAGGCTGCCGGTGGATTCTGAAGGGGCTTGAAGAGCTGGTGGAGTGGGCCCGGATGCGTTTCAAACCCGCCAAATCCAGATCAATGGTGCTGAGGAAAGGGAAGGTGGTGGACAAGTTCCGGTTTAACATCGCAGACACAGCCATCCCATCTATCTCAGAGAAGCCAGTCAAGAGCTTAGGAAAAGTTTTTGACTGCTCTCTGAGAGACACAACATCTATCCAGTCGACCTGCACTGAGTTGGATGGCTGGCTGAAATCCGTGGACAAGTCAGGCCTACCTGGGAAGTTTAAAGCCTGGGTCTACCAACATGGCATTCTTCCCAGGATTCTGTGGCCCCTCCTTGTCTATGCGGTCCCTATCTCAACAGTTGAGACCCTAGAGAGGAGGGTCAGCAACCACCTCCGGAGATGGCTTGGGTTACCAAGGAGCCTGAGCAGCATTGCACTCTACAGGAACACCAACAAGCTGCAACTGCCTTTCAAATCCTTGGAGGAGGAATTCAAGGTAACTAGAGCCAGAGAAGTGGTTCAATACAGGGACTCAAGTGATCCGAAGGTGGCTAAAGCAGGGATCCAAGTGAGGACTGGCAGGCAATGGAGGGCAGAGGAAGCAGTTCAAGAGGCAGAGGCAAGGCTGCATCCCAAGAGCCTGGTGGGAGTGGTCACACGAGGTCGAGCTGGGCTAGGATCCTTTCCAACTCCCCAAATGAACACCAGGGGGAAGGAAGGGCGCCGTCTTGTTCAGGAGGAGGTGAGAGCAGCAGTGGAGGAGACAAGAACCTGCAAGGCAGTGGGAATGAAGCAACAGGGAGCTTGGACGAGATGGGAGAATGCGGTTGAGAGGAAAGTGACCTGGGCTGAGCTTTGGAAAGCAGAGCCTCACCGCATTAAATTCCTAATCCAGGCAGTGTATGATGTGCTTCCAAGCCCGTCAAATCTGCACACATGGGGCATAGCAGAGACACCAGCATGCCCATTGTGTTCCAAGCGAGGAACCCTGGAACACATCCTCAGTTGCTGTACAAAGGCACTTGGAGATGGACGGTACAGGTGGAGGCATGACCAAGTCCTGAAGACCATTGCTGAAGCCATCAGTGCAGGACTGGCGTGGTCAAAGCAGTTCCGACACCATCGCCTTTGTCAGAGCTGGGGACAAGCCAACTTCTGCCAGAAAAACATCTGCAGGCATCCTGACGTCTGCAAGAGACTGGCAGTTGTTGGTGGAAGTTCCCCAGCCATATTGCAGTCACCACCCTGCGACCAGACATTGTTCTTGTGTCTGAGTCCACCAAGCAAGCTGTGCTGCTGGAGCTGACAGTCCCATGGGAAGATCGCTTGGAAGAAGCCTTTGAAAGGAAGCTCTCCAAGCACGCAGGACTGGTCAGCGACTGTCAGCAGGCTGGTTGGAGAGCAAGGTGTTTCCCGGTGGAAGTTGGATGCAGAGGATTTGCAGCCCGTTCCTTGGTCAGAGCCTTCAGCAGTTTAGGCATCGAGGGAGTGAGAAAGAGGAGAGCCATCCGCAGTACCACCGATGCGGCAGAGAGGGCCTCAAGATGGCTGTGGCTCAAAAGAGGGGAGCCATGGAGTCATGGTAGCTAGCTAGCCATCTGGACACAAGCTGGGGTCTGATCAGCCCCGACTGGGTCACCTGATGTTGCGAGACCTGAAACGTCCTTTGATTCCAGGAACATCACTGAAGATGTGTCTAGACTAGGCATCAGTAGATGTATGTACACAGTAAACAACACAATATACTACCTACTATATACTATAAACAACATTATATACTACCTACTATATACTATAAACAACACTATATACTACCTACTATATACTATACTATATACTATAAACAACACTATAAACTACCTACTATATACTTTACTATATGCTTTAAACAACACTATATACTACCTACTATATACTATACTATAAACAACACTATATACTATACTATATATATAATATTATATATATATATATCTATATATATATATATAATATTATATATATATATATAGATATATATATATATAGATATATATATATATATCTATATATATATACACACAGAGACAGACAGACCGACAGAGAAAAAGATAGACATAAAGAGAGATGGACAGGCAGACAGAGACAGACATACACACATACATGCACACACACAGACAGAGTTAGAGAGACAGTGATGAAGATAGAGAGAAAAAAAGCGAGAGATAGACAGCCAGGCAGACAGAGAGACAGTTACAGAGAGAGAGAGAGAGACATAGACAGAGACACAGACACAGAGACAGAGACAGACAGACAGACAGAGATAGAGAGAAATAGAGACAGACAGATGGGCCAGCCTAAAGCATTGTCAGCCCCTAACCCTGCAGTGAAGGAAAGCTGCTGACTCACAGCTCAAGCAGGGAGACCAGGTCCTGGAACACGTCCCTGGGCAGTGAGGACAGACCGTTGTTGGCCAGAGATCTAAACAACAACAACAACACAATTATGAATCAGAATTATAATAATAATCATCAGAATTAATCTAAATCTGTCTAGCCATCAGAGAGGCTCTGTCCCTCATCAGAGAGGGACAGAGAGACAGATATCATTAAAAATATATAATCCAAAAATATATATAATAAAAAATTGATATAATGACTTAAAATGAAAAATAAAATAAAAATATTTTTTAGATTAATTTATATATTTTCGTTTTAATTTAATCAATATTTATATATATATATATATATATATTTTTAGATTTTATATTATTATATAATTTATCTATATATATATAAATTAAAATATGGAGAAAACCTTCCCTTACAAATGGGTGAGATCGCGCAGACCTCGCAGGGCATTCTTGGCGAAGCGTTCGATCCTGTTCCCCTCAATAAACCTGATGACAAAAAGTATTTTAGTTTGAGTATCAGTATGATCCCTAATCAATTCACATCAACAGTGGTAGTAGTAGTATTAGTAGTAGTAGCAGTACTAGTAGTAGTAGTAGTTGTAGTAGTAGTATAAGTAGTATAAGTAGTAGTAGTAGTAGTAGTAGTACTAGTAGTAGTATAAGTAGTAGTAGTAGTAGTAGTAGTATAAGTAGTAGTAGTAGTAGTAGTGTAGTATAAGTAGTAGTAGTAGTAGTATTACTAATACTACTACTACTACACTACTACTACTACACTACTACTACTGTAGTAGTAGTGTAGTAGTAGTAGTAGTAGTGTAGTAGTAGTAGTAGTAGTGTAGTAGTAGTAGTAGTTTCTCTCTCCACACTTACAAATACTCGAGCCTGGAGAGACCAGAGAAGGCGTCGTCTCTTATCACAGTCAAAGAATTGGAATTTAGAAGCCTATAAAAGAAGGAAAATAATTGTTAATTATTATTTCAAAAAGTATAGTGAATAAATAATAATTAATTATATTATTAATAATTATTAATGAATACGTTGATTTCAGTTTCTTCCCCAAAACTTACAGCAGCTGGAGAGACGGCATGAGGGAGAAGCATCCTCCCGTCAGCTCAGCGATGGAGCCATTCACCAAACTCCTTGGGTTATACAATATAAAAGATACATCATATATTATTATTAAAATTTTTGATTTTCTATTTAATTTAAAATATCTATCTATCTATCTATCTATCTATCTATCTATCTATCTATCTATCTATCTATCTATCTATCTATCTATCTATCTATCTATCTATCTATCTATCTATCTATCTATCTATCTATCTATCTATCTATCTATCTATCTATCTATCTATCTATCTCCCATGGGATGGGATGGGATGGGGAGGAGAGGGACCAGGGGGACCAGGAGGACCAGGATGGGATGGGATGGGGAGGAGAGGGACCAGGAGGACCAGGATGGGATGGGATGGGGAGGAGAGGGACCAGGAGGACCAGGAGGACCAGGATGGGATGGGATGGGGAGGAGAGGGACCAGGAGGACAAGGATGGGATGGGGAGGAGAGGGACCAGGGGGTCCAGGATGGATAAGTTTCAAACCTTCCAATAAAGACTCGAATAGTATGAGTTATAGGATACTTACAACGAATGGATCTCGGGGGGTACCGTGCGGGGGATCTGCGAGTCTGCGTCGCTGCCGACGCCGACGCAGACGATCGCGTCGTCGGAGCAGGAGCATCCCGAAGGACATTTAAATCGGCTGATGCTCCTCTGGGCCGCCGGACGACCTGGACCCGAACAGGAACCCGAATCCATGAGTAGTAGTAGCAGAAGAACACCACCACCCATCGTCGCGACGATCCACGGTTTGAAATTCGCTATCATCATTATATTATAAATTTTTAAGATCAGTGTCGCAGGGTTCCAAGCTCTCTCTTTCTCCCCCCCTCTCCCGTGTGTGTGTGTGTGTGTGTGTGTGTGTGTGTGTGTGTGTGTGTGTGTGTGTGTGTGTGTGTGTGTGTGTGTGTGTGTGCCGGGGTTTTGCGACACACGGGTGTGGGTTTGCGGTAGTATAGCCTCGAACTTTGTGTGGCCAATAAAATCCCAGTTGAGTTGCAGTTTCATTCCGGTAAAAAAGCGACGTAGGCTATTCTTCTTACACACACACACACACACACACACACACACACACACACACACACACACACACACACACACACACACACACACACACACTCCACCGCCCCTGTTTGCTGAGTCATTTAACTTAATTTAATGACATGATTTAAGGGGGAGTGGGATGGGTTATACTTAACTTAATGATATGATTTAAGGGGGAGTGGATGGGTTATACTTAACTTAATGATATGATTTAAGGGGGAGTGGATGGGTTATGCTTAACGTAATGATATGATTTAAGGGGGAGTGGATGGGTTATGCTTAACTTATTGACATGATTTAAGGGGGAGTGGATGGGTTATACTTAATTTAATGATATGATTAAAGGGGGAGTGGATGGCTTATGCTTAATTTAATGACATGATTTAAGGGGGAGTGGATGGGTTATACTTAACTTAATGATATGATTTAAGGGGGAGTGGATGGGTTATACTTAACTTAATGATATGATTTAAGGGGGAGTGGATGGGTTATACTTAACTTAATGATATGATTTAAGGGGGAGTGGATGGGAGTGTTTTAAGACAACCATGTGCAGAAACGGACGTATAAACACGTATCTATACAGTATGCAGAGGAAGCATGATGCTACAGCCAGTTCATTAAAAGCTAGATATTTCGTAATTATCTGGTGCGGTTTAAGTGCTCCGTCGACAGACAATATATGACCAATACTGCTGCCATGTGGGGATCAGAGTGTTGGTGGGTGCCTGCGTCCGTTTGCCGTCTGTTCCCATCGGTGGCGTCTCCGTTCGTCGTCCTCTGGTCTGTCTGCGTGTGATTACAGCTAAGCTGTAATCTTTACTTGCAGGTATGTGGTTGTCTTTTGGTGGGAGTTATGTAGTGTTGCGGGAAGGGAAAGTGAGACGACTGTTTTCTAATCTAGGTTTGCGCCCTGTGTTGTCCACCTCTGGCTGGCCCCCTGGGTTGTATCATGGCGGCTTGCTCCCCAGGTATGACGGTCGGGATTGTGAATAGTGGGCAACGAGTTCATTGTGGTTGTGTTTTATTTTTAATGTCAATCGCCTGCTGCTCTCTCTGTTGTTCACTGGTCCCCGAGAACAGAGGCCATATTAATAGCATGAATTGTTTTAGTATTCTTTCAGACTGTATATTACTGTCGTTACTGGGCACACGCTACAACCCGAAAAACGGGCACACTGGTGACACTCCCACTAGGACCCACCCTTGGCACTGCCCTACACTGCCACCCCTCTAAAAGGACCCTCGAGCTACTGGAGTAAATGGGGTATTGGGGGAAGGAAAGACATACGGGACAAAACATAAATTGGGGTGAGTCATTTTTTAAAAATGGACATTTATATAGCGCTTTTCTAACCAATGGTTACTCAAAGCGCTTTACATATCAAGTCTCACATTCACCCATTCAACCACCAACGGCGGAGTCAGCCATCAAGGAGACAGCTAGCACGTCAGGAGCAGTTAGGGTTAGGGGGTCTTGCTCAAGGACACCTCGACAGCTTTTTGCTAGGAGGAGGCAGCGGGGATCGAACCAGCAACCTTCCGGTTGTGAGGCGACTGCGCTACCTCCTGAGCTAAACTGACACCCATGTATGTAAGTCATGTATATGTAAAACCACAAGTCTTCTCAGTAAAGTACCTAAACTGGAGTACAAGTCTGTGTGTATTTAATTACCACTCAGGTTATAACACTGGCGACGAGGATTAAAACAAAAAAATAGGTTGAAGAAAAAGTTTGCAAGTAGTTTATCATGGCAACGGTAGGTTCACTCGTTGAGTTTTTCGAGAAGGACGGCGACTGGATTGATTATGTCGAGAGACTGGAACACTTTTTCCTGGCTAATGACATTACAAACGAGGCAACAGATACAGATACAGATACAGATACAGATTACTTTATTAATCCCGAGGGAAATTAAGGTGCAACAGTTGACACAGGGGGAATAAAAGCACACACAAAAAATACTAATACCTAAGCTAAAAAACAATAAAAATTGTATAAACAAAAATATAGTTAAATGAAATCTAAATGTATTGATAAATGAAGATAAATTTACAGTATTATTACAGTAGTACGTAGGTATATACAATACACAACAATACGTATAGTGCAATTGGCAGAATAATATATTAATAAATAAATCAACTGAAAGTGACATGTGTAAAGTGAAAAAGTGAATTTGAAGAGTGATTTGCAGTGCGTTGACCAAAAAATAATAATATTTAAGTACGTTGGCCTCAGGTCACTGAGTCGCCACTGTCCCTCTCACGACCCGAGGTAGATGAGTTAAAAAGTCTAATTGCCACAGGAAGAAAGGACTTCCTATGGCGTTCTGTGGTGCACCTGGGTGGAATGAGTCTGTTGCTAAAGGTGCTTCTATATGAGGTCAGCACCTGATGGAGAGGGTGAGAGTTGTTGTCAAGGATACTACGCAGCTTGCGCAGCATCCTTCTCTCAGACACCACCAACAAGGAGTCCAGCTGGACCCCCAGGACAGCGCCAGCCTTCCTGACAATCCTGCTGATCTTGTTGGCGTCTGCTGATCTCAACCTGCTTCCCCAGCACACAACACCGGAGAAGATGGCACTGGCTACCACCGACTGGTAGAACACATTCAGCATCTTGTTGCAAACAAGAAGAGGTCCATTCTCCTCAGTGTGTGTGGGGCTAAGACGTACAAGTTGATACGGAATCTAGCCACGCCACGGAAGACATCGGATTCCAGGACTTGGTGACGATGGTGCAGGAGCATCACAACCCAAAGCCATCTGTAATTGTTCAGCACTTCAAATTTCTCGCTTATTCTCGCAAGACGGGAGTTTCTGTGGCGGAGCTGAGAGAATAATGAGAATAGTGGGAGTTTGGAGCTACGCTGGACGCCATGCTGCGTGACAGGTTAGTCTGTGGAGTTAATGACGACAGCAACGCCGATTGTTGGGAGAAGCCACACTAACTTTCAAAAAATCTCTGGAGTTGTCTCAAGCAAAGGAAACAGCAGCAAATTACACAAAAGACATTCAAAAAGCTAACGGGGTGCGCAGCCAAGTGACATTCTTTGGCGACGGAAATGTACGTATCTGTGGGGATTACAAACTGACCGTCGTTCTTGGGCTTAGTGAACTACTACGGAAAGTTCTTACCGGACCTCTCCACTGTACTCAATCCTCTCTACCAGCTGCTGCACAAAGGCTGCTCATGGAAGTGGCAGCAAGCGCAGAAAACGGCATTTAAGCAAGTAAAAGGACTGTTACACTCTTCACGACTGCTGGTGCACTTTGATCCGGACAAGGATGTTGTCCTATCCTGTGACCAGTGTATCACCGCCTGGTACGGGAACTGCACCGCACTCGAGCGCAGAGCGCTTCAAAGGGTGGTGCGGACGGCCCAGTATATCGTTGGAGGTGAGCTCCCCTCCCTCCTGGATATATACAACCAGCGGTGCGTGGCCAAGGCCAAACGCATCATAAAGACATTGCCCACCCCAGCCACGAACTGTACTCACTGTTACCGTCAGGCAGGCGATACCGCAGTATCAAGTGGTATCAAATAGACTCAGAGATAGCTTCCACAGTCAGGCCATCAGGCTGCTGAACAAGGGCGTATAGCATATAACAATGTATATTTTATTACTTTGATTTATATATACATATTGCTCTTTTTCTGTGCTGATATATTGCATTTTATAAATTGCATTTTTTCTTTTATATATTTAACTTTATACAGTTTTGTTATTTTATTCTATTCTGTTTTTATTTGATCTTATTTTTATAACTGCTGTCTGTCGTTGGGTATTGCACATAAGATTTTCACTCATTGCTTTATACTTGTGTAAACTGTGAAGTGACAATAAACTTGACTTGACACACACACACACATGCACGCAGATAAAATGACACTCGCTGAGAACCTCAATAGCTTAGTACTACTACTGCTACTACTATACTACTACTACTATACCACTAATAATATAGTACTACAACAGCTACTACTATACTACTACTACTACTACTATTACTACTGATACTACTATACTACTACTACTACTGCTACTACTAAACTACTACTACTGCGACTACTATACTACTACTACTACTATACTACTACTACTACTAACACTACTACTACTATACTACAACTACTACTATGCTACAACAAATACTACTACTACTAAGACTATACTATACTACTACTATACTACCATACTACCATACTTCTACTACTACTACTACTACTACTATTATAATACTACTACTAATACTACTAATACTACTACTATACTACAATACTACTACTTTACTACTACTACACTACTATTCCTACTAATATACTCAAGTCAAGTCAAGTTCAATGTCACTTCACAGTTTACACAAGTATAAAGCAGTGATGTGAAAATCGTAAGTGCAATACCCGACGACAGACAGCAGTTATAAAAATAAGATCAAATAAAAACAGAATAGAATAAAATAAGTAAAAAAAGTACAAAACTGTATAAAGTTAAAAATGCAATTTATAAAATGCACAGAAAAATAGCAATATATATATAAATCAATGTACTATATATTACTACTCCTAACTACTACTACTTATACTATTATACTACTACTACTACTACTATTACTACTACTATTATAGTACTGATACTATACTACTATACTACTTCTACTACTACTACTATTGTAGTATAGTAGAAGTTGTAGGAGTAGAAGTAGTAGAAGTACAGTAGTAGTATAGTAGTGTTGTACTACTAATACTATTACTATTACTATACCATACTATTAATTATACTACTATACCACTACAACTACTACTACTACATTACTACTAATACAACTTCTACAAATGCACTACTAATGTACTACTACTACTACTACTACTACTACTACTACTACTAATGCTGCTATTCCACTACTACTATTATACTACTACTATACTACTACTGCTACTACTAGTAATCTACTACTACTACTACTTCTATACTATTTATACTACTTCTACTACTACTACTACTACTGCTGCTATTCCACTACTACTATTATACTACTACTATACTACTACTGCTACTACTAGTAATCTACTACTACTACTACTTCTATACTATTTATACTACTACTACTACTACTACTACTACTACTACTACTACTACTACTGCTGCTATTCCACTACTACTATTATACTACTACTATACTACTACTGCTACTACTAGTAATCTACTACTACTACTACTTCTATACTATTTATACTACTATACTACTACAACTAATTGTGATGACCTACCCGGGATGACATGGTGATGACCTACCGGGATGACATGGTGATGACCTACCGGGATGACATGGTGATGACCTACACAGGATGACACGGTGATGACCTACCCGGGATGACATGGTGATGACCTACACAGGATGACATGGTGATGACCTACCCGGGATGACATGGTGATGACCTACACAGGATGACACGGTGATGACCTACCGGGATGACATGGTGATGACCTACCGGGATGACATGATGATGACCTACCCGGGATGACATGGTGATGACCTACCGGGATGACATGGTGATGACCTACGGGGGATGACATGGTGATGACCTACACAGGATGACACGGTGATGACCTACCCGGGATGACATGGTGATGACCTACACAGGATGACATGATGATGACCTACACAGGATGACACGGTGATGACCTACCCGGGATGACATGGTGATGACCTACCCGGGATGACACGGTGATGACCTACCCGGGATGACATGGTGATGACCTACCGGGATGACATGGTGATGACCTACGGGGGATGACATGGTGATGACCTACACAGGATGACACGGTGATGACCTACCCGGGATGACATGGTGATGACCTACACAGGATGACATGATGATGACCTACACAGGATGACACGGTGATGACCTACCCGGGATGACATGATGATGACCTACCGGGATGACATGATGATGACCTACACAGGATGACACGGTGATGACCTACCCGGGATGACATGATGATGACCTACCGGGATGACATGATGATGACCTACCCGGGATGACATGGTGATGACCTACGGGGGATGACATGGTGATGACTTACAAGGGATGACCTGTTGATGACTCACACGGGATGACATCGTAATGACCTACACGAGATGATATGGTGATGACCTACCCGGGATCACATGGTGATGACCTACACTGAATGACATGGTGAGGATCTACCCGGGATGACATGGTGATGAGACTATCAGAGATGACATGGTGATGACCTACCCGGGATGACATGGTGATTACCTACACTGAATGACATGGTGAGGATCTACCCGGGATCACATGGTGATGAGACTATCAGAGATGACATGGTGATGACCTACCCGGGATGACATGATGATGACTTTCCCGGGATGACATGATGATGACCTTCACGGGATTACATCGGGATGACATGGTGATTACCTACCCGGGATGACATGGTGATGACCTTCACGGGATTACATCGGGATGACATGGTGATGACCTACCCGGGATGACATGGTGATGACCTACACGGGATGACATGGTGATGTCCTACACGGGATGACATGGTGATGACCTACCCGGGATGACATGGTGATGACCTACACTGGATGACATGGTGATGACCTACCCGGGATTATATGGTGATGACCTACCCAGGATTATATGGTGATGACCTACCCGGGATGACATGGTTATTACCTACCCGGGATGACATGGTGATGACCTACACATAATGACATGGTGATGACCTACACAGGATGACATGGTGATGACCTACCCGGGATGACATGGTGATGTCCTACACGGGATGACATGGTGATGACCTACACATAATGACATGGTGATGACCTACACAGGATGACATGGTGATGACCTACCCGGGATGACATGGTGATGTCCTACACGGGATGACATGGTGATGACCTACACATAATGACATGGTGATGACCTACACAGGATGACATGGTGATGACCTACACGGGATGACATTGTGATGTCCTACACGGGATGACATGGTGATGACCTACATGGGATGACATGGTGATGACCTACACATAATGACATGGTGATGACCTACACAGGATGACATGGTGATGACCTTCACCGGATGACATGGTGATGTCCTACACGGGATGACATGGTGATGACCTACCCGGGATGACATAGTGATGACCTACAAGGGATGACATGGTG
>CM051003.1:13868137-13958625 GCA_027704905.1 Muraenolepis orangiensis
ACAGAAAAAGAGCAATATGTATATATAAATCAAAGTAATAAAATATACATTGTTATATGCTATAGGCCCTTGTTCAGCAGCCTGATGGCCTGACTGTGAAGCTATCTCTGAGTCTATTTGATACCACTTGATACTGCGGTATCGCCTGGCTGACGGTAACAGTGAGTACAGTTCGTGGCTGGGGTGGGCATTGTCTTTCAGATTCAGATTCAGATAACTTTATTTATCCCGAGGGAAATTAAGGTGCAACAGTTGACACAGGGGGAATAAATGCACACACAAATATACTAATACCTAAAGCTAAAAACTAAATAACAACAAACTAACTAAACAAAACTAGTATAAACAAAATATAACTAAATGAAATCTAAATGTATTGATAGATGAATTGCACAATTTATAGTATTATTACAGTAATACGTAGGTATATACAATACACAACAATACGTATAGTGCAAATTGGCAGTAGTAAAATACAAATAAATAACTCAGATGAATACTGAAAAAGTGACATGTGAAAAGTGAAAAGTGAAATTGAATTTATGATGCGTTTGGCCTTGGCCACGCACCACTGGTTGTATATATCCAGGAGGGAGGGGAGCTCACCTCCAGCGATATACTGGGCCGTCCCTTTGAAGCGCCCTTTGCCCTTCGAGTGCGGTGCAGTTCCCGCACCAGGCGGTGATACACCCTGTAAGAACACTCTCGATGGTGCCGTTATAGAATGTTCTCAGGATGCGGGGGCCCATGCTGAATTTCCTCAGATGCCTGAGGAAATACAGGCGTTGTTGGGCCCTTTTCACCACGTGTGTGGTGTGCATGGACCATGTGAGGTCCTCGGAGATGTGCACACGAGGAACTTGGGGGGGGGGTCAGCCACTGACCCTCTCTACTGCAACACCGTCGATGGAGATAGGGCCGTGCTCTGCTCTCTGCTTCCTGTAGTCCACGATCAGCTCCTTGGTCTTCTTGACGTTGAGGGCAAGGCTGTTCTCCTGGCACCACTGCTCCAGCGATCCGACCTCCTCCCTGTAGGCTGTCTCGTCGTCGCCGGCGATCAGGCCCATCACTGTCGTGTCGTCAGCAAACTTGACGATGACGTTGGAGCTGTGCATAGCCATGCAGTCGTGGGTGTAGAGGGAGTAGAGGAGAGGGCTCAGCACGCATCCCTGGGGGGCTCTCGTGTTGAGGGTCAGTGACTCTGAGGTGGTGCTGCCCATCCTCACCACCTGGCGGCAGTCCGACAGGAGGTCCAGTATCCAGCTGCACGTGGATGGGCACGCCTAGACCTCTAAGCTTGGTGTCGAGCTTGGCAGGAACTATCGTGTTGAACGCTGAGCTGTAGTCCACAAACAGCATTCGCACATAACAGTTCTTTCCCTCCAGGTGGGAAAGGGCAGTGTGGAGGGCCATGGCAATCGTCCGTGGATCTGTTTTGATGATATGCAAATTGCCATGGGTCCAGCGTGGCAGGTAACACGGAGCAAATAAAGTCCTTGACCAACCTCTCGAAGCATTTGCTGACAATCGAGGTGAGGGCTACAGGTCTACAGTCATTCAGGCATGTTACCTTGGGTTGTTTAGGGACAGGCACGATGGTGGACATCTTGAAGACCGCGGGAACAACAGCCTGGGACAGGGAGAGGTTGAAGATGTCTGCAAAGACTCCTGCAAACTGGTCTGCACATGCTCTGAGGACGCGGCCCGGGATGTCGTCGGGGCCTGCTGCCTTAGAGATGTTCAACCGCTTGAAGGTGCAGCGCACATCCGCCTCCGAGATGTTCAGCAGGCTGGTCTCCTCAGGTGGCGCTGGCTTTGGCAGGCCGTAGCCAACGCCGTTCACGTCGAACTGAGCAAAAAAAGTATTTAGCTCTCCTGGGAGGGAGGTAGAGGAGTTCTCTACACAACTGATTCTCCCCCTGAAGTCCGTTATCGTCTGTAGCCCCTGCCACATACCCCTCACGTCGTGGCTCTTGAATTTCTCCTCCACTCAGTCCTTGTACTCCCGCTTGGCAGTGACGATGGTCTTACGGAGGTCGTAAAGGGCTCTCGTATATTCCTCCATATTCCCGGAGCCAAAGGCGGTGTTACGCACGTGTAGGGCAGCGCGAACATCGCCGTTAATCCACGGTTTCTGGTTGGGATATATCCGAACCGACTTGGTTGGAACAACGTCATCTATGCACTTCTTGATGAACCCGGTGACCGAGGACGCGTACTCGTTGATGTTATTGTCCGAGGCGACGCTGAACGTGCCAGTCAGTGCGATCAAAACAATCCTGCAGCATAGAGTCTGATTGGTCCGACCAGCATTGGACCTCCCTCACAGCGATTAATTGCTGCTTCAGTCTCTGCCTATAGGCGGGGTGTAGCTGGATAGAGCGGTGGTCTGATTTGCCGAACGGTGGGCGGAGGAGGGCCTTGTAGCAGTAGTAGGAGTGTAGCAGTGGTCGAGGATCCGCTCACCCCGTGTGTTGCTCGTTATGTGTTGGTAGAACTTCGGGAGAACCTTCTTCAGGTTCGCCTTGTTGAAGTCCCCCACCACGATGAGAGCAGCCTCAGGGTGTGCCAACTCCTGGTCGCTGATAGCCCCGTACAGTTCCTTCAGTGCTGTGTCCGTGTTGGCTTGTGGGGGAATGTAAACAGCGGTCACAGTTACCGCTGTAAACTCCCGAGGTAGCCAGTATGGATGGCACATAAGCATCAGGTACTCCAGGTCCGAGGAACAGAAAGACTTGAGGGGATGTACATGACTTTGGTTGCACCAAGATCTGTTTATCATGAGACATACCCCCCCTCCACGATCTTTACCGGAGAGAGCCTTTGTTCTGTCCGCCCGGTGGACAGAAAATCCCGTCGGCTCGATAGCTGCGTCGGTAACCCCCTCCGACATCCATGTCTCCGTAAGGCAGATGGTACAGTTGTCCTTAGTTTCCTGGTGGAATTGAATACGAGCCTGTAGCTCGCTTAACTTATTGTCCAGAGACTGTACATTAGCCAGTAGAATGGTGGGTAGTGGGGAGCGATCGGATCGACATCTCAGCCTGACTAGCACGCCGGTTCGCTTCCCTCGCTTCTTCCTGCGACGCTTGCGTGTAATCATGCCCAAGATGGTGGGAGATAATCCAGCAGTGACTTCGGGCGGGACGTCCGAGTTGAAAGAATGAAAAAACTTTGGTAGGCGGCAAGCGACTGTCGATCTGATCTCCAGAAGTGTGCAAAAGTTATAAATTAACGTGCTGCTAACTTCCTGAACAAAGATAGTCGCGATAAAAACAATAAATAACAAAAAACTGCATCGTTGTGCGGGAGCTCGCGACACGGCAGCCATCTCGTACCGCGCCATACTACTGGTATCCTTATTATTATCCTTATTATTACTCCTTATTATACTTTTAACAACATTATATACTACCTACTATATACAATAAACAACACTATACACTATATAGTGTATAGTGTTGAAAACAGTATATACTATAACAATACTGTACACAATATAATTAACAATAAAAATAACAATAAAGTGACTGATAGATGATATGTACATGTGTAAAATTGTGCAGAAAGCATATAAAAGCATTTTAAAGTGCCAGTAGTGCAGCAGCATCATGAATACAGTGCAGAATAGTGCAGAACAATGAAAAGTCCAGAAAGTCCAGCCTACTCCAAACCACATCCTATCTTTTGTCTAACACCAAATCGGAACCACTTCAGGTGTGGTTGTTAGCCAACTGCTTAAATAAGCGAACTGCTTAACTATAACATAATGGACACCATAAACTAAAATAATCCACAATTTAAATATGGATTTAAACTCATAATCGTCAAAGCAGAGGCATCTGCCTACCAGGTCGGCAACTATAGCTTTCAATAAAGCCTTTTTGTAGTCACCAAAATATCGAACTGTTTGTGTGTGTGTGTGTGTGTGTGTGTGTGTGTGTGTCTGTCTGTCTGTCTAGTCCCTTAAAGCTCACCAACAGGCATAACGAGGTGTGGTACATAGCAGAGGAGGAGCCAGTGTGCACGGACCCTCAGGAGCCCACCCCGGTGCACACGCCTCCTCCTACCCTGACTGCCCGGACCGACACACCCGCAAGGGCCCGGTTTGCAGCCGCCCTCCGCGCACTCCGTGATTCCCCAGCCTCCCTGCCATCTGACCGGACCTTAGATGGACCGCCGTTCAAATCGTCAGTTTGGCCACCGAGTGCACCCTCTGTGTCCTCTTTGAACCTGCCCACTAAAAGTCCCTCTCAGATACCACATATAGCCCTATTTAGCCTCCCCTTAACCTCTGCCCAAAGCCCAGTGGAACTGTCTACCAAGTCCTCTGTTAGTCCTTCCCCAGTACCCCAGACTGTTAGTGGACCCCAGAATGTTATGGGAACCCAGACTGTTAACAGTCAAACAAATGTTACTGAGTCACACACCGTCACGGGTCCCAATAATGTTACTGAGTCACACACCCTTATGGGTCCTCAGTCTGTTAACAACTCCCAAGCTGTAACCAGTCTGGACACCATTACCGGCCCCCAGAATGAAAGCAAACAGCAGGCCGTTACAGTTTCCAAGAACGTGAGTCTTCTGCAAACTGTTACTGGTCCCCAGACCGTCGGTGAGCTCCAGAGTGACAGCGTCTCCTGGAACGCTACGGCACAGGACTACCCAGAGGCACAGGGGGGCAGGGATCAGGAGCTGGAGCAGCCTGACACTCATTAGACTACATTCAGTTTTACACCACCAACACTCACTGCACACGCAGAGACATGGAGGTGGATGGTGGAGGGAGGAGCAGTTAGGGGGAGAAACACACCACGGGGGAATAGGTGTTGGGAAACTTACTATGTTTTGCTTCATGTACATGCATGGCCCGCCCGCCTACCTAGATTCTGTGTTCATGAGCGCATACAACATAATCAGGCATCTGTCTATAAGCATCACATATTTACCTCATGGACCGGTGGAACAGAGGGTTGAAGTAGAGTAAATGGGAACAAATAGGAGTTCACGGTAGCATCGTGGCAACAGGATTCATTTCAACAAGTAGTACTTAAATGTCATAGCTGCTAATGTATGTTAACAAAACATTAAGACACACATTTGCTTTCTTTAACAGTATTCCTGTGTAAAATGACCGTAATTACCTACTAGTGGCGTTCTATGCTGGACGTTAGAAAGGCATCAAGTGTGTGCTGTTCTGAGCTGTGAAGTTCTTCATGTAGGTGGTCTAATGGTGTGTAGTTGTAATAATAGACCACCTGTCTTCATTAGCTATGTTCTATCCTGGTTCTTGCAAAGCGATGTAACAAGCAATCATTGGGATTCCTTGGCACCGTTTATTTTGAAAACCGTATTTCAGAACCGACCTAAATACTGACTGTTCCTCTCAATCATCTTCAGTAAGCATATTAACACTCAAAGGTGCCTATAATTACACCGTTCTTTGGACACAAATTCATGAAATACATAAATTTCATTACATTCAATGTGGACGTCCAGAATCCATGGAGATTTAGTTGTTAAACGGTTAAAAAGACAATCTTAAATGTGACTCATGGTGAAAGTTATACTCGTTTGGCTCTAAAGAGCCATGCCTGAACAACCAATGGTGAAGCAGCTGTTACATCACTTAGCACTAGTGATCTTGAGAACACGGAGCTTTATGTCTTATGTACCATGCAATAAAATGATAAAACATTTGTTGAGGTTGTCATGGTGTTACTGGGGACTGAGCAGTTGACCCAAACATCACCGTAGGTCACTTTTCTGGGATCCTCCGACTCACAAGAGGGGAGATTGAAACTGATTTATTATAGAGTTAGACGCCGTTAAAGGCAGAGCTGTGTTGCATGCAGACATGTCTGTTGTCTGCTGAGTGTTTGTTATTATGGCTGTTTTAATCTGTGGGCCTTGAGTACCAAGGCCCACAGATTAAAACAGCCTCTCCCAGCCCCAGACTCTAATCAGTCTGACTGGGGCCAGGTGCGGCTGCTTCAACCAGACTCTAATCAGTCTGACTGGGGCCAGGTGAGGCTGCTTCAACCAGACTCTAATCAGTCTGACTGGGGCCAGGTGAGGCTGCTTCAACCAGACTCTAATCAGTCTGACTGGGGCCAGGTGAGGCTGCTTCAACCACTCTAATCAGTCTGACTGGGGCCAGGTGAGACTGCTTCAACCAGACTCTAATCAGTCTGACTGGGGCCAGGTGAGGCTGCTTCAACCAGACTCTAATCAGTCTGACTGGGGCCAGGGGAGGCTGCTTCAACCAGACTCTAATCAGTCTGACTGGGGCCAGATGAGGCTGCTTCAACCAGACTCTAATCAGTCTGACTGGGGCCAGGTGAGGCTGCTTCAACCAGACTCTAATCAGTCTGACTGGGGCCAGGTGAGGCTGCTTCAACCAGACTCTAATCAGTCTGACTGGGGCCAGGTGAGGCTGCTTCAACCAGACTCTAATCAGTCTGACTGGGGCCAGGGGAGGCTGCTTCAACCAGACTCTAATCAGTCTGACTGGGGCCAGGGGAGGCTGCTTCAACCAGACTCTAATCAGTCTGACTGGGGCCAGATGAGGCTGCTTCAACCAGACTCTAATCAGTCTGACTGGGGCCAGGTGAGGCTGCTTCAACCACTCTAATCAGTCTGACTGGGGCCAGGTGAGGCTGCTTCAACCAGACTCTAATCAGTCTGACTGGGGCCAGGTGAGGCTGCTTTAACCAGACTCTAATCAGTCTGACTGGGGCCAGGTGAGGCTGCTTTAACCAGACTCTAATCAGTCTGACTGGGGCCAGGTGAGGCTGCTTTAACCAGACTCTAATCAGTCTGACTGGGGCCAGGTGAGGCTGCTTCAACCAGACTCTAATCAGTCTGACTGGGGCCAGGTGAGGCTGCTTTAACCAGACTCTAATCAGTCTGACTGGGGCCAGGTGAGGCTGCTTTAACCAGACTCTAATCAGTCTGACTGGGGCCAGGTGAGGCTGCTTTAACCAGCCACCAAGCCCACAAACTAAGTTATTTTAATTATTGGTATTGGTGAAGTGTTTTACCGTCTGTTTACCGTCAACCCCAAGATATCTTCTTAGACTACCCAGAATCAGCGTAAATATATAATGTATGTAATGGAAACAAAATGTATAATGTGCAAAGTACAGGAAGTGATTAGTATATGTGTGTATATACTATGTGTATATGACTTATATCATTATGTATATATGTATATATATATATTAGTATGTGTGTATATACTATGTGTATATGACTTATATCATTATGTATATATGTATATATATATATTAGTATATGTGTGTATATACTATGTGTGTATGACTTATATCCTCTGATACACATCCAGTGGTCTAATAAGTCATCCAAAACTAGTTATATCCACACGTCTCGCAAGGCATGCAAAGAGAGGTCCAACGCACAAGAGCATCCTCCCCTTCAGCAGTTTCTTCACCACAAACAGGCGTCACGTACACAATTGATAACAGAAGCTCACTGACCCTAGCTCATCTCCGTCCTTATCAGTTGGGAATGGCCAGGGTCGTGAGACGGCAAGCTGGCGCTGAGACAGTCTGGCTTGGTAGTAGTAAATACCTCAACCCTGAGAGAGCCCAACAACACTTATCTCTGGCCTGCTCAAGGTTGGTTATGTTCTTTCTGGGTGGGCACAGGAGAGACACAGAACACTTCTGCTCTATTACGACCAGATGGTGGGGTATAGATGGTGACAACAATTTGAGAATACGCACATGTAATACAATATAAATGTGTAAACAAATATACATACAAGACTTCAGGTTTACATATTCATATTGATCCTATTGTTTTGGAGCCATTATAGCCAGCATACATAACATAACAGGAAATGGACAGAAAGAGACAGATTATCAGTTTAATTCAGTGGTTTTATTGTCACAGAAGTTTGTGCCTTCATGTTTAGTGGCCATCTTCCTTCACAAAGCAGCTAATTGCACACAGTTGCAAACCTATATATGCCTTTTTTGCCTTCACTATTCCTTTACAGAAGGCCTGTAACACACACACACACACACACACACACACACACACACACACACACACACACACACATACACACACACACACACACACACACACACAGGATCGGTGTGTGAACCACAATTCATGCTTGGGGAGGTCCTCTTCCACTGCTAATATTTACAGCTCTGCTTTCGTTCACACAAGGTACACAATATACATAATATATTTTGAAACATTGTTTCACATGAATATAAATATGAATAATTTAGAAAAACTAATAATATAAAGTCAGATGTGCATTTTGTGATCTCAATGTGCTTTTAATCAACTTGGTACCAGCATCAAGTTTTTCAAAATACAACCTGTGATATTGATCTACCAGTGAGTAGGAGGGTGTTGACAAACCATTTGAATTATCATGTCCACAGACAGCGTTTTGAAAAGACCTTCTGGAACACGTTGATAAAGATAATCCTTTACATCGCCTGGACCTGTTTGAGTTCACTGGGAATCTTAAAAAAACACATGTACAGGTACAACAGGTACAAGTCCTGTTCATTACTCTGACTTTTAAAGGCAGTTAAAGGTTAACTGTGTTTGGTGTCCAGTATAAAACAGACACCAGTCAGCCATCAGGGAAAGTACTAGAAGCTTATGGAAAAGAGAGCATAGCGTGGTCCATTTCCCTCAGAACTCCCTCAAAAGGACCCATTTTCATTTTAAACAATGAAATTATAAACAGACATATTCATGTAGAGTATTATTATCAGTAACAGAGTGACTAAACAGAGTTTAGTCAAATTACTGTTCTTCTAAGGGATTTGTGTGAAAGACGCAAGGAACTGCAGATTTCCTCAGCAAAATCCAAGTACATGAACAAGCATTTATTCCTCTAGGTGTAGGCAGAGGTACATCTATTATATATAAACATTAGGCCATCTTCAAGTATTCATGTGTTCATGCATAATCCCAATGAATGCTTGCTAAGTACACAAGACGTATTACCCAGACCCAAACATTTTGAAATGTAAAACAAAATACGCTATATGAATCCTAAAAGGTGTGGCATGTCTTCTCAAGTTTAGCTTGAGTTGCTGGGATTCCACAAGCGTTTCTTATGATTCTCATGGAAGGAGGGTATTTGAGTGAAAAATACTTGGGCCTGCGCGAGGTGACGTGATAACCTAGTTTTATTATTTATTATTCTATTTATTATTATTCTCACTTGGCCAGGGCGGCTTTCTTGGTGACGCTGGCCCTCCTTCCTCCTCCAGGAGCCGCCCCGGCAGCCTGCCAGAGAGGACCAGGGATGGTGAAAGCATCCACACTCATGCCCAGGGTCTTAGAGGGGATGGCACTAAACAGCTTCCTGTCTGAGCTGTACTTATAGATACACTCTACCTGAGTGGAGCCAATTGTCCGCGGACCTACTCCAGCCAATCGCACAAGCTCCTGGGTGTCGGGGTTCACTGTGTAGACGCCCCGAAACTGGCAGCTGGCATCTCGGAAGAGGATGAGGAAATGGTTTGCTGGACTCTTGTCCATCTCCTGGAGGAAGGAAAGAGATGAAGGTCAACGTCATTCACAGTTGAATTTATTTGTTAATAGTTAGTTTACACAAGGACATGCATATGATCACAAGTAGGCTGGGGCTCCCTAACCCCATAACAAAACCCTAACCCTAAATCCAGACCCTAGCCCTAACACTAAACCATGAAATGAAATCCCTAATCCAGAACCAAATCCTAGGTTTTCTTGTTTAGACTTTTTTCTGACTTTTTCCATTGTTTGTCTGTAGTTTCAATTTTATTCTCTCCTTAATTTTCAGAAAGCAGGTGGGTAGCGGAGGTCAGCGATTATGTCATTGTTACGTTCCATAAAGACTTGTGTAAGTCTTCAGAGCTGATAACCAACAGACAACCCATGACCTGCTTAGAGGTCATAACTGAAATTACAATTACCGTGTTTCCACCAAGCTGTTTTGAGGGCTGGTTCGGAGCTTGGGCCTAATCTCGAACCAGTTGTTTGCGTTTCCACCGCGAAGGAACCCCTTTCTGGCCCGGTAAACTGGTTCCTGAGCGGCCCCACATCGAAGCTAGGCTAGCCCAACAAGCTCCACTACGTCAGGGGCTGGGGGCGGGGTTTATCGGACAAACTCAAAGTTTTTGACCGCCATTTTTTAAATCACTAAAATTCACCATGGACGTGAAGGCGAAGTGGTCCGTGGACGAGACAAACTGCCCCCTTGCGTTGTGGTCCTCGGCAGAAGGTCCCAATAAACTAGAGGAGCTTCTAGAACAAACCGCTATTGCGTGAGATGTCTTCAGCGGGGGACAGAACCGAGGAGCTAATCGATAACAAACTGGACGATACGAGGGGCTAATCGATAACAAACTGATGATCCGCTGCTGTCACTCTGGTCCTGGTAAGTTTTACTTTATAAATCTTTCCTGTGTTGCCAACCAGCTTTGTATTTATAATCTGTTTAGCGAGCTGCTCATTGTCACATCAATGTTATGTTCTATCATCAGAAATGAGGAGCTATGATTGCTAGGCTTCTGTTAGCCGATATTAGCCTTGATAACAATAGCCAACGTCAGGATGCTACTTTCTAAAAACAGTAAAGTGTAATGGGGTCATGTTTTAATGCACTTTTCTCTTGTTTTAGTTGTTTATGGAGTCATGTTTTAATGCACTTTTCTCTTGTTTTAGTTGTTTATGGAGTCGTCTTCCCTGGACGATGCGATGCGGAGCTACCGCCCCACTGGGCTGCAGCTCACAGGAGCCCCTCAGCCCCTCGGAGCTTTATTAACATTGGCTTGCTACACTGCACTCTACACTTTTACATTTTGTGATTACTGTATATTGTGTATTTCATGTTTTTTTTAAATAAAACATTTCTAAATATAAATGTCCGCTTCATTATGCTTTATCAACCGAGCGAGTTTTGAAGAAGAAAAGACAAATGGTCCCTTCTGTTTAAGTACTATTAATGCAGCTCTAACGTCAAGTCCATTTTATTAGTATAGTCCTTTATCACAGTTAGGGGCTTCAACGTAATCGCGTCCATAGCACTAAAGACGAGCAGCTGTTTGTAGCCTGAAAGCCGGGAGCAACACATTTCCATACATCATGTAATCCACTGTTGTGGAAGTTGGCGCGAGCTGATGGGAAAGCAGAGACGTTAACAGTGACGTCATGACGTGGCTCTCGGCGAAAAAGTCGGTAGAAACGCAAACCGGTTCTTAGACGGCTCGCCATTTGAACCAACTGCGAACCGGCTCTAGCGCCATCCGTGAGCTAGAACTAGGCTTGCGTTGGTGGAAATTAGGCAAATTAGATCTGGACCCTCTCCTACCTCCACCATCTTCTTCTTCTGGGTCTCATTAACCTTGCCGGCCAAACAACAGCGAGAAAGAGCATTGTGGATGATAAACTTGTTGGACTTGAAACTTGGCTCTTTGAAGAGCTTTGGACCTGCGAACACAAAACACACACGCACACACACACTATGTTATTTCTATTGACTCTTAATTTAATTAAGCACAGTCAAACACGTGGTACTGTACCTGTGTATTCGGGGGCAGGGGGTGTTCCATTGGGTCCAACGTCACCGTCTGTTGGTCCGTTTGGATTCATTGACGGATTGATTGGTCTGCTTGATGATACGCATCTCAGAGGTGAATTAGCACCACTGTGTGAATACACACACATGACAGGACAAAGGAAAGACATGCTTCATAATCGAAAAAATGGCTTTGTATCACAAGGCTTCATATCAGACTAATAATCTGGGAGACCACTTCTTCTTCTTCTCTAGGACGATTTGGTAAGCCAAGAATATGTGGAGAGACGTAGGGAGAGAACCACATCTATATGTTTATACATATATATACATATATACACACACACACACACACATACATACATACATACATACATACATACATACATAAGTAGTTCTCTAGCAGGTCAGGGCATCTAGGTCCTGGATCACAGAACTGGTTACTAGTTGTTAGTTACTAGTTGTTAGTTACTAGTTGTAGAATAATTAAAAAGCACCTTGGTGATTTCTTGGCCGGCTCAGTGTCATCGGATCCCTGATCACCAGGAGTCAGGCTGAGGGTGGAGTGAGAATACTCCTTGGTTAACCTGGTGCCTTGAGAGAGAGAGAGAGAGAGAGAGAGAGAGAGAGAGAGAGAGAGAGAGAGAGAGAGAGAGAGAGAGAGAGAGAGAGAGAGAGAGAGGGAGAGAGAGAGAGAGAGAGAGAGAGAGAGAGAGAGAGAGAGAGAGAGAGAGAGACACAGACAGACAGACAGACAGACAGACAGACAGACAGACAGACAGACAGAGAGAGAGAGAGAGAGAGCGCGCGAGAGAGAGAGAGAGTGAGATAGTACAAAGTGGAATGAAGACATCAAGTCTGACAGCTTCGTCATTTTGATTTTCCGTTACCCATATTGCCGTTATCCAGGCTGTGAGACAGCTGTGGTAGAGCTCGGGTCGCACTGCGCGGCCGGGCTCGAGGGCGGGTCTTTTTGCCGCCAGCTGGTCCCAGATTGGCCGGTTTCAGCTGGAGGGCCTTTCCCAAATCGGCCATGACCTTGAGTTGGTGCCTCAGTGAGTACTCGGCCCGGGTGAACTCCCCCCAGCGAACAGGTGTAGCAGGTGGGGTGAGGAAGGGGGAGGCAGAGGCCGGGGGAGGCGGAGGACAGGGGGACACGTGCCTCCCCTCAGAAAAACCGGGTCTGAGGGGAGGAGACGCCGTCTGTCATGTTTTTACTCAATCAGATTCTGATTTGGTTTATTATTATTATGTGAGAGGTACAGTGAAATGTTCTTATAATATATATTATATATCAGTGGCGGACCATGTCTATCACAACTGGTCCAACAGCCCCCGGTTGTTCTAGTCAGACGGACTTCACGGAAGCAGTCACTTTATGCCTTATCTCATTTAGGCAGATAAGATTGTTACTGTACGGCTACTGTACTGTAGCTCGCTACATGGTCACACACCATTAGGGCCTACTCCACTCAGCTAGGACTAATAGGTTTCAGAGACAAATGGCTGCCACACAACCACACCTTCGTAACAATTACCAATGCAAAGAAAGATCAAAACTCTAAATTGAAATGCACAACAATGCTTAACAAACTCAAGACAGCCAATCTGAAAGAATACGCCCATTGGCTACAAATCAATATATGATTGCTTGGTCAAATTGTCAATCCAAACGTACGCTCTCATTCAGTTTAAGGGCCAGGGCCTTCTATCAAGAACAGAGAGTACCTTGGTTGAAGGATATTCTTCCCAGCAACTCAGAAAAATCAGTTGCATTTTTTTTCTAACACAAAACCACTCAAATGCGTAGTGCATGGACCGAGAAAGTCAAACAAATCAACCTTACACTGTAATATTACAGATCAACAACACAGATACAATTTTCATTTATTCATTTTATTAAAATTTTATTAATTTTATTAATTCGATTTTTTGTTTTGTTTCATCTGAGGGTTCCAGGGTCTTCTCTGAATACCTTGAAGGCCCTGACGGTTCACCACTGTTATATATATATATATACACTATAGATGTGGTTTATAAGTCACATGTATAATAACGTACTGTTAAATGTAATTCTATATTATATATACTATAGATGTGGTTTATTACTCACATGTTTAATGACGGTTGTGTGTGTGTGTGTTACCTACTCTCTCTCGTTCCACTGTCTTCTCTTCTTCTTCACTTCCTCCACTCGTCTCTGCTGGCGCTCCAACAAGAGTGCCCTCCGCTGGGCCATCTCACTGTCACTGTGTACCTCCTCCTGTACACACACACACACACACACACACACACACACACACACACACACACACATACACATACACACACACACACACACACAATCACACACACCAGACGCATACACACACACTTGCACACCAGACGCACACACACAAACACACACACCAGACGCATACACACAATTCCACACACACACACACACAATCACAATCGCAAACACACACACACACTTAGATCGATACACAATATAATTGTAAGAAAGCAATAAAACTTCAAATGAATTGCTACGTAGCACTAAACTAGATCCTCTGTCTCTAGCCAGTGAACTAACGGAACCTTCTAGTGTACCCTGGAACCGTGGGGTAATCTGAAAAAATACGCCCATTGGCTACAAATCAATATATGATTGCTTGATCAAATTGTCAATCCAAACGTACGCTCTCATTCAGTTTAAGGGCCAGGGCCTTCTATCAAGAACAGAGAGTACCTTGGTTGAAGGATATTCTTCCCACACACACACACACACACACACACACCAGACGCATACACACAATTACACACACAATCACACACACACACACACACACACACACACACACACACACACACACACACACACACCGCATACACACAATCACACACCGCATACACACACACACACGCACACGCACACACACAATCACACCCACACACAATCACACACACTCGTCATTATCATCATCATCATCATCAATAATCTGATGTTATTTTCCTTTCACTCGATTGATTCTTTACGCCTGTAGGTTAATTTCCTTCACATTTACCTCAAAGAAGAATCCTATACCACTTCTAGGAGGACACCCAGTCTGGTGTTCCAGTGGTTCCAAAGCTTCAATCAGACGTGGATCTTCTGCCCCGGGTTCTGAGGATGCCGTATGCTCCGGCAGGTCCACGTCCTCGGGAAGGTCCACTGGTTCTCCCGATATTGACACGGCCTCTGTTCCCCTGGCAGGCTCCGTGTGGTCGCTCATAGAATCCGAGGAGAACTCCTGGCCCTCGTCCGTGGGCTCGTCGCTGCCCCCCTCGGGCCCGACTAGGGACGACAGCGATGCCTTGCTCCTCCCTGTCGCCCTGCCCCCCCCCCCGGGGCTGAACACGGCAGACAGCGATACGGTCTCGCTACCGAAGGAGCACTCGGAGGGGGCGCCCGAGCTGCTCCCGTCGGTGATCCCCGAGCGGAGCATGCAGGGTAAGGCCACCAAATCTCCCAACATCCCGCCGTCATCGTTCTCCAGTTCCAGGCTGAACTGGGTCGGCGTCCCGCTGGAACCCGCCTCAGAGGCCGTCTCCGAGGGCCGCAGGGGCTGGGGGGCCTCCACGGGGGTCCGGGGGCCTCCGATGCGGAAGGAAGAGGAGGTCTGCACCTGACACTTGCTGGGCGACACGCGCCTCAGATGAGGCAGCGTGTCCACGTTCTGCGGGGGGGTCAAGACACGCGCCAGAGGGGGGAACTTGAGGTCGGAGGGCCGCGGGTGGTGCTGGTGAGAGGGCCGTGGGTGGTGCTTGGGGCTGTGAGGGGCAGTGGAGGAGTGGAATTTGGTGCGAGGCGGGGGGCAGGAGGACGACATGGGAGTTTTGGAGGGAGTGGAGGCGGTGTTGGCCATGTGGGGCCGTCGAGAGGGGGAGCCGGGAGAGGACGGAACCAGACAGGGTGGGGTGACCCAAGCCTTACTGGGGCCCCTGAGGGTGGTCTTAGTCGGGGTGCGAGGCGGGGTTTCGGGTGGGGTTGTGGGACGGCCCCTTGGAGTGGATTTCGGTGTAGTTTTGGGGGAGCATTTGGGCATATGTCTCGGTTTGCCCATGAGCTGCTGTTGCTGCTCTGTCAGCTTCTGCATGTCCTTCTGAAGAGACTGCAGCACTTTGCTCAGCTTCTGCACCACCCCGTTATAGTCCTCCAGGACCGCCCCACCTTCCCTCCCCTTCTCCTCCTCTCCCTCATTGTGCGGCAGTTTGCGGGTCTCGATGGAGAATGTCACCTGTTTCTCCAGCTGAGGAGGAGGAGGTGCAAGGTCACCCTCCGCTTTTCTCTCTCCGTCTTCTCCGGCGCTCTTCTCCTCCTGCTCCTTCTGCTCTTCTTGTTTCAGCTCCTCCTCCATGCGGTCAAGGCGCTCCTCCAGGGTCAGCTTATCTTCCTGTGCTCCCTCGACCTGCGTGCCTCCTCCTCCTTCTCCCTGCTCCCTCTTCAGCTGCAGGAAGGCCGTCTTCCCGAGCCTCTGGCGGTGCTTGGAGAAGAGCGCCTCGATGCGTCTCTTCTGGGCTTCGATGCTTTTGCGCTTCTCCTCCAGACGGGCCCCGAGCTCCCAGGCCTCAGAGCCCGGCTCACGCCCACCGGAGCCGTCTCGGTAGCCTCGGGCCCCGATGGGCCTGTGCGGCGTCCCCGGTGTGATGGGGGTCTGGGCTGACAGTGCGGACTCCCCTCCGTCGAAAGCGGACGACTGTCTCCTGTTGTCACGCCGCTCGGCAAAATTTGTCATGCGGGGGCTGCCGCTATTGCCGGGGCTACCGGGGCTACCATGGTTACCACTGCCACCGGGGCGGAGGTTCCCCGGAGCGTTCCTCGGGAGGAGATTGTCGGAGGTGTTGGAGGAGTCCACACTGCCGTCTCGCAGGAGGGAGACATCGTCGTGGGGCGTATCGGGGGCCCGAGCGGGCCTCTCCCGTTTGTCTTCCCTCCCCTGCCTGTCTCCTTTTCTCTGCCTGTCTCCCCTTCCCTGCCTGTGGCCACCAGTGCCTGGTTCTCCCCTAAGGGGCCGATGGAGCATCCAGGAGCGGCCCGGGGCAGAACAGCTGAGCTTCAATGAATCTCCCTTAGGTGAGTGGAGGAAGAAGCCGGCCGGCGCCCCCTCCGGACGCAGCCGGGGTTCTGGTCGCCCCCCTTCCATCACACCACCGTCGAGCTCCGCCTCCTTCTCCTCCAATGTCTTCCCCTTTCGTCCTCCTCCTCCTCCTTTGCTTCCAGGAGCATGGAGTGTGGCAGCCAGGGCCTCTTCGATGGTGGGCAGGTTTCTGGACGGAGGGGCGTGGGGGTAGGAGTGAAGCCCCCAGGAGGAGGAACGCTGAGAGGGGAGGGAGGCGCTCACCAGGTGGCTGAGGTCCTCAGGAGGGCTGTAGGGGACCCGGGTCATCGCCGGGACGCCCGCCGCGCAGCTCAGGTCATCTGCACTGACAGAGGACTGCAGAAAGGACTCGATGGGGTTGCCCATGACGACGTCAACGTCGCTGTCCAAGCCGAACGGGATGCTGAACGTCACCGCAGACAGAGGACGACTGGGGAGGGACAGGGCAGAAAGAGTGATGAAAGAAAGAGAGAGAGAGAGCACAAGACATACAGACAGACATACAGACAGACAAACAGACAGACAGACAGACAGACAGACAGACAGAAAGACAGACAGACACCGAAATCAAACACAAAAAAACAATTCCTTAAAAGAGAGGATGAAGATGTACCTGATTTTTTTTTTGCCCCATGTTTTACTCTCTGGGCAGAAAGTGACAGGGAAAAAAGTGACAGTCAATCAGCATGTTGAACATGACTAGGCTGTAAAAAAACACTGACAGTGACTGTTCTGTGTAACTACAATACTGTATGTAGATATATCAAACATATATATATATATATATGTATATACTGTTGATATATCTATATATATAGATATTCAAGATTCAAGATAGACAGGGGGAATATATGCACACAAAATATACTACTATATATATATATACTACTATAAATATACTACTATGATTAGTAAATATACTAATACCTAAAAACTAAAAACGAAATAACAACAAACTAAACTAAACTAAACTAGTATAAACAAAATATAACTAAACAAACTCTAAATGAAATCTAAATGTATTGATAGATGAATTGCACAATTTACAGTATTATTACAGTAATACGTGGGTATATACAATATACAACAATACGTATAGTGCAAATTGGCAGTAATAAAATACTAATAAATAACTGAATACTGAAAAAGTGACATGTGAATTTACAGTGCAAAATTACAGTGAAAGGATTTGCAGTGCGTTGACCTCAGGTCACTGAGTCTCCACTGTCCCTCTCACCACCCGAGGTAGATGAATTATAGAGACTGATGGCCACAGGAAGAAAGGACTTCCTGTGGCGTTCTGTGGTATATATATGTATATATATATACATATATATGTATATATATATATATACATATATATGCTGTTTTTATGTCTAGAGGATTGCTAGACAATTTTGTTTTACTTGTACAATGACAATAAAGGCATTCTGATTCAGATTCAGATTGGGAAAAGGAGAGTAAGAAGTGTCTCCCGGCCCCCGGGTCTCACCTGGTGACACTGGGGAGGAGATGGGAAGATAGGGCTGCTTGAAGATAAAAGACGAAGAACCACTAGGACACAATTAACAGTCAATAAACCAGGGTGTGTGTGTGTGTGTGTGTGTGTATGTGTATGTGTGTGCATATGTCTGCTGGTACCTGCTGCCAATGCCACTGACAGGACTGGTACAATCCAATAACCCTGACAGATCTGAAACACAGAGAAGCACAAATTAGCTTCTGTCTCATCAATGTGTGTGTGTGTGTGTGTGTGTGTGTGTGTGTGCGTGCGCGAGTGTATATATGTATGTGTGTGACATGTTTCAAATCAACAGGACGGTTTGCAGACCTGTGAGGTCGAGGGGTTCGATCGGCTGGACAAACTCAGGCTTTTGCAACTCAAACCAATCCAGCAGCTCTGCTACGAAACTCACAATGTTCACCTGAGGACCAAAACACACCATTAGATCCAACTGGCTCTGAAGACCACGGGCTGGTGTGATGTGATGTGGTGTGGTGTGTGTGCTTGGTGTGGAACTGCGTCACTTCCAACAAGCAGCTATCATCCCCCCCAACCTTTGACAACCACAGTGACAACATCCATCCATCATCAACGCTGTGACAGCTGCTGGTCCCTCACAACACAGCCTTGTTTGATCCTGTGTTTAGTGCCTCTATTCCACACAAGGGTTTCTTCTATGTTTCTTCTTCCAACGCCTGATGCTGAGGTGTTGTTTGCACGAGTGCAGGAGAACAGTGAAGGAGAACAGTGGAGATGGAGGAGAACAGTGGAGGAGAACAGTGGAGTAGAACAATGGAGGAGAACAGTGGAGGAGAACAGTGGAGGTGAATAGTGGAGGAGAACAGTGAAGGAGAACAGTGGAGTAGAACAATGGAGGAGAACAGTGGAGGAGAACAGTGGAGGTGAATAGTGGAGGAGAACAGTGAAGGAGAACAGTGGAGTAGAACAATGGAGGAGAACAGTGGAGGTGGAGGAGAACAGTGGAGAACAGTGGAGGTGAAGGAGAACAGTGGAGGTGGAGGAGAACAGTGGAGGAGAACAGTGGAGGTGGAGGAGAACAGTGGAGGTGGAGGGGAACAGTGGAGGAGAACAGTGGAGGAGCACAGTGGAGGAGAACAGAGAACAGTGGGAGGTGGAGAACCGTGGAGGTGGAGAACAATGGAGGAGAACAATGGAGGAGAACAGTGGAGGTGGAGAATAGTGGAGGTAGAGGAGAACAGTGGAGGGGAACAGTGGGAGAGAACAGTGGAGGAGAACAATGGAGGAGGAGGAGAACAGTGGAGGTGGAGGAGAACAGTGGAGGTGGAGGAGAACAGTGGAGGTGGAGGAGAACAGTGGAGGTGAACAGTGGAGGGGAACAGTGGGAGAGAACAGTGGAGGAGAACAGTGGGATAGAACAGTGGAGGAGAACAGTGGGAGAGAACAGTGGAGGAGAACAGTGGAGGAGGAGGAGAACAGTGGAGGAGAACAGTGGAGGAGGAGGAGAACAGTGGAGGTGAACAGTGGAGGTGAACAGTGGAGGGGAACAGTGGAGGGGAACAGTGGGAGAGAACAGTGGAGGAGAACAGTGGGAGAGAACAGTGGAGGAGAACAGTGGGAGAGAACAGTGGAGGAGAACAGTGGAGGAGGAGGAGAACAGTGGAGGAGGAGGAGAACAGTGGAGGTGAACAGTGGAGGTGAACAGTGGAGGGGAACAGTGGAGGGGAACAGTGGGAGAGAACAGTGGAGGAGAACAGTGGGAGAGAACAGTGGAGGAGAACAGTGGGAGAGAACAGTGGAGGAGAACAGTGGAGGAGGAGGAGAACAGTGGAGGTGGAGGAGCACAGTGGAGAACAGTGGAGGTGGAGGAGAACAGTGGAGGTGGAGGGGAATAGTGAAGGAGAACAGTGGAGGAGAACAGAGGAGAACAGTGGAGGTGGAGGAGAAAGGTGGAGAACAGTGGAGAACAATGGAGGAGCACAGTGGAGGAGAACAGAGGAGAACAGTGGAGGTGGAGGAGAACAGTGGAGAACAGAGGAGAACAGTGGAGGTGGAGGAGAACAGTGGAGGAGAACAGTGGAGGTGGAGGAGAACAGTGGAGGTTGAGGAAAACAGTGGAGGAGAACAGTGGAGAACAGTGGAGAACAGTGGTTGTGGAGGAGAACAGTGGAGGAGAACAGTGACAGTGGAGGAGAACAGTGGAGGTGGAGGAGAACAGTAGAGGTGGAAGAGAACAGTGGAGAACAGTAGAGGTGGAAGAGAACAGTGGAGGAGAACAGTGGAGGTGGAGGAGAACAGTGGATGTTGAGGAAAACAGTGGAGGAGAACAGCGGAGGAGAACAGTGGAGAACAGTGGATGTGGAGAACAGTGGAGGAGAACAGTGACCGTGGAGGAGAACAGTGGAGGTGGAGGAGAACAGTGGAGGTGGAAGAGAACAGTGGAGGAGCACAGTGGAGAACACTGAAGGTGGAGGAGAACAGTGGATGAGAACAGTGGAGGTGGAGGAGAACAGTGGAGGAGAAGAGTGGAGGTGGAGGAGAACAATGGAAGAGAACAGTGGAGGTGGAGGAGAACAGTGGAAGAGAACAGTGGAGGTGGAGGAGAACAGTGGAGGAGAACAGGGGAGGAAGAGCAATGTGGAGGAGCACAGTGGAGCATTACGAACCAGATGATAGAGTTAGGTTTTTGGTCTGTGTGTGAGCTACTCCCAGCAGAACTGAGGTAGGTGGTGTGAGGATGTAGGACACAGTGATGGAGGTCTTACAATCCTATTTTATGTGTGACCTCATTAAGGGTTTCCAGACCCGCATACACCAGTGACTATAAATAATTGATTTCATAGTTAATTATTATTATTATTATTATTATCTGATTATCATGATAATGTTTTCTAACTGTATTACATGTCTGTAATACAGTTGTAATTAATATTTGGGTTAGGGTGACCCTCATATTTCTTTACAGTCCCCATCTGGAGTTTAGCTCTCTCTCTCTATATATATGTGAGTCAGTGTAATCATGGACGAAAGTCATGGTTCTTCTCTGAACAACTGGTTGGTTGGTTGGTTTTACATTTGGTGTTTGTTTAAGCAGAACCACACATAATTTGTCATATTCTCCAAAAAAAACAATTTTACACAATATAAGCCCTTCCCTCTGATGTGTCACACACACACACACACACACACACACACACACACACACACACACACACACACACACACACACACACACACACACACACACACACACACACACACACACACACACACACACACACACACACACACACACACACACACACACACACACACACACACACACACACACACACACACACACACACACACACACACACACACACACACACACACACACACACACACACACACACACACCACACACACACACACACACACACACACACACACACACACACACACACACACACACACACACACACACCACACACACACACACACACACACACACACACACACACACACACACACACACACACACACCACACACACACACACACACACACACACACACACACACACACACACACACACACACACACACACACACACACACACTACCTACATGCAGAGCCGGTGGGGCGTAGAGCAGGTCCTCCACCGCTAGGGGGCAGCAGCTCTGCAGGCGGCTCTGGCAGAACTCCTTGATCAAATGCAGGTTATACAGGCTATCGGCCACTGACATGGTGTCCTTAAGGCACACATCTGGGGGTAGGAGGAGGGAGGGTTAGGGTCAGGAGGCAGACAAACATCACAGTGAAGGAGGAGGACAGTTGATAGAAATTAAGAAGAGGGGTAAGATTTATCTCTAATGGCCATTCCATGCATTTTAGAAAGTAAACCATTCATTATCATGATTGAATATGATTCTTTATTTATATTATTGTATTTGAGTGTGACATATCTTTGTGTGTGACCCTGTCAATGTTTAATAAACAGTGCATGTTGATGATGACACTTTGGACCATTAGGTTCAGACAATCAACTGGAAGTCAGACCTTGGGGTTGCACAATGTTCTCCGTTTATTTTGTTGTATCTTTATGGATGATGATGGTTGACAGTCAGCAATCACCAACCCTGAGTGCTTCAGTACACCATGAATATTTTACATAGCTAAAGGTTCTGTACAGTGCACGCATCTCATGTGTGTGTGTGTGTACCCTCTAGAGGCAGCATGCTGGGGCAGTAGTAGTGTAAGGTAGCTGCTACAGCACATCCGTTAGAGAGATCTTTGACCCCCGACACCAGAGGGAAGGTGGGGGTAGTTTTAGACAACACTTTATCTTTCTTATAGCGGATCTGCACAGCAAATAGGAGAGAAGAGAAGAAGAAAAGGAAGGATGAAACAACTGTCAGTTACAGGCAGTTATATTAACAAATAAACAAATAGGAAAGTCAAAAGCCAGGATTGTCTCTTTTTGTCAGACAATGCTGCCCCAAAAGAAGGGGAACAAACCAGTGAAGCCAGTTAGAATCCAGTCAAACTGTAAACAACATTCACACACAGCACATTAACGCTGGAACAAAACTAGACATTGCATTGAAAATAAATGTTCCAAAAATATTTCAAGCAGAGTTATGGTTAGAAGAATGCTAATAGAATGAGGACATGAAGACAGCCTTTTTTCGTGCATGCAGGCGAACAGGGATGACGACCACCTCCTGAGACAGGGAAACTGGAGACCCCGGAGAGCAGGTGACCCAAAACAGGTCACAAACAGAAGAAGAATAACCACAAAAACTGTGTTTAAGACAACACCTTAAACACAGTAAGCATACCACAAGATTAATTTGTAAACTTGTCATGCATAAAATGCAAGGCAAGGTGTGTGAACAGGCCGTGTTGCAGGAGGTTGTGGGTGGGTAAATATAAACGTTTATATTAACAGTATTTGAATTGACCCCATGTCTCCATCTGTCTTTGCCACTCCCACAACATGGCGTCATCAAGACGCGTGTCACCAGTTCACACCCTCGGTGATGTCATGTAACCCAGCTGCTATCTGGAGTGTACTGGTGGGCGTTTTATCATCTCAGTGTGGGGCTTGGGGGGTGGGGGGGTGAGGAGTAACACAGTGGGCTGCCAGAGAGAGAGGCAATAGGGGCTGTAAGGTTATACGTTACCACTGGAGGCTTATTTCCCGACTCCTTCAAACAGAAAGCGATAGCATGCTGGACAGGATATGGGAGAGGGAGAGATAGAGAGAGAGACAAGCGTAAATGCTACAGGGTGTCCCGTCATCACGGGGAAAATGAGAAATCACACAAATCACACAACTCGTTCAAGGAGGAAGAGAGGTGGTAAGGAGGTAAGGAGGTAAGTCATAGAGATACCCCCCCAACCTAACTTACTAATTTAATAATCCATACTTCCTCTCTGCCACCAGTTCCTCTTGAGTTATGACACTAAGACACATATAGTCAATTGTCACCAGGGCTGCTCGGTATCCTGCTTGGTAAATCCTCCAGATTTAACCATTAACAATAAAGTCACTTTGCAAACGGGGCACCTTCCACCTGATGCTTCCTTAAGCCAACATAACGACAACAGAGACAGAACGAACACAGAGGAGACAAGGAGAGAAGGACTTACTGGGACCAGCTTCCAGTACCATCGGTTGGAAGGACACTGGTCAACAGAGGAGGAGGAGACAGACGGAGACACAGACAGTGACCACATCAGAATTAAACTAATCACTTCTGGGAAACGTGTGTGATGTGTGTGTGTGTGGTTCTTACGGTTTCCTGAGCTGGCTGGAGGTCTGTGCAGGTTTGAGGTCTGGTTGTTGGTTCTTCTTCTGTGCTCTCCCTTAGCTTCTGGTTCAGCTGGCAGACAGAGACACAGGATACTTACTTAGTCCCTCCACCGTAACCATGCTGAAAGCAGCCATCTTGCCATGTACAGTATGTACTATGTGGTCATTTAGCTGACGTGTTCATCCAAACCATCGTACTGTGAGTTCAGATACACGTCACACCGAGTAGCTGGTAGCTGTAGACATCAGGGATCAAACCCAGGACCGTGTGTGTCTGGAAGTCAAACTGGTAGTGTCCTGGTGTTACATGTGTCCCTGTGGTCTCACCCTGTTGACCCAAAAGAGCAGAGCGTTCTCCCAGGGTTCTCCTGAACCCATCTTCCCCGCCTCCTCCACCATCTTCACCCTGCCCACCGTCTCCTTGGCAGCCAATGACATCAGCGCATCCATCAGAGCCAGGTGGGCCTTCTGCACCAATCACAAAATCAGGATCAACATGTTCTTATTGTCTGTGTGTAACATGTAACAATGGAATGATTACTCCGCACTATACTATACTATACTAAACTATATATTACCTACTATATACTATTAACAACACTATATACTACCTACTAAACCTACTATATACTATAAACAACCCTATATTCTACCTACTATATACTATAAACAAGACTATATACTACCTACTAGAAACTATACTATACACTATAAACAACACTATATACTACCTACTAAACCTACTATATACTACAAACAACACTATATACTACCTACTATATATCATATACAATATACTAAAAACAACACTATATACTACCTACTATATACTATAAACAACACTACATACTACCTACTATATATCATATACAATATACTAAAAACAACACTATATACTCCCTATTATATACTATAAACAACACTATATACTACCTACTATATACTATAAACAACACTATATACTACCTACTATAAACTATACGATATACTATAAACAACACTATATACAACCTACTATATACTGTACACGACACTATATACTAACTACTATATACCAGTGGTGAAGCGTCAGGGCCTTCAAGGTATTCAGAGAAGACCCTGGAACCCTCAGATGAAACCAAAAAAAAAACCGAATTAATAAAATTAATAAAATTTAATAAATCTTTTATTAAATCTTATCTTATCTTTGTTGTTGATCTGTACTATTATTGTTTATGTTGATTTGATTTGTCTTTCTCGGTCCATGCACTACGTATTTGAGTGGTTTTGTGTGCAACCAATCAGATATTTTTCTGGGTTGCTGGGAAGAATATCCTTCAACCAAGGTACTCTCTGTTCTTGATAGAAGGCCCTGGCCCTTAAACTGAATGAGAGCGTACGTTTGGATTGACAATTTGATCAAGCAATCATATATTGATTTGTAGCCAATGGGCGTATTCTTTCAGATTACCCCACGGTTCCAGGTTACCCTAGAAGGTTCCGTTAGTTCACTGGCTAGAGACAGAGGATCTAGCTTAGAGCTACGTAGCAATTCATTTGAAGTTTTTTTGGTTTATTACCATCTCCATCTCCATCTTCTCCCGCTTATCCGAAATCGGGTCGCGGAGGTAGCAGCTTCAGCAGGGGACTCCAAACTTCCCTCTCCCTGGCAACATCGACTAGCTTTGACTGGGGGATCCCGAGGCGTTCCCAGGCCAGTGTGGAGATGTAATCACCCCACCTGTACCTCGGTCTGCCCCGTGGTCTCTTCCCAGTTGGATGTGCCTGGAAAACCTCCCTCGGGAGGCGACCAGGAAGCATCCTTACTAGATGCCCGAACCACCTCAACTGGCTCCTTTCTACGCGAAGGAGCAGCGGCTCTACTCCGAGTCTCTCACGAGTGACTGAGCTTCTCACCCTATCCCTCAGGGAGATACCAGCCACCCTCCTGAGGAAACTCATTTCGGCCGCTTGTATTCGCGATCTCGTCCTTTCGGTCATTACCCATTGCTCATGGCCATAGGTGAGGGTAGGAACGAAGACTGATCGGTAGATCGAGAGCTTTGCCTTCTGGCTCAGCTCTCTTTTGGTTACAACGGTGCGCCAAAGTGCACCCAATACCGCTCCCGCTGCACCTATTCTCCTGTCAATCTCACGCTCCATCCTCCCCTCACTCGAGAATAAGACCCCGAGATACTTGAACTCCTTCACTTGGGATAAGGACTCCCTCCCTACTTGGAGTAGACAATCCACCGGTTTCCTGCTAAGAACCATGGCCTCAGATTTGGAGGTGCTGATCCTCATCCCAGCCGCTTCACATTCTGCTGCAAACCGATCCAGTGAGTGTTGAAGGTCACATACTGATGACGTAAACAGGACCACATCATCTGCAAACAGCAGCGATTCAATCCTGAGCCCACCATACTGAAACCCCTCCCCTCCATGACTACGCCTTGAAATCCTGTCCATGAAAATCACAAACAGGATGGGTGACAAAGCGCAGCCCTGGCGGAGGCCAACACCCACTGAGAACAGGCCTGACTTACTACCGAGAATCCGGACACAGCTCTTGCTTTGGGAGTAGAGAGATTGGATGGCCCTCAACAGTGACCCCCGCACCCCATACTCCCGCAGCACCCCCCACAGTATTTCCCGAGGGACCCGATCATATGCCTTCTCCAAATCTACAAAACACATGTAGACCGGATGGGCATACTCCCAAGCCCCCTCCAGGATCCTTGCAAGAGTGAAAAGCTGGTCCGTTGTTCCACGACCAGGGCGGAATCCGCATTGTTCCTCTTCAATCTGAGGTTCGACTATCGGCCGAACCCACCTTTCCAGCACCTTGGAGTAGACTTTCCCAGGGAGGCTGAGTAATGTGATACCCCTGTAATTGGCACACACCCTCTGGTCACCCTTTTTGAACATGGGTACCACCACCCCCGTTTGCCACTCCTCAGGCACTGTCCCAGACTTCCACGCAATGTTGAAAAGACGTGTCATCCATGACAGCCCCTCAACACCCAGAGCCTTTAGCATTTCTGGACGGATCTCATCAACCCCTGGGGCTTTGCCACTGCGGAGATGTTTGACTACCGCAGTGACTTCCTCCAGGGAGATTGATGTTTGCCGTCCTTCATCCTCCAGCTCTGTCTCTACCATTGAGGGTGTAGTTGGGTTAAGAAGTTCCTCAAAGTGTTCTTTCCACCGCCCGATCACCTCCTCAGTTGAGGTCAGCAATGTCCCACCCTTACTGTACACAGCTTGGATGGACCCACGCTTCCCCCTCCTGAGGCGCCGGATTGTTTGCCAGAAACGCTTTGGTGCCGACTGAAAGTCCTTCTCCATGGCTTCTCCGAATTCCTCCCACACCCGCTGCTTTGCCTCCGCTACAGCCGAGGCTGCCGTCCTCTTGGCCTGTCGATACCTCGCAACTGAGTCCGGAGTCTCACAGGCTAACATAGCCCGGAAGGCCTCCTTCTTCAGCCGGACGGCTTCCCTGACTACCTGTGTCCACCACGAAGTCCGAGGGTTGCCGCCCCTTGAGGCACCAATGACCTTGAGGCCACAACTCTCAACCGCAGCTTCGGCAATAGAAGCTTTGAACAATGACCACTCTGGCTCAATGCCCCCAGCCTCCACAGAGATGCCCGAAAAATTCCGCCGGAGGTGTGAGTTGAAGGTCTCCCGGACAGGGGCATCCACCAGACGTTCCCAGTTCACCCGCACTACACGTTTGGGCTTACCAGGTCTGTCCAGAGGCTTCCCCCGCCATCTTACCCAACTCACCACCAGATGGTGATCGGTTGACAGCTCCGCCCCTCTCTTCACCCGAGTGTCCAAAACATGCGGCCTCAGGCCAGATGATACGATAACAAAATCGATCATTGACCTTCAGCCTAAGGTGCTCTGGTACCATGTACACTTATGAGCATCCTTATGTTTGAACATGGTGTTTGTTATGGCCAATCCATGACTAGCACAGAAATCCAATAACAAAACCCCACTCCGGTTCAGATCAGGTAGGCCGTTCATCCCCAACACGCCCCTCCAAGTTTCCCCATCGTTACCCACGTGTGCGTTGAAGTCTCCCAGGAGGACTATAGAGTCCCCTTCAGGAGCCCCATGCAGGACTCCATCCAGGGTGTGCAAGAAGGCGGGATATTCCGAACTGTTGTTTGGTGCATAGGCACAAACAACAGTCAGAGTTTTCCCTCCCATGACCCTAAGGCGTAGGGAGGCGACCCTCTCGTCCACCGGGGTAAACTCCAACAAAGCGGCACTCAGCCGGGGACTTGTGAGTATCCCCACACCCGCCCGGCGCCTCACACCCTGAGCAACTCCAGAGAAGGAAAGAGTCCAACCCCTATCCAGGAGTTTAGTTCCAGAGCCAGTGCTGTGCGTAGAGGTAAGCCCCACCAGATCTAATTGGTAGCGCTCTACCTCCCGCACAAGCTCAGGCTCCTTCCCCCCCAGAGAAGTGACATTCCACGTCCCCAAAGCCAGTCTCTGTTGGCTGGGTTTGGTCCGTCGATGCCCCCTGCCTTCACTGCCGCCTAACTGGCAGTGCACCCAACCCCAGTGGTTCTTCCCGTAGGTGGTGGGTCTGCGGGAAGGAGAAGTGGCCACGTTGCTTTTTCGGGCAATGCCCGACCGGGCTCCGTGGCTAACCCGGCCACCAGGCGCTTGCTTACGGGCCCTCTTTCCAGGCCTAGCTCCGGAAAGGGGCCCCGGGCTTCCTCCGGGCAGGGTATCCTCACTTCTAGTTTGTTTGTCCATTGAAGTCTTTGAACCATTCTTAGTCTGGCCCCTCCCCTTGGTTTATTACAATCATATTAAATACGAATACAAAAATATTGTGTATCGATCTATACATGTAGAAGTATAGTAGAGAGTCAGCGTATGGAAGTCAGGCAAATCAGCGGTACATCGCTCTAGCTAGTCCGACGGGGGTGACCAGTGTCGGACACATTCAGGGCAAAGTCCTGGTCAATCTGGAGCTCTGGAAGTCCCGCAAATCAGCGGTATATCGCTCTAGCTCAGTCCGACCAGGGGGCCCCGTGTCGGACTCGACTCAGACAAGTCCCGGAGCCATGGAGGTCCCGAAACAATAAACCCGATTGGTTTATTGTTTTATTGGCCTCTTTAAGTGAACATCAATGCCAAGTGAGACTAATTTGTCTTTGCTGGTTTGGCCAGTGTTGCTCAAGTCAAAACTCTAAATTGAAATGCACAACAATGCTTAACAAACTCAAGCCATTAAGTAATCATTCAACAAGTGTGTGGAAACAAAATGCAACAACCAGCTCAACGAGATGCTTTCTTTGCATTGGTAATTGTTACGAAGGTGTGGTTGTGTGGCAGCCATTTGTCTCTGAAACCTATTAGTCCTAGCTGAGTGGAGTAGGCCCTAATGGTGTGTGACGATGTAGCGAGCTACAGTACAGTAGCCGTACAGTAACAATCTTATCTGCCTAAATGAGATAAGGAATAAAGGCATAAACTGACTAGAACAACCGGGGGGGGGGGGCGGTCTACAGAAGGTCCAGTTGTGATAGACACGGTTCACCAGTGCTATATACTATACTATATACTATAAACAACACAATATACTACCTACTATATACTATAATGTATACTATAAACAACACTATATACTATACTATATACTATAAACAACACAATATACTACCTACTATATACTATACTGTATACTATAAAACGCGGCGCTCGCGTGTGACGTCACCCATTCCGTCGTCGCGAGACTTCAGACACAGCACCCTGAAGCATTCATCGCGATATCTGGGGACTTCAACCACGTGACTCTGGCTGCAACACTGCCCACCTTCAAGCAGTTTGTGGACTGTCCCACCAGGGAAAACAAGACACTGGACCTGCTGTATGCCAATGTTAAGGAGGCATATAGCGCCACTGCCCTTCCTCCTCTTGGAAGGTCAGACCACAACCTCATCCACCTCCAGCCCCTGTATAGGCCTCCAGTACAGCGGCTGCCTGTGACCACAAGGACTGTGAGGAGATGGTCACAGGAGGCCGATGAGGACTTGCGGGGCTGCTTTGAGTCAACAGACTGGGATTTCCTCTGTGATTTGCATGGAGAGGACCTTGATGATCTCACGGAATGTATAACAGGGTACATCAACTTCTGTGTGGATAGTGTTGTTCCCATAGAGACTGTACGCTGTTTCCCCAACAACAAGCCATGGGTCACCCGAGACATCAAGGTCCTGCTCAATGAGAAGAAGAGGGCCTTCAGAGATGGGGATAGGGAGCAGATGAGGCGGGTTCAGAGGGAGCTGAAGGAGAGGATCCAGCAGGGCAAAGACAACTACAGGAGGAAGCTGGAGCACAAACTTCAGCAGAACAACCTGAAGGATGTGTGGAGTGGCATGAGGAGCATCACTGGCTACAAACAACCTGGTAGCCAGACAATAGGGGGGGGTCCTGATCGGGCCAACGAGTTGAATTTGTTTTTCAATAGATTCAATGAGTGGGCTCCGGTCTACCCCCCCTCCCCCAGCCCCTCTACAACCATTCCCCTCCAGCCCCCCAGCCCTGCTGTCCCCCCTCCCCCACCGTCCCTCTCCAGCATCAACATACCTGTTCTCTCTCCCCCACCACCACTACCTCACTCCTCCCCCATCAACACAACAGTGACTCTTCCTGCCCCCACACACGGCACACATACCTTCACAGCTGAGCAGGTGAGGAAAGTGCTGTGCAGGCTCCATCCAGGCAAGGCTGCAGGTCCTGACGGTGTCAGCCCGAGGGTCCTCAAAACATGTGCTGCCCAGCTGAGTGGAGTCCTGCAGTACATCTTCAACCTGAGCATGAGACTGGAGAGGGTCCCTGTGCTGTGGAAGACATCCTGCCTGGTGCCGGTTCCGAAGAAGGCACGTCCCAGCACCTCAAACGACTACAGACCGGTGGCGCTGACGTCCCACGTGGCGAAATCCTTTGAGAGGCTGGTCCTGACGCTTCTTCGGCCCCTAGTCAGATCATCGCTGGACCCTCTTCAGTTTGCCTACCAGCCGAAACTGGGAGTGGAGGACGCCATCATCTTCCTGCTCCATCGTGCCTACGCCCACTTGGACAGACCCGGGAGCACTGTGAGAATCATGTTTTTCGACTTCTCCAGTGCGTTCAACACCATCCGGCCTGCCCTGCTGGGAAGTAAGCTGACGGCGATGAAGGTGGACTCTTCCCTGGTGTCCTGGATTACTGACTATTTGACGGGTCGTCCACAGTTTGTCAGACTGCAGGACTGTGTGTCTGACACTGTGGTCAGCAGCACTGGTGCTCCACAGGGAACTGTTCTTTCCCCATTCCTGTTCACCCTTTACACCTCAGACTTCCAGTACAACTCTGTGTCCTGCCATCTGCAGAAGTTCTCGGACGACTCTGCAGTTGTTGGTTGTGTCAGCGAGGGAAATGATGAGGAGTACAGGGGCGTCGTGGACTCCTTCGTTGAGTGGTGTGAGCTGAACCATATGCAGCTCAACACTGACAAGACGAAGGAGATGGTGGTGGACTTCCGCAGGAGGAAATCCACACCCACACCCATTTCCATCAAGGGTGTGTCCGCTGAAGTTGTTCAGGAATATAAATACCTGGGAGTTCATCTGGACAACAAACTGGTCTGGGCCAAGAACTCTGAGGAACTCTGAAGGGCCAGAGCCGTCTCTACTTCCTGCGGAGGCTCCGGTCCTTCAACGTTGGCAACAAGATGCTGAATGTGTTCTACCAGTCGGTGGTAGCCAGTGCCATCTTCTCCGGTGTCGTGTGCTGGGGAAGCAGGTTGAGATCAGCAGACGCCAACAAGATCAGCAGGATTGTCAGGAAGGCTGGCGCTGTCCTGGGGGTCCAGCTGGACTCCTTGTTGGTGGTGTCTGAGAGAAGGATGCTGCGCAAGCTGCGTAGTATCCTTGACAACAACTCTCACCCTCTCCATCAGGTGCTGACCTCATATAGAAGCACCTTTAGCAACAGACTCATTCCACCCAGGTGCACCACAGAACGCCATAGGAAGTCCTTTCTTCCTGTGGCCATTAGACTCTTTAACTCATCTACCTCGGGTCGTGAGAGGGACAGTGGAGACTCAGAGACCTGAGGCCAACGTACTTATTATTATTATTTTTTGGTCAACGCACTGTAAATCATCTCATTGTAACTTTGCACTGTAAATTCACTTTTCACATGTCACTTTTCAGTTGAGTTATTTATTAATATATTATTACTGCCAATTTGCACTATACGAATTGTTGTGTATTGTATATACCTACGTATTACTGTAATAATACTGTAAATTTATCTTCATTTATCAATACATTTAGATTTCATTTAGAATTATTTTAACTATATTTTTGTTTATAATAGTTTTATTTAGTTAGTTGTTGTTTTGTTTTTTAGCTTAGGTATTAGTATTTTTGTGTGTGCATTTATTCCCCCTGTGTCAACTGTTGCACCTTAATTTCCCTCGGGATTAATAAAGTTATCTGAATCTGAATCTGAAACAACACTATATACTATACTATATACTATAAACAACACAATATACTACCTACTATATACTATACTGTATACTATAAACAACACTATATACTATAAACAACACAATATACTACCTACTATATACTATACTGTATACTATAAACAACACAATATACTACCTACTATATACTATAAACAACACTATATACTACATACTATATACTGTAAACAACACTATATACTACCTTCTATAAACTATACTATATACTATAAACAACACTATATACTATCTACTATATACTATAAACAACACTATATACTACCTACTATATACTATAAACAACAGTATTTACTGCCTACTATATACTATAAACAACACTATATGCTACCTACTATATACTATAAACAACACTATTTACTACCTTCTATAAACTATACTATATACTATAAACAACACTATATACTACTATATACTATAAACAACACTATATATTACCTACTATATACTGTAAACAACACTATTTACTGCCTACTATATACTATAAACAACACTATATACGATATACTATAAACAACACTATATGCTACCTACTATATACATAAACAACACTATATGCTACCTACTATATACTATAAACAACACTATTTACTGCCTGCTATATACTATAAACACTTTATACTACCTTCTATAAACTATACTATATACTATAAACAACACTATATACTACCTACTATATACTATAAACAACACTATATACTACCTACTATATACTATAAACAACACTATATACTACCTACTATATACTATAAACACTATATACTACCTACTATAAACTATAAACAACACTATATACTACCTACTATATACTATAAACAACACTATATATTACCTACTATATACTATAAACAACACTATATACTACCTACTATATACTATAAACAACACTATATACTACCTACTATATTCTATAAACAACACTATATACTACCTACTATATACTATAAACAACACTATACACTACCTACTATATACTATATACTAACTACTATAAACAATATTATATACTACCTACTACATACTATAAACAACACTATATACTACCTACTATAAACAACACTATATACTACCTACTATATACTATAGTATACTATATGTATATACTAAGTCAATTATCTAAGTCGAATACATATTATAGATAGGTATATATTGTTCTAGATATTGTTGCATATTGTTTGCCAACTTATTTTACTTTACTTTACTTATTGCACTTTAGACTTCTGGTGACGAGATGTTCTCTTACCTTCCTTTGTTGAAACACACTATTGTAAGTCGCTTTGGATAAAAGTGTCTGCTAAATGACTGTAATATACTATATACTATAAACAAGACTATATACTACCTGCTATTTACTGTAAACAACACTATATACTACCTACTATATACTATAAACACTATATACTACCTACTATATACTACCTACTATACTATATACTATAAACAACTCTATATACTACCTACTACATACTGTAAACAACACTATATACTACCGACTATATACTATATACTATAAACAACACTTTATACTACCTACAATATACAATACTATATACTATAAACACCACTATGTACTACCTTCTATATGCTATACAATATACTATAAATAACACTATATACTACCTACTATATGCTATAATATATACTATAAACAACACTATATACTATACTATACACTATACTATATACTAAAAACAACACTATATACTACCTACTATATCCTATAAACAACACTATATACTACCTACTATATACTAAAAACAACACTATATACTATACTATATACTAAAAACAACACTATATACTATACTATATTCTATAAACAACACTTTATACTATACTATGTACTATACTATAACAATGCTGTACACAATCAAAATTAACATCGAAATAACAATAAAGTGTCAATACAGTGCAGTAACTGTGATGAGTCCAGAAAGTCCAGCCATCACAAGACACGGCATAGGTGAACCCTTCATAGCTGCTTACATACACTATTTTATAGTACAGTACAGGCACATTTCTTATCATGCACTTTAAAATACACACACACACCGTCTTGATGGGCGTATGACAGAGGTCTTCTTCAGTGATGTCGTTCTCCTGGTCCCGGGGAGCGAAGCCCTTCTTGGTGAGCAGCTGCAGGAGGGCAGAGTTGTCACCGGGGGGGCCCTGTGACGCTCCCAAGGAGACCCCGCGGGCCTGGGCCAGCAGGGCCTGAGCCCGACAGTACAGCTCTGGGGAGACCAGCAAATCGGACAGCCCGGGCTTGAGGTGCTCCTGTTCATACTGGTCCTTGTAAAACGGCTCCCGCAGCTCCACAGGTACATTCTCTGAAGGGAGAGAGAGTGGAGAGACAGGATAGAGGGAGTCAGTTCTCTCTATACGAGAGAGAGTGAGAGTGAGAGAGAGAGAGAGAGAGAGAGAGAGAGAGAGAGAGAGAGAGAGAGAGAGAGAGAGAGAGAGAGAGAGAGAGAGAGAGAGAGAGAGAGAGAGAGAGAGAGAGAGAGAGAGAGAGCCGAGTCTCTCACTCAATCTAGGATAGAGATAGGAGAGAGAGAGAGAGAGAGAGAGAGAGAGAGAGAGAGAGAGAGAGAGAGAGAGAGAGCCGAGTCTCTCAATCTAGGATAGAGATAGGAGAGAGAGAGAGAGAGAGAGAGAGAGAGAGAGAGAGAGAGAGAGAGAGAGAGAGAGAGAGAGAGAGAGAGAGAGAGAGAGAGAGAGAGAGAGAGAGAGAGAGAGAGAGAGAGAGAGAGAGAGAGCCGAGTCTCTCAATCTAGGAGAGAGAGAGAGAGAGAGAGAGAGAGAGAGAGAGAGAGAGAGAGAGAGAGAGAGAGAGAGAGAGAGAGAGAGAGAGAGAGAGAGAGAGAGAGTTATCTCTATCCTGTCTCTCAGAGAGAGAGAGACAGGATAGAGGATAGCGACTTACAATAGTGTGTTTCTACAAAGGAAGGTAAGAGAACCAGAAGTCGCAATTGCTGATGCTGCAATGCCCTCGTCAACATTCTTGTACGCATACAGGTGGTGGTAGAGTGTAAGGTCATTCCATGCAGCATCTACGGCCGCGTCGCAGGTCAGCCACCACGTTGCGTAGATGTGCGTGATGAAGTTGGCAAATGCCCAAATCTTCAGCACCCGCTGCAACGTAGTGATGGTCTCCTGAGGAAGCAACACAATGTGCTGCTCCTTCAAGGCCAGCTTGAGAGTGTACAGCAGCTTGGCCATCCATCGTGCCTTGTGCAGGGCTCCCGGCCGTTGAAAGGGCACTGGAGTGTGTGCTTTACCGTCTGCACCCAGATACATAAGACACAGCTGCACAAACTCGCGGTAGTCGCCTCGCTTGTAGTCGAGCACTCCTGCAGTGCAGGCAATGAGTTCAGCACGCATCTTGCCCAGGAACAGTGGTTCGGCCTCGTCAGGAATGTAGCGGGACAATGGGCTGCTGTCCTTATGTCGACCCAGTGAGAGCTGGATGGCAATGCAGGCTGCCGTGAGATGGCCAGTGTTTGACACGGTGTCAAATGCCATGTTGACAACCTGATCGGTGCAGCACCACCCCTTGCATATCAGCTGGGCGATCATCATTCCGCATGGCTCATCAGTTCCCTTCATATAGGCTGGAACACTAAGCAGACCTACCTACCAGTAAAGAGTCAACTTGAATGAACGCTCTCCGTCTCATTATTATATGTGAACTAAAGAGTACAAGGTTTACACAACATTCTCCACCGGTGGAGCAGCTGTTTCATCGGCGTTGCAATCCTCTTCACTATTGCGTTCCAACCCCACCATGCTGGATGTCGCTGTCATCTCCTGCTGCTCTTTGGTCAGGTGTGCCTGCTGGGCTGCTTCGCGCTCCTGTCGCCGCTTCACCTTGGATTTCAGCTCGGTATCGAGCGCTCCAAATGTGCCCTTCATGCTGGCCAGGAAATCAATGTCCTCCGGATTGCTCCACTAGTTGAGCTGTAGCCTCACTGGAGCGCCTGGCCTGGGGAATGTGGCGCAACTTGTTGTTAGCGTCGAAGTGCCACCATGTTGTCGCATGCGATGGCTCACCATTGAGATATTGGCCTTCCCATTAAATGGCCTCACCTGCTTGAAAATGACCTTGGCTGCCTGAAACCGCAAAATCTGGCGAGCACTTCAGCTTGGCGCCAGTGATGATGGCATCTGCATTGGTGATGCCGACACCCAGACCAAAGACCAGGCTGCGGGTGCTCGGGCGGGAGCCTAAGGGTGGTGGCGACATCTTGTGAGAGCTGGATCCTTTGGCATTCACTGACCTTGACATGCTGCTACATGGGATTCATCTGCTTTGTCACATGGCTTGTGTCTTCTCCTTGAAACCAAGCATTGAAACCAAAGCCCAAAGTGATGGCACCAGAGAAGGACATCAAAAATGAACCGCTTTATCATGGCTCTCCAATGGGTGCTTTGAGCACCCAGACAGATATCTATATCTATAGATATAGATATCTATCTATATAGATATCTAACCGCTTTAGCATGGCTCTCCAATGGGTGCCGGTTACCCCCTTTTGCCATAAAAGCTGATGTGCCGTATCACCTCTAGATCACCATGTATCACCTCTAGATCACCACGTATCACCTCTAGATCACCACGTATCACCTCTAGATCACCACGTATCACCATGTATCACCTCTAGATCACCACGTATCACCACGTATCACCTCTAGATCACCACGTATCACCACGTATCACCTCTAGATCACCACGTATCACCACGTATCACCACATATCACCACGTATCACCTCTAGATCACCACGTATCACCTCTAGATCACCACGTATCACCTCTAGATCACCACGTATCACCTCTAGATCACCATGTATCACCTCTAGATCACCACGTATTAATTCTAGATCACCACGTATCACCTCTAGATCACCATGTATCACCTCTAGATCACCACGTATTACCTCTAGATCACCACGTATCACCTCTAGATCACCACGTATTACCACGTATCACCTCTAGATCACCACGTATCACCTCTAGATCACCACGTATCACCTCTAGATCACCACGTATCACTTCTAGATCACCACGTATCACCTCTAGATCACCACGTATCACCTATAGATCACCACGTATCAATTCTAGATCACCACGTATCACCTCTAGATCACCACGTATCACCTATAGATCACCACGTATCACCTCTAGATCACCACGTATCACCTCTAGATCACCACGTATCACCACATATCACCACGTATCACCTCTAGATCACCACGTATCGCACAAATGTTTTGCATTTCTTGTTTTTGTATGGATGGTAACAATTTTAGCACCCAGACAGATCAATTTTCTGAAATTGTGTATTTTGATGCACCCTAATATATATATATATATATATGATATATAATATCTATCCAGTGCTGTCCAAAGCACATCTCGGTTTAAGCATACAGCTTCAAAATGTTGATGGCTGGTTACCTATGACAAATCTTAAAATAGAAAAATATAAATACATTAAAATGAATAATTTTGTATGAAAATGATCTACACACGATACAAAGTTGTATTCTCTCGGCTTCGTATTCCAAGCTACAATCAAGACTAAGACTAATCGTCAAAATACGATATATATAGCACTGCTTGTAGCTGATTTGCTAACAAATTTACCAAATTACCTTTAATAATGGCAGCAAGGAAGCGATGTTCTTTACAGCAAATGGACTCCCTCTGGATTGGCATAGCAATACAGCACCATCACCAACACCACGTCCGTCCACCTAATCTCATGTCTACTTGGTCCTCTTCGCTGTTCCTCTCGCTAGTTGCTTGTGATAAAGACTTGTCTTCAGAGCCAGTGTTCCCGCTCAAATTGTTCTTTCTTGCTCCCTCAAAACAGCCAAAAGTAACCAGGCCTTTTAGGTGAGCAACCGTGAAACGTCATCAACCCAGAATGCAGTGCACATCTTTGTAATGGCGGCCCCATGAATTTTGAAGCGTCAAATACTACTCTTTTCCAATTTAGCGAAAAACAATAATTGTTTTGCTATTTTTGTCAACGGATTTGGATTCAGCACTAAATTGTCTACATTTTAAAGGTAGGTTGTTGAACCATGCAGGGTTTCCTTTAAACATGTGCATTATAAAACAACATGAAACAAGGGTCGGCTATAGGCAGTGATATTATGGATGGTGGAATACCCTTCTTTATTTAACATGGGATAAGAGAAAATAATTATCAGAAGAGAATGCTTGCTTCACGAGGAGACATAGACCTATTTCATGTTAGACCAAAATAAGCATATATAAAAAATAAACTTGACAGCCAACCTCAATGCGGAAACAACATCTGGACCATTACTGTAAAGAGATGTTCAGGTGCTGTGTGCTAACATAACTCTGAACTATGAGTGTATAATGCAACACAAGGAGTTAAGTCAACAACCAATCAATTGATTAATCTGGATCTTAAGTGGGGAACTATATGGGACCATCTGTAGTCGGTTCAGAGTCCGCCGTCGGTGGTTGTATGTGTGTATGAATGAGTGAATGTGAGGCATGAATTGTAAAGCGCTTTGGATAAAAGCGCTTTATAAAAGCAGTCCATTACCATTACCATTACCTCTGGACTTCCTTGATCTAATATGTGGGATATGGAACACTGTTGCCTAAGGGGGGCGGCAGTCTAGCTCAGGAGGTAGAGCGGTCGCCTCACAACCGAAAGGTTGCTGGTTCGATCCCCGGCTCCTCCTAGCAAAAACTGTCGAGGTGTCCTTGAGGAAGACCCTAACCCTAACTGCTCCCCAGGCGCTGTATGAATAGCTGCCCACTGCTCCTAATACTAGGATGGGTTAAATAAAGAGGATTCAATTTGTTGTTGTTAAGTATTTTCTCCAACAATAAGTACAATAAATATTCTTAACAATAAGAATCCATATAGTTATTTTAGACTGAAGGAGAGGAAGAAAGTAGTAGAGGAGGCAAAATAATATTTAGAAGGAAGAGGAGGAGAAGAGATGAGGAGAAGAGGAAAGAGAAGAGGGGGACCCAGAACTATTGTCATAACAAAAAACGGTAGTGACTCAGATACTGCATTACTCTTAATAATCTTAGGAGGGCGTTTGGGCCCCTGGTGTAACGTGACACACATACTGATACATAAAGTGACAAGGAGCTGGGACGCTGAACCCCCTGTTACACATCCTAAACAAATAATAAATTACTAATTATATCATGAATTCGCATGAATATCTCCCAAAGCCTCACACACAGATAAGAATACATGTATTTTCCATCAGATATTTTAATTGAACAGATGGTAGTCGTTAACAACGGGCGGCTATTGTCTAGAAGTAAAGTGACAAAGCACATAATCACTGTTCTTTCTGAGCCGCCATCACTTTTGAATGACGCAGTGATTTCCATAAGACAGTTTTGAGTACATCCTTTGTCCAGTTGACTTCTCTACATGGTAGACCCAATATACCATGTAACACAGGTTATCACTATTACTTACCAAATCACATCATGATGAAACGATACGCAACTTTTGTTAATAGAATCACTAGCAATCACTATAGTAATCAATAATAATCAATTAAAGTAAGCATAATGATCCCAATCATCAAAATCGATATTAGTTATTAATAACGGGTTTAATTTAGTTAGGCTAAATCTGGGGTTGCAAGCCTTAATTGCGTCCAACTGAATGCAGCGTATAAATGAGACGAAGACAGCCTGGTCGGGCATTCTACTGTAGTCCACAATAATGTGTATGTAGTATGCCTATACTCCCATCTAGTGTGTAATTGGTGATTCTTGCCTACACTAAATGTTTGCATTTTTATTGAGTTTTAGTGCAATAATGTATGTAAAACGGTTTGAGAAAACACACACATTAAAGGCCTACAGGATTATAAATGCTTTGTTGCAATGCAGTAGCCAATATCTTTCAATGCCTTCACTGCTTCGCTGATCGGACGTTAGCGCCGCATATTTCCGTTTTAAGTCATTGTCAGGGTTCTGCTTATTTGAATCTACAACCCGTCCTGGCCGCTCTGTAGCCCATTAACCCTAGCAGCGGCTGTTAGTCGTGCTATCCCTGGCGATAGGACCAACAGGCCAAGCTGTGTAGTGGTGATGGAGGAGGATGCTGAGAGAGCTCCGTTCACCGTTAGCGCCCCACCCATGTAGCGCATCAGCATCACACGGCGTTCCCCCACTATAGCCCCGTAACGCTTACCTGCAGACCCGTACGATTTAGACAGCAACCACCGGACACTGGCACAGATCTTGGCTCGGTTGAAGTCGTATTGGTCCAGTGGTTTGATCTCCGACACGGTGAACGTCTTCTTCATCGCGCTTGCATCCACCATTTCCGTGCAGTTGTGCGCGGATAATAAGCATGCGCCGCCGAACGGGGAAAATCCGTAGAAAATGGGAGGAGTGTGATGCCGAGGTTATGACGTTGTGGGTTGGGAACTATGACGCGTAGACACCGGCACGCAGACACCTTCTGGACGTGGCCCCGCCCCTCATGAATGGCCGGCCTTCGTGATTTATGATTTAGTGTTTTAATGAACCAAGTGTAGCTTCTAGTGACCACATATTTTAGCATAAAAGTCTCTTCTACCCACTTCATATAGGAATGTGCTACACACATACAGCTTAGCTGTATATGCGTCCAAGACTATTTCTGAACATTTAAACGACTATCTAAGCTATTTATCTATATATATGTCTATATGTTAACTATCTATCTCGGAAGTCACTTAAACCGCTATGGCGCCATTTATTATGCATGGTAGTGATGCGCTCACAAATTCTACCCCTCCCAATAGCCATGCCCCTCTAAATGACCTATTATACTATTATAACCAGTATATATCCAAGTGATATTCAACATGCAGACCTACCCAGATGCAGCATGGTTCAACCGTCACATGGGGACAAGGCTCAACATCAGGAGCACGCCTTAACAGCGGTTAGACGTAGAGCAGCCAGAGGAGGGGAGCTGGCCGAGCTGGTTGGACGACCTCCGAAGAGACGGGAGGAGGAGGGAAGCTTCAACTGACAACAGACTACAAAGGATCTTGACCCTCGTCCCTCACTATCCACTGAGCTGCCAGTCCTCTCTCCTGGGAGTGGAGACAAAGCAAGTTGGGGACAGTAGGAGCCCATCTAGAGACTCTCTCTCTCTCTCTGCAGTGATCCTGCTTCTTTCAGAGGGTGGGGTGGAGGAATTATCTACTGGTGCTGCTTTGCTTCCTGAACATGAACCCAGTAGGCAGTATAGTAGACTTGCAGTAGAAACAGAATACAAGATTCTGGCCCGCAGTGGATTCTGGGAAGGATCTAAGTTGAAAGGGGGAGGTGTCGGGGGAATCCCGGTGAGTTAATATTTATTATATCACACACAAGTTTAATTTAGGCGCTACTTAACTCTTGTTATCAGTTAAGCTGAGCTGGGGAGAGTTTTGTGTGAAAACCAACCAAGAGGTCTGGAATGTCACAGAACCAGTGACTAATTACTTCAGGTTGGTTGACTGTCAAGTGCGAATACATTCTGGAAGGAACTGAAAGAACTTTCTACTTTAGACCATGAGTGTTCCTTCAGGCCCAGAACCACAACCACACACTGGAAATAGAAACCAGACTGTTTGGACGTAAAGAGGACAACAGGTGTTCTTTTACCATATTATGTAAATTTGTTTAGCACATTATAAGCATATAAGCATTCATTCAAAATTCTTAATATATGAGGTGTATGAAGCAGAGCTGCATAGAATATTATTTTCACCATCTGGAGAAAGAAAGGCTTTCCAAATTTATTTTAATATGAAGCTGCTCTTCAAGCTCAAAGTTTCTGAAACAATTGAAATAACTAAAGTTGTGATGTTTGTGAAGAGCTTTGTTAAAATATGTCCATGTTCCTCTGATTTCCAACCTCTCCTGAAAGGTGTGTGAACACCATGGGAGGCTCGGCCTCTCGCAGTGTGTTTGGCAAGCAGAAGAAACAAAAGCCGACTGTGAGCCCTGCACTGCACATGGAGACACCAAAAAAGAAGAAAACCAAGAGCAGCCTTCTCACACTTCTCAGCTGGAGGCAGAAGAAGCCAAAGAGGGAGGGGCCTTTCAAGAACTGGCTCTCATTGGCTGGGAAGTGGAAGAAGAAGAGGACAAACGAGGAGTATGGAAAGAAGGAAGCCCATAATGAGGGCCTTGGTTCCAACAAAGCTTTGCTGACCTTCAGGTACAGGTGGGAAAACAGGTCGCCGGTTCAAGTCCCCGAAACACATGGGCACTGCCGAGGTGCCCTTGAGCAAGGCACCAGACCCCTACACTGCTCCCCGGGCGCTGTATAGACACAATAGCTTCCCACTGCTTCTAATACTAGGATGGGTTAAATGCAGAGAAACTCATCTCACTGAGTGTACATTCAACTTTTGGTGGACCACAGTAGAAAGACGCTTGCATGTATCGATCATTTAATGTCAGTTTCGATGTGTTAAACGGGTCTATTTGAGTTTAGGATTCCCCTAAGTTGACATTATATCTGCTGAGTTACAGTTCAAAGACCATACAATTATGAAGTTGATTTGCTGTACAAATACCTCCGCCCCCCCCCCCACACACACACACTGACTTTCTTCATAGTACCCCTATAATTACAAAAGACAACTTTACCCCCCAAAAAACACAAATATATACACAGAGGCTTCCTTTGATTGTATCTGCATATTAAAAACCAATTAACACACACCAGGCTAATTAAATTGTATGCTGCATTTACTGTACACATAGTACAACTATTTTGAAACACTAAGAAGATATATTTGAAAACAGGCTTTTACGCAATCAAATAGGGACCAGCACTATGGTTTCTGGGTAAAATTGTTACGAGTTACAGAAGAATAAGTCTGTATAAAGTAAAAAACAAAACAAAAGCTAGTGGTGAATGTTGTTGGTTGAGGTTGAGGCTAACTAAGAGTCCAGGGTGTCCTTTGATCCTTGGCTCTTGGAGGATCCATTCCTCCCCTCCTCCAGTGGAGTGCCTTGAGCCTTCAGAAGGTTACAGAAGAGGACAGATAGAAGACAAAGATGAAGAGGAGTTTGAAAAAAGACCAGGTGGGGAAATAGGTGTACAGTAGGTGAAGCAGAATGTTAAAAAGAGACAGATTCAGGTTGAAGGTAGAGAAATAAATGAAATTGGGTTAGTCAAGTCCAAACAGTTCACTAAATGCATCAGAAATAAATGTGTGTCCATGTGTGTTGGACGTCTGACTCAATCAGGGAATCTAAAGCAGTAAAATAACCACAGACAACCACACAACACAAAGGCAGGCCAGGTTTAAATCCAATACACATTTAATATTTCAACAAAAAATTATATAAAAATATAAATGAAAATATGAAGAAATACATATTCATGAAATACTGACTAAAATAACAGCCTTTCATATGAAAGCATGTCATTTCCGAACAGAAACACAATTGTTAGTACCGGTGTCAGAATGACGGTACTGTGAGATGATCTGTGGACGTACGCAGAGGAGTGCGTGTGCCTGTCCTCACCACCCTCACTTATACAGTCTCTCATGTTCTAGCAACTATTGGACAGAATATGTAGATATTTGAACCGCCACGGAACAACTGTGCAAGCACACGCTAGCTGCTTGGTAACAGCGACATAGGGCCTAGTCTACTCCACGCTTGTGTGTTTACTGGTGAAAAGACAGCAGAGGGTGTATGGTTTCAATACACACAAGTGGCCATGCAGGAAAAACTCACAAACCCCCCATCATTCATCCTGAGCGGGTTAGGGACATGCACAGCAAGAACTCACTCAGCGTGTTACATGCCACACAAAACATCAAACAAATATATACACACACACAAATGTGTCAATGAATATTGGGTCCTGAAACAAATAGAACATAAGCCTGGTATTTTATGCTACATCATTTCTCTCTTCTTTAAGATTATAAAGAGGGCCGTTTTTGAGACCCTTGTTTAAAATCTGGTTTTTGACTATCTGCAAGAATATCCAAAAGCAAGAAATCAATGCGTTAAAAAGCTAATTATATAGATATAATATTTTGGTTTCATTGTTCTTGCACTTTGAAAACGAATAAAGAACAGCACAGTACAGAACGCGGAACACTGTTCTCCCCAAGCTGCTTACAACATAGGAATCTCTCAAGCCTTGTTTAACCATGAGGCAAAACAAGAGCAGCTTTTACACTTTGGAACAGTCTCTACGGGTCATTTGGCATTATAGCAATTCATTAATCAAAGCTTAATACTGCCAAATTAACCTAAATGATGGGTTCCTGATGCTAGCTGTGCTACTTTGTTGTAGTCATGGTTGGTTGAACGGAAGAGAACACCCATGAACTGAACGGCTTTGATCAGAGTTGCAGGTGACAATGGAGACACGCCATGCACACTTCTGAGAAGAAAAAAAGGCTACTATTCAAAGAACGGGTGAATCTATGAAAAACAAGTTATTTAGCTGTTAAAACAGCACTCAACCCCCCCTGAGTTCACGACACCATTTTAACCCCAAGCTGACAAACCAGCCCCTCGAGCAGCCTAGCTTAGCCTAGCCGGGTGGGTGTCAGCGGTCGGCACCATGACTGAGATGCTGGCCTCCGTGGCTCTCAGACTGAACCTCTTGGTCCAGGCTGGTGAAGCGGGCTGTCGACTCTTCTCCACTGTCCCGTCGACACAGGTGGCACAGGATACGCTTGAAGGTCCTGCACATGTCCTTGTCCCTGAAGGAGTAGATGATGGGGTTGACGAAGGAGTTGCACTCCGCCAACACCAGGAAGTACTTCTCGTAGCGGAGCACCTTGCACCTGTCGCAGCCCAAACCGTCCAGCAGCAGAACCACCAGGCCGGGTGTCCAGCAGATCACAAAGCAGCCTGTGGAGAAGGAACAGCGAGGATTATCTACCAAGATTCAAGATCTTTATTGGTCACAATGTACAGTACACATTTAAGAACTGTATTGGTCACATTATACACATACATGATATATGGATATATCTAGTTTCCGGTCCGGAAACTAGAGAAAAAAAACGATGGTAACGTATAAATATCTATGTATGGTATATATATACTATAATCTTTATATGTATCCATGAGATGGGCAGAGGAACACAATTTTTGTAGACATACAGTGAGTGGAATGGGTTTGGTTTCAGCCATCAGGTTTCATTATCATAATACAACCGTAGATAGGAATTCACACACACACACACTAGATAGCAATTCATGTCAAAGTTCTGCACACACAAAAGAATGTTATGAGTCATGGTGGTTTAGGAGTCTTGTTCTGTTCGGGCAGGTTTGGGGTTTCTACCCTTGTAGTGCAGGGCCCTCACAGAACTAACACATGTGATGAATTCATAGCGAGCTCCAACCGGTGGACAGAGTTGAACATGGAGACACTAACCAGATCAACAATGTGTGTGTGTGTGTGTGTGTGTGTGAGAGAGACTTCAAGTACCAACACGCCCAAGAAGGAACGCTCCAAGTCCCCCTGTGGAGGAGAAGTCTCCCCGTGGAGAAGTCTCCCCGTGGAGTGTGTAAACACATCAGTCGTCTGAGAAGCCTGGAACTCATAGATACCCTTACATAGACAACCCCCCCACCCATCGCATATTTTTCCTATATGGGAGATTCCTAAATACACAACCCCCCCAGTCCCTTATTAGGAGACACATCTCACCCAGGATCATGGAGACGGTCTTCATCAGGTTGACCACTGTCTCCTTGTGCCGCACCTGGCTGGTGTGCTGGGACATGCGCTGGCTCTTGTGGCGTACGTACAGGAAGATGCGTGTGTAGACAGCCATCATGACCGTGAAGGTGAGCAGGTTGAGCAGGCCCCAGAACACCAGGTAGCTACGGCTGTACATGGGCGCCATGGTGGAGCAGTTCTTCAGGTCACAGAGGCAGTGCCAGCCCATAGTGGGCACCAGGCCCATGAGGATGGCCACCAGCCAGATGCCCACGATGAGCATGACCACCCGGCGGTTGGTCATCTTGCTGTGCAGCTGCATGGTGAAGATGGTTTGGTGGCGCTCCACCGCGATGGCCAGCAGGTTGACCACGGACGCGGTGAGGCTGGTGTCGATCAGCCCCTGGCGCACAAACCACTGGTACTTGGACAGCTTGATGGTCCAGGGGCCTGTGTGGAACATCATGTGGAGGTACGAAATCCCTAAACAAAAAGAAAAAATATATAAGGGTATAGACCCCTCATATATAAGGGTACAGACCCCTCATATATAAGGGTACAGACCCCTCATATATAAGGGTACAGACCCCTCATATATAAGGGTACAGACTCCTCATATATAAGGGTATAGACCCCTCACATATAAGGGTACAGACCCATCATATATAAGGGTACAGACCCCTCATATATAAGGGTACAGACCCCTCATATATAAGGGTATAGACCCCTCATATATAAGGGTACAGACCCCTCATATATAAGGGTACAGACCCCTCATATATAAGGGTACAGACCCCTCATATATAAGGGTACAGACCCCTCATATATAAGGGTATAGACCCCTCATATAAAAGGGTATAGACCCCTCATATATAAGGGTACAGACCCATCATATATAAGGGTATAGACCCCTCATATATAAGGGTATAGACCCCTCATATATGAGGGTACAGACCCCTCATATATGAGGGTACAGACCCCTCATATATAAGGGTACAGACCTAGCACCTAACAGCCGAATGTATCATTAACATTTTGTGTTATGAGTAAGAACTGCAGCACCAGGTAATCGTGTTGCCAAACCACACTTGTGACTTTAAGAGTTTTTCTTCTTAAATCTAATCTCTAAATTTGGGTGAAGAATGGGAAAAGTTGATCAAAAATATGAACTTCTTCATTGAAATGTATGCTGACAAAATATTGACACCAGTGTTCAGAATCTGAAGTCGCTGATGAAATAATTCCTCAAATCTAAAAAGTGTCAAATCATTTTTCAGCCTCACTTTTTGGCCTGACTTTTCAGCCTTGGCGCTGAACTTTAACCCTAACCCTTACCCTTTCCCTAACCCACTGCAGCACATAGTTTAATTTCCTGGTGCCAAGGACGGACATCAACAATGTTTTAAACTCTCAACTCTCTGCTGCTGTTAGACTTCTGGAGTCGACCAGGACGGTCACAGCCTGCCAGGTGTGGTTCAATATAAAAATGTATATTCATCAGTCAATATAAATGTTCCAAACTTTTAACATCTTACTCCACAATTTCGCACATTTTTCCAATCTATAACTCTTGGCTCGTGCAACATAACAACCTTGTGTAAAAAAATGAATATTGCAATTCAGTGTTGACGGTTATGGAGCGGTGAACATTTTGTAGACTTGTAGATTTTGTAAACCACTGCGGTAAACGTCCACAGTGGTTGATATGGACCACGGTACCTGAGAAGAGGTCTGCAGCTGCCAGGTTCCCCAGCAGGTAGTAGATAGGGAAGTGGAAGCGTTTATTAATAAAAATGGCCAACATCACCAAAATGTTAGAGAAGATGACGATGAAGCAGACCAACATGCCCAGGCTGACGATGACGTAGTCCCTCGGCCGCCAGTGGCTGCTGATGTTCTTGCCGCTGGCTTCATAGAAGAACTGGACATTGCGGTTGTAGTAACAACCGCCGATGTCCTCCTTCACCGTGTCCATCATGATTCTCTGGGGGTGGGGAGAGCCGGGAGGAGCCAATGGAGTCTGGGTAAGGTCTGGGATGGAGACGGCAGGCCCTGCCGGGTGAGCCGGTCCGAATCAAGAAAAAGACAGGTGGATGGGTGAGGGGTTCAAGGTAGCGTGACCGTATCTGTAGGTTGAGTACTGGCACACCATTACATGGTAGAACGGGTGGTTGAAGGAGTTGACACGCTGTGGGGAAACAAGGTTGGTTTTAGAAAATCAATAAATTTGTTTTACTTGAACGTAATCACACATCACAATCAAGGTGATGTATGGTTCTAGGTTCTCATGCAAGAACCACTCTCGCATTGATCAAAATCCTTTAGAATGTTCTCTTATTTACACACAAAATGTACCAGTGGTCTAAATAAACATATGCGATTAGCTGGATTAATATATATTTTATACTTTCCCTCCCTCCTAATCCTAGCGTGGCAGTCCGCCGTGATTCCTGACGAAGCAGTGCAACCACCGGGATTCTCTTTGTTTCGGACCCTTCAGGTGCATTCTCAACACTGCTCATCTAATTTGGAATTACTGACAATTAAGTGTCGCCCTTTTACTTGCCAAGGGAAATCTCCACTACTCCACTTCTCATGGCGGCGGTTTACATTCAACCACGGGCTGATGCGAACATCGCATTGGATGAACTTTAGATTGAAGTGAGCTAACTTTAGAATCAGCAGAAGTTGAAGTCCACGCCCACAGTTTTAAAGAACATGCATCGCTGGACAGATGTGCCTTACTACACCTGCAGGGGGGGGGGCTAGAAATGCCTGACTGAAGTATATTCAATACCACTGATGTGTATGCAGATCATGTCACAGCATACATTAACAGGCTAGTGGAACAATGCATCCCGACCAGGTCTGTTCACTCATTCCAGAACCGCAAACCATGGATGAATGCTGACATACAGAACGGAGTACCGCTTTCACAACAGGCGACTCCGATCACTACAAGAAGGCCAAGTATGAACTCAGAAAAGCCATTAAGAAGGGTAAAATGGATTACAAAAAACGAATCACAATTCGGGGGCTCTGACACCAGACGTATGTGGCAAAGTCTGAGGGTCCTCTCCAACTACAAGGGGAGCTCAGGGGCAGTCACCAACAACAACCCTGACCTACCAGACAAGCTAAAAGTTTTTTGCTCGCTTTGAAAGGGACCATGAACTGACCAACAACACCCACCCAGAGGACTACATTCTACAACTGTCCAAGTCAGAGGTCTGCAGAACCTTCAGGAGGGTGAAGGCAGGGAAGGCAGCCGGCCGAGACCGAGCTCCATCCCGCGTCTTCAAGACCTGCGCCGACCAGCTGGCTCCTGTGTTCACCGACATCTACAATGTATCACTGCAACAGTCGTCCCAGCGTGCTTTAAAGCGACAACCATTGTGCTGTTACCCAAAAAGACCAAGGTAACATGCCTCAATGATTATCGTCCAGTGGTATTAACACCCATAGCCATGAAGTGCCTAGAGAAACTTAATGTAACATATCAACTTTTCCATCCCGAGTCCCTAGACCCACTCCAGTTTGCATACAGACCAAACTGGTCCGTAGACGACACCATTTCTCTGGCACTACACACGACCCTGGAGCACCTAGACAGTTGACTGTTCATTGACTACAGCTTGGCGTTCAACACCATTGTTTCCTCCAAGCTGGTCCTGAAACTGAGGGACCTAGGTCTGGGTGCCCCCATCTGTAACTGGATTATGGACTTCCTGACGGGCAGGCCTCATCCACTCTGGTCCTCAACACCGGAGCACCCCAAGGCTGCTGCCTCAGTCTCCGGCTGTACTCGCTGTACACACATGACTACCTGCCACGCACAGCAATAATCTGATTATCCAGTTTGCAGACGACACCACAGTCTTCGGCCTGATAAGCGAGGAGGTATGAGGAGGTATGCTCTGCGGTGCCTCAGAAAAAGCAGAATAGGCCTGAGTTGGCAAGTGAACTTCTACCTTGGCACAGTAGAGAGCGTCCTGACGAGTGGTGTCCCCGCGTGGTACGGCAACACCACTGCACGGGACAAGAAAGCCATCCAGAAGGTTGTGAGGACCAGGACAGCAGAGAAGATCATCGGGTGTGTACATCCATGCATTGAGGAGATCTGTAGGACCAGATGTCGGAAGAAGGCCATGTCCATCATAAAGGACTGCAACCACCCTGGGCACCATCTCTTCTCCCCCCTACCGTCTGGTCGCCGATTGCGCAGCATCGGTACAACAAGGACTACCAGGTTTAAGGATAGTTTTTATCCACAGGCAGTGACCTACTGAACTGCTAGGAGTGCTGCCACTTTCACAACATTGTCATTAACATTACACTTTTCTGGACTCAAAGTTACTGCACTGTACTGTACTGTATTCATGATGCTGCTGCACTACTAGCACTTTAAATGCTTTCAAAGATTATTGTAAATAAAACATTCAACACATGTACATATCCTTAACAGTCACTCTGCTGCTCTTTTTTTGTTTATTTGTATTGTATATATAATTGTTATGGTATCGTTTTGGAGATGTATACTGCAGGAGGGAATAGGGAGTAAGAATTCCAATGTATCTGTTGCAATTGGTCAATAAAATATCTTGTATTACACACTAAATACACAGCACAATAAACAATACAAATTACAATAAAAAGAACGATTAGTTACTGATGGATCATATGTACATGTGTTGAAATGTGCATTAAGCATATCAAATAATTGTAAAGTGCCAATAGTGCAGCAGCATCATGAATACTGTCATGAGTCCAGAAAGTCCAGCAATGTATGATAGTGAAATATTAATGACAATGTTATGATAGTGGCAGCGCTTCTAGCAGTTCAGTAGGCACACTGCCTGTGGGTAAAAACTGTCCTTGAACCTGGTAGTCCTTGTACGGAAGCTGCAGAACCGGCGACCAGATGGTAGGGGGGAGAAGAGATGGTGCCCAGGGTGGTTGCGGTCCTGCCTGTGTGCCATCTTCAGCATGACCTTCGTGTTGCGGGTCCACGCCAGGTCGTCGGAAATCTGTAGTCCTAGGAAACAGAAGCAGCTGACGACTTCCACCGGTGTCCCGTCCAGGCTGATGGTGGAGTGGGTGCCCCGGTGGCTCCTGATGTCCACGATGAGCTCCTTAGTCTTGCTGACTTTGAGTGTGAGGCTGTTGTCCTCCCACCATCACGTCAGCCGGACTACCTCATCTCTGTATTTAGTTTTGTCGTCCTCGCTTATCAGGCCGAGGACTGTGGTGACGTCTACAAACTTGATAATCAGATTATTGCTGTGCGTGGCAGTACAGTCATGTGTGTACAGCGAGTACAGCCGGGGACTGAGGCAGCAGCCTTGGGGTGCTCCGGTGTTGAGGACCAGAGTGGATGAGATGTTGTTCCCAATCTTCACCACTTGAGGCCTGCTCGTCAGGAAGTCCATAATCTAGTTACAGATGGGGGCGCCCAGACCTAGGTCCCTCAGTTTCAGGACCAACTTGGAGGGATGGATGGTGTTGAAAGCAGAGCTGTAGTCAATGGACAGCAGTCTGACGTGTCCCTCCGGTCTAGATGCTGCAGGGCCAAGTGTAGTGCCAGGGAAATGGTGTCATCTACAGACCTATTTATGTATTATGTAGCTGTATGCAAACTGGAGTGGATCGAGGGACTCAGGGACAGCAGCATGGGCTTGGCATAACGTTACTTAGTAAACATCAGAGTCCAACATTACATAACATAACAACATAACATAACCGTGTTAACATTACAATAGTCCGCCAAGGTTGTGACCGCATTATGGAACTATGCTAGCTACAAAAACAATGCTGAAGTTGTTAACAATGGGGCCCAGGAAGAGATGTGATTGGACCATCCCAGTGTCTGTATAGAAAATGAACCAATGGGTCACTTTTCCTGCATTATGGGACGGTTCCTTCTTTTCCTTGAAATGATAATCGGCACCAAAGGAGGTTTCTAATGCTGCCTGATAACGACGACTCTGATGTTGCAGACCTAATTATTGATTGATTGTTGACCACTCCTTCAGCTCGTGGTCACATTCAGAGCGCTGCTCTAAAACCACTCCTAAATATTAGTGGTTTTCTTTTAGTGATTTCCGACTTACACTCCATTTAGGTTATAAATGCACAGAAGTAAGATAGTCAAAAACAACTGTTGCATGACGCCCATTGAACAGTAGAAGATAGTTTGGAGATTAAAAAACAGTAACACACATAACATCTCCTTATAAATCACTCAGTTCCAAGTCTGTAAATGAGAACTGAGGTGAAAAGTACACAAAGAATGAAAACCAACCACCTATAGCAGAGGTCAACTGTCCAACCCTGGTTGGGTCTTCCTGTTTACAGTAAACCTAAACGACACAAACCACTGCGGTGCAGCTGCTCTCTTGCAGTATTGTAATAAGTACCAATGAATCTATTCTGAAAGACATCCAGAGAAACACCAGACAATTACACAATCCAGCTATGTAACCCAACCCCCCCCCCACACACACACACACACAGACACACACACACTAGAGAGAGAAGAGGATTAAAGCTAAAGAATATCTGTGATTTAAGGATGTCAGATATGCAGTTCAAATCAAACTCAATACTAGGGTTCACTTTTCGGTTTTGTCTTGTTGCAATTGTTAAATCTCCTGGCAAAACTATGATTGTATGTATGTATTGTTGCGCTTTTTCTAACCTGCCAAGCGACCATACTGGTGGCAGGTGTTCATTGTGTACTCAATAAACATGTCATGGATAACTTCAGCTCGCTGAAATATATTTTATATATATATATTTTTAGATGTATTTTCTCCTTTATATGTATTTGTATTTTTTGCCAGGCCCACAGGGAAGCGTGCTAATTTACATGAAGCACACCTGCTGTAAGGCATTCATCTGCCTTTTGTAAAATGCTATTGAAATTAAAAGACTGCCAAAGTGATGGCTTAATGTGTTTCCTGAGATGTAATAACCATTCCTATGCATATGTACACATATACATACATACATATATATACAATAAAACAAGCCAAAGTAAAATTACAAATAGTAAATGCTCCAGCTCAGTTTTTTCTCTGTTCATCGCGACCTATAAAGTTAGCATGATTTCCACCACTTCCACACATGCAAGTGTACCAAGAAAGTGGGATTGGGAACCATGTGTGTATGTAATGTACACACTCGTATGTAAGTGCTCATGTGTGAACGCAATCCAGGAGTGGGGAACACCATCTGGTTGCTTTAGGCAAATCTGTCATTTAAGAACCAAAAAAGGAACGTATATCAGATCTACCTGAACCTGAATTCAAAACACTGGATGTCCCGTGTTAAACCGTCTCTCAGGAAGATCCACTGGACTCAAAGCTCTGAAGCGATGCCCTTCACAGTGTCCTAATATTACCCACTCACCACACTTAATCTGATCAATGAGTCATCCAAATATCTCTCTATAAGTGCCTCTTGTGGAGGCACTTATGGAGAAATAGAGTCAATTGCTGTTCAAAATTAAGCACTTTCAAGCATCAACACATCGATTAACTAAAGACGCTGACCTAGCCTACTATAGGATTAAGTCATTTATTTAACAAACACTTTTAGATATATGAAAATCCTCTCCAATTTTAAGGAGTTTAAAACAAAACTAAAAGGCGATATGTGCAGTGCAGAACAACTTTATTTGCCTGAAGTTGTGAATTAATCCTAGCCGTTCCATGGTGTAAAGGGAGCGAGTTGCATCAGTAAACACAGGTCTACATCCAACCCGCTGATTACCAGGGTAGACACGCCCGCTCCGCTTTTCCCACTCCCTCCAAAACAAAGCCAAGCGTTTGGTTTAACAGCAATCCCTATTGGGCCCTTGTCACAAGTCTGCTGTGGGTATTCTTTTGACAACGTAGCGTTTTATCGGTTGCAAATTGTAATGGCCCATCCCTCGGCCCCGCTGTGATACTAAAGTATAACTCAAGAGTAGAGGACAACCAGGATGGAGTCTATTGCACTACTAAATAAACACAGAAGGTCTACAGGTCGACATGAAACAAGCATCCTTCCACGCCAAAGAGTCCAACGTTCAACAAGCGTATAAAAAAAACGAACTCACCACTCACTTTTTTTGGAACAACGCACCAGGGCTCACAAACAATGATTTCTCACTGTTGAGTGGAACGACAGGAAAATAATATGGGGTCAAATGGGCTTGCGCGTGTGTACGTGCGTGCCAGATGTCACGGTCTATATCGAACATTAATATAATATATATAGTATAATAATATAATATAGGTTATATGTCCGCGGTCGGTTCACAGAAACGGGCCATGGCCTTTCAGATAAGAGTAGGACAGTCTTGGTAGACTTAGAATCTGGATTGTTGCAGACGCTTTCCTGTTCCCGGAGACCCAGAGACAGAGACCCGGAGACAGAGACCCGGAGACACAGAGACAGAGACCCGGAGACCTGGCGGAAACCCCCGTTGGTCCGTGAAAAGCGGATACGCGCTACAAAACAAGAAACTAAATTCCAAGTTGTTGTTTTTTTTCATTAGGTTTTATCCAGATTCAAAAACTTGGCCACTTCCATCAAACAACTGACCAAATGCTTTTTTGAATCGACTTGTTCTTTTTTACTCGGTTCAAAAGTTTTTACAAAAGAGAGTCGGCCCTACCAGGTAGACTCTAGTGTGTCGACTCACTCACCGATTATCCGCTTTCCTTTTAAAACACATTTTAAACAAAGGACGTCGGTTAAAAAGCCAACGGACGGGTTTTCACTTACTGTTGCTACTAGTGCGTCTCCATTCCAGGTGTTCTAAACGGGTCCGACTTCTACCCCAAACTGTCACCGTGTTTCCCGTCTAAGGTCCCTCTGGTCGTAGCCTACCTGTGCGCGGTGAGCCGTGTCGCTTTACCTTGAAAAAGGGCGGTGGCGGACCTTGAGCAGGAGAAGCCGAGCTCACACAATGCACAGTTTCGGTCCACTGCTCCACACAACCTGGGCGAGCAGGCCTCGCCCCCATTGAGGAAGGCAGCCAATAGGCGGTGGAACGGAAATATGAGTGACAAAAGTGATATGCGATTATTATTATATTTAATAGAGGTTAATAAGCGTCTACGTGAACGACTGTGGAGATGGGTGGATTGTTTGTGATTCGCTTGCGATTAGTTTAGTTTCAGACCTACGATAGGATATAAAGATATACAGATATATAGTCGGTCAAACACAATCAGGCTTAAAAGTTGGTATATTGGGCCTACTATTACTAGCCTACTACTACTACAACTACTTGGTCTTCTAGGTTTACTACTACTACTAGGTCTACTAGGTTACTACTACTACTTCTAGGTTTACTACTACTACTACTACTTCTACTACTACTACTACTACTACTGGGTCTACTAGGTTTACTACTACTAGGTTTACTACTATTACTACTACTACTAGGTCTACTAGGTTTACTTCTACTACTACTGCTAGGTGTACTAGGTTTACTACTACTACTAGGTATACTAGGTTTACTACTACTAGGTCTACTGGGTTAATATTATTACAATAATTACTACTACTACTAGGTCTACTAGGTATACTTGGTTACTACTACTACTACTGCTAGGTCTACTAGGTTTACTACTAGTACTACTTCTACTACTACTAGGTATACTAGGTGTAGTACTACTACTACTACTATTATGAGATCTACTAGATTTACGACTACTACTACTAGGTCTAATATATTTACTACTACTACTACAACTACTTGGTCTTCTAGGTTTATTACTACTACTACTAGGTCTACTAGGTTACTACTACTGCTAGGTCTAGTAGGTTTACTACTACTACTTCTAGGTTTACTACTACTACTACTACTACAAGGTTTACTACTACTACTAGGTCTACTAGGTTTACTACTAGTACTACTGCTACTACTACTAGGTCTACTAGGTTTACTTCTACTACTACTACTACTGCTAGGTGTACTAGGTTTACTACTACTACTAGGTATACTAGGTTTACTACTACTACTAGGTCTACTGGGTTTACTACTATTACAATAATTACTACTACTACTAGGTCTACTAGGTCTACTTGGTTACTACTACTGCTAGGTCTACTAGGTTTAATACTAGTACTACTAGGTCTACTAGGTTTACTACTACTACTACTACTACTACTACTACTGCTACTAGGTCTAATATATTTACTACTACTATCACAAGAGTTTGTTTCAACGACTGGAGGGACTGAACTTCTTGACCCATCTGGAATAGTCTAGAGCAGGGGTTCCCAACCGCCGGGCCGCGGACCGGTACCGGGCCGTGGAGGTGTTACTGCCGGGCCGCGAAACAGCTGTGTGTTTATCATCATATTTGACTCAAATAATTTGAGTATAGGTGAACGGCGGGCGGTATAATCTATATATAGAGATTATATATATAGTATAATCTATATATATAGATTATATAGCGGTATATATGGGCGGTATAGGAGAGACTTTCAGTTGCACGCGCTACTAAAGAGACTACGCGCTAGTGATGTGTCGGTCGCGAACGAGCCGGCTCAAAGAGTCGGGAGCAGGCTCGCACGACGGGAGCAGGCTCACACCCGCAAACGAGCCGTGGTTTTTTTACCGGTGCTCCGCGTACATGCACGTTTATACTGAAATAGAGCCCTGCCGTTTTGTTGACAACAAGATTTTTTTCATGTATCTGCCGGTCCGTGGCACAAAAAAGATGTAACTTGAGTTTGTCAGGTTGATACTAAGTGCAACTTAAGTGTTGCAAGTAAGTTGTGCTTCACTCATTGGTCTACTGTTAGTCAAGTGGTCAGGTAGTGCTTAAGTGTTGTGGCCCATTGAAGGTGGTTTCACCCAATCTAGGTCAACTGCCTTGTTAATCGTGTGGGAGGGGCCTGCACTCCTAGCCAACCCTCAGACAATTAGCAACCAGTGTTATTTAGCCACTTCCTGAAAGCGGCAGGAAAACAAAGGCAAGGCAGAATAAGGCTGCAGTCGACTTTTTCAAGTTCGACTTCTTCTCAGGTCAGCATCTTATTGTACCATGTGTGGCATTGCGGTACACACTTCTTTGCGGAGGTCACACACGCTGGGTCACATCCAGGCGCCGCCGTGATCCCACAAACCTCATTTACCCTACTCTGTCTACCCATGTCGAGCTAGTGGTAACTGGGGGGCTTTGGAATTGCCTGTCGGCAGTGCAGAATTTAGCCACTTCCTGAAAGCGGCAGGCAAACAAAGGCAGAATAAGGCTGCAGTCGACTTTTTCAAGTTCGACTTCTTCTCAGGTCAGCATCTTATTGTACCATGTGTGGCATTGCGGTACACACTTCTTTGCAGAGGTCACACATGCTGGGTCACATCCAGGCGCCGCCGTGATCCCACAAACCTCATTTACCCTACTCTGTCTACCCATGTCAAGCTAGTGGTAACTGGGGGGCTTTGGAATTGCCAGTCGGCAGTGCAGAAAACTGAGTTCATCTCAGGATATGCATCCTTGCTCGCCCTGAACTTCCTTGCTCTTACTGAGACTTGGATCAGCCCTGAAAACACTGCCTCGCCTGCTGCTTTGTCAGATGTGTGTTCTGTTTCTCACACTCCCAGAGTCGCAAGACGAGGCGGTGGTACTGGTCTGTTGATTTCGCGTGACTGGAAATACTCCCCCATTTCCATTCCACAGTTCTCCCCCTCTTCATTTGAATTTCATGCTGTAACAGTTTGTTTTCCATTTAAGCTCATTATTGCAGTTGTTTATCGTCCACCCGGCCCAGCTGGTGACTTCTTGGAGGAGCTTGACATGCTGATCTCCCACTTCCCTGATGATGGTTCTGGCCTCATCCTTCTTGGCGACTTCAACATCTTGACTGAGAAGTTGGACCCTCTTCTCTCCTTCCTCGCCTCCTTCGACCATTCCCGCTGCCCCTCTCCTCCGACCCACAAGGCCGGCAACCAGCTGGACCTCATCTTCACCAGACACTGCGATACAGTAAACCTTTCAGTTACTCCTCTCCATCTATCCGATCACTTCTTCATGTCCTTCTCCCTCTTCCTCCCTTCCCCCCCTCCCACTCTCCCCCTACCAAGATGGTGACGTCCCGTCGCAATCTCCGCACACTCACCCCTGCCAATCTCTCCTCTTCTGTTCTCTCTGCCCTCCCTCCTCCTGATTCGTTCTCTGTTCTACCCCCTGATATTGCCACTGACCTTCTTCTCTCTACCCTGTCCTCCTCTCTGGACACTCTCTGTCCCCTCACCTCCAGGTCTGCACGTCCAACTCCACGTGCCCCCTGGTTGTCGGACTCAGTGCGTACACAGAGGCAGAGCCTCAGAGAGGCGGAGCGCAGGTGGAAGAAAGGAAAAACCCCAGAGGACCTTCTCCATCTTCAAGGGCTCCTGTCAAACTTCTCCTTGTCGCTTTCATCCGCCAAAGCTGCATTTTACTGTTCCAAAATTCAAAGCGCAGCATCTAACCATAAAAAAACGGTTTGATACTTTTTCCTCCCTCCTCCATCCCCCTCCCCCCCAGCTCCTCCCTTCTCCCAGATGATTTCGCCAACTTCTTTGACAAGAAGGTCAATGATATCCGATCCTCCTTCCCTGACCCCCGGCTGATGCTCATCAACCTCCCATGTCTTCCCCCACCCTCCCACATCCCTCCCTTACCCATTTCTCTCCCCTCTCCACAGATGATGTTCTTCACCTCATCACATCAAGCCGCCCCACCAAATGCTCACTGGATCCAGTTCCCTCCCCTCTGCTTCAGTCTACTGCACCTGAACTCCTGCCCTTCCTGACACACATCATCAACGCATCTATGACATCTCTGCTTTCCTGCTGCTTTCAAGACTGCCAGAGTCACCCCCCTCCTGAAGAAACCAACACTCGACCCCTCTGAACTCAAGAACTACAGACCGGTAGGTGGTTTCTAGGTTGACACCTGGTGTGGTGACACCTACTCGGACTGCAAGGAATCTGGGTGTGACCCTGGACGACCAACTGTCGTTCTCGGCAAACATTGCATCGGCTCCACGATTCCTCCTCTACAACATCAGGAGGATTTGGCCTTTTCTCACTGAAAAGGCTGCGCAGGTGCTCATCCAGGCTCTTGTCATCTCCCGGCTGGACTACTGCAACTCCCTCCTTGCTGGCGTCCCGGCATTTGCCATCAGGCCCCTGGAGCTCATTCAAAAAGCTGCATCCCAACCCGTCCACTTCGCTCGGCTTTTTCGGGCCGTCTGCTTGACCCTCACTTAGGGGCCTAGCCTGTGTGGCCGATCTACGCGGTCACGGCACTTCACCGTCCTGGCCCCAATTTGGGGAACAAACTCCCCACGGAGGTCACGACTGCAGAGTCACTCCCCATCTTTCACCGCAGGCAGGACACACTTCCCGGATCCTTCCTCGTAGTGTAAATTATGTCAGTCAAAAGTAGATTACATATTATAGATAGGTATACATTGTTCTAAATATTGTTGCATATTGTTTGCCAACTTATTGTATTTTTTCCCTTACACTTTTGCCTGAATTATTGTACTTCTGCCTGAGCTCTGGTTCAGTTATTGGAGACTTGTTAGGAATGAAATGCACTTTTGACTTCCGGGTTGATCTCTTACCTTCCTTTCTTAAAACACACTACTAGGTATAAGAGTGATGGTGGTGGAGGTATAAGAGTGATGGTGGTGGAGGTATAAGAGTGATGGTGGTGGAGGTATAAGAGTGATGGTGGTGGAGGAGGTATAAGAGTGATGGTGGTGATGGAGGTATAAGAGTGATGGTGATGGAGGTATAAGAGTGATGGTGGTGATGGAGGTATAAGAGTGATGGTGGTGGTGGAGGTATAAGAGTGATGGTGATGGAGGTATAAGAGTCATGGTGGTGGTGGTGGAGGTATAAGAGTGATGGTGGTGATGGTGGAGGTATAAGAGTGATGGTGCTGGAGGTATAAGAGTGATGGTGATGGAGGTATAAGAGTGATGGTGGTGGTGGAGGTATAAGAGTGATGGTGGTGGTGGAGGTATAAGAGTGATGGTGGTGATGGAGGTATAAGAGTGATGGTGGTGGAGGTATAAGAGTGATGGTGGTGATGGAGGTATAAGAGTGATGGTGGTGATGGAGGTATAAGAGTGATGGTGGTGGAGGTATAAGAGTGATGGTGGTGATGGAGGTATAAGAGTGATGGTGGTGGTGGAGGTATAAGAGTGATGGTGGTGATGGAGGTATAAGAGTGATGGTGATGGAGGTATAAGAGTGATGGTGGTGATGGAGGTATAAGAGTGATGGTGATGGAGGTATAAGAGTGATGGTGATGGAGGTATAAGAGTGATGGTGGTGATGGAGGTATAAGAGTGATGGTGGTGATGGAGGTATAAGAGTGATGGTGGTGATGGAGGTATAAGAGTGATGGTGATGGAGGTATAAGAGTGATGGTGGTGATGGAGGTATAAGAGTGATGGTGGTGATGGAGGTATAAGAGTGATGGTGGTGGAGGTATAAGAGTGATGGTGGTGGTGGAGGTATAAGAGTGATGGTGGTGATGGAGGTATAAGAGTGATGGTGATGGAGGTATAAGAGTGATGGTGGTGATGGAGGTATAAGAGTGATGGTGGTGGTGGAGGTATAAGAGTGATGGTGGTGATGGAGGTATAAGAGTGATGGTGGTGGTGGAGGTATAAGAGTGATGGTGGTGGAGGTATAAGAGTGATGGTGGTGATGGAGGTATAAGAGTGATGGTGGTGGTGGAGGTATAAGAGTGATGGTGGTGGTGGAGGTATAAGAGTGATGGTGATGGAGGTATAAGAGTGATGGTGGTGATGGAGGTATAAGAGTGATGGTGGTGGAGGTATAAGAGTGATGGTGATGGAGGTATAAGAGTGATGGTGGTGGTGGAGGTATAAGAGTGATGGTGGTGATGGAGGTATAAGAGTGATGGTGGTGATGGAGGTATAAGAGTGATGGTGGTGATGGAGGTATAAGAGTGATGGTGGTGGAGGTATAAGAGTGATGGTGGTGGAGGAGGTATAAGAGTGATGGTGGTGATGGAGGTATAAGAGTGATGGTGATGGAGGTATAAGAGTGATGGTGGTGATGGAGGTATAAGAGTGATGGTGGTGGTGGAGGTATAAGAGTGATGGTGATGGAGGTATAAGAGTCATGGTGGTGGTGGTGGAGGTATAAGAGTGATGGTGGTGATGGTGGAGGTATAAGAGTGATGGTGCTGGAGGTATAAGAGTGATGGTGATGGAGGTATAAGAGTGATGGTGGTGATGGAGGTATAAGAGTGATGGTGGTGGTGGAGGTATAAGAGTGATGGTGGTGGAGGTATAAGAGTGATGGTGGTGATGGAGGTATAAGAGTGATGGTGGTGATGGAGGTATAAGAGTGATGGTGGTGGTGGAGGTATAAGAGTGATGGTGATGGAGGTATAAGAGTCATGGTGGTGGTGGTGGAGGTATAAGAGTGATGGTGGTGATGGTGGAGGTATAAGAGTGATGGTGGTGGAGGTATAAGAGTGATGGTGGTGGAGGTATAAGAGTGATGGTGGTGATGGAGGTATAAGAGTGATGGTGGTGATGGAGGTATAAGAGTGATGGTGGTGGAGGTATAAGAGTGATGGTGGTGAGGAGGTATAAGAGTGATGGTGGTGATGGAGGTATAAGAGTGATGGTGATGGAGGTATAAGAGTGATGGTGGTGATGGAGGTATAAGAGTGATGGTGGTGGTGGAGGTATAAGAGTGATGGTGATGGAGGTATAAGAGTCATGGTGGTGGTGGTGGAGGTATAAGAGTGATGGTGGTGATGGTGGAGGTATAAGAGTGATGGTGCTGGAGGTATAAGAGTGATGGTGATGGAGGTATAAGAGTGATGGTGGTGATGGAGGTATAAGAGTGATGGTGGTGGTGGAGGTATAAGAGTGATGGTGGTGGAGGTATAAGAGTGATGGTGGTGATGGAGGTATAAGAGTGATGGTGGTGGTGGAGGTATAAGAGTGATGGTGGTGGTGGAGGTATAAGAGTGATGGTGATGGAGGTATAAGAGTCATGGTGGTGGTGGTGGAGGTATAAGAGTGATGGTGGTGATGGTGGAGGTATAAGAGTGATGGTGGTGGTGGAGGTATAAGAGTGATGGTGGTGGAGGTATAAGAGTGATGGTGGTGATGGAGGTATAAGAGTGATGGTGGTGGTGGAGGTATAAGAGTGATGGTGGTGGTGGAGGTATAAGAGTGATGGTGGTGGTGGAGGTATAAGAGTGATGGTGGTGGTGGAGGTATAAGAGTGATGGTGATGGAGGTATAAGAGTGATGGTGGTGATGGAGGTATAAGAGTGATGGTGGTGATGGAGGTATAAGAGTGATGGTGATGGAGGTATAAGAGTGATGGTGATGGAGGTATAAGAGTGATGGTGGTGGTGGAGGTATAAGAGTGATGGTGGTGATGGAGGTATAAGAGTGATGGTGGTGATGGAGGTATAAGAGTGATGGTGGTGATGGAGGTATAAGAGTGATGGTGGTGGAGGTATAAGAGTGATGGTGGTGGTGGAGGTATAAGAGTGATGGTGGTGATGGAGGTATAAGAGTGGTGGTGATGGAGGTATAAGAGTGATGGTGGTGATGGAGGTATAAGAGTGATGGTGGTGTGGAGGTATAAGAGTGATGGTGGTGGTGGAGGTATAAGAGTGATGGTGGTGATGGAGGTATAAGAGTGATGGTGGTGGAGGAGGTATAAGAGTGATGGTGGTGGAGGTTTAAGAGTGATGGTGATGGAGGTATAAGAGTGATGGTGGTGATGGAGGTATAAGAGTGATGGTGGTGATGGAGGTATAAGAGTGATGGTGGTGGAGGTATAAGAGTGATGGTGGTGGTGGAGGTATAAGAGTGATGGTGGTGATGGAGGTATAAGAGTGATGGTGATGGAGGTATAAGAGTGATGGTGGTGATGGAGGTATAAGAGTGATGGTGGTGGAGGTATAAGAGTGATGGTGGTGTGGAGGTATAAGAGTGATGGTGGTGATGGAGGTATAAGAGTGATGGTGATGGAGGTATAAGAGTGATGGTGGTGGTGGAGGTATAAGAGTGATGGTGGTGGTGGAGGTATAAGAGTGATGGTGGTGGTGGAGGTATAAGAGTGATGGTGGTGGTGGAGGTATAAGAGTGATGGTGGTGTGGAGGTATAAGAGTGATGGTGGTGATGGAGGTATAAGAGTGATGGTGGTGTGGAGGTATAAGAGTGATGGTGGTGATGGAGGTATAAGAGTGATGGTGGTGGTGATGGTGGAGGTATAAGAGTGATGGTGGTGGTGGAGGTATAAGAGTGATGGTGATGGAGGTATAAGAGTGATGGTGGTGGAGGTATAAGAGTGATGGTGGTGATGGAGGTATAAGAGTGATGGTGGTGGAGGTATAAGAGTGATGGTGGTGGAGGTATAAGAGTGATGGTGGTGATGGAGGTATAAGAGTGATGGTGGTGATGGAGGTATAAGAGTGATGGTGGTGGTGGAGGTATAAGAGTGATGGTGGTGGTGGAGGTATAAGAGTGATGGTGGTGGAGGTATAAGAGTGATGTGGTGGTGGAGGTATAAGAGTGATGGTGGTGATGGAGGTATAAGAGTGATGGTGATGGAGGTATAAGAGTGATGGTGTGATGGAGGTATAAGAGTGATGGTGGTGGTGGAGGTATAAGAGTGATGGTGGTGGAGGTATAAGAGTGATGGTGGTGATGGAGGTATAAGAGTGATGGTGGTGTGGAGGTATAAGAGTGATGGTGGTGATGGAGGTATAAGAGTGATGGTGGTGGTGGAGGTATAAGAGTGATGGTGGTGGAGGTATAAGAGTGATGGTGGTGATGGAGGTATAAGAGTGATGGTGGTGGTGGAGGTATAAGAGTGATGGTGGTGTGGAGGTATAAGAGTGATGGTGGTGATGGAGGTATAAGAGTGATGGTGGTGGAGGTATAAGAGTGATGGTGGTGATGGAGGTATAAGAGTGATGGTGGTGATGGAGGTATAAGAGTGATGGTGGATGGAGGTATAAGAGTGATGGTGGTGATGGAGGTATAAGAGTGATGGTGTGATGGAGGTATAAGAGTGATGGTGGTGATGGAGGTATAAGAGTGATGGTGGTGTGGAGGTATAAGAGTGATGGTGATGGAGGTATAAGAGTGATGGTGGTGATGGAGGTATAAGAGTGATGGTGGTGATGGAGGTATAAGAGTGATGGTGGTGATGGAGGTATAAGAGTGATGGTGGTGATGGAGGTATAAGAGTGATGGTGGTGGAGGTATAAGAGTGATGGTGGTGGAGGTATAAGAGTGATGGTGGTGATGGAGGTATAAGAGTGATGGTGGTGATGGAGGTATAAGAGTGATGGTGGTGATGGAGGTATAAGAGTGATGGTGGATGGAGGTATAAGAGTGATGGTGGTGGAGGTATAAGAGTGATGGTGGTGATGGAGGTATAAGAGTGATGGTGGTGGAGGTATAAGAGTGATGGTGGTGATGGAGGTATAAGAGTGATGGTGGTGATGGAGGTATAAGAGTGATGGTGGTGGAGGTATAAGAGTGATGGTGGTGATGGAGGTATAAGAGTGATGGTGGTGATGGAGGTATAAGAGTGATGGTGGTGATGGAGGTATAAGAGTGATGGTGGTGGTGGAGGTATAAGAGTGATGGTGGTGTGGAGGTATAAGAGTGATGGTGGTGATGGAGGTATAAGAGTGGTGGTGGTGGAGGTATAAGAGTGATGGTGGTGATGGAGGTATAAGAGTGATGGTGGTGATGGAGGTATAAGAGTGATGGTGGATGGAGGTATAAGAGTGATGGTGGTGATGGAGGTATAAGAGTGATGGTGGTGGGAGGTATAAGAGTGATGGTGGTGGAGGTATAAGAGTGATGGTGGTGATGGAGGTATAAGAGTGATGGTGGTGTGGCGGTATAAGAGTGATGGTGGTGTGGAGGTATAAGAGTGATGGTGGTGGAGGTCTACGAGTGCTGGTGGTGGTGGAGGTATACGAGTGATGGTGGTGTGGAGGTATCCGAGTGCTGGTGGTGGTGGCGGTATCAGAGTGCTGGTGGTGGTGGAGGTCTCAGCGTGATGGTGGTGTGGAGGTATACGAGTGATGGTGGTGGAGGTATAAGAGTGATGGTGGTGATGGCGGTCTACGAGTGCTGGTGGTGGTGGAGGTCTACGAGTGCTGGTGGTGGTGGAGGTCTACGCGTGATGGTGGTGGTGGAGGTCTACGCGTGATGGTGGTGTGGCGGTCTAAGCGTGATGGTGGTGATGGCGGTATCAGAGTGATGGTGGTGGTGGCGGTATAAGAGTGATGGTGGTGGTGGAGGTATCAGAGTGCTGGTGGTGTGGAGGTATAAGAGTGCTGGTGGTGATGGAGGTATACGCGTGTGGTGGTGGTGGCGGTCTCCGCGTGCTGGTGGTGGTGGCGGTCTCCGCGTGCTGGTGGTGCTGGCGGTCTCCGCGTGCTGGTGGTGGCGGTCTCCGAGTGCTGGTGGTGCTGGCGGTCTCCGCGTGATGGTGGTGGTGGCGGTCTCCGCGTGCTGGTGCTGGCGGTCTCCGCGTGCTGGTGGTGTGGCGGTCTCCGCGTGATGGTGGTGTGGCGGTCTCCGAGTGCTGGTGGTGTGGCGGTCTCCGCGTGATGGTGGTGGCGGTCTACGCGTGCTGGTGGTGTGGCGGTCTCCGCGTGCTGGTGGTGGTGGCGGTCTACGAGTGATGGTGGTGGAGGTATCAGCGTGCTGGTGGTGTGGCGGTATACGCGTGCTGGTGGTGGTGGAGGTCTCCGCGTGCTGGTGGTGGTGGAGGTATCAGAGTGATGGTGGTGTGGAGGTATCAGCGTGCTGGTGGTGGTGGAGGTATCAGCGTGATGGTGGTGGGTGGAGGTATCAGAGTGATGGTGGTGGAGGTATCAGAGTGATGGTGGTGGCGGTATACGAGTGATGGTGGTGATGGAGGTATCAGAGTGATGGTGGTGTGGAGGTATACGCGTGATGGTGGTGGGGTCTCAGTGTGGTGGTGTGGAGGTCTACGCGTGATGGTGGTGGTGGCGGTCTAAGCGTGATGGTGGTGGTGGAGGTCTAAGCGTGCTGGTGGTGTGGCGGTATCAGCGTGATGGTGGTGGCGGTATCCGCGTGCTGGTGGTGGAGGTCTACGAGTGCTGGTGGTGTGGAGGTCTACGAGTGATGGTGGTGGTGGCGGTCTCAGCGTGCTGGTGGTGTGGCGGTCTCAGCGTGCTGGTGGTGTGGCGGTCTACGAGTGATGGTGGTGTGGCGGTATCAGAGTGCTGGTGGTGGCGGTCTCCGCGTGCTGGTGGTGCTGGCGGTCTCCGCGTGCTGGTGGTGTGGCGGTCTCCGCGTGCTGGTGGTGTGGCGGTCTCCGCGTGCTGGTGGTGGCGGTCTCCGCGTGCTGGTGGTGGCGGTCTCCGCGTGCTGGTGGTGGCGGTCTCCGCGTGCTGGTGGTGGCGGTCTCCGCGTGCTGGTGGTGCTGGCGGTCTCCGCGTGCTGGTGGCTGGCGGTCTCCGCGTGCTGGTGGTGGCGGTCTCCGCGTGCTGGTGGTGCTGGCGGTCTCCGCGTGCTGGTGGTGTGCGGTCTCCGCGTGCTGGTGGTGGCGGTCTCCGCGTGCTGGTGGTGCTGGCGGTCTCCGCGTGCTGGTGGTGCTGGCGGTCTCCGCGTGCTGGTGGCTGGCGGTCTCCGCGTGCTGGTGGTGCTGGCGGTCTCCGCGTGCTGGTGGTGGCGGTCTCCGCGTGCTGGTGGTGGTGGCGGTCTCCGCGTGCTGGTGGTGGTGGCGGTCTCCGCGTGCTGGTGGTGTGGCGGTCTCCGCGTGCTGGTGGTGTGGCGGTCTCCGCGTGCTGGTGGTGGTGGCGGTCTCCGCGTGCTGGTGGTGGTGGCGGTCTCCGCGTGCTGGTGGTGGTGGCGGTCTCCGCGTGCTGGTGGTGCTGGCGGTCTCCGCGTGCTGGTGGTGCTGGCGGTCTCCGCGTGCTGGTGGTGCTGGCGGTCTCCGCGTGCTGGTGGTGCTGGCGGTCTCCGCGTGCTGGTGGTGGCGGTCTCCGCGTGCTGGTGGTGGCGGTCTCCGCGTGCTGGTGGCTGGCGGTCTCCGCGTGCTGGTGGCTGGCGGTCTCCGCGTGCTGGTGGTGCTGGCGGTCTCCGCGTGCTGGTGGTGCTGGCGGTCTCCGCGTGCTGGTGGTGCTGGCGGTCTCCGCGTGCTGGTGGTGGCGGTCTCCGCGTGCTGGTGGTGCTGGCGGTCTCCGCGTGCTGGTGGTGCTGGCGGTCTCCGCGTGCTGGTGGTGGTGGCGGTCTCCGCGTGCTGGTGGTGCTGGCGGTCTCCGCGTGCTGGTGCTGGCGGTCTCCGCGTGCTGGTGGTGGCGGTCTCCGCGTGCTGGTGGTGGTGGCGGTCTCCGCGTGCTGGTGGTGCTGGCGGTCTCCGCGTGCTGGTGGTGGCGGTCTCCGCGTGCTGGTGGTGCTGGCGGTCTCCGCGTGCTGGTGGTGCTGGCGGTCTCCGCGTGCTGGTGGTGGCGGTCTCCGCGTGCTGGTGGTGCTGGCGGTCTCCGCGTGCTGGTGGTGCTGGCGGTCTCCGCGTGCTGGTGGTGCTGGCGGTCTCCGCGTGCTGGTGGTGCTGGCGGTCTCCGCGTGCTGGTGCTGGCGGTCTCCGCGTGCTGGTGGTGCTGGCGGTCTCCGCGTGCTGGTGGTGCTGGCGGTCTCCGCGTGCTGGTGGTGCTGGCGGTCTCCGCGTGCTGGTGGTGCTGGCGGTCTCCGCGTGCTGGTGGCTGGCGGTCTCCGCGTGCTGGTGGTGCTGGCGGTCTCCGCGTGCTGGTGGTGCTGGCGGTCTCCGCGTGCTGGTGGTGGCGGTCTCCGCGTGCTGGTGGTGGTGGCGGTCTCCGCGTGCTGGTGGTGCTGGCGGTCTCCGCGTGCTGGTGGTGCTGGCGGTCTCCGCGTGCTGGTGGTGCTGGCGGTCTCCGCGTGCTGGTGGTGCTGGCGGTCTCCGCGTGCTGGTGGTGTGGCGGTCTCCGCGTGCTGGTGGTGGCGGTCTCCGCGTGCTGGTGGTGCTGGCGGTCTCCGCGTGCTGGTGGTGCTGGCGGTCTCCGCGTGCTGGTGGTGCTGGCGGTCTCCGCGTGCTGGTGGTGGTGGCGGTCTCCGCGTGCTGGTGGTGCTGGCGGTCTCCGCGTGCTGGTGGTGCTGGCGGTCTCCGCGTGCTGGTGGTGCTGGCGGTCTCCGCGTGCTGGTGGTGCTGGCGGTCTCCGCGTGCTGGTGGTGCTGGCGGTCTCCGCGTGCTGGTGGTGCTGGCGGTCTCCGCGTGCTGGTGGTGCTGGCGGTCTCCGCGTGCTGGTGGTGCTGGCGGTCTCCGCGTGCTGGTGCTGGCGGTCTCCGCGTGCTGGTGGCTGGCGGTCTCCGCGTGCTGGTGGTGGTGGCGGTCTCCGCGTGCTGGTGGTGGTGGCGGTCTCCGCGTGCTGGTGGTGCTGGCGGTCTCCGCGTGCTGGTGGTGCTGGCGGTCTCCGCGTGCTGGTGGTGGCGGTCTCCGCGTGCTGGTGGTGCTGGCGGTCTCCGCGTGCTGGTGGTGTGGCGGTCTCCGCGTGCTGGTGGTGCTGGCGGTCTCCGCGTGCTGGTGGTGCTGGCGGTCTCCGCGTGCTGGTGGTGCTGGCGGTCTCCGCGTGCTGGTGGTGGCGGTCTCCGCGTGCTGGTGGTGCTGGCGGTCTCCGCGTGCTGGTGGTGCTGGCGGTCTCCGCGTGCTGGTGCTGGCGGTCTCCGCGTGCTGGTGGTGCTGGCGGTCTCCGCGTGCTGGTGGTGGTGGCGGTCTCCGCGTGCTGGTGGTGCTGGCGGTCTCCGCGTGCTGGTGGTGTGGCGGTCTCCGCGTGCTGGTGGTGCTGGCGGTCTCCGCGTGCTGGTGGTGCTGGCGGTCTCCGCGTGCTGGTGGTGTGGCGGTCTCCGCGTGCTGGTGGTGCTGGCGGTCTCCGCGTGCTGGTGGTGCTGGCGGTCTCCGCGTGCTGGTGGTGCTGGCGGTCTCCGCGTGCTGGTGGTGCTGGCGGTCTCCGCGTGCTGGTGCTGGCGGTCTCCGCGTGCTGGTGGTGTGGCGGTCTCCGCGTGCTGGTGGTGCTGGCGGTCTCCGCGTGCTGGTGGTGCTGGCGGTCTCCGCGTGCTGGTGGTGGCGGTCTCCGCGTGCTGGTGGTGGCGGTCTCCGCGTGCTGGTGGTGCTGGCGGTCTCCGCGTGCTGGTGCTGGCGGTCTCCGCGTGCTGGTGGTGGCGGTCTCCGCGTGCTGGTGGTGCTGGCGGTCTCCGCGTGCTGGTGGCTGGCGGTCTCCGCGTGCTGGTGGCTGGCGGTCTCCGCGTGCTGGTGGTGCTGGCGGTCTCCGCGTGCTGGTGGTGCTGGCGGTCTCCGCGTGCTGGTGGTGGCGGTCTCCGCGTGCTGGTGGTGGCGGTCTCCGCGTGCTGGTGGTGCTGGCGGTCTCCGCGTGCTGGTGCTGGCGGTCTCCGCGTGCTGGTGGTGCTGGCGGTCTCCGCGTGCTGGTGGTGGTGGCGGTCTCCGCGTGCTGGTGGTGGCGGTCTCCGCGTGCTGGTGGTGCTGGCGGTCTCCGCGTGCTGGTGGTGCTGGCGGTCTCCGCGTGCTGGTGGTGCTGGCGGTCTCCGCGTGCTGGTGGTGGCGGTCTCCGCGTGCTGGTGGTGCTGGCGGTCTCCGCGTGCTGGTGGTGCTGGCGGTCTCCGCGTGCTGGTGGTGCTGGCGGTCTCCGCGTGCTGGTGGTGCTGGCGGTCTCCGCGTGCTGGTGGTGCTGGCGGTCTCCGCGTGCTGGTGGTGTGGCGGTCTCCGCGTGCTGGTGGTGCTGGCGGTCTCCGCGTGCTGGTGGTGCTGGCGGTCTCCGCGTGCTGGTGGTGCTGGCGGTCTCCGCGTGCTGGTGGTGGCGGTCTCCGCGTGCTGGTGGTGTGGCGGTCTCCGCGTGCTGGTGGTGGCGGTCTCCGCGTGCTGGTGGTGCTGGCGGTCTCCGCGTGCTGGTGGTGCTGGCGGTCTCCGCGTGCTGGTGGTGCTGGCGGTCTCCGCGTGCTGGTGGTGCTGGCGGTCTCCGCGTGCTGGTGGCTGGCGGTCTCCGCGTGCTGGTGGTGGTGGCGGTCTCCGCGTGCTGGTGGTGCTGGCGGTCTCCGCGTGCTGGTGGTGGCGGTCTCCGCGTGCTGGTGGTGCTGGCGGTCTCCGCGTGCTGGTGGTGCTGGCGGTCTCCGCGTGCTGGTGGCTGGCGGTCTCCGCGTGCTGGTGGTGCTGGCGGTCTCCGCGTGCTGGTGGTGCTGGCGGTCTCCGCGTGCTGGTGGTGCTGGCGGTCTCCGCGTGCTGGTGGTGCTGGCGGTCTCCGCGTGCTGGTGGTGGCGGTCTCCGCGTGCTGGTGCTGGCGGTCTCCGCGTGCTGGTGGTGTGGCGGTCTCCGCGTGCTGGTGGTGCTGGCGGTCTCCGCGTGCTGGTGGTGCTGGCGGTCTCCGCGTGCTGGTGGTGGCGGTCTCCGCGTGCTGGTGGTGGTGGCGGTCTCCGCGTGCTGGTGGTGCTGGCGGTCTCCGCGTGCTGGTGGCTGGCGGTCTCCGCGTGCTGGTGGTGCTGGCGGTCTCCGCGTGCTGGTGGTGTGGCGGTCTCCGCGTGCTGGTGGTGGCGGTCTCCGCGTGCTGGTGGTGCTGGCGGTCTCCGCGTGCTGGTGGTGCTGGCGGTCTCCGCGTGCTGGTGGTGCTGGCGGTCTCCGCGTGCTGGTGCTGGCGGTCTCCGCGTGCTGGTGGTGGCGGTCTCCGCGTGCTGGTGGTGGTGGCGGTCTCCGCGTGCTGGTGGTGCTGGCGGTCTCCGCGTGCTGGTGGTGCTGGCGGTCTCCGCGTGCTGGTGGTGCTGGCGGTCTCCGCGTGCTGGTGGTGCTGGCGGTCTCCGCGTGCTGGTGGTGGCGGTCTCCGCGTGCTGGTGGTGCTGGCGGTCTCCGCGTGCTGGTGGTGGTGGCGGTCTCCGCGTGCTGGTGGTGCTGGCGGTCTCCGCGTGCTGGTGGTGCTGGCGGTCTCCGCGTGCTGGTGGTGCTGGCGGTCTCCGCGTGCTGGTGGTGGCGGTCTCCGCGTGCTGGTGGTGCTGGCGGTCTCCGCGTGCTGGTGGTGCTGGCGGTCTCCGCGTGCTGGTGGTGCTGGCGGTCTCCGCGTGCTGGTGGTGCTGGCGGTCTCCGCGTGCTGGTGGTGGCGGTCTCCGCGTGCTGGTGCTGGCGGTCTCCGCGTGCTGGTGGTGGCGGTCTCCGCGTGCTGGTGGTGGCGGTCTCCGCGTGCTGGTGGTGCTGGCGGTCTCCGCGTGCTGGTGGTGCTGGCGGTCTCCGCGTGCTGGTGGTGGCGGTCTCCGCGTGCTGGTGGTGCTGGCGGTCTCCGCGTGCTGGTGCTGGCGGTCTCCGCGTGCTGGTGGTGCTGGCGGTCTCCGCGTGCTGGTGGTGCTGGCGGTCTCCGCGTGCTGGTGCTGGCGGTCTCCGCGTGCTGGTGGTGGCGGTCTCCGCGTGCTGGTGGTGCTGGCGGTCTCCGCGTGCTGGTGGTGCTGGCGGTCTCCGCGTGCTGGTGGTGCTGGCGGTCTCCGCGTGCTGGTGGTGGCGGTCTCCGCGTGCTGGTGGTGCTGGCGGTCTCCGCGTGCTGGTGGTGCTGGCGGTCTCCGCGTGCTGGTGGTGGCGGTCTCCGCGTGCTGGTGGTGCTGGCGGTCTCCGCGTGCTGGTGGTGGCGGTCTCCGCGTGCTGGTGGTGGTGGCGGTCTCCGCGTGCTGGTGGTGGTGGCGGTCTCCGCGTGCTGGTGGTGCTGGCGGTCTCCGCGTGCTGGTGGTGGCGGTCTCCGCGTGCTGGTGGTGGCGGTCTCCGCGTGCTGGTGGTGCTGGCGGTCTCCGCGTGCTGGTGGTGCTGGCGGTCTCCGCGTGCTGGTGGTGCTGGCGGTCTCCGCGTGCTGGTGGTGCTGGCGGTCTCCGCGTGCTGGTGGTGCTGGCGGTCTCCGCGTGCTGGTGGTGCTGGCGGTCTCCGCGTGCTGGTGGTGGCGGTCTCCGCGTGCTGGTGGTGGCGGTCTCCGCGTGCTGGTGGTGCTGGCGGTCTCCGCGTGCTGGTGTGCTGGCGGTCTCCGCGTGCTGGTGGTGCTGGCGGTCTCCGCGTGCTGGTGGTGGTGGCGGTCTCCGCGTGCTGGTGGTGGCGGTCTCCGCGTGCTGGTGGTGCTGGCGGTCTCCGCGTGCTGGTGGTGCTGGCGGTCTCCGCGTGCTGGTGGTGTGGCGGTCTCCGCGTGCTGGTGGTGCTGGCGGTCTCCGCGTGCTGGTGGTGGTGGCGGTCTCCGCGTGCTGGTGGTGCTGGCGGTCTCCGCGTGCTGGTGCTGGCGGTCTCCGCGTGCTGGTGGTGCTGGCGGTCTCCGCGTGCTGGTGGTGGTGGCGGTCTCCGCGTGCTGGTGGTGCTGGCGGTCTCCGCGTGCTGGTGGTGGCGGTCTCCGCGTGCTGGTGGTGCTGGCGGTCTCCGCGTGCTGGTGGTGCTGGCGGTCTCCGCGTGCTGGTGGTGGCGGTCTCCGCGTGCTGGTGGTGCTGGCGGTCTCCGCGTGCTGGTGGTGCTGGCGGTCTCCGCGTGCTGGTGTGCTGGCGGTCTCCGCGTGCTGGTGGTGTGGCGGTCTCCGCGTGCTGGTGCTGGCGGTCTCCGCGTGCTGGTGGTGCTGGCGGTCTCCGCGTGCTGGTGCTGGCGGTCTCCGCGTGCTGGTGGTGCTGGCGGTCTCCGCGTGCTGGTGGTGCTGGCGGTCTCCGCGTGCTGGTGGTGGCGGTCTCCGCGTGCTGGTGGTGCTGGCGGTCTCCGCGTGCTGGTGGTGCTGGCGGTCTCCGCGTGCTGGTGCTGGCGGTCTCCGCGTGCTGGTGGTGGCGGTCTCCGCGTGCTGGTGGTGGTGGCGGTCTCCGCGTGCTGGTGGTGCTGGCGGTCTCCGCGTGCTGGTGGTGGCGGTCTCCGCGTGCTGGTGGTGCTGGCGGTCTCCGCGTGCTGGTGGTGCTGGCGGTCTCCGCGTGCTGGTGGTGCTGGCGGTCTCCGCGTGCTGGTGGTGGCGGTCTCCGCGTGCTGGTGGTGCTGGCGGTCTCCGCGTGCTGGTGGTGCTGGCGGTCTCCGCGTGCTGGTGGTGGTGGCGGTCTCCGCGTGCTGGTGGTGCTGGCGGTCTCCGCGTGCTGGTGGTGCTGGCGGTCTCCGCGTGCTGGTGGTGCTGGCGGTCTCCGCGTGCTGGTGGTGGCGGTCTCCGCGTGCTGGTGGTGCTGGCGGTCTCCGCGTGCTGGTGGTGCTGGCGGTCTCCGCGTGCTGGTGCTGGCGGTCTCCGCGTGCTGGTGGTGGCGGTCTCCGCGTGCTGGTGGTGGCGGTCTCCGCGTGCTGGTGGTGGCGGTCTCCGCGTGCTGGTGGTGGCGGTCTCCGCGTGCTGGTGGTGCTGGCGGTCTCCGCGTGCTGGTGGTGCTGGCGGTCTCCGCGTGCTGGTGGTGCTGGCGGTCTCCGCGTGCTGGTGGTGCTGGCGGTCTCCGCGTGCTGGTGGTGGCGGTCTCCGCGTGCTGGTGGTGGTGGCGGTCTCCGCGTGCTGGTGGTGCTGGCGGTCTCCGCGTGCTGTGGTGCTGGCGGTCTCCGCGTGCTGGTGGTGCTGGCGGTCTCCGCGTGCTGGTGGTGGTGGCGGTCTCCGCGTGCTGGTGGTGGCGGTCTCCGCGTGCTGGTGGTGCTGGCGGTCTCCGCGTGCTGGTGGTGCTGGCGGTCTCCGCGTGCTGGTGGTGTGGCGGTCTCCGCGTGCTGGTGGTGCTGGCGGTCTCCGCGTGCTGGTGGTGGTGGCGGTCTCCGCGTGCTGGTGGTGGTGGCGGTCTCCGCGTGCTGGTGCTGGCGGTCTCCGCGTGCTGGTGGTGTGGCGGTCTCCGCGTGCTGGTGGTGCTGGCGGTCTCCGCGTGCTGGTGGTGCTGGCGGTCTCCGCGTGCTGGTGGTGGCGGTCTCCGCGTGCTGGTGGTGCTGGCGGTCTCCGCGTGCTGGTGGTGCTGGCGGTCTCCGCGTGCTGGTGGTGGCGGTCTCCGCGTGCTGGTGGTGCTGGCGGTCTCCGCGTGCTGGTGGTGGTGGCGGTCTCCGCGTGCTGGTGGTGCTGGCGGTCTCCGCGTGCTGGTGGTGCTGGCGGTCTCCGCGTGCTGGTGGTGGCGGTCTCCGCGTGCTGGTGGTGGCGGTCTCCGCGTGCTGGTGCTGGCGGTCTCCGCGTGCTGGTGGTGCTGGCGGTCTCCGCGTGCTGGTGGTGCTGGCGGTCTCCGCGTGCTGGTGGTGGCGGTCTCCGCGTGCTGGTGGTGCTGGCGGTCTCCGCGTGCTGGTGGTGCTGGCGGTCTCCGCGTGCTGGTGGTGTGGCGGTCTCCGCGTGCTGGTGGTGGCGGTCTCCGCGTGCTGGTGCTGGCGGTCTCCGCGTGCTGGTGGCTGGCGGTCTCCGCGTGCTGGTGGTGCTGGCGGTCTCCGCGTGCTGGTGGTGCTGGCGGTCTCCGCGTGCTGGTGGTGCTGGCGGTCTCCGCGTGCTGGTGGTGGCGGTCTCCGCGTGCTGGTGGTGGCGGTCTCCGCGTGCTGGTGGTGCTGGCGGTCTCCGCGTGCTGGTGGTGGCGGTCTCCGCGTGCTGGTGGTGCTGGCGGTCTCCGCGTGCTGGTGGTGGCGGTCTCCGCGTGCTGGTGCTGGCGGTCTCCGCGTGCTGGTGGTGCTGGCGGTCTCCGCGTGCTGGTGGTGGTGGCGGTCTCCGCGTGCTGGTGGTGCTGGCGGTCTCCGCGTGCTGGTGGTGCTGGCGGTCTCCGCGTGCTGGTGGTGCTGGCGGTCTCCGCGTGCTGGTGGTGCTGGCGGTCTCCGCGTGCTGGTGGTGCTGGCGGTCTCCGCGTGCTGGTGGTGGCGGTCTCCGCGTGCTGGTGGTGGCGGTCTCCGCGTGCTGGTGGTGCTGGCGGTCTCCGCGTGCTGGTGGTGGCGGTCTCCGCGTGCTGGTGGTGCTGGCGGTCTCCGCGTGCTGGTGGTGCTGGCGGTCTCCGCGTGCTGGTGGTGCTGGCGGTCTCCGCGTGCTGGTGGTGCTGGCGGTCTCCGCGTGCTGGTGGTGCTGGCGGTCTCCGCGTGCTGGTGGTGCTGGCGGTCTCCGCGTGCTGGTGGTGCTGGCGGTCTCCGCGTGCTGGTGGTGCTGGCGGTCTCCGCGTGCTGGTGGTGCTGGCGGTCTCCGCGTGCTGGTGGTGCTGGCGGTCTCCGCGTGCTGGTGGTGGTGGCGGTCTCCGCGTGCTGGTGGTGGCGGTCTCCGCGTGCTGGTGCTGGCGGTCTCCGCGTGCTGGTGGTGGCGGTCTCCGCGTGCTGGTGGTGGTGGCGGTCTCCGCGTGCTGGTGGTGGCGGTCTCCGCGTGCTGGTGGTGTGGCGGTCTCCGCGTGCTGGTGGTGCTGGCGGTCTCCGCGTGCTGGTGGTGGCGGTCTCCGCGTGCTGGTGGTGCTGGCGGTCTCCGCGTGCTGGTGGTGCTGGCGGTCTCCGCGTGCTGGTGGTGCTGGCGGTCTCCGCGTGCTGGTGGTGGCGGTCTCCGCGTGCTGGTGGTGGCGGTCTCCGCGTGCTGGTGGTGCTGGCGGTCTCCGCGTGCTGGTGCTGGCGGTCTCCGCGTGCTGGTGGTGTGGCGGTCTCCGCGTGCTGGTGGTGCTGGCGGTCTCCGCGTGCTGGTGGTGCTGGCGGTCTCCGCGTGCTGGTGGCTGGCGGTCTCCGCGTGCTGGTGGCTGGCGGTCTCCGCGTGCTGGTGGTGGTGGCGGTCTCCGCGTGCTGGTGGTGGTGGCGGTCTCCGCGTGCTGGTGGTGCTGGCGGTCTCCGCGTGCTGGTGGTGCTGGCGGTCTCCGCGTGCTGGTGGTGCTGGCGGTCTCCGCGTGCTGGTGGTGGCGGTCTCCGCGTGCTGGTGGTGGCGGTCTCCGCGTGCTGGTGGTGCTGGCGGTCTCCGCGTGCTGGTGGTGCTGGCGGTCTCCGCGTGCTGGTGCTGGCGGTCTCCGCGTGCTGGTGGTGCTGGCGGTCTCCGCGTGCTGGTGGTGCTGGCGGTCTCCGCGTGCTGGTGGTGGCGGTCTCCGCGTGCTGGTGGTGGCGGTCTCCGCGTGCTGGTGGTGCTGGCGGTCTCCGCGTGCTGGTGCTGGCGGTCTCCGCGTGCTGGTGGTGCTGGCGGTCTCCGCGTGCTGGTGGTGGTGGCGGTCTCCGCGTGCTGGTGGTGGCGGTCTCCGCGTGCTGGTGGTGCTGGCGGTCTCCGCGTGCTGGTGGTGCTGGCGGTCTCCGCGTGCTGGTGCTGGCGGTCTCCGCGTGCTGGTGGTGCTGGCGGTCTCCGCGTGCTGGTGGTGGTGGCGGTCTCCGCGTGCTGGTGGTGGCGGTCTCCGCGTGCTGGTGCTGGCGGTCTCCGCGTGCTGGTGGTGGCGGTCTCCGCGTGCTGGTGGTGCTGGCGGTCTCCGCGTGCTGGTGGTGCTGGCGGTCTCCGCGTGCTGGTGGTGCTGGCGGTCTCCGCGTGCTGGTGGTGCTGGCGGTCTCCGCGTGCTGGTGGTGCTGGCGGTCTCCGCGTGCTGGTGGTGGCGGTCTCCGCGTGCTGGTGGTGCTGGCGGTCTCCGCGTGCTGGTGGTGCTGGCGGTCTCCGCGTGCTGGTGGTGCTGGCGGTCTCCGCGTGCTGGTGGTGGCGGTCTCCGCGTGCTGGTGCTGGCGGTCTCCGCGTGCTGGTGGCTGGCGGTCTCCGCGTGCTGGTGGTGGCGGTCTCCGCGTGCTGGTGGTGCTGGCGGTCTCCGCGTGCTGGTGGTGCTGGCGGTCTCCGCGTGCTGGTGGTGGCGGTCTCCGCGTGCTGGTGGTGGCGGTCTCCGCGTGCTGGTGGTGCTGGCGGTCTCCGCGTGCTGGTGCTGGCGGTCTCCGCGTGCTGGTGGTGGCGGTCTCCGCGTGCTGGTGGTGTGGCGGTCTCCGCGTGCTGGTGGTGCTGGCGGTCTCCGCGTGCTGGTGGTGCTGGCGGTCTCCGCGTGCTGGTGTGCTGGCGGTCTCCGCGTGCTGGTGGTGCTGGCGGTCTCCGCGTGCTGGTGCTGGCGGTCTCCGCGTGCTGGTGGTGCTGGCGGTCTCCGCGTGCTGGTGGTGCTGGCGGTCTCCGCGTGCTGGTGGTGCTGGCGGTCTCCGCGTGCTGGTGGTGCTGGCGGTCTCCGCGTGCTGGTGGTGCTGGCGGTCTCCGCGTGCTGGTGGTGCTGGCGGTCTCCGCGTGCTGGTGGTGCTGGCGGTCTCCGCGTGCTGGTGGTGGCGGTCTCCGCGTGCTGGTGGTGCTGGCGGTCTCCGCGTGCTGGTGGTGCTGGCGGTCTCCGCGTGCTGGTGGTGCTGGCGGTCTCCGCGTGCTGGTGGTGGCGGTCTCCGCGTGCTGGTGGTGCTGGCGGTCTCCGCGTGCTGGTGGTGCTGGCGGTCTCCGCGTGCTGGTGGTGGCGGTCTCCGCGTGCTGGTGGTGCTGGCGGTCTCCGCGTGCTGGTGGTGGCGGTCTCCGCGTGCTGGTGGTGCTGGCGGTCTCCGCGTGCTGGTGGTGCTGGCGGTCTCCGCGTGCTGGTGGTGGCGGTCTCCGCGTGCTGGTGGTGCTGGCGGTCTCCGCGTGCTGGTGGTGCTGGCGGTCTCCGCGTGCTGGTGCTGGCGGTCTCCGCGTGCTGGTGGTGCTGGCGGTCTCCGCGTGCTGGTGGTGTGGCGGTCTCCGCGTGCTGGTGGTGGCGGTCTCCGCGTGCTGGTGGTGCTGGCGGTCTCCGCGTGCTGGTGGTGCTGGCGGTCTCCGCGTGCTGGTGGTGCTGGCGGTCTCCGCGTGCTGGTGGTGCTGGCGGTCTCCGCGTGCTGGTGGTGCTGGCGGTCTCCGCGTGCTGGTGGTGCTGGCGGTCTCCGCGTGCTGGTGCTGGCGGTCTCCGCGTGCTGGTGGTGTGGCGGTCTCCGCGTGCTGGTGGTGCTGGCGGTCTCCGCGTGCTGGTGGTGCTGGCGGTCTCCGCGTGCTGGTGGTGCTGGCGGTCTCCGCGTGCTGGTGGTGCTGGCGGTCTCCGCGTGCTGGTGGTGCTGGCGGTCTCCGCGTGCTGGTGGTGGCGGTCTCCGCGTGCTGGTGGCTGGCGGTCTCCGCGTGCTGGTGGTGGCGGTCTCCGCGTGCTGGTGGTGCTGGCGGTCTCCGCGTGCTGGTGGTGGTGGCGGTCTCCGCGTGCTGGTGGCTGGCGGTCTCCGCGTGCTGGTGGTGGCGGTCTCCGCGTGCTGGTGGCTGGCGGTCTCCGCGTGCTGGTGGTGCTGGCGGTCTCCGCGTGCTGGTGGTGCTGGCGGTCTCCGCGTGCTGGTGGTGGCGGTCTCCGCGTGCTGGTGGTGTGGCGGTCTCCGCGTGCTGGTGGTGCTGGCGGTCTCCGCGTGCTGGTGCTGGCGGTCTCCGCGTGCTGGTGGTGGCGGTCTCCGCGTGCTGGTGGTGGTGGCGGTCTCCGCGTGCTGGTGGTGCTGGCGGTCTCCGCGTGCTGGTGGTGCTGGCGGTCTCCGCGTGCTGGTGGTGCTGGCGGTCTCCGCGTGCTGGTGGTGCTGGCGGTCTCCGCGTGCTGGTGGTGCTGGCGGTCTCCGCGTGCTGGTGGTGTGGCGGTCTCCGCGTGCTGGTGGTGGTGGCGGTCTCCGCGTGCTGGTGGTGGCGGTCTCCGCGTGCTGGTGGTGGCGGTCTCCGCGTGCTGGTGGTGGCGGTCTCCGCGTGCTGGTGGTGCTGGCGGTCTCCGCGTGCTGGTGGTGCTGGCGGTCTCCGCGTGCTGGTGGTGGCGGTCTCCGCGTGCTGGTGGTGCTGGCGGTCTCCGCGTGCTGGTGGTGGTGGCGGTCTCCGCGTGCTGTGTGCTGGCGGTCTCCGCGTGCTGGTGGTGGTGGCGGTCTCCGCGTGCTGGTGTGCTGGCGGTCTCCGCGTGCTGGTGCTGGCGGTCTCCGCTGCTGGTGCTGGCGGTCTCCGCGTGCTGGTGGTGCTGGCGGTCTCCGCGTGCTGGTGGTGGTGGCGGTCTCCGCGTGCTGGTGGTGTGGCGGTCTCCGCGTGCTGTGGTGGTGGCGGTCTCCGCGTGCTGGTGGTGCTGGCGGTCTCCGCGTGCTGGTGGTGCTGGCGGTCTCCGCGTGCTGTGTGGTGGCGGTCTCCGCGTGCTGGTGGTGCTGGCGGTCTCCGCGTGCTGGTGGTGCTGGCGGTCTCCGCGTGCTGGTGGTGCTGGCGGTCTCCGCGTGCTGGTGGTGGTGCGGTCTCCGCGTGCTGGTGCTGGCGGTCTCCGCGTGCTGGTGGTGGCGGTCTCCGCGTGCTGGTGGTGGCGGTTCTCCGCGTGCTGGTGGTGCTGGCGGTCTCCGCGTGCTGGTGGTGCTGGCGGTCTCCGCGTGCTGGTGGTGGCGGTCTCCGCGTGCTGGTGGTGCTGGCGGTCTCCGCGTGCTGGTGGTGCTGGCGGTCTCCGCGTGCTGGTGGTGGCGGTCTCCGCGTGCTGGTGGTGGCGGTCTCCGCGTGCTGGTGGTGTGGCGGTCTCCGCGTGCTGGTGGTGCTGGCGGTCTCCGCGTGCTGGTGGTGCTGGCGGTCTCCGCGTGCTGGTGGTGCTGGCGGTCTCCGCGTGCTGGTGGTGCTGGCGGTCTCCGCGTGCTGGTGGTGGCGGTCTCCGCGTGCTGGTGGTGCTGGCGGTCTCCGCGTGCTGGTGCTGGCGGTCTCCGCGTGCTGGTGGTGCTGGCGGTCTCCGCGTGCTGGTGGTGGCGGTCTCCGCGTGCTGGTGGTGCTGGCGGTCTCCGCGTGCTGGTGGTGCTGGCGGTCTCCGCGTGCTGGTGGTGCTGGCGGTCTCCGCGTGCTGGTGGTGCTGGCGGTCTCCGCGTGCTGGTGCTGGCGGTCTCCGCGTGCTGGTGGTGCTGGCGGTCTCCGCGTGCTGGTGGTGCTGGCGGTCTCCGCGTGCTGGTGGTGCTGGCGGTCTCCGCGTGCTGGTGGTGCTGGCGGTCTCCGCGTGCTGGTGGCTGGCGGTCTCCGCGTGCTGGTGGTGCTGGCGGTCTCCGCGTGCTGGTGGTGGCGGTCTCCGCGTGCTGGTGGTGGCGGTCTCCGCGTGCTGGTGGTGGCGGTCTCCGCGTGCTGGTGGTGGCGGTCTCCGCGTGCTGGTGGTGGCGGTCTCCGCGTGCTGGTGCTGGCGGTCTCCGCGTGCTGGTGGTGCTGGCGGTCTCCGCGTGCTGGTGGTGGCGGTCTCCGCGTGCTGGTGGTGGCGGTCTCCGCGTGCTGGTGGTGCTGGCGGTCTCCGCGTGCTGGTGGTGCTGGCGGTCTCCGCGTGCTGGTGGTGGCGGTCTCCGCGTGCTGGTGGTGCTGGCGGTCTCCGCGTGCTGGTGGTGGCGGTCTCCGCGTGCTGGTGGTGCTGGCGGTCTCCGCGTGCTGGTGGTGCTGGCGGTCTCCGCGTGCTGGTGGTGCTGGCGGTCTCCGCGTGCTGGTGGTGCTGGCGGTCTCCGCGTGCTGGTGGTGGCGGTCTCCGCGTGCTGGTGGTGGTGGCGGTCTCCGCGTGCTGGTGGTGCTGGCGGTCTCCGCGTGCTGGTGGTGCTGGCGGTCTCCGCGTGCTGGTGGTGGCGGTCTCCGCGTGCTGGTGGTGTGGCGGTCTCCGCGTGCTGGTGGTGCTGGCGGTCTCCGCGTGCTGGTGGTGGCGGTCTCCGCGTGCTGGTGGTGGCGGTCTCCGCGTGCTGGTGGTGGCGGTCTCCGCGTGCTGGTGGTGCTGGCGGTCTCCGCGTGCTGGTGGTGCTGGCGGTCTCCGCGTGCTGGTGGTGGCGGTCTCCGCGTGCTGGTGGTGGTGGCGGTCTCCGCGTGCTGGTGGTGCTGGCGGTCTCCGCGTGCTGGTGCTGGCGGTCTCCGCGTGCTGGTGGTGCTGGCGGTCTCCGCGTGCTGGTGGTGGTGGCGGTCTCCGCGTGCTGGTGGCTGGCGGTCTCCGCGTGCTGGTGGTGCTGGCGGTCTCCGCGTGCTGGTGGTGCTGGCGGTCTCCGCGTGCTGGTGGTGGTGGCGGTCTCCGCGTGCTGGTGGTGTGGCGGTCTCCGCGTGCTGGTGGTGGTGGCGGTCTCCGCGTGCTGGTGGTGTGGCGGTCTCCGCGTGGTGGTGCTGGCGGTCTCCGCGTGCTGGTGGTGGTGGCGGTCTCCGCGTGCTGGTGGTGGTGGCGGTCTCCGCGTGCTGGTGGTGCTGGCGGTCTCCGCGTGCTGGTGGTGGCGGTCTCCGCGTGCTGGTGGTGCTGGCGGTCTCCGCGTGCTGGTGGTGCTGGCGGTCTCCGCGTGCTGGTGGTGGCGGTCTCCGCGTGCTGGTGGTGCTGGCGGTCTCCGCGTGCTGGTGGTGGTGGCGGTCTCCGCGTGCTGGTGGTGCTGGCGGTCTCCGCGTGCTGGTGGTGGTGGCGGTCTCCGCGTGCTGGTGCTGGCGGTCTCCGCGTGCTGGTGGTGGCGGTCTCCGCGTGCTGGTGCTGGCGGTCTCCGCGTGCTGGTGGTGCTGGCGGTCTCCGCGTGCTGGTGGTGCTGGCGGTCTCCGCGTGCTGGTGGTGGCGGTCTCCGCGTGCTGGTGGTGGCGGTCTCCGCGTGCTGGTGGTGCTGGCGGTCTCCGCGTGCTGGTGCTGGCGGTCTCCGCGTGCTGGTGGTGGCGGTCTCCGCGTGCTGGTGGTGGTGGCGGTCTCCGCGTGCTGGTGGTGCTGGCGGTCTCCGCGTGCTGGTGGTGCTGGCGGTCTCCGCGTGCTGGTGGTGCTGGCGGTCTCCGCGTGCTGGTGGTGCTGGCGGTCTCCGCGTGCTGGTGCTGGCGGTCTCCGCGTGCTGGTGGTGCTGGCGGTCTCCGCGTGCTGGTGGTGCTGGCGGTCTCCGCGTGCTGGTGGTGCTGGCGGTCTCCGCGTGCTGGTGGTGGTGGCGGTCTCCGCGTGCTGGTGCTGGCGGTCTCCGCGTGCTGGTGCTGGCGGTCTCCGCGTGCTGGTGGTGGTGGCGGTCTCCGCGTGCTGGTGGTGGTGGCGGTCTCCGCGTGCTGGTGGTGGCGGTCTCCGCGTGCTGGTGGTGGCGGTCTCCGCGTGCTGGTGGTGCTGGCGGTCTCCGCGTGCTGGTGCTGGCGGTCTCCGCGTGCTGGTGGTGCTGGCGGTCTCCGCGTGCTGGTGGTGCTGGCGGTCTCCGCGTGCTGGTGCTGGCGGTCTCCGCGTGCTGGTGGTGGCGGTCTCCGCGTGCTGGTGGTGGCGGTCTCCGCGTGCTGTGGTGCTGGCGGTCTCCGCGTGCTGGTGGTGCTGGCGGTCTCCGCGTGCTGGTGGTGGTGGCGGTCTCCGCGTGCTGGTGGTGCTGGCGGTCTCCGCGTGCTGGTGGTGCTGGCGGTCTCCGCGTGCTGGTGGTGGCGGTCTCCGCGTGCTGGTGCTGGCGGTCTCCGCGTGCTGGTGGTGCTGGCGGTCTCCGCGTGCTGGTGGTGCTGGCGGTCTCCGCGTGCTGGTGGTGGCGGTCTCCGCGTGCTGGTGGTGGTGGCGGTCTCCGCGTGCTGGTGGTGCTGGCGGTCTCCGCGTGCTGGTGCTGGCGGTCTCCGCGTGCTGGTGGTGCTGGCGGTCTCCGCGTGCTGGTGGTGGTGGCGGTCTCCGCGTGCTGGTGGTGGCGGTCTCCGCGTGCTGGTGGTGCTGGCGGTCTCCGCGTGCTGGTGGTGCTGGCGGTCTCCGCGTGCTGGTGGTGCTGGCGGTCTCCGCGTGCTGGTGGTGCTGGCGGTCTCCGCGTGCTGGTGGTGGTGGCGGTCTCCGCGTGCTGGTGTGTGGCGGTCTCCGCGCTGGTGGTGCTGGCGGTCTCCGCGTGCTGGTGGTGTGGCGGTCTCCGCGTGCTGGTGGTGGCGGTCTCCGCGTGCTGGTGGTGCTGGCGGTCTCCGCGTGCTGGTGGTGGTGGCGGTCTCCGCGTGCTGGTGGTGGCGGTCTCCGCGTGCTGGTGCTGGCGGTCTCCGCGTGCTGGTGGTGCTGGCGGTCTCCGCGTGCTGGTGGTGGCGGTCTCCGCGTGCTGGTGGTGCTGGCGGTCTCCGCGTGCTGGTGGTGCTGGCGGTCTCCGCGTGCTGGTGCTGGCGGTCTCCGCGTGCTGGTGGTGCTGGCGGTCTCCGCGTGCTGGTGGTGGCGGTCTCCGCGTGCTGGTGGTGGCGGTCTCCGCGTGCTGGTGGTGCTGGCGGTCTCCGCGTGCTGGTGGTGCTGGCGGTCTCCGCGTGCTGGTGCTGGCGGTCTCCGCGTGCTGGTGCTGGCGGTCTCCGCGTGCTGGTGGTGCTGGCGGTCTCCGCGTGCTGGTGGTGGTGGCGGTCTCCGCGTGCTGGTGGTGCTGGCGGTCTCCGCGTGCTGGTGGTGGCGGTCTCCGCGTGCTGGTGGTGCTGGCGGTCTCCGCGTGCTGGTGGTGCTGGCGGTCTCCGCGTGCTGGTGGTGGCGGTCTCCGCGTGCTGGTGGTGCTGGCGGTCTCCGCGTGCTGGTGGTGCTGGCGGTCTCCGCGTGCTGGTGGTGCTGGCGGTCTCCGCGTGCTGGTGGTGGTGGCGGTCTCCGCGTGCTGGTGGCTGGCGGTCTCCGCGTGCTGGTGGTGGCGGTCTCCGCGTGCTGGTGCTGGCGGTCTCCGCGTGCTGGTGGTGCTGGCGGTCTCCGCGTGCTGGTGGTGCTGGCGGTCTCCGCGTGCTGGTGGTGGCGGTCTCCGCGTGCTGGTGGTGGCGGTCTCCGCGTGCTGGTGGTGCTGGCGGTCTCCGCGTGCTGGTGGTGGCGGTCTCCGCGTGCTGGTGGTGGCGGTCTCCGCGTGCTGGTGGTGCTGGCGGTCTCCGCGTGCTGGTGGTGCTGGCGGTCTCCGCGTGCTGGTGGTGCTGGCGGTCTCCGCGTGCTGGTGGTGCTGGCGGTCTCCGCGTGCTGGTGGTGCTGGCGGTCTCCGCGTGCTGGTGCTGGCGGTCTCCGCGTGCTGGTGGTGCTGGCGGTCTCCGCGTGCTGGTGGTGCTGGCGGTCTCCGCGTGCTGGTGGTGCTGGCGGTCTCCGCGTGCTGGTGGTGCTGGCGGTCTCCGCGTGCTGGTGGCTGGCGGTCTCCGCGTGCTGGTGCTGGCGGTCTCCGCGTGCTGGTGGTGGTGGCGGTCTCCGCGTGCTGGTGGTGGTGGCGGTCTCCGCGTGCTGGTGGTGGCGGTCTCCGCGTGCTGGTGGTGGCGGTCTCCGCGTGCTGGTGGTGCTGGCGGTCTCCGCGTGCTGGTGCTGGCGGTCTCCGCGTGCTGGTGGTGCTGGCGGTCTCCGCGTGGTGGTGCTGGCGGTCTCCGCGTGCTGGTGCTGGCGGTCTCCGCGTGCTGGTGGTGTGCGGTCTCCGCGTGCTGGTGGTGCTGGCGGTCTCCGCGTGCTGGTGGTGCTGGCGGTCTCCGCGTGCTGGTGCTGGCGGTCTCCGCGTGCTGGTGGTGGCGGTCTCCGCGTGCTGGTGGTGCTGGCGGTCTCCGCGTGCTGGTGGTGCTGGCGGTCTCCGCGTGCTGGTGGTGGTGGCGGTCTCCGCGTGCTGGTGGTGGCGGTCTCCGCGTGCTGGTGGTGGCGGTCTCCGCGTGCTGGTGGTGCTGGCGGTCTCCGCGTGCTGGTGGTGGCGGTCTCCGCGTGCTGGTGGTGCTGGCGGTCTCCGCGTGCTGGTGGTGCTGGCGGTCTCCGCGTGCTGGTGGTGCTGGCGGTCTCCGCGTGCTGGTGGTGGTGGCGGTCTCCGCGTGCTGGTGCTGGCGGTCTCCGCGTGCTGGTGGTGCTGGCGGTCTCCGCGTGCTGGTGGTGGTGGCGGTCTCCGCGTGCTGGTGGTGGCGGTCTCCGCGTGCTGGTGGTGGCGGTCTCCGCGTGCTGGTGGTGGCGGTCTCCGCGTGCTGGTGGTGCTGGCGGTCTCCGCGTGCTGGTGGTGCTGGCGGTCTCCGCGTGCTGGTGGTGGCGGTCTCCGCGTGCTGGTGCTGGCGGTCTCCGCGTGCTGGTGCTGGCGGTCTCCGCGTGCTGGTGGTGGCGGTCTCCGCGTGCTGGTGGTGGCGGTCTCCGCGTGCTGGTGGCTGGCGGTCTCCGCGTGCTGGTGGTGCTGGCGGTCTCCGCGTGCTGGTGGTGCTGGCGGTCTCCGCGTGCTGGTGGTGCTGGCGGTCTCCGCGTGCTGGTGGTGCTGGCGGTCTCCGCGTGCTGGTGGTGCTGGCGGTCTCCGCGTGCTGGTGGTGCTGGCGGTCTCCGCGTGCTGGTGGTGCTGGCGGTCTCCGCGTGCTGGTGGTGCTGGCGGTCTCCGCGTGCTGGTGGTGGCGGTCTCCGCGTGCTGGTGGTGCTGGCGGTCTCCGCGTGCTGGTGGTGCTGGCGGTCTCCGCGTGCTGGTGGTGCTGGCGGTCTCCGCGTGCTGGTGGTGCTGGCGGTCTCCGCGTGCTGGTGGTGGTGGCGGTCTCCGCGTGCTGGTGGTGGCGGTCTCCGCGTGCTGGTGGTGCTGGCGGTCTCCGCGTGCTGGTGGTGCTGGCGGTCTCCGCGTGCTGGTGGTGCTGGCGGTCTCCGCGTGCTGGTGGTGGCGGTCTCCGCGTGCTGGTGGTGGCGGTCTCCGCGTGCTGGTGGTGCTGGCGGTCTCCGCGTGCTGGTGCTGGCGGTCTCCGCGTGCTGGTGGTGCTGGCGGTCTCCGCGTGCTGGTGGTGGTGGCGGTCTCCGCGTGCTGGTGCTGGCGGTCTCCGCGTGCTGGTGGTGGCGGTCTCCGCGTGCTGGTGGTGGCGGTCTCCGCGTGCTGGTGGTGCTGGCGGTCTCCGCGTGCTGGTGGTGCTGGCGGTCTCCGCGTGCTGGTGGTGGCGGTCTCCGCGTGCTGGTGGTGCTGGCGGTCTCCGCGTGCTGGTGGTGCTGGCGGTCTCCGCGTGCTGGTGGTGCTGGCGGTCTCCGCGTGCTGGTGGTGCTGGCGGTCTCCGCGTGCTGGTGGTGCTGGCGGTCTCCGCGTGCTGGTGGTGCTGGCGGTCTCCGCGTGCTGGTGGTGCTGGCGGTCTCCGCGTGCTGGTGGTGCTGGCGGTCTCCGCGTGCTGGTGGTGGCGGTCTCCGCGTGCTGGTGGTGCTGGCGGTCTCCGCGTGCTGGTGGTGCTGGCGGTCTCCGCGTGCTGGTGGTGGCGGTCTCCGCGTGCTGGTGGTGCTGGCGGTCTCCGCGTGCTGGTGGTGCTGGCGGTCTCCGCGTGCTGGTGGTGCTGGCGGTCTCCGCGTGCTGGTGGTGCTGGCGGTCTCCGCGTGCTGGTGGTGGCGGTCTCCGCGTGCTGGTGGTGTGGCGGTCTCCGCGTGCTGGTGGTGCTGGCGGTCTCCGCGTGCTGGTGGTGGCGGTCTCCGCGTGCTGGTGGTGCTGGCGGTCTCCGCGTGCTGGTGGTGGCGGTCTCCGCGTGCTGGTGGTGGCGGTCTCCGCGTGCTGGTGGTGCTGGCGGTCTCCGCGTGCTGGTGGTGCTGGCGGTCTCCGCGTGCTGGTGGTGCTGGCGGTCTCCGCGTGCTGGTGGTGTGGCGGTCTCCGCGTGCTGGTGGTGCTGGCGGTCTCCGCGTGCTGGTGGTGCTGGCGGTCTCCGCGTGCTGGTGCTGGCGGTCTCCGCGTGCTGGTGGTGGTGGCGGTCTCCGCGTGCTGGTGGTGGTGGCGGTCTCCGCGTGCTGGTGGTGCTGGCGGTCTCCGCGTGCTGGTGGTGGCGGTCTCCGCGTGCTGGTGGTGCTGGCGGTCTCCGCGTGCTGGTGGTGCTGGCGGTCTCCGCGTGCTGGTGGTGGCGGTCTCCGCGTGCTGGTGGTGCTGGCGGTCTCCGCGTGCTGGTGGTGTGGCGGTCTCCGCGTGCTGGTGGTGCTGGCGGTCTCCGCGTGCTGGTGGTGGCGGTCTCCGCGTGCTGGTGCTGGCGGTCTCCGCGTGCTGGTGGTGGCGGTCTCCGCGTGCTGGTGGTGGCGGTCTCCGCGTGCTGGTGGTGCTGGCGGTCTCCGCGTGCTGGTGGTGCTGGCGGTCTCCGCGTGCTGGTGGTGGCGGTCTCCGCGTGCTGGTGGTGGCGGTCTCCGCGTGCTGGTGGTGCTGGCGGTCTCCGCGTGCTGGTGCTGGCGGTCTCCGCGTGCTGGTGGTGGCGGTCTCCGCGTGCTGGTGGTGGTGGCGGTCTCCGCGTGCTGGTGGTGCTGGCGGTCTCCGCGTGCTGGTGGTGCTGGCGGTCTCCGCGTGCTGGTGGTGCTGGCGGTCTCCGCGTGCTGGTGGTGCTGGCGGTCTCCGCGTGCTGGTGGTGCTGGCGGTCTCCGCGTGCTGGTGGTGCTGGCGGTCTCCGCGTGCTGGTGGTGCTGGCGGTCTCCGCGTGCTGGTGGTGGCGGTCTCCGCGTGCTGGTGGTGCTGGCGGTCTCCGCGTGCTGGTGTGCTGGCGGTCTCCGCGTGCTGGTGGTGGCGGTCTCCGCGTGCTGGTGGTGCTGGCGGTCTCCGCGTGCTGGTGGTGCTGGCGGTCTCCGCGTGCTGGTGGTGCTGGCGGTCTCCGCGTGCTGGTGGTGCTGGCGGTCTCCGCGTGCTGGTGCTGGCGGTCTCCGCGTGCTGGTGGTGTGGCGGTCTCCGCGTGCTGGTGGTGGCGGTCTCCGCGTGCTGGTGGTGGTGGCGGTCTCCGCGTGCTGGTGGTGCTGGCGGTCTCCGCGTGCTGGTGGCTGGCGGTCTCCGCGTGCTGGTGGTGGCGGTCTCCGCGTGCTGGTGGTGCTGGCGGTCTCCGCGTGCTGGTGGCTGGCGGTCTCCGCGTGCTGGTGGTGCTGGCGGTCTCCGCGTGCTGGTGCTGGCGGTCTCCGCGTGCTGGTGGTGGCGGTCTCCGCGTGCTGGTGCTGGCGGTCTCCGCGTGCTGGTGGTGGCGGTCTCCGCGTGCTGGTGGTGCTGGCGGTCTCCGCGTGCTGGTGGCTGGCGGTCTCCGCGTGCTGGTGGTGCTGGCGGTCTCCGCGTGCTGGTGGTGCTGGCGGTCTCCGCGTGCTGGTGGTGGCGGTCTCCGCGTGCTGGTGGTGTGGCGGTCTCCGCGTGCTGGTGGTGCTGGCGGTCTCCGCGTGCTGGTGGTGTGGCGGTCTCCGCGTGCTGGTGGTGCTGGCGGTCTCCGCGTGCTGGTGGTGGCGGTCTCCGCGTGCTGGTGGTGTGGCGGTCTCCGCGTGCTGGTGGTGCTGGCGGTCTCCGCGTGCTGGTGCTGGCGGTCTCCGCGTGCTGGTGGTGCTGGCGGTCTCCGCGTGCTGGTGGTGCTGGCGGTCTCCGCGTGCTGGTGCTGGCGGTCTCCGCGTGCTGGTGGTGGCGGTCTCCGCGTGCTGGTGGTGGCGGTCTCCGCGTGCTGGTGGTGGCGGTCTCCGCGTGCTGGTGGTGCTGGCGGTCTCCGCGTGCTGGTGGTGGCGGTCTCCGCGTGCTGGTGGTGCTGGCGGTCTCCGCGTGCTGGTGGTGCTGGCGGTCTCCGCGTGCTGGTGGTGCTGGCGGTCTCCGCGTGCTGGTGGTGCTGGCGGTCTCCGCGTGCTGGTGGTGCTGGCGGTCTCCGCGTGCTGGTGGTGCTGGCGGTCTCCGCGTGCTGGTGCTGGCGGTCTCCGCGTGCTGGTGGTGCTGGCGGTCTCCGCGTGCTGGTGGTGCTGGCGGTCTCCGCGTGCTGGTGGTGCTGGCGGTCTCCGCGTGCTGGTGGTGCTGGCGGTCTCCGCGTGCTGGTGGCTGGCGGTCTCCGCGTGCTGGTGGTGCTGGCGGTCTCCGCGTGCTGGTGGTGCTGGCGGTCTCCGCGTGCTGGTGGTGCTGGCGGTCTCCGCGTGCTGGTGGTGCTGGCGGTCTCCGCGTGCTGGTGGTGCTGGCGGTCTCCGCGTGCTGGTGGTGCTGGCGGTCTCCGCGTGCTGGTGGTGCTGGCGGTCTCCGCGTGCTGGTGCTGGCGGTCTCCGCGTGCTGGTGGTGCTGGCGGTCTCCGCGTGCTGGTGGTGCTGGCGGTCTCCGCGTGCTGGTGGTGCTGGCGGTCTCCGCGTGCTGGTGGTGCTGGCGGTCTCCGCGTGCTGGTGGTGCTGGCGGTCTCCGCGTGCTGGTGCTGGCGGTCTCCGCGTGCTGGTGGTGGCGGTCTCCGCGTGCTGGTGGTGCTGGCGGTCTCCGCGTGCTGGTGGTGGTGGCGGTCTCCGCGTGCTGGTGGTGGCGGTCTCCGCGTGCTGGTGGTGGCGGTCTCCGCGTGCTGGTGGTGCTGGCGGTCTCCGCGTGCTGGTGGTGGCGGTCTCCGCGTGCTGGTGGTGGCGGTCTCCGCGTGCTGGTGGTGCTGGCGGTCTCCGCGTGCTGGTGGTGCTGGCGGTCTCCGCGTGCTGGTGGTGCTGGCGGTCTCCGCGTGCTGGTGGTGCTGGCGGTCTCCGCGTGCTGTGGTGCTGGCGGTCTCCGCGTGCTGGTGGTGCTGGCGGTCTCCGCGTGCTGGTGGTGGTGGCGGTCTCCGCGTGCTGGTGTGCTGGCGGTCTCCGCGTGCTGGTGGTGGCGGTCTCCGCGTGCTGGTGGTGCTGGCGGTCTCCGCGTGCTGGTGGCTGGCGGTCTCCGCGTGCTGGTGGTGCTGGCGGTCTCCGCGTGCTGGTGGTGCTGGCGGTCTCCGCGTGCTGGTGGTGCTGGCGGTCTCCGCGTGCTGGTGGTGGCGGTCTCCGCGTGCTGGTGGTGCTGGCGGTCTCCGCGTGCTGGTGGCTGGCGGTCTCCGCGTGCTGGTGGTGCTGGCGGTCTCCGCGTGCTGGTGGTGCTGGCGGTCTCCGCGTGCTGGTGGTGCTGGCGGTCTCCGCGTGCTGGTGGCTGGCGGTCTCCGCGTGCTGGTGGTGCTGGCGGTCTCCGCGTGCTGGTGGTGCTGGCGGTCTCCGCGTGCTGGTGTGGCGGTCTCCGCGTGCTGGTGGTGTGGCGGTCTCCGCGTGCTGGTGGTGCTGGCGGTCTCCGCGTGCTGGTGGTGCTGGCGGTCTCCGCGTGCTGGTGGTGGTGGCGGTCTCCGCGTGCTGGTGGTGTGGCGGTCTCCGCGTGCTGGTGGTGCTGGCGGTCTCCGCGTGCTGGTGGTGCTGGCGGTCTCCGCGTGCTGGTGGTGCTGGCGGTCTCCGCGTGCTGGTGGTGCTGGCGGTCTCCGCGTGCTGGTGGTGCTGGCGGTCTCCGCGTGCTGGTGGTGCTGGCGGTCTCCGCGTGCTGGTGGTGCTGGCGGTCTCCGCGTGCTGGTGCTGGCGGTCTCCGCGTGCTGGTGGTGCTGGCGGTCTCCGCGTGCTGGTGGTGCTGGCGGTCTCCGCGTGCTGGTGGTGGCGGTCTCCGCGTGCTGGTGGTGCTGGCGGTCTCCGCGTGCTGGTGTGCTGGCGGTCTCCGCGTGCTGGTGGTGCTGGCGGTCTCCGCGTGCTGGTGGTGTGGCGGTCTCCGCGTGCTGGTGGTGCTGGCGGTCTCCGCGTGCTGGTGGTGCTGGCGGTCTCCGCGTGCTGGGTGCTGGCGGTCT
>CM051003.1:13960125-14142625 GCA_027704905.1 Muraenolepis orangiensis
GAACGTCTGTCGAACCTGTTGAGAGGAGAACCTGGAGCAGAACGACCTCCTCAGCCTAGTCAGAACTAGGGAACCTTTAGTTTCGCTGGTTTACTTCATTTAATTATGTCACATTGACAGGTTGACGCCATGATGCTTTTTCTTTAGTAACGCTGAGGTTATAGTAAAGTTGTAGGTATAAAAGTTGTTAAGCCTGTAGGGGTAGCACCATCAGATGATGGTGCTACCCTTACAGGCTTAACTATGTTAACCATTGTTTAATATTAACATTAATACACAGTTATCTGATGGTTATGTTGACAATACACTCTTAGTATCATCTTTACAATGTACAGTTGTATTCACACTTTAAAGTACAAAGAAAATCAAAAATTATTTAATTGCATTAATAAATGTGACACACAACATAACAATTAAAATATAAATAAAAGGAACTCAAAGCCTTCATTTGGACTGAGTGGATCTTTCTGGTTTAGATGACGCAAGTTATTCATTAACTACCTTGTTGAAAAGGTGGTTAAAATGTGTTTGTGACTAGTTAAAAGTATCTGGGGTTAGTTACTAGTTAAAGGAGTGTGTAGCAGACAATTCTGCCACCAGCCATTAAACTTGCTACTTGTGGGCTCCTCCAGAAGACATAGGTTGATGAGGAATCTGGTTTATTGCAAGAGTGAATAGTTGTGAACAAAGCAGATGGTACATGCTAGATACAAGATAGAGCTCTCTCTAGTGTTTGTGGTGGTGGCTTTTGAGGTTACACAGGTGACCTGTGAGCCTTGATAAACAATGACCTACAGGTGTGCAGCCTCAGCCAATTAGTCCAACTCAGGCTAGTTGAGGCTGCTTAAACCAGACACACACACCGCATACACCAAACACCAAATTGAGGCTGGGGAAAATCCCTAGCCAAAACCTACTCCAGCCCCAAAAATACACCTGAACCAAACTCTATACGGTTTACAAGTTAAAAAAACCAAAAACCCAACCCCATTGTCTATACACCACCCCAATGTGACCCACCAACTCATCCTCCCTCTCCTTCCTGTCGAGAGGAGGCCAGGGCTGCTGTGTTGACTGGCGAAGGTTCCTCCTGGACTGGCCGTTGCTGGGTGGTCTGGGAGACTGGACAGCTATCCCACGGTGGTAGCTCCTGCAAGGGCCCACCGACGGCCCCCGGTAAGGCTACCCTCCACCAGGGCGACGAGGCATCTCCCCCCCCCCCACCTCCTACCTAGAGCATGGGGCCTTGGGCTGCTGGAGTTGTTGCAGGATCTAGGCTATTGTGAGCTTGATCCAGGGGTGGCTAGCGCTTCTAGCTACTCACTGTGTCTATGTCTTGCTTCTCTCCTATCCCTGCCATGTGGGCCACCCTCTCGTCCAGCTCCTGCTCGGTGCTCCTCAGCACCTCCCACAACCGGGCGAGTTCAGTCTCCTGCTGACGCAGCACGGCCCGACACTCCTCCGCCTCGTGGTGAGCTGCGCCCACGACACGCTCAGCTCGCCAGCGTCTGCTCTCTGTCCCGCAAGGACCGCGGCCTCCTGGGAGAGCTGCAGGTATATCTCCAGCTGCCTTGTAGTGTCCCTGTGGGATTCAGACACAGTGTGCTCCAACTCAATCTGCTCACAAATTTTCAGGCGCAGATCCTGGACTTGGCCATTGGCTGTTGTTACGTGTGGGTGTGTTGTATCCTGATCAGGTGTTCCCCAGTGTGATGGGTGATGTCTGGTTGTAGTCCCCTGTCTTGGTCTCGTAGTTCTTTGTCGTTTCCCTCCCAGGTGTATCCATTTTGTAATCAGCCCAGGTGTTTCTTGTTCTCGTCATCCCCTTGTGAATAAGTGTGCTGTTCTCCCCTGTGTGGGTGGCTGATCCAGTCTGCACAGTCCTGGGGTTTGTTTGTCATTACTTTTATGTTATCCCTTCACCTTCAACCATGGTAATTATAATAAAACCTATTTTTGTTACTTTGGCTACCGTTTCATATTATGTTTCATTGACAAGACAACGAGCACTTTACAGTAGTCAATGGTAACGTAATATGGGGGCTCGTGCCAAACAAATTTGAATTACTTGGTTAAACAGAGCGTAATCCACATTTTTAGATACGGTTGACAGTTTGTGTGTGCAGCCCATGTTTTAGACCCTTCTTGTTAAAAAGGTAGTCTCCAATACGTGTGTATATGGAAACGAGTGTTTCCAGCCAGCTAGGGCAGCTGGGCTACTTTTGTGTAGACCCTTCCTTCGCCTGGTAGGCACACCAGATGCTGGTCGGGGTGTTAGGAGACCCTGTCAGGAGCCATCTCCTAGGCCGGTGTGTGTCAGCAGGTAGTTATATAGGGGTACATAGTGAGGGATGGAAACATTAAAGGGATGGGCTCTAGGTTTGTAGTGAAACACACAGTATCTGTTGATCTTTGCGAGTATTATGAAATGTGGATGCTTAAGAATGTTGTACCAATTACTTAGTTACTTGGTGAGTGTGGTGCGTGTGTGGTGAGTATGGCGCCGTACGAGATGGCTGCCGTGTCGCGAACTCCCGCACGACGACGCAGTTTTTTGTTATTTATTCTTTTTATCGCAACTATTTTAGTTCAGGAAGTTAGCAGCACGTTCACTTATAACTTTTGCACATTTCGGGAGATCAGATCGACAGTCGCTCGCCGCCTACCGGAGTTTTTTCATTCTTTCGACTCGGACGTCCCGCCCGAAGTCACAGCTGGATTATCTCCCACCATCTTGGGCACGATTACACGCAAGCGTTGCCGGAGGAAGCGAGGGAAGCGAGCCGGCTTGCTAGTCAGGCTGAGACGTCGATCCGATCGCCCCCCACTACGCACCATTCTACTGGCTAATGTACAGTCTCTGGACAATAAGTTAAGCGAGCTACAGGCTCGTATTCATTTCCACCGGGAAACTAAGGACAATTGTATCATCTGCCTTACGGAGACATGGATGTCGGAGGGGGTTACCGACGCAGCTATCGAGCCGACGGGCTTTTCCGTCCACCGGGTGGACAGAACAAAGGCTCTCTCCGGTAAAGATCGTGGAGGGGGGGTATGTCTCATGATAAATAGATCTTGGTGCAACCAAAGTCATGTACATCCCCTCAAGTCTTTCTGTTCCCCGGACCTGGAGTACCTGATGCTTATGTGCCGTCCACACTGGCTACCTCGGGAGTTTACAGCGGTAACCGTGACCGCTGTTTACATTCCCCCACAAGCCAACACGGACACAGCGCTGAAGGAACTGTACGGGGCTATCAGCGAACAGGAGTCGGCACACCCCGAGGCTGCTCTCATCGTGGCGGGGGACTTCAACAAGGCGAACCTGAAGAAGGTTCTCCCTAAGTTCTACCAACACATAACGAGCAACACACGGGGCGAGCGGATCCTCGACCACTGCTACACTCCCTTCCGTGATGGCTACAAGGCCCTCCTCCGCCCACCGTTCGGCAAATCAGACCACCGCTCTATCCAGCTGCTCCCCGCCTATAGGCAGAGACTGAAGCAGCAACCGATCGCTGTGAGGGAGGTCCAATGCTGGTCGGACCAATCAGACTCTATGCTGCAGGATTGTTTTGATCACTTTGACTGGCACATGTTCCGCGTTGCCTCGGACAATAACATCAACGAGTACGCGTCATCGGTCACCGGGTTCATCAAGAAGTGCATAGATGACGTTGTTCCGACCAAGTCGGTTCGGATATATCCCAACCAGAAACCGTGGATTAACGGCGATGTTCGCGCTGCCCTACATGCGCGTAACGCCGCCTTTGGCTCCGGGAATACGGAGGAATATACGAGAGCCCGTTACGACCTCCTTAAGACCATCGTCACTGCCAAGCGGGAGTACAAGGACAGAGTGGAAGATAAATTCAAGAACCATGATGCGAGGGGTATGTGGCAGGGGCTGCAGACGATAACGAACTTCAGAGGGAGAACCAGTTGTGTAGAGAACTCCTCTACCTCCCTCCCAGGAGAGCTAAATACATTTTTTGCTCGGTTCGACGTAAACGGCAGCCCGCCGAAGCCAGCACCGACTGGGGAGACCAGCCAGCTGCGCATCTCGGAGGCGGATGTGCGCCGCACATTTAAGCGGCTGAACATCCGTAAGGCGGCAGGCCCCGACGACATCCCGGGCCGCGTCCTCAGAGCATGCGCAGACCAGTTGGCAGGAGTCTTTGCAGACATCTTCAACCTCTCCCTGTCCCAGGCTGTTGTCCCCGCGGTCTTCAAGATGTCCACCATCGTGCCTGTCCGTAAACAACCCAAGGTAACATGCCTGAATGACTATAGACCTGTAGACCTCACCTCGATCGTTAGCAAATGCTTCGAGAGGTTGGTCAAGGACTTTATTTGCTCCGTGTTACCTGCCACGCTGGACCCATGTGTAACCCAGGTCATGTAGACTGGTTACTGATGGATAGATGAGGATGTTCTGTCGGGTAATGTCACTGGTGAAAAGGAGGAGCAAGTGTGCCTAGCTTGACTGCTGCTGACTAGTGGCCAGCCAATGATACAAAGACCTGTGAATTCCCCCAATCAGACGGCACCCCTCTATTACTTGCCCCGCCCCTTCTCTGTCTCTGCCGCTGCTCTGCTGTGAACCCCCACTCACACAGAACCAACCTGCGCTGAAGGAGAGAGACCTAGTCACAGACAGGGGCGGCGCCAGGGGGGAGCTAGGGGGTGCTGAAGCACCCCCCAGGATTGCCAAAGCACCCCCTAAGCACCCCCAATAAATATATGTGTTTTTTTTAAATTATTATTATTATTTTTATTAAATAAAATTAGAAAAATTATTGATTACATCAATGCAAATGTGAAACAAACACATTTTTGACCAGAAACATGAAGCCAACACAGGTGATATGATTAGGCCAATGGCCAGCACCCATTCGATTTTTGACCTACCCATAGGCTAAATTACTTTGTGACACTTGAGTGACTTCCTGTTAGCTAGAGCGCCAAATTATTTGCTAACGTGGATGTTGAGCAAAGTGAAAAATGGATGTTTTTTTTGTCCTTAAACGTCCACGTGTGGACACTCTATCAAAACCACCTGAAAGCGAGAGGGATTCTGCACATAATAGGCCTCGTGAGGCAGAGGCTGAAGGTGTCACGGTCACCGACCAGGAGGAGGACCAAGAAAAGCCGTGGGAGGATGGAGACTCGTTCTATCCTGTTATAGACAGGTTGTTAATGGAGATGAAACGTCGCTTTTCAACAGAAACCAATGAAGTACTGAGAGGTGTGTCCGCCCTGAGCCCCAAACACACATCATTTCTGGACAAAAAAATGATACTGCCCATGGCCCGCCACTATCGAATCAGTGAGGAAAACCTGTCTGCAGAGCTTTACCAAGTTCGCCGGCTGTTGCAAAGAAAAGAAGAACAGGGACATACTATCACCAGCACCAAGGAGTTTATATCCCTCATGAGGCCATACAGAGATGCATTTATAGACTTGTACAAACTGATATGCATATCTCTGACACTTCCCGTGACCTCAGTGAGCTGTGAGCGCAGTTTTTCTTGTCTGCGTCGTTTGAAAAACTACCTGAGGAACACCAGTGGGGACTCTCCAACCAGTAACCTGGCACTGTTGGCTATAAACACCGTGAGAACAAGGGCCCTGGACAGCGACAAAATCATTGATGCGTTTGCCCTCAACCACAACAACAGACGCATTGTTTAGTTATGAAGACGTCTAATGGTAAGTGCATGATGACGCACCCCCTCTGTTGCCTATTATACATGTAATGCATTGATGGTTGAGGCAAACATTCTGACTGTTTATAGTTATTTCTATGTGGCCTACTTGTGTTTAATTTTATGTTCAGAGCCAGAGGTGTGTTAGGCTTGTGGACCTTACCCGCTGTAACAGTTGTAAATATGCAGTGGTGTTTCTTTGTACATCATTTAAATGAGTATAATCACACTAATTCTGTGTTCTTCATTTATTTATGTTCAATACCTGACAAGGTCGGAGATCAGTGGGCGGAACTTCTGAAATGTAGTCCCTGTACTCAGAAGATTCTTTTTGTGGGTACACCCCCCCTTTATACTGTGTATATATACTGTTTCCTCTTCCCTTTTTGTTTTTGTAAATGTTTCCACGTGAGAGGAGTCACTGTGAGGGATACAAAATGTTATACTGATTTGTTATATCTCTTATCAGCTTGTCAGTGATTAAAAGGAAATCGTCTAAACTGTATGCTGGCTCGGGTCTCATCCATCCATGAACAACGCAAAACACAACGCAGAGACCGCTTAATGTTGCTCTCAAAGGGCACCAATTGATGCTTTTAACTTCAATATTTAAAAAAAAATCTTCACGGGGGAGCATGGCCCCGGGCCCTCCTAGAGGAGGGGAGGACCCTCCTAGAGGAGGTTACGTCCACTCCCCAAAATAGCACTTTACCCCTGCTTACACCTATATGCTGTGAGCTGATTATCGAGCCTTCACTGTAACAGTGGCGGGTGTACTGCGTGTGTGCGTGTGGGGGTGTTGCAGTAGAAAATTCCACTGTAGTGCCGGTGCATTAATGGGAAACCCTAAATGTTTCAGCACCCTCTATGAAACGTCAAGCTACCCCACAGCACCCCCTAGAGAAAATCTCTGGCGCCGCCACTGGTCACAGAGCACAGGCAAATTAATAAGTTTGAATCTAAAAGTGGATATAGTGGACAGTGCGCACGCCTTGCCCATCATCTCGGTGTTGCCAGAGGGCTGAGAGTTGTTTCGAACAACATTGGTGAGTTGCTACAAACTTTGTTAGTTACATTAACAGCCAAGCAGCCATGCGGTTAGCAGTGTTAGCAGCCAATAGGCTAAGCTACCATGCGAAGTCAATACAAATGTTTGGCTAATTGCTAGTATTGTTGTTCCAAGCTAACCTACCTATTTTTACAATGTAGGATATATTTTGCACTTTAAATGGAACAGAACTATTTCATGTCACCACTGTAGATGGCAGTGTGTTGCTTCTATTTCATTTTTGTTACGTTTTGTCATGATTTAGCCTTTGATAGAATGGGCTGCTAAGTGAGCATATTTTCCACACCTTTCATTCCTAGCTGAGTGTGCTGGGTGTGTGCTGCCTCTGTACTGCATCACCAGCAATGTTCCCTCTAAGCTGCGCGCTTGGGCAATCGCGCACTGCTCGCACATTCTCAGCGCACAAGAAAATCTATGCAGCGCATAAAATAAAATTCAACATAAACGTATTAATTAATATCTAATATTAGTCCTAATCTTATCTAATCAATTAAACCAATAATAATAATAATAATTTTGTTTTCTGTACTATTTTGCAACGTAACTCAGTGAGTGACAGGTGTCCAGCCAATGATACGATTCGGTTCACTTACGCTACGCAGCCAATCATAGCATTGACACTATTGCCCTGCCCATTCGCGCCGTGCAGGTTAGCTAGCTTTAGATTGTGAAAGAGGATTCAGTTTAATGAATCGTATCAAAACAGCATCCAGAAATCGTCTTGAAGTGGCACATTTGGACCAGCTGATGCGCATAAAGTCAAAGCAAGAAGCAGACGAAGCCATCAACCTGGACAAAGTGTACAACCATTGGAGAAGTGAGAAGGACACGTGAAAAATAAGGTAACATTTAAGTCAGATTTGTGCATATTCTAGTGACATTTATTAATATTTTTTGTTTATGGATATTAATCATTAAATTATGTTACTACTAGATAATTTATGGGTAGTAGAAATGATAATAAAAAACTGAGTAATTACATATTTTACAGACAGTTACAGGAATTTACACTGTATCACAAGCTACAGCACACGTCATTGTGCAAAATGTGAATGTTTTAATGTGAACAAAATGTTATGTCTGAAAGGTGTATATGTATAATTTCCTCCAGAACAGGACCCTCACACAGGCCACAACAGGACCTCACACAGGCCAAAGCAAGACTCTTCCCATGGCCAAGCAGGACTCTCACATAAAACATACTACACATCTCATGAACAACAAGATTTTTGTCTTTTTCCTTTAAAGTTTGTCAAATCACTTATATTAAAAGTAAACTAGTGAAAATTGCTGCTGTAATTTGATTCTTTTAATAAGCCATGTAACTTGCTATGATCCAAGTTTTGAACTGGTGTGTGGCCACAGCATGCACATCTGATGTTGCTCACAGTGGTCCTCAGTGTGCTCAGGGAGCTTGTGTGTATGCCCAGACACATGAACAATTAGAGGGAACATTGATCACCAGTCCTGGTGATTACAGGATAACTTTATTTGGATTCCATTGGTGAGAAAAGCACTTTATTACAATGCATCTTATTTAATTTTTCATTTTGAGAATGTATTTTATTTTAATAGTATAAGTTTGTTGTACTACTAGAAAGAGATTGTCATTTTATTTTAATTATTAAAAGACCCTTATTGTGAAACACTGTTAATTATAGTTTTTCATGTGGTCCTGTATGCATGTCATACAGGTCAGGTTTTTTGGATGAGGCCAGAGTCTGGGTCTACCAGGGATGGCGAGCTGCTGAAGGAGATTACATGCGAAGACCATTTTGGAATTTTCCTTGGCGACTCACTCTGCACTGAATCTGTGGTTCTGCCAGTGAGGTGGATGGAACTGATCTTGACAAGGAACTCTGAATTCTGCACGGTATCCATCCCATGGTGCTGCACTCCACAGTGTAGTTGGACTGTCTGTTGACTCACTCACATACATCCATTTGTGGTTCAATGTTGGGTTTATTGACTGGGGATTGATGTGTTATTGTGGATTGACTGATTGTGATTTCATGCTGTATTGGGATTAATATTCATACTTACCATGTAGTTAAAAAAGATATTTACCCATAGTTTAGAACCCGTAGGATTTAAATCCTAAACTTAAAGGTTGTTTAAGAAAAGTGAAATTTATGTCAAGTGGTGACTACAAGTCACATTTGGTTTTTTACTGAGCTCATTGTAATTTGTCTGTCTGTTATGTGTATTTTGGTACCAGTTCCTTTACTTCTATTTTTCTAAATACAAGCCGGCGCTTCTTTAATTCCTACACACCTGTCTTGTCTCGTCATTGGGTTACTCTTAAATGCTCCAGTAGCCGAACCTTAACAATTACTAACCCAGGATTAATACCTTATATGGTAGTGGTTATAAGTCCATTACACACAGGTGATACACGTGTTACACATGGCAATTTGCATATCATCAAAATAGATCCACGGACGACGCAATTGCCATGGCCCTCCACACTGCCCTTTCCCACCTGGAGGGAAAGAACTGTTATGTGCGAATGCTGTTTGTGGACTACAGCTCAGCATTCAACACAATAGTTCCTGCCAAGCTCGACACCAAGCTGAGAGGTCTAGGCGTACCCCCATCCACGTGCAGCTGGATACTGGACCTCCTGTCGGACCGCCGCCAGGTGGTGAGGATGGGCAGCACCACATCAGAGCCACTGACCCTCAACACGGGAGCCCCCCAGGGATGCGTGCTGAGCCCTCTCCTCTACTCCCTCTACACCCACGACTGCATGGCTATGCACAGCTCCAACGTCATCGTCAAGTTTGCTGATGACACGACAGTGATGGGCCTGATCGCCGGCGACGACGAGACAGCCTACAGGGAGGTCGGATCGCTGCAGCAGTGGTGCCAGGAGAACAGCCTCGCCCTCAACGTCAAGAAGACCAAGGAGCTGATCGTGGACTTCAGGAGGCAGAGGGGAGAGCACAGCCCTATCTCCATCGACGGCGTTGCAGTAGAGAGGGTCAGCAGCTTCAAGTTCCTCCGCGTGCACATCTCCGAGGACCTCACATGGTCCACGCACACCACACACGTGGTGAAAAGGGCCCAACAACGCCTGTATTTCCTCAGGCGTCTGAGGAAATTCAGCATGGGCCCCCGCATCCTGAGAACATTCTATAACGGCACCATCGAGAGTGTTCTTACAGGGTGTATCACCGCCAGGTACAGGAACTGCACTGCACTCGAGCGCAGAGCGCTTCAAAGGGTGGTGTGGACGGCCCAGTATATCGTTGGAGGTGAGCTCCCCTCCCTCCTGGATATTTACCATCAGCGGTGCGTGGCCAAGGCCAAACAAATGATAAAAGACATTGCCCACCCCAGCCACGAACTGTACTCACTGTTACCGTCAGGCAGGCGATACCGCAGTATCAAGTGCCGTACAAATGGGCTTAGAGATAGCTTCCACAGTCAGGCCATCAGGCTGCTGAACAAGGGCGTATAGCATGTAACAATGTATATTTTATTACATTGATTTATATATACATATTGCTCTTTTCTGTGCTGATATTTTGCATTTTATAAATTGCATTTAAATTTTAAATTTTAATTTTTAACTTTATTCTATTTTTATTCTATTTCTATCTATTTTTATCTTATTTTATAACTGCTGTCTGTCGTCGGGTATTGCACACAAGATTTTCACATCACTGCTTTATACTTGTGTAAACTGTGAAGTGACAATAAACTTGACTTGACTTGACTTGACTTGAGTGTGCAATTGTAGTGGTATAGTGAGTAATGTTGATTGGGTGTTCCACTAAGGACCCTAAACATTACAGTAGTGAAACGGTGGCCAGAGTTGTTAAAAGCAGGCTGTGCAGACGGTTATGGTGAAGCCCATTGTTATATATATTTTGTTTTTGTCCCATGTTGGGTAAATTTATCATAAATTTTGTTTATTTTTTTCTCTTTCCTTATTGTCCGAGTTGTGCAACTACACTAGAACAATAATGCCTCTTAACTTGGAGGATTTTGTAGCCAAACCCTTGGTTGCCAAGTTAAGTTTATGCACTAAAGAGGACTTATTGGTAATAGCGGGTCACTATGGGATTAAAATGATCCCAAGTACAAGGAAGCAGCAGCAGAAACTAGAGCTGATTGAGGCTTTAATTAAAAAAGAGGTTCTTGAGCCTTCTGCTCGTGATCTTCCAGACAAGGAGAAGGTCGCAGGTGAACTTGTTTCTTCTAATCAGCTGGAGCTCAGAAGGCTTGAGCTAGAGTTTGAAAGCAGGAAATTAGAGCATGAGGCTCGTGAGGCCGAGCGTGTGCGCGCTCAGGAGACTGAGCAGGCTGAGCGTGCGGCTCGTGTTCGTGCTCAGGAGGCTGGTGAGCAGGCTGAGTGGGCTGAGCGTGCGGCACGTGCTCAGGAGGCTGAGCGTGCACGGGAATGCGAGCATGAGCTTGAAATGAGAAGAATTTGGGGGGTAGGGCGCCCAGAACGACATGAAGATAGGTTTGATGTTGCCAAGCACATGCGTCTTGTTCCCCAATTCTTAGAGAAGGATGTTGATAAGTATTTCTCTATGTTTGAAAATGTGGCAGCCACTCTTCAATGGCCTTATGATCACTGGACACTTCTCCAGAGTGCACTTACTGGGAAGGCACAGCATGTTTATGCATCACTTTGTCCAAATAACCAAGATTACAGTGTGGTTAAAGCTGCTATTCTCAGAGCATACGAGTTGGTGCCGGAGGCATATAGACAAAGGTTCCGTGCATTCAGAAAAAACAATTCACAGACCTACGTGGAATTTGCTTATGAGAAGGAGTTGTTATTTGACCGATGGTGTGCGTCTGAGAAAGTTGACAACTTAGCAAAGATGCGAGACCTCATTCTTCTTGAGGAATTTAAGGCTTATTGTTTGCCTGACAGCATTGCAATGTATATCAATGAGCAGAAAGTGACTAAGTGTTTTGCTGATGAGTTTGTATTAACACACAAAATGTTTTTCGATAAACATAGCTATCCCATGCGTAATGTAGAGGGCAAGCCAAAATGGAGCTTTGTTGACAAGCCCATAGCCTCTGGCAGCGGTGACATTGGCGATAGTGGAGAGAAAGGGGTGAGGAGAGACCTTCGTGAGTGTTTCCACTGTGGAAAGAAAGGTCATATAAGAGATAACTGTTATGTTCTTCACAAGGATAACCACCCCAATAAACAGATATCATTGGTCATGACACCCACTTCTTTGACTAAGAATGCCCAAAGGGGTGAAGATATGAAAGCCTACTTACCATTCATCAGTGAGGGGTCGGTATCCTTGTCCAGGGAGGGAGAAAAGGTTCCTGTTACTATATTAAGAGACACGGCTGCGTCCCAGTCATTTATCCGGAGAGATGTGCTGCCTTTTGATGGTAGTTCAGAGGTAGATGCTGGAATAATTGTCAGATCTTTTGGTATGCATGTCATGGAAATTCCGCTTCATACTATTTATCTCAAATCTGAACTGGTGCCAGGACCAGTGGTGATTGGGGTGGACAATCGTTTCCCTGTCGATGGAGTTTCATTAATCCTTGGGAATGATCTGGCAGGAGGAAAGGTGCTGGTGAAGCCAGATGTCACCTGTATTCCAACAGAGTCTGTTGTTGTGGACGCCCTGGCTCATGAGTACCCGGAAGTGTTCTCATCATGTGCAGTTACGCGGGCCATGGCTAGTAAGGCCCTTGCTGAGGAGAAAGAGGAAGTGGATTTGTTTGATACAATTGTATCTGTTAATAAAGCGGTGCCCGAATGTCTTAACCATGTGTTACTTGTGGATGATGCGGTGGATGATTCCCAGGGTGCGTTATCACAGGAGCCTGCGATGGTGGGTCCGAGAACGGAGGGCGTGCTTCCGGGGGAGCTCGACCTGTCTTCATCTCTTCAGTTGTTGCCAGGTGTGTCTGCTAGTAACCCTGGTAATTTTTCTTTTGCTCGCGAGGAGCTTATCGCTGATCAAAATAGTGATCCCAGCCTATCAGACCTTTTTGAGAAAACTGTGTTAATGGAAGAGAGTACTGTTTTGAAAAGCTGCTACATACTGAGAGATGGAGTACTGTTGCGTAAATGGTCTCCTAACTTTGACGCATCAGCAGAGAATGACTGGAGTGTAGTGACGCAGGTTGTGGTTCCGTTTAAGTATCGTCACGATATTCTATGTTTAGCTCACGATCACAGACTCGCAGGACACCTAGGTGTTAATAAAACATATGATAGGGTCCTACGTCAGTTTTTCTGGCCAGGTTTAAAACGAGATGTGGTGCAGCACTGTAGGGATTGTTCCACTTGTCAGGTGGTGGGCAAACCTAACAAGGTCATTCCACCAGCACCACTCTATCCTATCCCGGCAGTGAGGGAACCCTTTGAGAGGGTGATCATTGATTGCGTAGGACCACTTCCTAGAACCAAATCAGGTAACAGTTTTCTTTTAACCATCATGTGTACTAACACACGGTTTCCGGAAGCGATACCATTGAAAAGGATCACAGCCAAAACAGAATTGGTACCACTCAAGGTAGCACATTCTAGTTTGAAAATAGTCTATATCATTAGATGATATTTGTACTTGATAAACCCTCCCAAGTGGTATCTTCAGTTAACCTTAAGCCCAGTAGTATGTCTGATAAATATAAAGGTCACATGGGCTCTTCAAAGTGTCAGCGACATTCATTGTTCTACAGTTTTCATTCAAAATGTAAAAAGGTCAGTCTGTTTTTTTTGCCACCAATGTGTAGTATTAAACAGGTGTTTTGACGTTGTTATGATCATGAAGATTAAAGAAATCAAATCCTGAATCACATTTTATCTCAAATTAGAAAAAAAAATCAGTGTGTTTGTATTTTTAAGATAAATTAATTTTTATATTTTTTTAAATGGATAGATTTGATTGCAATGTTTTCTTTCAAATCAAAGTGTTCCAGCTGCTCAGAAATATCACACACCACATTACCACCACAGATATGTGGTCTAGCCGCATGTCCGAACCATATACGAGTCCCACCATACACTATGCTCACTATGTATGAGTCTCACTATACACTCCATCGACGATTAGTGGAATCTAACACTTTTCTATGCTGAATATTCTTAAAACATTTCAATGTAACATTATTAAATGTATATCGTAATAATTATCGATCAATATGAAAAAACATATTGTAATATTGTCCAGCCCTAGGCACCAGATTCTATCTCACTTCAGAAAACAGAAGTCTGTATCTGAGGCAGCTCAGGAACATGACAACAAGCAACAGAGATTTTCAGTCATCACGATCTACAGAAGCAAGAGGATAGAGAAGGATAGGGCAGATGTAACTGCAACATTTGCACTCTGGTTAGATGAAAAATTCCTTTCGCTGTGCTGTATTTGTGCTGTACACTAACAATATATTTGTATCTAATCTAATCTAATCTAAAGTAAATGCCTTTGTAGAGTTTATGGAGAAAAGCTGGATAAACCCTCTAGGTCTAGATCAGTCTGATATCATCCTGTCTTTCCACAGGAATTGCTGTGTTACTAGACCACTTGCCAGTGATCTGCTGTAAGCTCACCAGACTGGAGAGGAAGCATATCAGAAGTTCAGAAGTAAACATTTGGAGAAAGGGTCACCAGCAGCCAAGTTCCATGACAAATGAAAAAACTGGATCTGAAGACATTCTCAAGCATCACAAAACAATTGAGGAAACCAAACAAGGTGCTGGTCTTGAAAGCAGAGAAGACATTTTGGGCATTTGATTATTGTTTCACAAAGTAGAGATCTGCACATTTGCCGTGACCCTGGATGACTATTATGATGACGATGATGATGATTAAAACTGAATATGAATACTGTATAATATTATATTTGTGATGGTGGCAATGATAATGATCAATGGTTAAATAAGTAAATAAAAGTTAGAACTATTGATTCTTTATATCACATGTTCTATCACTGTTTAAATAAAGTGACAAGATTGTCTCATTCTTTGGATCAACAGTCTGTGTCATTGAGGGTTAACTGTGACTAAGATACCACTTGGGAAAGTTCATCAAGTCGAAATATCACAATTCTACCAAACTAGAATTTTCCACCTTGAATGGTACCAATGATCTACTTTAAGTCCCATAATCACCCCTCATGGTGGGATAATATGGGAAGATTATACTGTACATTTCCTGAATCCTGCAAAAATGTGTTACCATTAGTGGTACCGATAAGTGCACTTTTGGGCTTTGGCCCATGGACCGTTTTTTGCTCAAAACCTCCCCTGCCTTTGAAAAATAATACGCTTACGTTCAGCCACCATCAATAAGCGCTTCATTGATCATTGCGCGTGCTGACGCGCTCACCTTACAGATGTATAGAGCCGTAGTTCGCACATGACGGCGGAAGGAAGTAGTTCCAAGGAACCGGGTATTATTCGGACTTCATCCCGGTGATAGCGTATTTACTTTCGAGTGTTTCTATGTTGATGATAAAATACACGTTCACAAGTTAAGGTATCGATCATTTAATGTGGGCCATCATACTTTTAATCGACCCTAGAACACAAATGTTTGGTATTGAAAGTATCGATACGTGATACTACTATCGATTCAGTATCGATCCGCACATCACTAATTAGAAGCAGCTGTTCCCACCTCGCGGTCTCCGACACCTTGAAAAACTCACCTGTTGGGTTAACGAGTCTTTGAGGAAAGCACATCGATTTCCAAATAAAGTAAAAACGTTCCTAAAGGACTACCCGGTGGACATGGACGAGTACATGTTCAGTCTTGGTCTGTTCCGAAAGAAATTGGCGAAAGACACGAGCAGTCTGTTCCGTGCGGTCTCCGAGAAGGTGACAACAACTTAATTGTAATGTGTGAAAGTACTCCGAGGTCGGTTGTTTTGCGTGAAAAAGAATATATATATATATGAAATTCGTTTTGTGTACCTTATTTTGACCGCCTTGTTACTTCTAAGTATGAATCTGCATGTCTCCTAATTATGATAATTTAATTATGATTAATTCATTACGATCAACACTAAAATACTATAAACAAATATTAATAAATTCTTGGTGTGAACACCTAATTATGATGAATTTGAATTAGCACTGAAATAAGTTAAATTGTTTGTTACTTCTTGGTATGAATACTTATAGTAGTCTTACTTATACTACTTATACATAGTTTGAACGTTTGGTTTGGACCACCCTCCTAAACATGCAAATGAGATGCGTGACGTCACATACCCTAATTTGGTTCTACTGGGAGCTGACTAGTAGAATTAGTCTGCTACTTATTCTACTGGGAGCTACCAGTACAACCACAGTCTGCTACTGGTTCTACTAGGAGCTACCAGTATAACCACAGTATGTTACTGGTCCTACCTATATCATGTCATTCTGATTTATACATTTTTTTTGCTAAATTGTGTTGTCGTTAAGTGTTTTAATAGTACGGTGGCTTAAGACCCGATTTGAGAAGGATGGGTACACACCGGATAAAAGCACCATTTTTTTTCCATGTGTTCTACGTCACCATAGCTTTAAATTGGGGGGGAGCCACTTCATCAAGATGGCGGATGGTGGCCATCTTGGATTTACAAATGATCCGCCATGCAAAAGCTGAAGTGCCAAAAAGTGCCAATATCTCGGCTTCCAAGCCACTTAGAAGGTCAATATTGGTGTCAAAGTATACATTTTCTGGGTCAAGCAATGCATTAAAGCGATTGAGAATATCACTAGATGATTACTTGTACCGAGATCAAATAAATAATACTGGCAATGAATTCACATAATTTTTAACTCTGTTCCTAAGCAGCTTGACTAAAGGCCTGGCTGTCTCTACACAAAGTCCATCCATATCCTTCTGGACTGGGTGTCCTCTTCTAGGCCAGTTCAGATGTTGCCCAGATCCCAGACTGGTATGCTACTAGCTTCAAGTGCTGCAACAGGGAATCTTGTGTTGGTGGAATGTGTTCCATCGTTCTGTTCTTCTGGCAGAACATCTCTCTCCGTGCTTCATTTACAGATTCCAAATCACTTGTCTTGTCGTAAAGGACTACTGTGTAGCACTCTAAAAGTTGAACACTCCCTTTGGTCACAGGAGTGTGCAGATTTTAGTTGAAGGCTTGGCTGACCTCAGGGTAGGAATTCCAAGCATTCCATGCTGACCTCTTCCCCTTCCTGCAAAATGCTGAGGTTGTGTCACAGCTGGTGTAACAGTGGAAGACGGGAAGTGCTGTTGACCTGTCTTTGCCCAAAGTATGGCAGATGGTATTTATATGATATGTGTCATTTTTGCCGGTGCCAAAAGCGACCCAGATGTCTGCAGCTGTATACTTGTTGAGCAGGGCATAGAACTTGCCAATGAGAATAACGACAACATCCGTATCCACAGTGTGTTCCAAGCAGGTAGAAGAGCCATGCTCCAGGGCATCAAGCAGATGAGTCACTATCCTGGTCTTGGCCTCGTCATGGTTACATGGCAGCATGAAGTTGCTGGTGTCTGTGCCAACTACTCTGATGCTAGATGTAAAGAAGACCTGCTTGCCATCTGGCCAGGCAGTGGATGCATTCTTACTTGTTCATAGGGTCACGCAAGAAATCTGGCCAGTTCCATGGCAGCTTGTTCTGACCAGCAACCTTCCGCCGTATCCCTTTGCCTCGCTTCTCCCTTGTTGACTATTTTATGCTTCTGGTGATGTTAGTATCCCAGACCACATCAACTCTTTCTGATGTCTCAAAGAGCTTTATGATGTGGGGACCAAAGACACAACTGGCATATTCGTCAAATGTGGTAATGTTGGTAGGGGACAAAGTGCACAACAGCTGCACCGTTGAGTACTTTCAAATCAAAAGTACCTGGAGGTTCCTGTTGTGTCTTCTTTCCCAGATAGAGATAGAGTCAGATAGAGGGAGGGTATGGATGGTTTTCATGCTTAAAGAAGGTGCTTATATCCCCCTCTCTGTGATGCATGGCTACATACAATTGGAAAAACACATCAATGTTGACATCCGTCAACCTTGAGATCTGCCCTGCTTGCTTGGTCATGGGTGTTGGGCATCTAAAGAGAGGCAGTGAGTTATTTTTGATGGGCTGAATGGAGTGTGTGCGGCCGCTGATCACTGTCTTATGGTACTGGTTGTACTGATCTCTGCCCACTGATTCCACAGTGCGGACTGTGTTAACAGACTTGTCAATGATTTTTTTGTGTGTCCAGCATTAGAAGCTCTGGGGTATCCTCTACGAACGGATTGCTCATCCCACTGATGGTGTGCACCAGAGCTTGCTCGTTTAATGTCTTCTGTGTAGACATTCCTTTTTCATGGTGGTGGTGTTTATTGTCTTTTTCTAAAATATATGCTCAAACTGTTTTAGGAGTCTTGCTTGTTCAGGCCCTGCGATCATCCCCTTTGTGAAGGCTGAGGGATTCTGGGTGAGTCCCACAGCACCCCTAGAACCCTTCACCAGAACAGTATTCTGCTCATGAGCCTGGTATATCGTTCGCTTGAGAATCTGTTTGCGGTTTTAGGAGCAACCCAATGACCATGTTCTTCAAATTCCTTGTGAATGGATGTGGGCAGGCTTTCCATGTCCTGAATCAGGCATAGTTCTTGTGATCAAGGACAAAGAACCATGGGACAAGGGCCTTCAGTGACTCCACATAGAAGGGGAAATCCTGTTCTCTGTGGGCCCGCACAAAAAGAGGATGGTATCCCAGTAGTCCATTGTTGGAATCTTGGTGATCATATCTTCAAGCTCCAAGCTTCTTTTGTCATCTCATCATCAGACACCATGTCCAAGAAGGCATCCTGCTGCAGCTTTTGCCAATGCCAGAGCACTCTGTGGGCACACTTGGTGGGCATGTCTTGTCCTAGTGAGGTGGGAAAGAGTCGGCTGTGCCAGTGGATGCGATACCCCCCTCAGTCAGTGCAGTGGTCCTTCCAGAGGGGTCCAAGTAGCCAAATTTAACATTTTAAAAATGTTGTAGATATATGGCCCAAGTGGACCAAATAATTAAATATTGGCAAACAATAGTCACATTATGATATTCTCAATTCTATATTCTCACTGTAATGCATTCCCTGACCCAGACAATTTATATTTTGACACCAAGATTGTGCTAAGTGGCTTGAAAGCCGAGATATTGGCACTTTTACATGGCGGCTCATCTTGGAAATCCAAGATATCCGCCATCTTGATAAAGTGGCTCCCCCCTCAAATTTAAAGCTGTGGTGATGTAGAACACATAGAACAAATGTGGTGCTTTTATCCGGCGTGTCCCAAAAATATTGCTAAGCTGCCGCACTATAAGTGTTGTCGTGTTAAGTGTGTTGTCCTAGCCGAGTGTGTTGTTGTCGTGTCCTAGCTGTACTGCTCCCAGTACCACCACCAGTAGATTTGTAGGGAGTGTTGTATTAAGTGTGTTGTTGTATTAAGTGTGTTGTCGTGTCCTAGCTGTACTGCTCCCAGCACCACCACCAGAAGTGTGTTGTTGTATTAAGTGTGGTGTTGTGTCCTAGCTGTACGGCTCCCAGCACTACCACCATAAGATTCAAAGGGAGTGCCGGAACTTCATAAGAGCAAATCGTTGCATTTTTGAGCCGGTAAGACGGTAACCACACAGTCCTTGGTTATACCCCCTGATTAACTAATCCTTCCACAAAAACAAACAAAACCTCCTCCATGATTTAAACCTTAACTAAACCTGATGAATAAAACCTTCCTTAACTCAAACTTCCTTTAACTAAACCCCTTGATATATGAAACTTTCTTTAACTAAACCAGATTAATGATACCTTCTGTAACTTAACCCCCTGATTGCTGAAACCTTCTTTAACTAAACCTGATTAATTAAACCTTCCTTAAATAAACTTTCATTAACTATATCTCCTGATGAATGAAACCTCTCTTAAATAAACCTGATTAATGAAATATTCCTTAAGTAAACCTTCCTTGACTGAACCTGTCTCACTCTCAGTTCATTCAAGGTCCATTTGAGAAATGCTTGGAAGACCCAAAGGTATGACTTCTATAATAATAATCTATTATAATATATTATTGTAAGAAAATATTATAATATTACCGAAGTTACACATTAAGTCAGTGGTGATGTGTTTATTGTAAACCTTGTTAGTGGTTATGTTTTATTTGACTGTTTATTGTAAACCTTGTTAGTTGTGATGTTTTAACTGTTTATTGTAAACCTTGTTAGTGGTGATGTTTTATTTTACTGTATATTGTCCAGGAAACAGCCGGTCTGTTGGTGATCAAGGCTATGTCTATACTGTACAAGTAAGAACCAAACATAGTTTCACTACTAAGCACTTAACCATAGTGGTTAACTAGTCTCACTACTAAATCATAGTGGTTAACTAGTCTCACTACTAAATCATAGTGGTCAACTAGTTTAATTTCTAAACCATAGTGGTTAACTAGTCTCACTACTAAACCATATTGGTTAACTAGTCTCACTACTAAATCATAGTGGTCAACTAGTTTAATTTCTAAACCATAGTGGTTAACTCGTCTCACTACTAAACCATAGTGGTTAACTTGTCTCACTTCTAAACCATAGTGGTTAACTAGTCTCACTACAAACTGTAGGCGCCGGTTCCTGATTTATCGTTTTCCGGGGAAAGCGGCAACGGAGATCACAGAAGAGGGCTTTGTTGACACGGTAGGACATAGCAGACGCTGTAAGACATAGGAGACGCTGTAGGACATAGGAGTGTGTGTGTGTGTGTGTGTTATTTTAAAGTGGCAGTAGTGCAGCTCCATAGTGAGTGGTAGCAGCGTCATTAATAAAGTACAGAACAGTGCAGTAACTAATTAGTCTAGTAAATAATTATGACTGGTGACAATGTTATGGTTATGGTAGGATACTCCGTAGGAGACGGTGACGTCCTGTCTTGTCTCCTAGGTGATTCTGTGTTGCAACCACAACAATCACTATGACATCGTTTACCCTCAACACTACCCAAAGTTGGCTGCCCTCGGTCAGTGTGAGTCTCACACACACACACACACACACACCCTGCTGTATGACCTGCTCTACATGTGTGTCCTTTGTGTATGTGTGTAGCTGTGTTGTATGAGCTCCTCTACATGCCTGTTCTGGGGGTGGAGGAATTGGATCTGAGTCAGGCACAGGACAACTTCCGACGTCGTCGCTATAGGAAAAGTCATTCAGCCTGCAGTGATGGAGACCTGGGCTACCACAACCCTGAGGACCCTTTTCACAGGTACTATTATAGTACTATAGTAGTGCCATAACCAGGGACCTTCAGCACTGCAGTACTTTAGCTGTAGTATTCATGACAGTACTGCAGTATGTCATGGATTCTACAGCTAGAGTATGATGTAATGTGTCCTCAGGGAGAACTGGGATCAGTGGTCTGGAGGACACGCTAAGGACAAGACCAGAGCATCAGAAGACTGCGAGGTGACGGCTTTCACTCTGAAAGGAAAGGTGTCAGAAAGTTCTGACAAAAAATTGTCTTGAAGATAAAAAAACAATAATTTTGGATTATTGTGTTAATAACGTGAAAATTGTTTATTATTATATTCCGATATTATTGTGTTGTGTAGCAGACTCCTTGCCACTTAAATGGCTATTTTGGGCTCCTCTGGAGGACACAGGCTGAGGAGTGAACTGGTTTATTGTACAGTTGGTAATTGTTAATAAGCAGATGGTCCATGCTAGCAGTGGCTAGTTTAACCTGTTCGTTGATTACCAAGGTGTGCAGCCTCACCAGCCTCATCCCTAAAGAAACCATTAGGTTAACTGGTTTATATACAATTATTTATTATAAGAACCAATATGTTGAGATATATATACATTCAACCGAGCCAACATGGCTTTACCTGAATAAAACAAGGCAATACCAGACAACCTTTAACCTAGGCATGTAAGTAAAAGAAAAAGGGTGGGGGGGACTGTTGTCTTTTTGTCAACTGACAGGACCTGTGTGATGGCTTTCTCTTGTTCAAGCACTCTCTACCATCTTTTGACATGACCCCCATCTTGTAGGTGGCTTTGTGACCATCTTGTGTAGGTTAGGCTCCACTTGAGCTGCTGCCAGATCTCTTCTTTTTCCCAAGAGAAGGTGCCAATCACTCTGACATTCGATGCGAGGCTGTTGTCCTTGCACCATCGCGTCAGCTGGACAACCTCATCTCTGTACTCTGTTTCGTCGTCCTCGCTTATCAGGCCAATGTCTGTGGTGTCGTCTGCTAACTTGATCGTCCGAAAAATGCTGTGCATGGCGGTACAGTCATGTGTGTACAGCCGGGGACTGGGGCAGCAGCCTTGGGGTGCTCCGGTGTTGAGGACCAGCGTGGATTAGATGTTGTTTCCAATCTTCACTACCTGAGGCCTGCCTGTCAGGAAGTCCATAATCAAGTTACAGATTAGGGCGCCCAGACCTAGGTCACTCCAGTTTCATGACCAGCTTGGAGGGAACGATGGTGTTGAACGCAGAGATGTAGTCAATGAACTACTGTCTGACGTTGGTGTCCCTTCCATATAGGTGCTCCAGGGCCGTGTGTAGTGCCAGGGAGATGGCGTCGTCTACAGACCTGTTTGGTCTTAATGCAAACTGGAGTCATTCTAGGGACTCGGGGATGGAAAGTTCATATGTGACATGGCAAGTTTCTCAAGGCACTTCATGGCTATGGGTGTTAAAGCCACTGGATAATAACCATTGAGGCTGGTTACCTTGGTCTCTTTGTGTAAGGGCACAATGGTTGTCTCTTTGAAGCACCCTGGGACGACAGACTGTTGCAGTGATGCGTTGTAGATGGCCATGAACACAGGAGCCAGCTTATCAGTCTGACATGGGCCAGGTGAGGCTGCTTCAACCAGATACCGACCACACACTCCATAGTTGTTATACTCAGATATTGTGTTATAATCTGAAAGTATTGTTGTTAGTATATTACTAAATGATTGTGTTGTGGCCTGCAGAGCCGGCCGGCCCAGCAGGAAGGCTGGGTCTCCCCTGTAAGGTTATTATATTAAGATATTGTTATTATTGTGTTGTAGCCAGCAGGCCCAGCAGGGAGGCTCCCCTATGAGGTCCTCAAGTCTCCAGATGCGGAGCTCTACAGAAACCTGGAGTTTGATGCTTGGCACGACACCTGCAAAGGTGTCCTTAGTCTGATGTATTATTTGAATAGGGGGATTAATGATGTTTACAGTGTATTATGTTATATAACGGTTTAAATCAGCTTGGTATTCATTTAATTGGTTATTAATGATATGTTTAGTGTATATTATTAATAATAGTGTTAACTCTTTTAATTAATTGTTTTATTAATTGAATAGGGTATTAATGATACATTTAGTGTAATATGTTATATAACTTTTTTTAATGGTTTGTTTTGGTCACTAGAGAACCAAAAAACGGACATGGTGGTCGCAGGTAGACTATACTTACCGGGTGACAAAGTGCAGGTGAGAAACTCCCTTTTCCTTAATATAAACTAGTTAATCAACTAGTAATGGTTATCTTACTATGAACAAGTTGAACCAACTTTCCCTTATGTTAACATTAAGTAGCTGAACTAACCCGTCTCAATATTAACTAGTCGAAATGACTCCCTTATCTTAATACTAACTAGCCGTGTGTGTTAGTTGCATCTGGATTGTAAGGGGAACTACTACAACGCTTTCATCCAGGAAGTGAGACCCGATATGTCTGCAGTGATCGTCTTCGTCGAAGAGCTGGGAGAGAAGTACTACTAGTTCTTATACACACCACTACTGTGATAATAATACACTAATGTGATAATAATACACTACAGTACTGTGATATTATTCACTGCAGTACTTTGATATTAATAAACTGCAGTATTGTTATACTACAGTACTGCGACATTAATACACTACAATACTGTAATATTAATACACTACAATACTGTGATATTAATTCACTACAGTACTTTGATATTAATAAACTACAGTACTGTGATATGAATACACTACAGTACTGTGACATTAATACACTACAGTACTGTGACATTAATACACTACAGTACTGTGATATTATTTCACTACAGTACTGTGATATTAATACACTACAGTACTGTGATCAATACTGTGTGTGTGTGTGTGTGTGTAGGCTCCTGATTCCCCTAGCCAACCTGAAGCCCATCAAGCCGGTTCCTGCCAGGACCGTTCTTCCTACCCGTAAAGGACAACTAGGTACCACAGTATATAATGATAAAGTACTACAGTATAAAAATGATTAAGTACTTTATCATTGTATATATTCAGAGAATATGTTCCAATAAAACATGTCTCTCTCTCTAGAGGGGAAAAGTCGTACCAAGCATTATCATGGTCTACAGAACTACAAGATGTCTTCGGGCGGTGGGAAGGGGGCGGGGCTACTGGTGGGGACCTCAAAGTTCGGAGGACAGCCCCCCTCCCAACCCGCCCTCCCCCCAGGCTTCCAGCCCAGAGCTCCCTCAGACTTCAAACCCAGAGCCCCACTGACCTACGCCCCACGCACAGCTGGTCTTCCGCGCTACGGAGCACCCAGGTCCTCACCTGATGATGAAGTCACCTGATGACGTCACCAGGATGACGTCACCAGGATGAAGTCAAATAGAAACACCACAGACATGACATGTGCACCATTTTGATTATCTGTCTGTCTCTCTCTCTGTGTCTCTTTGTCCGTCTGTTATTTAGGTTTCAGGCTGTCTACCATGTTGTTAATTTTAATTGAATAAATGTTTGTTGTAGTTTATTATAATATCTTGTGTAGGCATAGCTGGCAGAGTCGGATGTCTACCGCCATGAAGGATAGAGGTCAGTTTGGGTTCCCAGAGGCAGACAAGGACTCTGAAGGACCAAACACCTACCATCTGGAAACCACCTCAGAAGACATGTGTCCAACACTGCCGGTCTGTCTCCCTGTGTCTTCCCTTGTCTATTTGTCTGTCGGTCTGTCCGATTCATTACTAGTAGTATTAAAGGTGCTGTAGGTAATATTTAAGAATTAATATCTGACTGTAATTTGATATAAACGGACTAGTAGTAAGATAAGATCTGATTTGGTACCAGTTGACTGTCTCAATGAGAACATCTGATACCAGTTGACTGTCTCTGTATTCTGAACATCTGGTACCAGTTGACTGAAGTTATTGGTCTCTGTAGTGGCAGACAGCTCGGCCCCCTATGGTGGCTCTTCCCCCCTCCCTCTACTGGGCCCACCTGGGGCCCCTGCCCTACCCCCCAGCTCTATGGGTGCATCATGGGACGTCTTCAGAAGACAACCCGGGTAAGGCTAATCCCACATCCACCCTAACCCCCACAGCACAAGGTGAGTAATCATACCAATAAACAGTGTTGGTATGCTAATGGTAAACGGTGTGTTAGCATGCTAATGGTATAACGTGTGTAAGCATGCTAATGGTAAACTGTGTAAGCATGCTAATGGTAAACAGTGTAAGCATGCTAATGGTATACTGTGTAAGCATGCTAATAGTAAACAGTGTGTTAGCATGCTAATGGTAAACGCTTGTTAGCAGGCTGATGGTAAACGGTGTGTTAGCATGATAATAGTGTGACGCTTTAGCAGTGGTACTGAGTGAGACAATGTGGCTGAGGTGTGTTGGTTTCTTTCAGAATCTGGTTTCCAGAGTCCAGGGGTCTATACTGGGACAGAGTCCATGGTTAATCCGGTAAATATCACATGACCCTTTACTAACTAACCTGAACATGAGCACACTTAACCCTCTACTAACCAGAACACTAGCACTCTCTATTAACTAACTAACACTACCCCCCCTAACACTTTACTTACTAATCCAAACACTAGCACCCTTAACCCCCTACTGATAAACCCAAACACTAGTACCCTCTACTTAACTAACCCGAACACTAGAACCCTTAATTAACACTTTACTAACTAACCTGAACCCTTTACCCTTAATTAACTAATTCATCCGAACACTAAAACCCTTTATTTGTACCACTTTATTGTTTCTGTATGAGACCATCTGGTAAGTTGGCTGTCTCTGTATGAGAATACTGGTACCAGTTGACTGTCTCTGTATGAGAACATCTGGTACCACTTTACGTTCTCCGTATGAGAACATCTGGTACCAGTTTACTTTCTCTGTATGAGAACATCTGGTACCAGTTTACTGAAGTTTATGGTCTCTGTAGTGGCAGACGGCAGTGGCTCGGTCCCCCATGGTGGCTCTTCCCCCCCCCCTCTACTGGGCCCACCTGTTGCCCCTGCCCTACTCCCCTGCTCTATGGGAGCATCATGGGACGTCTTCAGAAGATGCCCAGGCTGAGGCCAACCCTACATCCACCCTAACCCCCGCAGCACAAGGTGAGTAATCATGCCAATAAACAGTGTTAGTATGCTAATGGTACACCGTGTGTTAGCATGCTAATGGAACACGGTGTTAGCATGCTAATGGAACACAGTGTGTTAGCATGCTAATGGTACACAGTGTGTTAGCATGCTAATGGTGCACGGTGTGTTAGCAATCTAATGGTAAATGGTGTGTTAGCAGGCTGATGGTAAATGGTGTTAGCAGGCTGATGGTAAACATCGTGTTATCCACAGTGTGTTGGTTTCTTTCAGAATCAGGTTTCCAGAGTCCAGGGGTCTATACTGTGACAGAGTCTACATTTAACATGGTAAATATCACATGACTCTTTACTAACTAACCTGTCTGACAGACTGTCTGGTACCAGATGTTCTCATACAGAGACAGTCCATTGGTACCAGATGTTCTCATACAGAGACAGTCAACTGGTATCAGATGTTCTCATACAGAGACAGTAATGGAACACGCAAACCCTTCATTTGTACCAGTTGACTTTCTCTGTATGACAACATCTGGTACAAGTTTACTGAAGTTTATGGTCTCTGTATAGTGGCAGACTGCTCGGCCCCCCATGGTGGCTCTTCCCCCCCCCCTCTACTGGGCCCACCTGTTGCCCCTGCCCTACTCCCCTGCTCTATGGAAGCATCATGGGACGTCTTCAGAAGATGCCCAGGCTGAGGCTAACCCCACATCCACCCTAACCCCCGCAGCACAAGGTGAGTAATCATGCCAATAAACAGTATAGGTATGCTAATGGTACACAGTGTGTTAGCATGCTAATGGTACACAGTGTGTTAGCATGCTAATGGTACACAGTGTTGGCATGATAATGGTTCAGTGTGTTGGCATGCTAATGGTACACAGTGAGTTAGCAGGCTGATGGAAAACATTGTGTTATCCACAGTGTGTTGGTTTCTTTCAGAATCTGGTTTCCAGAGTCCAGGGGTCTATACTGGGACAGAGTCCACTGTTAACATGGTAAATATCACATGACTCTTTACTAACTAACCTGTCTGACAGACTGTCTGACACCAGATGTTCTCATACAGAGACAGTCAACTGGTACCAGATGTTCTCATACAGAGACAGTCAACTGGTATCAGATGTTCTCATACAGAGACAGTAATGGAACACGCGAACCCTTCATTTGTACCAGTTGACTGTCTCTGTATGAGAACATCTGGTACCTCTTGACTGAAGTTAATGGTCTCTGTAGTGGCAGATGGCTCGGCCCCCCATGGTGGCTCTTCCCCCCTCCCCTTCCTGGGACCACCTGGGGCCCCTGCCCTACTCCCCTGCTCTATGGAAGCATCATGGGGTGTCTTCAGAGGAAATCCAGGGTGAGGCTAACCCCACATCCACCCTAACCCCCACAGCACAAGGTGAGTAATCATGCCAATAAACAGTGTTCGACTGCTAATATCGACCAAGATGGCAGCGCGTAAACATTGCGACGCCAAGCGTCTGACCAGATTTAGCAAGTTAGCGGAAATATAACCAACAATTCTTAGTCTGTTCACACAGAACAGTCTTGCTTTTATTACATACACCCGACACAAACTTTTTGAAATTGGATTACAACATTCTGGCAACTTAATCGGCGATCTTCAACTCCATGCTGAAACTCTGGTGAATCTCACCCCAGCACGGCCGGCTGACCGGACTCTTGGCCCGCAGAGAAAACGTAAACACAGGAGGCCACGGAGGGCCAGGCCATTACGGACTACAAACCCTCCAACAACTCTCAGATTTTCCTACCATGAGAACAGGAACATGGAGGACACCATCTCCTCAGCCCTTCACTCTGCTCTCTCCCGCCTGGATGAGAGCAACACCCACGTGAGAATGCTGTTCATCGACTTCAGCTCAGCATTCAACACCATCATCCCCTCCAAACTCATCCACAAACTGGGTGAACTTACGGAAACCAAGAATTTTGACATTAACCCCTCTGTTTGTAACTGGTTATTTGACTTCCTAACCAACAGTCTGTCAAGTTAGATAGTCTCACTTCCTCCACTCTCACCCTGAACACCGGCGTCCCCCAGGGCTGTGTGCTGAGCCCTCGCCTCTACTCCCTCTTCACCCACGACTGCACTCTTGTACATGGTACAAACACCATCATCAAGTTTGCAGACGACACAACAGTGGTGGGCCTCATCAAGAACAACGATGAGGCAGCCTACAGGGATGATGGCCAGCACCTGGTGCTGTGGTGCTCTGACGACAACCTGGCCCTAAACACCAAGAAGACCAAGGAGCTGATCATGGACTTAAGAAAGACCTGAGCTGGCACACACGCCCCATCCACAAGATACAAGATGTTTGATTGGCCATTTGTAACACATAGGAAGTACATAGGAATGCTTACTCCCCATTCCCTCCCGCAGCATACATCACCAAAACAACACAATAAAAATTATATATACAATAAAAATAAACACAAAAAAGAGCAGCAAAGTGACTTAAATTATATGTGTTGAAAGATATGTTGTGAAGTGAAAGTGGCAGCACTCCTAGCAGTTCAGTAGGCGCACTGCCTGTGGATAAAAACTGTCCTTAAACCTGGTAGTCCTTGTACGGATGCTGCGCAACCAGCGACCAGACGGTAGGGGGAGAAGAGATGGTGCCCAGTGTGGTTGCAGTCCTTTATGATGGACAAGGCCTTCTTCCGACATCTGGTCCTAAAGATCTCCTCAATGCATGGAAGTGCACACCCGATGATCTTCTCTGCCATCCTCACGACCCTCTGGATGGCGTTCTTGTCCCGTGCAGTTTACCAGGCAGATGGTAAACTGTGTTAGCAGGCTGATGGTAAACTGTGTGTTATCCAGTCTGAGGTGTGTTGGTTTCTTTCAGAATCTGGTTTCCAGAGTCCAGGGGTCTATACTGGGACAGAGTCCGCTGTTAACATGGTAAATATCACATGACCCATTACTAACTAACCTGAACACTAGCACCCTTAACCCTCTACTAACCTGAACACTAGCACCCTTTACTTAACTAACCCTAACACTAGTGCCCTCTACTTCACTTTCTAAGCCGTACACTAGCACCATTTACACTTCACTAAGCTGAACACTAGAACCCTTAATTAACCATTTTCTAACTAACCTGAACCCTTAACCCTTTACTCACTAATTAACCAAAACACTAGCACCCTTAACTTGCACCAGTTGACTGTTCTGTATGACATCTGGTACCAGTTGACTGTCTCTGTATGACATCTGGTACCAGTTGACTGAAGTTAATGATCTCTGTAGTGGCAGACGACTCTGCCCCCCATGGTGGCTCTTCCCCCTCTTTCCCCCACCTGGGGCCCCTGCCCTACTCCCCTGCTCTATGGGAGCATCATGGGACATCTTCAGAGGATGACCAGGGTGAAGCTAACTCCACCCTAACCCCCGCAGCACAAGGTGAGTAATCATAGCAATAAACAGTGTAAGTATGCTAATTCTTACCGCTGTTAGTATGCTAATTATTTAACGCTGTTGGCATGCTAATGGTAAACGGTGTTAGCATGCTAATGGTAAACGGTGTGCTAGCATGCTAATGGTAAATAGTGTGTTAGCATGCTAATGGTAAACGGTGTGTTAGCATGCTAATGGTTAATGGTGGGTTAGCATGGTAATGGTTAACTGTGAGAGCATGGTATTGGTTAACTGTGTAGGCATGCTAATGGGAAACGGTGTGTAAGCATGCTAATGGTATTGTGTGTGTTAGCAGGCTAATGGTAAACGGTGTGTTAGAATGCTAATGGTATAGTGTGTGTTAGCAGGCTAATAGTCAACGGTGTGTTATCCAGGCTGAGATGTGTTGATTTATTTCAGAATCTGGTTTCGAGAGTCCAGGGGTCTATACTGGGACAGAGTCCACTGCAAACCTTGTAAATATATCAAACATCATCATGACCCTTGACTAACTAACCCGAACACCAGCACCGTTAACCCTCTACCATATTACCTGAACACTAGTACCCTCTACCAGGGGTCTATACTGGGACAGAGTCTACTGTGAACCTTGTAAATATCACATGACTCTCTACTTAACTAACCCTAACACTAGCACCCTTAACCCTTTACTAATCCAAACACTAGAACCCTTAATTAACCCTTTCATAACTAACTAACCTGAACCCTTAACCCTTTACTAACTAATTAACCTGAATACTAGAACCCTTAACTTACCAGTTGACTGTTCTGTATGAGAACATCTGGTACCAGTTGATTGTCTCTGTATGAGAACATCTGATACTAGTTGACTGTCTCTGTATTCTGAAGATCTTGTACCGGTTGACTGTCTCTGTATTCTAAACATCTGGTACCAGTTGACTGAAGTAATTGGTCTCTGTAGTGGCAGACTGCTCGGCCCCCCATGGTGGCTCTTCCCTCCTCCCCTTCCTGGGCCCACCTGGGGTCCCTGCCCTACTCCCCTTCTCTATGGGAGTATCATGGGACGTCTTCAGAGGATGACCAGGGTGAGGCTAACCCCACATCCACTCTAACCCCTGCAGCACAAGGTGAGCAGTAAACGGTGTGAACATGCTGATGGTAAACCGTGCGTTAGCCAGGCTGAGGTGTGTTACTTTCTTTCAGAGTCTGGTTTCCAGAGTCCAGGGGTATATACCGGGACAGGGTCCACTGTTAACATGGTAAATATCACATGACCCTTGGCTAACTTACCTGAACACTAGCAGCCCAACCCTTATCTAACCCGAACACTAGTACCCTCTACTTAACTAACCCGAACACTAGTACCCTCTACTTAACTAACCCGAACACTAGTACCCTCTACTTAACTAACCAGGACACTAGCATCCTTAACCCTCCACTTACCTGAACACTAACACCCTCTACTAACCAACACCAACACTATCACCCTTAACCATGTATTAAGCTAAACACTAGAACCCTTAAACAACCCTTTAATAAACCAACTAATCTGAACCCTTAACCCTTTACTAACAAATTAACCCGAACACTAGAACTCTTAACTTGTACCAGTTGAATGTTCTGTATAATAGTCGTTTGGTGCCAGTTGACTGTCTCGGTATTCTCAACATCTGGTATCAGTTGTCAGTTGACTGAAGTAAATGGTCTCTGTAGTGGCAGACGACTCTTCCCTCCTCCCTTCCCCACTCCTCCCCTTCCTGGGCCCACCTGGGGCCCCTGCCCTACTCCCCTGCTCTATGGGAGCATCATGGGACGTCTTCAGAGAACGACCAGGGTGAAGCTAACTCCACCCTAACCTCGGCAGCACAAGGTGAGTAATCATGGCAATAAATGGTTTATGTATGCTAATGACAAACATTGTTAGCATGGTAATGGCATACCGTGTGTAAGCATGGTAATGGTATACAGTGTTAGCATGCTTATTATGGTAATTGGTGTTTTAGCATGCTAATCGTTAACGGTGTTAGATAAGATAACATAAAAGTCCTTTATTCGTCCCACAGCGGGGAAATTTGCAACAGCAAATTGTTACAGCAAAAGGGACAGTGCAAATGAAAAGGCAAGCGGGAATTACAAAGTAGGCTAACATACAAATTATGGCCAATATATACATAAGGCATGATAGTAACAATAAGTACACGTTAGTCACAGCAAGACAATTAAGTATGACAAATAAGTACACAGACTTTTATGCACAAGTGTATAAAAGTGAGTTAGCAGCAATTCTAAAAAGTAAAGTGAACATGTAAGTAGCAGCCAATAGTGTGTGAATGTATAAGAGGAATTGTATATTGCACATGAACAGTGTTATTGCACAACGAGTAGTTGGTCTGTACAGGTGGGGGCTATGGTGGTTGCACAGTCTGAAAGCTGCAGGAAGGAAGGACCTGCGGTATCTCTCTGTGAGACACCGCGGGTGAAGCAGCCTGTCAATGAAGTATGAAGTATCCTGGGAGGGCTGGGACATGTTGTCCAACAAGGACGACAGCTTGGCCATCATTCTCCTGTCACCACCACCTCCAGTGTCCTGTGGGCTCCCCAGGACAGAGCTGGCCTTCTTAACCAGTCTGTTCAGTCTCTTCCTGTCAGCTGCCAAGATACTGCTGCCCCAGCAGACCACTCTATAGAATATGGCTGATGCCACCTAAGAGTCAGCGAAGGTCCTCAGGAGTGCACCCTGCACTTTAAAAGACCTCCGTCTCCTCAGCAGGTAGAGTCTGCTCTGTCCCTTCTTGTACAGAGCAGCAGAGTTATCTGACCAGTCCAGTTTATTGTTCAGATGAACACCCAGGTACTTGTGTCCTTCCCCTGGATGTTCACTGGTGTGGGTGGAGAGAGTTGTTGCCTCCTGAAGTCCATCACCAGCTCCTTGGTCCTCCCTGCGAGGTGGTTCCTCTGGCACCAGAGAGCAAAGTTCTGCGGCAAAGTTCTGCGCAAGTTCTCTGTACTCCCTGTCATCCCCATTAAAGATGAGGCCAAAATTAGCAGTCGTCAGAACTTCTGCAGGTGATATTTTGCCGTGTTGTTGGAAGTCTTCAGTGTACAGGGTGAAGGGGGGGGGGGGGGCAGTGCTGCAGACAATCGTGTGAATGACACCCTGACATACTCATATACTGTGGGCGTTTAGTGAGGTAGTCAAGGATCCAGGTTGTGAGGTGTTGATCCACACCGAGCACTCCAGCTTGTCCCCCAGCAGCATGGGCATGATGGTGTTACTGGAGAAATCAAGACATGTCTCATTATGTGTCAGTAGTAAGACATGTCTCATCAGTAGTAAGACATGTCTCATGTGTCGTCAGTTGTAAGACATGTCTCATCATGTGTCGTCAGTAGTAAGACATGTCTCATCATGTGTCGTCAGTAGTAAGACATGTCTCATCATGTGTCGTCAGTAGTAAGACATGTCTCATCATGTGTCGTCAGTAGTAAGACATGTCTCATCATGTGTCGTCAGTAGTAAGACATGTCATGTGTCAGTAAAACATCTCTCATGTGTCGTCCGTAGTAAGAAATGTCTCATGTGTCTTCGGTAGTAACACAAGTCTCATGTGTCTTCAGTAGTAAGACATGTATTGAACGCAGGCATGTAGGCCTACACACATCAGTTGGTTGTTAGTCTAGTTGATCAGTTGGTTTCCTGCAGCACTGTTTTGTGATGATTAGCTTCATATCTGGCAACCCGGGGAACTCTGAACAGTAAACGGACCAAAACGAATTAGATGTTCCGGATGTTTCACAGCGGCGGTCAAGGGTACTGATGGTTCTGGACCGCCAGAGGGTTCTGATGGTTCTGTACTAATGGTTCCATTTCTTTCCCATCAGGGCTCCAATCAGGTTGGACACAGCAGACTGCTCCTTACCCAGAATCCTCCAGGAGCACAGGAGACACTCAGACCCAAACAGTGGTCTGTGAACACAATTACAAATTGCAACTTCACACAAGTACAATAACTACACACTGCAACGACGTACCTACACAACACTACAAATACACAACACACTGGAACTACACTACACAATACAACTACAGTACAACTACACACTGTACAAACCTAACTGTTCATCTTTATCTTGATAGCTCCACCACTCCGAGCCCTGTTACTCTGGCTACACCCCTCCTCTAGCAAGACCCTCCACCCCTCAACCCCTCCGACCACCAACGCACCCAAACTAATCCAACGCACCCAAACTGCAACAATACAAATCTATCATACCTTTTTTTTTGTCTACCTTTTTCTTTTTCAGTTCATTGTTAACTGATCAACCTCAATCACAATTCATATTATTAAAATACAATGTTCGAAAGCTTTATTGATTCTATTTTCATTATTCAAGATCAAAATTACATAAGGAAGGTCAATGGAAACTCAGTTAACTCATTGAGGGCTGGATTCAAAATCACACTGAAAATCTAAGTGAAAAATGTAGATCACAGGCTGATCCAACTTGTGGGAATTTCATCACGACAACTCATCATGTGGCTCAGTAGTGTGTATGGCCCCCCATGTGCCTGAATGTACTCTCAACACCATCTGGGCATGCTCCTAAGCTTGTGGTCTCATTAAGACTGCATCTGACTTAAAGTGATCAGTGATCAGATCGCATGATGCTGCTGCACTACTGGTGCTTTAATGCTTCTAAAGATTTTTGTAAAAAAAACAAAACAAAAAAAATGTACATTCAACACATGTAAATATAATTTATCAGTAACTTTGCTGTTATTTTTTATTGTATATATTATTTTTAATGGTATTGTTTTGGAGATGTATACTGCAGGAGGGAATGGGGAGTAAGCATTCCAATGTACCTGTTGCAATTGGCTAATAAAAATATTGAGGAATAGACGGTAACTGTGGAGCTCAACATTTTGGAGGTACATCAGTGTCTGAGATAGTGATACATGATAGATATATAAATACATTACATGGCCAGAAGTCAGTGGACAACTGACCCTCACTTGTATGAGCTTGTTGGACATCCCATTAAAAAAAAACATGTTCATTAATATGGAGTTGGACCTCACTTCGAGGCTATGACAGCTGCCCCCCTTTTGGGAAGACTTTCCATTAGATTGTGTTTGTGGGAATTTGTGCCCTTTCAAAAACAGCGTTAGTGAGGTCACTAATGCTGTACCAGAAGGCTCTCAGTTGGGGTTCTAGTTCTCCCCAAAGGTGTTAAATGGGCTTGAGGTCAGGGCTCCTCCACACTTAAGTGGACGTAACAGGTCTTTATGGACCTCTCACCAAAGTGGACTAACCAGGTCTTTCTGGACCTCACACCAAACTGAGGGCCTTCCTCAAACTCTTGCCATAAAGATGTCTCCTTTAGCATTAAGATAATCCTTCAGTGGAACTAAGGGGCCCACACCATGAGAAACAGCCCAGTCCATTATCCCTCCAACAAACTTTACAGTAGGCACTATGCATTCTGGAAGGTAGCGTTCTCCTGGCGTCCCATTCTATGAAGCTCCTGAGCTCCTGTGCTGATGCTTTAGGAGGCAGTTTGGTACTCTGATGAGTGATGCAACAGAGGATAGGCTTCAGCACTTGCTGTTGTTGCTAGGAGCTTCTACTTCACAATGATATCACTTAGTTGACCAGGGATATCTAGTAGGACAGACATTACAACTGACTAGTGTTAAAGGTGTCATCCTATGACAGGACCACATTTAAAGTCACTGAGCTCTTAAGACCCATTCTGAATAATAAATGTTTGGTATGGTAATGTGCTGGACTTTATGCACCCGTTAACAATGGGTGTGAAACACCTGAACTCAATAATAAGAAGGGGTTTTCTACTAACTTTTGGCCATACAGTGTATACAGATATGAAGGGTGATAATAATGTGATGTATGCACTCTTCTCCCCAGTGGCTGAACATGACTGGTCCGAAGTCTTTCCCCTTGTGGCCGTCCTCAGTAGAATAACTGTGGTCATATTAACATAAACAACTACAGTCAAGGTGCTTGTATGTGGGTGTAGCATTTAACTTTTCAGACCAAATGTTTGATTACAATTAAAACAAAACCGTTTGACACAAACTTTTATTTGTATAAAAACAAAAAGGGAGCGAACATTTTCCACCATGTCCCCACATACTCCGTGATGTCATCACATACTCTGTGATGTCCGTGATGCCATCACATAAATATGTTCAGATAACCCGTAAAAGACAGTTCTACAAGGAGTTGTGTTAAGTCTTTAGGTGGGGGTGTATTAAGAGTCTTTGGGTGGAGTCCTACGGTGAGCATACTCCTTTGCCCAACTCAGTGTCTCTGTGATGTCACTGCTGGTTCCCGTTCCCTTGGCGACCAGCGGCGAACCCCTCGCTGACCCGCCCAGGTGTGAGCACACGGCCATCGCCCAATCACAGGCCAGCACCATGCAGTCCTGTCACAATAAAAGCCTTTTTATTGGTACTAAAGGCTAGTATATGGTCCTGTAACAATAACAGACTAGACTCTGGTTTAATTTATACATTATATAATATACACAGTAATTATATATTATACATAGTATTTATATCTTATACATATTATGATGGTACCTTGGGGACCGGACATGGCATTTACTGTATGTATAATATATCTTATGATACGTACCTTTGGGACCTGACATGCACACAGGGTCCTCCCAGAGGTCTTCTGGTGGGACATCAGCATCACCAGACTGAGAGGAGACCTGGAACTGACCTGGTTCACGGTCTTCATCAGAACCTACCAATAGTAGTGCATAATAGTGTAACCAATATACACTATTAATACTATACCAAGTACCTCATAATATACACTATAAATACTGTATAACTACTACTAATATACATGATAAATAGTGAGGGTAGAGGAGTGTGAGGGTAGTTAGAAGTGTGAGGGTAGTGTGAGAATAGTGAGGAGAGAGGAGTGTAGTGAAGCAACTTACAGACAAATTGTCCGTCTCGACATTGTCCACCACCACCAGCTGCTGCTGCTGCCCCTTGTACTGCAGAACCTTTTGGGCCAGCACTGCTGCCTGGACAATACAGACAACACTGAGAACTAGCTCCACCAGGAGGCCCAGTGTGGAGCTCTACAAGGAGGCCAAGCTCCACCAGGAGCCTCAGTTCCACCAGGAGGCTTACCTCTTGGCTCTCCAACTTCCTGACTGCTGTGTTGGTGCTTCTCTGGAGGCTGCGGAGTACAGCCTGCAGTTCCCTCCTCTGCACATGGGGGATGGGGGTGGAGTCCACTGCCTGGGGGTAAGACAGGTACAGGTAGTGGGTTAGACAGGTACAGGTAGGTGGTTAGACAGGTAGCGTAGCAGGAAGTGATGTCGTACATCGGTCAGCTGGCCGACCTCCTTGGCGAGGCGCTTGGTGTCATGCCGACCAGAGGAGGAGGCCATCCTGCCGTTGAGAGACGCTACTTCCTGAGACAGGACCTGGCCTGCCTCCCGGGCCTGGGGACAGGAAGTAGCACATGTAACACAGGATGCAGCACAGGAAGTACTTGATTGATTCAAGATATTATATGTATAAAACATCACAATATCTGTAATGATAATAATAAGAGGACCTCTCCAATTTGTTTACGTATTGGTTCCTTAAAGGTACAGTACCTGTTTGGCGTCTTCTCCGGTGAATACCACCACTCTGCTGATGCCCTTCACCATCTGGCGCTCTGACACCACCACCAGGTCCTCGATCGCCCCGGTCCGCAGCAGGTGTCTAGAGAGAAAGAGAGACGATCAATAACTACTATCGTCTCCATCATCGGTTACCATGGTGATGAGACTCACGTTCCACAGCAGAGCTCCACAGAGTGGCATCTGTCAGTCTGGCTGTCTAGCAGCTCTGAGACTGGCACCCCAACCGACACCACCCGCACTGGGTCAGGATATACCTGGACACAGACCACACCCCCTCACACAGAGACCACACCTCCTCTCAGAGACCACACCCCTCACACAGACCACACCCCTCACACATAGACCACACAGATTCGATATCTGAATAACCGACAGTGTTATCCGGCGGTTATTCGCATGACAAGAGTACAGTAAATGAGAGCAGCCTACAGAACAAACTAGCCTAATATATGCAAAATGTACCGGAAACACCGTTTATTTTGACGGCAATTTAACAAACATTCCACAACCATCTCACTCTGTAGCTTAAATTATAAAAAATTATATATAGGCTACTTATAACTATGCCCAACTTTTGTCAGTAAAAGTTGGGCAGTTTAGTATAATCTTTAGACCATTATTTTAACCCTTTCATTTGCGGTTAGTGGAATTTTGGTTTCATTGATTTAAGAAGTGAATTTACAACAGTGTTTGAATGTTAAATGTTGTTGAATATTATTTATTGATTGAAGTGGTGACGAGCTGTTAGAGCGCCCACAGCTTTAAATGTTGAAAAGGATATAAAACTCACGGCCTATGTTATGTTTGCCTGGGGGTTGGGAAATGCTGCTCTACAGCCACCTGACGGCCAACAGGCACACAAGTGGTTGTTATGAGAGTATACGAGTTCCACGCACCATCGTTCATCTGGGAACCTTCCCCGGGAAAGCCAGCTTTTTGTGACAGTATCCATATTTACTGATGAATTCCTATGATGACCTACATTACTAGAATAACCAAATAGGGATATCAGTATTTGAATAGTAATGCCTTGAACGGTTATCCGAATGATCGATTATCCTTGCACATCCCTAGACCCCACCCTTCCATCCAGACGCTGGTGTACCAGACCTCGTCCACTGTCCTCAGGCCAGGGATGGTCCTGGCGTTCCTCAGAGGAACGTCCTCACAGAAGACCTCCTGGTCAGCAAAGATCACCTGCTCCACCAGCCGTTCCACCTCCTGCAGCTGAGTCATGCTCAGAGAACCCTGCAACACACTGCTGTGTTAGCAAGCCCTCACAGCATGCCTTGGGGTGCTCCCAGCATGCCTTGGACTCCTGACTTCACCTTGATGCTAAAGTCAAAGCGCAGGCGGTGGGGGCCCACGTGGGACCCTCTCTGCTGGGTGGAGGGCCCCAGGACGCAGCGCAACGCCCAGTTGAGGAGGTGGGTCGCAGTGTGCTTCACCATGCAGGACAGCCTCTGGGCCTGGAGCAGTCACAGGTTAGGATTGGAGTTAAACTATGGTAGTGCAACTTGTAGCTATAGGGTGGTGCGTGTATATATATATTGTTACTGTTCATCTTGTTACTGTGCATAGACTGTCTTGTTACTGTTCATCTTGTTGAAGTTCAGTCAAAGGACTGGCTTTACATCTTGTTACAGGTCAATCATAGGACTATGACTTGTTACTGTTTATAGTCATAGGACTATGACTTGTTATTGTTCAGTCATAGGACTATGTCTAGTTACTGTTCATCTTGTTGCAGTTCAGTCAAAGGACTGTCTTTACATCTTGTTACAGGTCAATCATAGGACTGACTTGTTACTGTTCATAGACATAGGACTATGTATTGTTACTGTCCATCTTGTTACTGTTCAAAGTCATAGGACTATGTCTTGTTACTGTTTATATTGTTACTGATCAAAGTCATGGGACTATGTCTTGTTACGGTTTATCTTTTTACTGTTCATAGTCCTAAGACTATGTCTTGTTACTGTTGTTACTGTTCATAGTCATAGGACTAAGTGATTTTAACATAATTCAAATTTAAATGTGTTTCTGTTAATTACTATGAAATGGGTCTGAAGTATTTAGGTTAAACATTTTTAGAATACCAATAGTTCCAATGGCATCTAAGAGTACAAATGGTCGTATGCGTATGTTTAATTGATGTTACGATTTTAAGGGGGGTGCCCCAAAACGTTTGAGAACCCCTGGTGTAACTAACCTGGTTCAGGTGGAGGTGGAGCAAGTCTCCAACCTTCAGAGCGTACCCAGCTGAAACCAGGTGAAGAACATAACCTCCAGCGATGCCCACTTCCTCTACCGGGTATAGCACATCCTTTGGAGAAACGGCCAATCAGAAACAAGCAACTTCTGTGTAAGGGTTGGTTACGGTTGCTAGGGTTACAGCACGTGGTTCTGACCTGTGAGTCGCGCTACAGTTACGGTTGCTAGGGTTACGGTTGCTAGGTTATAGCAGGTGGTTCTGACCAGGAGATGTGCTAGGTTATTGTTTCTACGTTACAGTTAGCTAGGTAACAGCAGACGGTTCTGACCGGTGAGTCATGTCTGGAGAGGTATCCCTGGTCATGTGACTGTCCTCCCTGCTCGCCGTAGAAACTGGTCCGGTCCAGAATGACGAGGCAGCTCTGACCGGCCGCCACCTCTGCCACCTGCTGCTGACCAATGAACAGAGCCCTCACTGCCGCCTTGCATTCTGGGAACACTATCACCACAAAGCAAGTATTAACATGAGTGTGTACTACTGCATTACATAAAATAGTATTAAGATGAGTACAGAGTGTGTACCAATGCAGCACATCAAGTACTTTTAACATTTGTACAGAGTGTGTACTACTGCAGAACATCAAGTAGTATTAACACAGTAGTGTGCATTACTGCAGTACATCAAGTAGTATTAACACGAGTACAGAGTGTATAACAGCAGTACAAGTAGTATCAACACAGTATAGAGTGTGTACTACTTCAGTACATCAAGTAGCATTAACATTATTGTAAGTCGCTTTGGATAAAAGCGTCTGCTAAATTACTGCAATGTAATGTAACACTAGTACAGAGTGTGTACTATTTCAGTACATCAAGTATTATAACATTAGTACAGAGTGAGGTCTTGTTAAATCAAGGTTCTGATACTGAGAGGTCTGGTTTAATAAAGGGTTAGGGTACTGATACCATAGCGGCCGTTGTGAAGGCTGTATTGGTATTTTGGGGCCTGGTTTGTGTGTTCGATTCCCTGGTTCTGGAGCAACGCCAGGCTGTGGACGTCCAGCTGGACCTCACTCTTTGATGCCCCGCCTCCTGCTGAAACCCGCTACAGAGAGTGAGAGAGAGAGAGAGTCAACAACCACTAAGCGAGCGAGCGAGCAAGAGAGAGAGAGAGAGTGAGAGCGAGAGAGACAATGAGAGAGAGAGAGAGAGAGAGAGAGAGAGAGAGAGAGAGAGAGAGAGAGAGAGAGAGAGAGAGAGAGAGAGAGAGAGAGAGAGAGAGAGAGAGAGAGAGACCAATCACTACAGAGAGAGAGAGTCATCAATCACCAGAGAGAGAGACTAACCCTTTACCAGAGAGAGAGACTAACCAATCACCACAATGAGAGAAAGAGTCACCAATCACCATCAAGCGGTGGGTCAAGTGGTCGTATCAGACCAATCACCTTCTGTTGTGTGGCCTGCAGCTGGTCTAGCAGGACCAGGTCCACCTGCATGCCCCGCTCCTCCAGGATCAGATTCAGCAGGTCCAGGGGGAAGCCCAGGTTCCTATGCAGAGACCAGGCAACTGGGGCTGGGACACAGGAGAAGATTAGACCTGGCTCTGGAAGACTGGTTCTAGTAATACAGTCTAGGTGTGGATGACTGGTTCTATTAATACGGTCTAGGTCTGGATGACTGGTTCTATTAATACAGTCTAGGTCTGGATGACTGGTTCTATTAATACAGTCTAGGTCTGGATGACTGGTTCTATTAATACAGTCTAGGTCTGGATGACTGGTTCTATTAATACAGTCTAGGTCTGGATGACTGGTTCTATTAATACGGTCTAGGTCTGGATGACTGGTTCTATTAATACGGTCTAGGTCTGGATGACTGGTTCTATTAATACAGTCTAGGTCTGGATGACTGGTTCTATTAATACAGTCTAGGTCTGGATGACTGGTTCTATTAATACAGTCTAGGTCTGGATGACTGGTTCTATTAATACAGTCTAGGTCTGGATGACTGGTTCTATTAATACAGTCTAGGTCTGGATGACTGGTTCTATTAATACAGTCTAGGTCTGGATGACTGGTTCTATTAATACAGTCTAGGTCTGGATGACTGGTTCTATTAATACAGTCTAGGTCTGGATGACTGGTTCTATTAATACAGTCTAGGTCTGGATGACTGGTTCTATTAATACAGTCTAGGTCTGGATGACTGGTTCTATTAATACAGTCTAGGTCTGGATGACTGGTTCTATTAATACGGTCTAGGTCTGGATGACTGGTTCTATTAATACGGTCTAGGTCTGGATGACTGGTTCTATTAATACGGTCTAGGTCTGGATGACTGGTTCTATTAATACGGTCTAGGTCTGGATGACTGGTTCTATTAATACGGTCTAGGTCTGGATGACTGGTTCTATTAATACGGTCTAGGTCTGGATGACTGGTTCTATTAATACGGTCTAGGTCTGGATGACTGGTTCTATTAATACGGTCTAGGTCTGGATGACTGATTCAGGAGGGTAGGATAGGCAGTATAGCTCAGTCAGTCCCAAGCCAAGCAGACTTGGCTTGGGAACCGGAAGGTCCCCAGTTCAAGTCCCCGAAACACCTTGGCACTGCCGAGGTGCCCTTGAGCAAAGCACCAGACCTCTACACTGCTCCCCGGACGCTGTTCATACAATAGCTGCCCACTGCTCCTAATACTAGGATGGGTTAAATGCAGAGAAACTAATTTCACTGTGTGTGTCCATGTATGTGACCAATACTCCAATACTCTATTTGTACGGTCTAGGTCTGAATGGTCCTATTAATACTGTCTAGGTGGTTGCTAGGCAATAGTTTAATACCTCACCTGGAAACAGGGGCTGGATGCTGTGGTTGCTAGGCAACGGTACAGTCTTGTTGATGATCCTTATTCCCTGCTGCAGTGAACTGAGGAACTGATCCTCATTATCATCTATCACCGACACAATCTGGGACACATGATACATCTTATATCACATCATATCATGGTATATTAGGATAGGATAGGATATATGACATCATCACATATTCATGTGTTCAGGTTCTCACCTTCTTACCTGTTCCTGTTGTCTCTGGAGCTCTGGATAGGCATCACCCTGGCAACACACAACCAAGCAATCAGGGAGCATATTTTACATGTTCAGACACTAGACAGGATGACAGACGGACTCACCAGCACCTGGACCACTGTGGGCACCAGGCTCCCCAGCGAGCCCTGGGGGGCCTGCAGGACCTCTGTAGAAAACCTCACGGCTCGCCTCAGGATCCTCCTCAGGACCAGCCTGACACACACACACACACACACACACACACACACACACACACACACACACACACACACACACACACACACACACACACACACACACACACACACACACACACACACACACACACACACACACACACACACACACACACACACACACACACACACACACACACACAAAGGTGTCTCTAAAGCAGTCAGACCTCAATGGGTGAACAGTGTATTGTATTTAAATGTTAAATGAACCCATGTCTCACTCTGCTCCTGTCATCCCTGGTGAGACTCCGTCGGCGATGCAGACGGCGAGGGTCCGGATGTGGTCGGCCACCACCCGGTACGCCACATCCACCCGGCCCTCGGGGCCCGGGGCCACCAGGCCCCTGTAGGGACCACACCTCGACACCTGGACACATTTAGTTTACATCACAACGTTTAGACTGATTAGAGTCTGGTTGAATCAGCCTCACCTTGTCCCAGTCGAACTGACAGGGATTCCCTTTGTTTCGGGCCAACAGAACAGCCGAGTCTACAGAAACTGGTGTCCTACCTGGTGCTAACAGGTGGTGTCCTACCTGGTGCTAACAGGTGGTGTCCTACCTGGTGCTAACAGGTGGTGTCCTACCTGGTGCTAACAGGTGGTGTCCTACCTGGTGCTAACAGGTGGTGTCCTACCTGGTGGTAATAGGTGGTGTCCTACCTGGTGGATGTGCTCCATCAGCGGTGTGAAGAGGTCAGTGTTGTAGTTGGACTGTGTGTTCTGCAGCACCGCCAGCAGGCGCTCCAGACCCAGACCGGTGTCCACACTATGCTGGGGGAGGGGCCTCAGGCTGCGGTCCGCCTCCCTGTGACATCACAACACTTTCACTTAATACTTTAGACTGTTGTATCACACAACACTTTCACTTAATACTTTAGACTGTTGTATTACACTACACTTTCACTTAATACTTTACTTTTATGACACAACCCTTTCACTTAATACTTTACTGTTATATGGCACAAAACTTTCACTTAATACACAAACTATGACTGTTATGTAAACATCATATGTGGTACAATATGTCATATGTGGTTCAACATGGTTTCATGTGGCTCTGTGTTCCTATGTGTTTCTATGTGGTTCTATATGTTTCTATGTGTTTCTTTACGGTTATATGTGGCTCTATGTGTTTCTATAGGGAATGGGGAGTAAGTATTTCATTGTAGTTGTTGCACATGGCAAATAAAAACATCTTGAATCTATATGGTTCTACCTGTTGTACTGCATAAAGACCAGGTTCCACAGTTCCACCACTTCAGGGCAGCCTGTGTTGACCAGCCTGCTGGCATCACGGCCCCCCAGGTGGTCGTAGTGGATCTCAGAGCAGGGCCCACAGGGGCCCGAGTCCCCCATCTCCCAGAAGTTCTCCTGCAGACCAAAGGGCAAGATGCGCTCCCTTGGAACCCTGCAACATAGAAAATGTTTACTACTAAAATATATTATACCTTATATATTATCATTATTATCATCATGTTGTATATTATATATTATTTATTATACATCATATATAATAAATATTATTCTATACTAACCCGATGTCCAACCAGATGTGTTGTGCGCATATTATTATTATTTATGATATATAATATGTTGTATATTATATATTATTTATGATACAATGTTGTTTATTATATATATTCATATTATTATTCTATAGTAACCCGATGTCCAGCCAGATGTGTCGTGTCTCTTCGTCTGACGGTAATCCACTCGCTGCATCTCCAGAGAAATAGGACACGTAGAGGCGGTCCGGAGACATCCCATAATGCTCGGTGAGCAGACTCCAAGCCATGGCACATGCTTCCTCCTAAACAGAGGGATGTGTCATCACTTCCTGCTGTAGACGGTTATGTTGGTTCTGAGTAACAGGGACTCAAGTTTAACAGCTGATTACATAAAAAAATACCTAAAAGATTATTGAACTAACCCTCTAATCCAGGGTTCTTCAACTATGGACAAAAAGAACAACAATAAGAACGCTGAGAAGATTGGAATCAGAACTCTGAGAACACTGGGATCAGAACTACGAGAACACTGGAATCAGAATTCTGAGAACACTGGGATCAGAACTCTGAGAACACTGGGATCAGAACTACGAGAACACTGGAATCAGAACTCTGAGAACACTGGGATCAGAACTCTGAGAACACTGGGATCAGAACTACGAGAACACTGGAATCAGAACTCTGAGAACACTGGGATCAGAACTCTGAGAACACTGGGATCAGAACTACGAGAACACTGGAATCAGAACTCTGAGAACACTGGGATCAGAACTCTGAGAACACTGGGATCAGAACTACGAGAACACTGGAATCAGAACTCTGAGAACACTGGGATCAGCACTACGAGAACACTGGAATCAGAACTCTGAGAACACTGGGATCAGAACTACGAGAACACTGGAATCAGAACACTGAGAACACCCTGAAATCAGAACTCCTAGACGACTGGTATCAGAACTCTCTGGGATCTGAACTCTCTAAGAACACTCTGGAATCAGAACTCTGATCCGATCTGATTATTGACCACACCTTGAAGTAGTCCCCGAAGGACCAGTTCCCAAGCATCTCAAAGAAGGTGTGGTGGTAGACGTCCCGGCCCACATCCTCCAGGTCATTGTGTTTCCCCCCGGCGCGAACGCACTTCTGACTGTTGACCACACGGCGGTAGCTTGACATCGGACTGTGGGGGTCCACCGTCCCCAGCAGAATGGGCTTGAACTAAACACATGACAAGATTATGTGGTTCAGTATTTGGTCTTTACAATAAATACATGAATACTAGCAAATGATCGTCACAGGTCGACGTGATGATCGTCTTATGGTTTGCTTGTTTTAACTGACAAGGAGCTGAGAGTATTAGTATTAATATTCATTTAATAATGACGATGTATGAACCAAACCCTAATCCTTATTAGTAGTTGATAAAATACCTTAACATGAATAGATTATCAAGATAACATTCCATTCATTTTCTGTTGATTTTCTGTGGCTGGTACTCACCTGGTTTACACCAGCGTAAACCAGCAGCAGTCTAGGGTCCTCTAATATAATACTAATATTATGAATATTACATTAATAATCTAATATGAATTACTCACCTGGTTCGAGTGCGGCGCTGGAGGAGAGCAGACTCGTCTCTACGAGCTCCCGCAGTTTACTTGTGCTTTTTAACTCGTTTTTTTTTCGCACTTTTCTTGTATATTTAAGTTACTTTATAGGATTATAGCAAGTCACCATGTGTGTTTTCACATATGATCGCCAAACACTCTTTAACATTACACTTTTATACTTCGCTGGACTTTCTGGACTCATTACAGCTACTGCACTGCACTGCACATAATACTAATATTAATAATATTATATTGATACTCACCTGGTTCATACCAGCGTTGACCAGCAGCAGGCTGGGGTCCCCTTATATAATACTAATATTAATAATATTATATTAATAGTCACCTGGTTCATACCAGCGTTGACCAGCAGCAGGCTGGGGTCCCCTTATATAATACTAATATTAATAATATTATATTGATACACACCTGGTTCATACCAGCGTTGACCAGCAGCAGGCTGGGGTCCCCTTATATAATACTAATATTAATAATATTATATTAATAGTCACCTGGTTCATACCAGCGTTGACCAGCAGCAGGCTGGGGTCCCCTTATATAATACTAATATTAATAATATTATATTAATAGTCACCTGGTTCATACCAGCGTTGACCAGCAGCAGGCTGGGGTCTCCTTATATAATACTAATATTAATAATATTATATTAATAGTCACCTGGTTCATACCAGCGTTGACCAGCAGCAGGCTGGGGTCCCCTTATATAATACTAATATTAATAATATTATATTAATAGTCACCTGGTTCATACCAGCGTTGACCAGCAGCAGGCTGGGGTCCCCTTATATAATACTAATATTAATAATATTATATTAATAGTCACCTGGTTCATACCAGCGTTGACCAGCAGCAGGCTGGGGTCCCCGCGGGGCCTCACGGGGGACGAGGGGACCAGAAGGTGTTGATGTTCATCCTGGAAGAACTGAAGGAACGTCTGTCGAACCTGTTGAGAGGAGAACCTGGAGCAGAACGACCTCCTCAGCGCTCCTCCGGCCCCTTTTATACGGACTAGATTATTCATGGTCCTGAACCACCAGGGTTCTGTCGGGACAAGGGAACCTTTAGTTTCACCGGTTTACTTCATTTAATTATGTCACACTGACAGGTTGACGCCATGATGCTTCTTCTTCTTTAGAAACGCTGAGGTTGAGGATGATGGTGCTACCCCTACAGGCCAGCATGTATAATACAGGAGATGATGCTGCGCCCTACAGGCCAACATGGATAATACAGACGATGGTTCTGCCCCTTCAGGCCAACTGATATATGATACATAAAGTTGTATCATATAATTGTATTAATAACATAACATTCACATAAATACAGTTATATGATGCTGTTATGTTGACAATACATTCTTAGTGTATCATATACAATTTACAGTTGTATTCACACTTATTCACAAAACAATTATACAAATTATAAAATATAATAAAATAAAACATTTAATTACATTTAGAAATGTGACACACACACACCATAACAATTAAAACATAAACATCAATATTGGAGGAACTCAAAGCGTTCAAGATTCAAGATTTTTATTACACAATAAAAATAACAATAAATTGACTGATGATATGTACTGTACATGTTTTGATTTGTGCAAAAACTTTTAAAAAGTGCCAGGAGTACAGCAGCATCATGAATACAGTGTAGTACAGTGCAGAACAGTGCAGTGGCTGTAATGAGTCCAGAAAGTCCTGCAAAAGTTTGATAGTGCAATGTAATGTAATATGGATGACAATGTTATGATAGTGGCAGCACTTCTAGCAGTTCAGTAGGTTGAACTGCCTGTTGATAAAAACTGTCCTTGAACCTGGAAGTCCTTGCGGATGCTGCAGAACCGGTGACCGGACCGTAGAGGGGAGGTTGCAGTCGTTTGTGATGGAAAAGGCCTTATTCCAACATCTGGTCCTAAAGATCTCCTCAATGCATGGAAGTGCACACCCGATGACATTTTCTGCCGACCTCACGACCCACTGGATTGCTTTCTTGTCCTGTTTAGTGGTGTTGTCGTACCACACAGTGACGCTACTCGTCATGACGCTCTCTACAGAGCCACGGTAGAAGTTCACCAGCCACTGTTTGCCTATAGCTTCTCCTGAGGCACCGCAGGGCATAGAGGCGCTGGTGTGCCTTCTTCAGCATGACCTCCATTTGAACTGAGTCGATGTTACTAGTTTAGTTGACTGGTAGAAAAGTAATCAGGGTTAGTTATTGCCTAACTAGTTGTTTGAAAAGTGTTTGGGCTAATAATTAACTTCCTGGTTGAAAGGTGTTTGGGCTTAGTTTCTAGTTTAAGGTATCTGGGGTTAGTTACAAGTTTAATGTGTCAAAAGGTTACGATGTCATCTCTTTAACTAGTTAGTTACTAGTTAAAGGTGTGTTAACAGGTCAAAAGCTTTTAGTGTTTTAATCATTGGTATATTCTTAGCTTTGTAGTCAGTTAGTGTTGTGGCCCATTGAAGGTTGTTTTACTTCCGTGTTTACAATGCTTAGACTGTCAGCGGATTTGGTGGTTTTGGTGGTTGTCTCTATGAGACTACTACTGTGTTATGTTGCTTTACTTATAGCCTCCATAATGACGCGTTTGTCTTCTATTCAAGCAGGCATTCTTGACTGTTATATATTGTTGTTTTGTGTTCTGTTGACAAATGTCAACAGTAAGTAGCTTGATTAAACAGACAAGGATATCTGCCAGCTGTCAAAAAATAAATATGGCGAAACAGGTTTTCTGTGTCAAAATGACAATTCAGTTCAGTGGTGACAGCACATGTTAAGAAGCAGGTAAGAGACTATTTAGAACACATATAGATTAGTTAGAGACTATTTAGCCCATAGAGAGAGAGTAAGGACACATAGACAGTTAGGACCCATAGAGAGACTATTTACAATAATAATCACACCATGTGTTTTTTTATCACATAATGATGGGGGGGGGGGGGGGGGATTTCTGTGTGATGCTATTTGGTTTATGGTGGTACTCAGACCATAGTTCAAATATCTACAGACCATGTGACTTGTAGCAAGATAACTTGATCGAAATGATCAGCCAGACACCCGACGACACCTCTCGCTAACATCAAGCTAACTAAGGACTGCAACAACCAGAACATACCCTCAACCTAACATCAAGGTATTGAGCTGTTATTACCAGAATAACTAGAACCTACCCTCAAGCTAACATCTAGGAAATGAGCACAGAACCGCAACAACTAGACCATACCCTCAAGCTATTATCAAGCAACAAACTAAACTATAGCCTTTGAAGCACACATGGTGATAGGTTGCTATGTTTTGTTTGTCCCCCAGGTAGGCATGATGGGTGATGGTTGAAAATAGGGGAGGAAGGAAGGTGCTCTTGAATATTAGTGAGGGCATATGCAGGCATGTGTAACTAGTGAGCTATACCAGAGGGAAATTGTGCTGCTTAAACCCGTCTTTGTCTTATCAGAAATATATCAGCTCTTATTAAGAGATTACTGAAGTCTGACCAGGTATCATAACCCTTAGGAGGAGTAGGGAGCAAACTAATAGATCAACCAGTTTGAGAAATTGATAGAGTTTTCTTTTGGATCTTACTGCTATCTCAAGAGCTGATTATTTCAGACAAAATAAAGTGCATAATAAGTGCAGCGAGAGAAATCATTGATCTTAAATTGGAATTGGGGTAATACAAGAATAAGTATATTTCTTAGAAGCTAAATTTAAGAAAATCGTCAAAATCTCACATGGATTTTAAATTGATCTCAGTTTTGTCTAGGAGAAATTGGATGGATAAGATCTTATTTTGAATAAGAGTAAGTACTGATTAACACTTGCTATAATACTAATTTATGTCTTTCTGAGATATAGTTGGCAATTTGTGCTGTGAAAGCTGTTCCTCTTACATGTTCAAGAGTTGATCTGACCACAGAACTACATAATGCACAGCCTGGGCAGCTAGGACCTCACAGACCTCGCCTTACTCAAAAAATAAACTGTTTACAATACTGGGGCAGTAAAAAACAATGCATTGTAATTAGGGATGGGACGATCTCGTTTTTTGCCACCGATCACCGATCACAATGAGAAATATCTGCCCCACCGATCACCGATCACCGATTTTTTATTTGTTTTGCAGCTATAGCGGTCTACAGTGTATTGCTGCTATAGCAGTCTATTATAGCAGGGGTTCCCAAACGCCGGGCCGCGGACCGGTACCGGGCCGTGGAGGTGTTACTGCCGGGCGGCGAAACAGCTGTGTGTTTATCATCATATTTGACTCAAATAATTTGAGTATAGGTGAACGGCGGGCGGTATAATCTATATATAGAGATGATATATATAGTATAATCTATATATATAGATTATATAGCGGTATAATCTATATATATAGATTAAATATATATCGGCGGCATAACGAGAGACTTTCAGTTGCACGCGCTACTAAAGAGACTACGCGCTAGTGACGTGTCGGTCGTGAACGAGCCGGGTTTTGTGTTCCGGGCGCTGCGCGTACATGCGCGTTTATACTGAAATCGAGCCCTGCCGTTTTGTTAGGGGTGTGTCTTGACACACACTTTGACAACCGGTCCGCGAAAATTGACAACTGGTCCGCGAGATTTTTTTTCATGTATCTGCCGGTCCGTGGCACAAAAAAGGGTGGGAACCCCTGTATTATAGAACAGTTTCATCCATCATGCATTCCTGGGGTTCTCGTTCTCCACGGTCAGTTTAACAAACTCGCCATGCTGCGCTGGGCGATGGGTTTTCAGGTGTCTTATTAAATTTGTCTTGTTGGTAAAGAAATGAGCTCACGTGTTTCTCACGTGCAGGATCGGCTATGAAATCGGCAACATTAAAGAAAGATCGGCATTCTCCGATTGCGCATTTTTCTTCAAAATCGGCCGATAATGATCGGAAGCCGATCGATCGTCCCACCTCTAATTGTAATCCAACCAGTGGGTTGGGGGTCGATCTTCATATTAGATTGGAAACAACATCTCATCCACTCTGGTCCTCAACACCAGAGCACCCCAGGTGGCTGCCTCAGGTTGTACTCACTGTACACACATGACTGTACAGCCACACACAGTAACAATCGGATTATCAAGTTTGCAGACTACACCACACTCATCAGCCTGATAAGCGGCAACCACAAAACGAGAACAGAGATAAGGTAGTCCTGCTGACTACCTGCTGACTGAATGTCAGCAAGACTGAGGAGCTCACCGTGGACCTCAGGAGCCACTGAGGCACCCACTCTACCATCAGCCTGGACGGGACACTGGTGAAAATCATCAGTTGCTTCCGTTTCCTCATGCTGAAGAAGGCACACCAGGGCCTCTATGCCCTGCGGTGCCTCAGGAGAAGCTATAGGCAAACGGTTGCTGGTGAACTTCTACTGTGGCACTGTAGAGAGCGTCCTGACGAGTGGCGTCACTGTGTGGTACGGCAACACCACTAAACAGGACAAGAAAGCCATCCAGAGGGCCATGAGGATGGCAGAAAAGATCATCAGGGGTGCACTTCAATGCATTAAGGAGATATTTTGGACCAGATGTCGAAATAAGGCTCCATCACAAAGGACCGCAACCACCCTGGGCACCACCACAGGCCTTCTGAACTATAAACCATATGTACAGAAAGCCACTTTACTGTTGCCTTTACTGCATTCCCTGGACTTGGCTACACTGGTTGACCATAGGCGCTTCAACCTTTCACATTATGTGCAAAAGGCCTATGAGGTTCACACTATCAGAATGGAGAAACCCCATCTAAACCTTCAGGGGTTAAATTTGGTTTCAATGGACACTATCTTCTCGTTGCAACCCGGTGGCCCAGTGGGTGTTGGACCGAACCTCTGGGTCCACAGAAACATGTCCATATATCATCAACTTGACATCAGATGATCCTAAAGGCTTTCAGAACAGATGCTCTCACCTTCTGTTCGCATGCATGCACACTTAGCGGGGTGGATTCCAGCAGCCTGTCTAGCATGCTCTCTGCCACAGATGACTATCTCCGACTGGAGATGGAGCATCTTGGCAACGTTTGTCGTTTCCACAGCCTTGGGCTTTTCCCCTCAACATCGTCCGGAAGCCTTGCGGGGGGTGGCACCCCCAAGGCAGAGCACCTGACCCACCTCCAAACTCCCTTTGAACAGCTTAGTCAGCACGGTCGAATCGTGAACTTTTACCACTGTTTTATCCCTGGTGCTGCTAGACTTATGCGGCCTCTATACAAGGCCTTAAAAAGTAAGACCCCAAGCACCTGGTGGACTGGTCTGCTATGATCTGGCTGATAGTTGAGACAGAGCAAACATCAGACAGTAACAAAGCAGCAAGATTCGAAAGAAAACTTGATTGGCTTATACATTTCTCAAACTGTTCTTAGATTGATCTATTATTTTGCCCCTTACTTCCCCTAATGTTTAGGATAGTAGGTCAGACTTCAGTAATCTCTAAATAAGAGCTGCTTTATTTCTTATAAGACAAAGAAAACACGTTGTAAGCAGCACAATTTTCTTCTGGTATAGCTCACTAGCTCACAAAATCTCCTTATGCTGCTTCAAATGTGTCTGCGTTTTACATGCCCGCATATGCCCTCACTAACATCCCCAACCACCACCCTTCCACCCCCCCCCCCCCCCCCCCACCACCAACACCATCAAACTTCAACAAGCTTCACCAAGCGCACCTTCCTTCCTCCCCTTCCTTTCCAACCACCAGCCACCACTGTTATACATGTTTTTCAATACTGTATATATGTATATATATTGGGGAATTCACACATTTACCAAGCATATCTGCTGCAAGGACCTCCATTTTTCATTGTTTTGTTTGTTTCAGGTCCCAAAATCAGAGAAGTGAAGACAGACAGACAGACAGTGAGACAGACAAAAAGACGTGAAAGACAGAAACAGACACACAGACAGACGGCTGGTCCTGGTCACCATGCGGTTCGAGGATCTACTAGAAGAGCTTGGAGGTTTCTCTAAGTTTCAGTTCCTTGTTCTCCTCCTCCTGTCTCTCCCTCGCCTCATCCTGCCGCTCCACTTCCTGCTCCACAACTTCATCAGCGCCACGCCCCCTCACCGCTGCTCCACCCTGGGGGGTCTCAGCTCTCCCCTCGGGACCCCCACCCTCGAGGACGGCTATCCTGGCTCCTGTGAGGTCTTCTTCAACTCTTCCAACACCTCTACCTCCACCTGCCCTCACGGCTGGATCTATGACCGATCGCAGTTCAGCTCCACCACCGCCACTGAGGTAGGGACACTGGCCTCCATCAGGTTGTGGCTTAGGGTGTAGGTAGACTCACAAATCAGACTTTAAATTAAGATTTAAAGTGGAGGAGACTGCAGTGTTAGGTAGGACATGAAGATACCTAGCATACCATAGCTTGCATGAAGTTAGCATCCACCCTGAAGTTAGCATGTTAGCATCTAACCTGAAGTCAGCATGTTAGCATCCATCCTGAAGTTAGCATGTTAGCATCCACCCTGAAGTTAGCATCCAACCTGAAGTTAGCATTTTAGCATCCACCCTGAAGTGAGCATATTAGCATCCATCCTGACATTAGCATGTTAGCATCCGTCCTGAAGTTAGCATCCTTCTCTATTCATGTCTGTCTGTTCAGTGGGATCTGGTCTGTGAGGATAAGAAGCTGAACCAAGCAATCGCCAGCTACTTCTTCATGGGTGTGATGCTGGGTGCCATCTTGTTCGGACAGCTCTCTGACAAGTGAGTGACTTTGAACAACAGTACAACCACATTCTTCTACTGGTTCTACTGGGAGCTGTCCAGTACAACCACAGTCTGATACTGGTTCTACTGGGAGCTACCAGTACAACCAGTCTGCTACTGGTTCTACTGGGATCTACCAGTACAACAGTCTGATACTACTAGTACTACTGCTAGTACTAGCAGTATAACTAGTACTACTGCTAGTACTAGTTCTACTGGAAGCTGTCCAGTTGGGCACAGTCTGCTACTGGTTCTACTGGTTCTGCTACTGCTACGAGTTTGCTAATGGTTCTACTGGGAGCTGTCCAGTAGCAGTCTGCTACTGGTTCTATTGGGCTGTCTGGCTCAAAGGTTATACAGTAGTTTGTAAGTGAGGTGGCTGTTTTTTCTAGGTTTTTCTTAAAAATCCTATTGAACACAACTTTAGTGATCACACCCAGTTCACATAAGCTCACAGTGAATTCATCCAAACACAGGATTGGTTCCCCAGATCATAGACAGAAAAACACTTTGTTCTTTGTCTTCAACAATGTGGTTCCAGCATGTGAAGTAGAAGGTCCCCATGCTGGATCCTGAGACATTCTATGTAGTGATGGTGAATTTAATGGAGGAAGTCTAAATAGGATTAACATAGTTGATATAGATGGTGTAGATGGTTTAGAAGGTATAGATGGTTTCTATAGATGCCTCAGAAGTCTAACCTATGCCATGACAGAAGGTGTGTATGTGGTTTCTCTAGGTTTGGGCGGAGGCCCATGTTGCTGCTATCGTTCTGCAGCAGTGCAGTGTTGGGTGTAGCTGCTGCCTTCTCCACCTCCTACACCATGTTCACCATCTTCAGGACCCTGTGTGGGGTGGCCTTGACAGGGATGACTATCACCACCCTAGCTCTGAGTATACATCATAATATACCAATTATATACCAATATATCATAATATACCAATACACAATATTATATGAATAATGTATGAATAATATATTAGATTAGATTAGATTAAATTAGATTCAAATGTATTGTCATTGCACAGTACAAGTACAGTACAGCGAAACTAATTTGGCATCTAACCAGAGTGCAAATGTTGCAGTAAAGTGCACGGTAATATATAATGTACAGTTGTTGAGCAATATGAATAATTTATCAATAATATATCAATACATCATAATATACCAATACATCACCAATAATATATGAATGAATACATGACCATACATGATAGTATATCATCCTATATCACGGCGTTAGGTGTTGACTGGATGGGCGTGGCCCACCGGACCTTGTCAGGGACCGTCTTGAGTAAAATCATGATATATCAATAAATCATGATACATCATCATATATCACAGTGTTAGGTGTTGAGTGGATGGGCATGATGATACATGATAATATATATTCATATATCACGCTGTTAGGTGTTGAGTGGGTGGGTGTCACCCACCGGACCTTCACAGGGACCATCATGAGTCTGGCATGGAGCGTTGGTAACATGCTGCTAGCGCTGCTAGCATACTTCATCAGAGACTGGAGACATCTGATGCTGGTGGTCACCTCCCCCTTGATCGTTGCCGTCGCCTCATGGTGGTAAGAACACCTCACTACACCAAATACTACATAGGGAAATACTAGAATACTAAAGTAGGGAAATACTAAATACAACATACTAGAGAAAACGTCAATATCACATACTAGAGAAATACTGAATAATAGTGAGAGAAATAGTAAATACTAGATGCATTCTACTAAATGCTAGAGGGATAAGATAAATACTAGCTATATCAATACTAGGTAGTTATGTAATCTGTTACCAGGTAGTGATGTCATCTGTTGCTAGGTAGTGATGTCACCTGTTACCAGGTAGTGATGTCATCTGTTGCTAGCTAGTGATGCTTTTTGATTCTAGGTAGTGATATCATCTGTTACTAGGTAGTGAAATCATCTGTTACCAGGTAGTGATGTCATCTGTTGCTAGATATTGATGTCAACTGTTACTAGGTAGTGATGTCATCTGTTGCTAGGTGGATCCCAGAGTCAGCCCGCTGGCTGCTGGTCCAAGGTAGGGTGGAGGAAGCCCAGCGCTACCTGGACCAGTGTGGCAAGATGAACAACAAGAAGACTGACTGCCTGGACACTGAGGTAGGGTGGAGGTGAAAGTAGGGGGCAAGGTGGGGGTAGGGTAGTTATAGGCTGGAGGTGGGATGGAGGTAGAGGTATGGTAGGGTGAAGGTAGGGTGGAGCTGGAGTTATGGTAGTGTGGAGGTAGGCTAGAGGTGGAGGTAGGGTGGATGTAGAGGTAGGGTGGAGAAAGGGTGGAGTTAGGGAGAAGGTGGAGGTAGGATGGAGGTAGAGGTAATATGGAGGTAGAGGTAGGATGGAGGTAGAGGTAGGGTGGAGGTAGAGGTAGGGTGGAGGTTGAGGTAGGGTGGCGGTAAAGTTGAGGTAGGGTGGAGGAAGAGGTAGGGTGGAGGTGGAGGTGGTAGTAGGTTGGAGGTCAGTGTAATGGTCCTCTACTGTATGTCCAGACCCTGAGGAATCTAAGTGGATCCAGTCAGACCGCCTCCTACCTGGACCTGGTCCGCACCCCGGGCCTCCGCAGGATCTCCCTCTGCTCTGGAGCCGTCTGGTAATGAACCATTATTAAAATAATAGTATTATTATATAATATATCTACTGATAATAATACACTTATGATCCATACTATTATAATTATAATTATTATATTATAGATCTACTGATTATAATACATTGATGATCCATATCATTATAATTGTTATGATATACTGACAATAATACAATCATTATCCATATAATTAATATTATTATTATTATTATAATTATTATTATTATAATTATTACTATTATTATTATTGTTATTATTATTATATTATAGATCTACTGATAATAATACACTTATACATCCTGCAGGAACTCCCTCTTTTTTGGAGCCTTCTATTATTCTTTATTATTAATATAATTTTATGATCATATATTAATAAAACACAATGTGTGTGTGTGTGTGTGTATGTTCTATGTGTGTTTGTAGGTTCTACAGGATCATGTGTGTGTTTGTAGTTTCTATGTGTGTGTAGGTTCTACAGGATCATGTGTTTGTAAGTTCTACAGGATCATGAGTGTGTGTGTGTGTGTTTGTGTGTGTGTGTGTGTGTGTGTGTGTGTGTGTGTGTGTGTGTGTGTGTGTGTGTGTGTGTGTGTCTGTAGGTTCTATGTGTATGTAGGTTATATGTGTGTGTGTAGGGTCTATGTGTGTGTAGGTTCTACAGGGCCACGTGTGTGTAGGTTCTATGTGTGTTTGTGTGTGTGTGTGTGTGTGTGTGTGTAGGTTATGTGTGTGTGTGTGTGTGTGTAGGTTTTATGTGTGTGTGTGTGTGTAGGTTATATGTGTGTAGGTTCTACATATACGTGTGTGTGTGTGTGTGTGTGTGTGTGTGTGTGTGTGTGTGTGTGTGTGTGTGTGTGTGTGTGTGTGTGTGTGTGTGTGTGTAGGTTCTATGTGTGTGTAGGTTCTACAGCACCATGTATGTATGTGTGTAGGTTATACAGGGCAGTTTGTGTGTGTAGATTATACAGGACCCTGTGTGTGTGTGTGTGTGTGTGTGTGTGTGTGTGTGTGTGTGTGTGTGTGTGTGTGTGTGTGTGTGTGTGTGTGTGTGTGTGTGTGTGTGTGTGTGTGTGTGTGTGTGTGTGTGTGTGTGTGTGTGTGTGTGTGTGTAGGTTATATGTGTGAAGGTTCTACAGAACCATGTGTGTGTGTAGGTTCTACAGGATCATGTGTGTGTGCATGTGTAGTTTCTATGTGTGTCGGTTTTACAGGACCATGTGTGTTTGTGTAGGTTCTCGGTAGCCTTCATGTACTACGGGATCAGCTTTCGGCTGACAGGATTCGGCCTCAATATCTACGTCACTCAATTCCTCTTCGGAGCCATTGAGGTTCCCGCCAAGGTGGGCGCCTACTTCCTGTTGAACTTGATTGGCCGACGGAATGGACAGGCATGTTTTCTGATGGTCACTGGAGGCCTGATTGGTGTAAATGCTGCTTTACCTGCAGGTGATGTCACTTCCTGTCCATACACTGTTGAACTGTAACTTGTTTCATAGATGGGTATTAATAATCTGTCTGTCTGTCTGTCTGTCTGTCTGTCTGTCTGTCTGTCAGACTGGGAGGTGTTGAGGGCATGTGTAGCAGTGGTTTCAAAAGGATTCTCAGAAGCGTCCTTCACCACCGCCTTCCTGTACACCGCTGAGCTCTACCCCACCCTGCTACGGTACCCAGCATGCACCTGGCAGCTCCCAGTAGAACCAGTAACACTGTGGTTGTACTGGCAGCTCCCAGTATAACCAGTAGAGCATCTCCCAGTATAACCAGTCGTAACAGCATGCTGTGTTCAGTCAGTGTGGCCCGGGCTATACCAGTAAAACCAGTAGTAACAGTGTGCTGTTTTCAGTCAGTCTGGGCTGGGCTATACAAGTGGAACCAGTAGTAACAGTGTGCTGTGTCCAGTCAGTGTGAGCTGAGCTACACCAGTAGAACCAGTAGAACCATTAGTAACAGTTGGCTGTGTTCATTCAGTGTGGGATGGGCTACACCAGTAGAACCAGTAGTAACAGTGTTCTGTGTCCAGTCAGTGTGGGCTGGGCTACACCTCCTTCGTGGGCAGGGCGGGGGGGTCCCTGGTTCCAATGGTGATGCTGCTGGAGGATGTGTGGAGCCCCCTCCCCCCCCTGCTCTTCTCTCTGGTTGGTCTGATCGGTGGAGCCTTCGCCTTCCTCCTGCCAGAGACGCTAGACAGACCGCTGGCCGAGAACATCCAGGATATAGAGGAGGGCAGGTACTACTACTACTATATATATTATTAGATAAATAGTACTTTATATATACTACTGTAATAGACCAGGATATAGAGGAGGGAAGGTACTATACTATATATACACTATTATATATACTATAATATACATTATTATATATATAACATAATAATATGTGAACTGACAGGTGAGACATATAGACAGACAGAGACAGACAGACAGAGAGAGAGAGACCAATGGACAGACAGAAATGTGAAGTGTGCTGCTTTCAGACACATGCAGATCGGTGGTGTCCAGGTGGAGATGCAGAAGATGACCAGCAGCTCAGAGGACCCTCCACCCGAAGAACACCAGTGTGACCATATGTCTCCATAGTGACAATACGCAACCATAGTGACCACATGTTTCCATAGTCACCATACCGTCTCCATATTAAATGCATGGTGTCTTGTGGTGTCCTGTTGTCCATTCACTAAATCAACAGAGAGAAAATAAATAATATAAAGATTGATGAAGTATAAAGAAAGTGTCGTGCTGCTTTTGTTTGTGGGTGGGTTGTTTTGAAGCAAGTCAGGTCTGTGTATTTACATATCTTTATATCCTTCTATCTTTATATATATATATATAAAGATATAAAAATATGTAGACCTACGTACCTACGATTGCTCAAGGTGATACGTATCACCTTGAGGTATCTGAGGTATTTATCTGATGCATTACACTATGTATATATAAGATTCAAGTACAGCGCAGTATGAATTTCTAAAACACAATACTATAAAAATACTATACACAATACAAATGACAATAAAGTGACTGATGGATGATATGTACATGTATTGAATTGTGTATTAAGCATATACAAGCATTTTAAAGTGCCAGTAGTGCAGCAGCATCAATATAGTGCAGTACAGTGCAGAACAGTGTAGTAACTGAAATAAGTCCATAAAGGTCCAGCAAAGATAATGACATTTTATATGGATGACAATGTTATGCTAGTGACAGCTCTCCTAGCAGCTCAGTAGGCGCACTGCCTGTGGATAAAAAACTATCCTTGAACCTAGTAGTCTTTGTAAGGATCCTGTGGCACTGGCAACCGGACGGTAGGGGGGAGAATATATGGTGGTTGCAGTCCTTTTGTGATGGAGATGGCCTTCTTCCAACATCTGGTCCTAAAGATCTCCTCAATGCATGGAAGTGCACCCTCTGGATGGAGTTCTTGTCCTGTGTTGTGGTGCCACACGGTGACGCCATCAGTGCCAAGGTAAAAGTTCACTAGCCACCGTTTGCCGATCCTGCTTTTCCTGAGCCACCGCAAGGGGAAAAAGGCGCTGGTGTGCCTTCTTCAGCATGACCTACGTGTTGCAGCCTGAGACTCAGAACTGCCTCTTGGATCCCCACCAAATGGGTTTTAAGGCAGGTCACTCGACAGAAACTGCCCTTCCGGCAGTGACAGAGTGGATCCATGTTGCTAGAGCGAATTCTCTCTCCTCGGTCCTGATACTCCTGGACCTGTCTGCAGCATTCAACACTGTGAACCACCCGATTCTCCTCTCCGCCCTTGAGGGGATGGGTGTCTCGGGCTCTGCTCTCTCCTTGTTTGCATCCTACCTGACGGGTCGGCTGACCAGGTGGCACTGGGAGGTTCTGTGTCAGAACCTACTGGGGATCGGTCCTGGGTCCTCTTCTCTTCTCCCTCCACACAACGTCCCTTGGTTCTGTTATCCACTCCCATGACTTATCCTCCACTGCTATGCTGACAACCACATGCATTGGCGCGTGCTTAGCAGACATCTCAAAGTGGATGTTGATGCACCACCTAATACTCAACCTGGACAAGACTGAGCTAGTGTTCTTCCCAGCAAAGGGCTGTCCGCACCGAGACCTGGCTGTCACCATTGATGATGCTGTGGTGACACCTACTCGGACCGCAAGTAATCTGGGTGTGTCTCTGGACGACCAACTGTCGCTCTCAACAAACATTGCATCGGTGACACGCTCCTGCATATTCCTCCTCTACAACATCAGGAGGATTCACCATTTTTGTTCACTGAAAAGGCTGCGCAGGTGCTCATCCGGGCTCTTGTCATCTCCCGGCTGAACTGTTGCAACTCCCTCCTTGCTGGCACCCCGGCATTTGCCATTAGGCCACTGGAGCTCATTCAGAAAACTGCAGCTCGCCTGGTGTTCAACCGACCCAAGTTCTCCCACATTTACCCTCCTTCTGTCTCAAAACTACCTGTAGCTGCTCCCATCCAGTTCAAGACCTTGGTGCTAGCCTACAAGGCAGTAAATGCTTCCTCAGGTTATCAACCCCCCATGTTTCCCCAGCAAGAGTTGGATAAGGCTGTTCCTTCCACCAGCGCTCACCTCCGCCACTGTCACTGGATTTGGAGGTCGGCACCAGCTGCTCTCCTGAGAGCCACCCAACGGGCTCAACAGAGAGCAAACCGGCGACGGAGGCCAGCCCCTGCCTACCATCCGGGTCAGAGGGTTTGGCTGTTGGCTCGGGACCTACAACTCTGCACCTCTTCCCCTAAGCTCAACCCCCGTTATGTCGGTCCCTACACCGTTGTTCATGTCCTCGACCCCTCTGCGGTACGTCTCGACCTTCCCCCTTCCATGAATGTTCATCCCGTGTTCTTCGTATCCCCATTGAAACCTGTGTCCGTCAGAACCCTGTCTACCCTGTCTAAAATAGTAGATGACCCCTCTCACCCCAACCATGGACTGTTTGCCCTCCTCCCCTCCGGGAGGCGCTATAGAAACCTCTGTTCCAAGTCAAGCAGGCTTAGGAACAGCTTCTTCCCCTCAGCTGTCATCTCCCTGAACTCTGCACCACGAAGACAGACAGCCTCTGCTGCCCCCCCCCCCCCCCCCCGCCTTGCTGCACCTCTGCTGTCCCCCGCCCCCCCGGCTGCCCCCGCCCCCCCGGCTGTCCCTCACGCCCCTGCCCCACACCTCTGCTCAACACCTATAACAATCACCACCAATGTCTCAAGTCAAGTTTATTGTCACTTCACAGTTTACACAAGTATAAAGCAGTGATGTGAAAATCGTGTGTGCAATACCCGACGACAGACAGCAGTTATAAAATAAGATAGAAATAGATAAAAATTGAATGAAAATAGAATAGTTCAAAATTAAAATAAAAAATAAAAATTCTAATGCAATTTATAAAATGCAAAATATCAGCACAGAAAAGAGCAATATGTATATATAAATCAATGTAATTAAATATACATTGTTATATGCTATACGCCCTTGTTCAGCAGCCTGATGGCCTGACTGTGGAAGTTATCTCTAAGCCTATTTTACGGCACTTGATACTGCGGTATCGCCTGCCTGACGGTAACAGTGAGTACAGTTTGTGGCTGGGGTGGGCAATGTCTTTTATGATTCGTTTGGCCTTGGCCACGCACCACTGATTGTAAATATCCAGGAGGGAGGGGAGCTCACCTCCAACTATATACTGGGCCGTCCGCACCACCCTTTGAAGCGCTCTGCGCTTAGAGGTCTTCTTGACGTTGAGGGCGAGGCTGTTCTCCTGGCACCACTGCTCCAGCGATCCGACCTCCTCCCTGTAGGCTGTCTCGTCGTCGCCGGCGATCAGGCCCATCACTGTCGTGTCATCAGCAAACTTGACGATGACGTTGGAGCTGTGCATAGCCATGCAGTCGTGGGTGTAGAGGGAGTAGAGGAGAGGGCTCAGCACGCATCCCTGGGGGGCTCCCATGTTGCGGGTCAGTGGCTCTGATGTGGTGCTGACCACCTGGCGGCGGTCCGACAGGAGGTCCAGTATCCAGCTGCACGTGGATGGGGGCATGCCTAGACCTCTAAGCTTGGTGTCGAGCTTGGCAGGAACTATTTTGTTGAACGCTGAGCTGTAGTCCACAAACAGCATTCGCACATAACAGTTCTTTCCCTCCAGGTGGGAAAGGGCAGTGTGGAGGGCCATGGCAATTGCGTCGTCCGTGGATCTATTTTGACGATATGCTAATTGCCATGGGTCCAGCGTGGCAGGTAACACGGAGCAAATAAAGTCCTTGACCAACCTCTCGAAGCATTTGCTGATAATCGAGGTGCGGGCTACAGGTCTATAGTCATTCAGGCATGTTACCTTGGGTTGTTTAGGGACAGGCACGATGGTGGACATCTTGAAGACCGCGGGGACAACAGCCTGGGACAGGGAGAGGTTGAAGATGTCTGCAAAGACTCCTGCCAACTGGTCTGCGCATGCATTTATACCTAGACTGTCTTTTAACCTGTAAATTTAAACTGTAAATGATATTATATTACCATGCACTTTACTGCAACATTTGCACTCTGGTTAGATGCTAAATTATTTTCGCTGTATTGTACTTGTGCAGCACAAGTACAGCACAAGTTGTGCTGTACAATGACAATACATTTGAATCTAATCACACCACTCTCCTCTCCAGCCACGATTTTCTGCCTCCCCCTCGTGTCCACCTGGGGTTACTACACCCAGGAGAACACTCCGTCCCAGAAGACTGTAGTCACTTCAGCCCACCTGTTCCCTATTCCCAATCAAGCTCCCTATTTATACTCCGCTTCCCTGTCACTCGTTGCCAGAACGTTCCCGTTGTTACAACCCGAGACGCTCTAGCCGATTCCCTGTGAATACCCTTTTGCAATCTCCCGTGAACTCTTGGTTTTCCCCCCGTTGAGCTATTTTGCTTGTTTGTTTATTTTGTTGGATTTTTCGACTTTGATTTCTACCCTGGATATTTGTGTGTTTGTTTTGGACTTCAGCCTTTTCCCCACAGCACATTATTACAACACCCCCTGTTTGGATTTCCATTTCACACTCACGTAAATCGCTTACACATTGTATTATTACTTCCGTAATGTGCACACACATAGTTGATTGTTCACACCTCATATTGTTGTGCCCCCACGCTCTAATCAATCCCAATCAATGTTGCCCGTCGTAATCGGGCTTGCTGAGGCTAATGAACACCTGGGATCTACCCTTCTTAAGGCTGCCGAAGACCGACGTCGGGGCTTGATCATTGCGAACCTTACTGAGAAGCATCCTGCCGACGACTGACGTCGGGGGCGAGATCGTTGGGAACCTTCTGCCGAAGACCGACGTCGGTCAGGGGGCGAGTTCACTGAGAACCTTATGGCTCCCCCCCCACACACACCCGCTCCAAGTACCCTCTCCGCGTTCCACCCTCTGGACCATCTCCCCGTGTCGACCATACCTCGTAACCCATCCAACCCTACCCTGTTGTTTTTGTGTTTCTGGATCCTTCAGTAAAGACATTATCCGTTGTTTTGGGTGTCCAGTCTCTTCATCTGGGTTCTCTGGCACATTTAGCTCGCCGGTCTCGTTGGGTCCTAACACATATCAGTTTATTCATTGGAGCAACACACAATAAAGCCTACGGGTTGTTGAACTCCTTTTTGCCTCCGACTCTGTCTGTACTACCAAGGGGTTCTGCCAGCAACAACTTTGTGTGGCATAACAGAGGCCATGCTCAAGAAGGCCCACCTCTATGCCCTATGCCATGGTGATTCAGGATTCAAGATGTTTTTTATTGCCATTTGCAACAAGTACAATGGAATGCTTACTCCCCATTCCTTCCCACAGTATTAATTTCCTACAACAATACTATATTAAACAATCCAATACTATACTTAACATACTACTATACTACCTATGATTTGCTATACTATAAACAACACAATATTCTATACTACAACGTACTGTACTATATATTATAAGCAAAACTATACTGATATAAAAAGAACAATACAGTGAGTAATGGATGAAATATATACATGGTGAATTCTGCAAAAAAGATTGTATAGTGCCAGTAGTGCAGCAGCATCATGAATACAGTGCAGTACAGTGCAGAACAGTGGAGTAACTATAATGAGTCAAGTCAAGTCAAGTGTATTGTCACTTCACAGTTTACACAAGTATAAAGCAGTGGTGCGAAAATCTTATGTGCAATACCCGACGACAGACAGCAGTTATAAAAATAAGATAAAAATAGATAAAAAATAGAATAAAGTTAAAAAATAAAAATGTAATTTATAAAATGCAATATATCGGCACAGAAAAGAGCAATATGTATATATCAATCAATGTAATAAAATATACATTGTTATATGCTATACGCCCTTGTTCAGCAGCCTGATGGCCTGACTGTGGAAGCTGTGGAGTCTAGAAAGTGTTGAATCTTGAAGGGTGGTACCTGTGTATTGTGTACATGACGTGTTTATGATGTGTATTTTACGCCTTTGTCGCCCGCCTGTCGTGTGAAGCGAGGTTCCATCACAAAACACTGGCTATTGTGGAATACTATACAAACAACATTATCATTATGCCATGTGTAATGATTTGCCTTCTATTTCAGAAAGCATCATGTAATGTGTGTGTGTGTGTGTGTGTGTGTGTGTGTGTGTGTGTGTGTGTGTATGTATGTGTGTGTGCGCGGTTGCTTAAAACAAATGATTGACCAAATAAGGAGCGCCGCTGCCATAAAAGGCGACGGGTTTCTTTATATGGCGGAAAGTAGTTCTTATTGTGTCTAAGTAAGCGGCTCTCCTTGTGTTATAAGTCCGCGGATATATTCCGGATCTGTCGTGTTCTTCAAGTGATATAACGACATATTCACCGATCAATACGTGATGTTTACATGTTATAATATCAGTAGCGTTGTTCCTGTTAGTATATTAAGTATCGTGGGACTAGCTGCGGCGGCGTATTGTTCCGAGCGGCGCTGTTCGTCATGTACTACTTATTTGGAGCGCGGAGGGGCCGGGCCTCAGTGCTCCGCCACAACTAAACTATACACTTTTGTGTAAAACGTATCGTATATAGTATACAGTATAACGTGTTGTTTATAGTATAGTGTTGTATAGTATAGTATTGCATAGTATTGTATAGTGTTGTATAGTGTAGTATTAGTAGTGTATTGTTGTACCCAAACCCAAACCCTAATGGGGAGTAAGCATTCCATTGTGCTTACACATAAAAATAAAGAATCTTGAATGGTTGGTCTTTGGCCTACGTGTTGAACGCACTATAGTAGGTCGCACTGGAAAAAAAGCGTCTCCTAAATGCCTCCAATGTAATGTATTGTATAGATGACGTGTTTATGATTTGTATATGACGCCGTTGCTGCCCGGCTGTGGTGTGAAGAGAGGTTTCATCACAAAACACGAGCTATTGTAGAATACTATAAAAACAACAACATTATCATCATGACAACATGTGTCATGATTTGCCTTCTATTTCTGAATATATTACGCAATGTGTGTGTGCGCGTGTGTGTGCGTGCGTGCATGCATGCGTGTGTGTGTGTGTGTGTCCGATCGATTAAAACAAATGATTTACCAAATAAGGAGCGCCGCTGCCATAAAAGGCGACGTGTTTCTTTATATGGCGGAAAGTAGTTCTCCTTGTGTTATAAGTCACTCTGCGGATATGTTCCGGAGCCGTCGTATTCTTCACGTGATATAACTGCATATTCACCGGTAAATACGTGATGTATACATGTTATAATATCAGTAGCGTTGTGTCTGTTTGTATATTAAGTATTGTGGGACTAGCTGCGGCGGCGTAGTGATTTGAGCGGCGCTGTTCGTCATGTCCTTATTTGGAGTGCGGAGGGGCCGGGCCTCAGTGCTCCGCCACAAGTCAACTTTACAACTTTGTGTAAATTGTCTCGTTAATATTTACATAAATATAGTTATTATTATAATTCTAATTATTATTATGGTTAACATTCATATTATAATTCTTGTTATAGCTCAGATGTGAGCAGAAGGTCTTCACTAGTTGTTAAAGTAAACCGATCACTCCACTAGCTAGGTGGCTAATGCTCGGTACCTTCAGCTAGCAGCACGTCTAGCTAGCGCTACTGGTTAACTAACGGGTTAATTAACCTGTTTAACTAACCACTAACCGAGGTAACTAACTAACAGTTTGGTCTGCGGAGGCCTGGAGGAGACCACCGGCCCGGGATGGGGACCCGAGCCGGAGCAGGGCGCCCCGGCGCCCAGATGAGCTCCTCCCCCGGAGGGTTCCTGCTGGACAGCGGCTCTGAGCAGGATTCGGACTCCGGGGACGAGGAGGAGACCCCGGGCTCCGGCGGGGAGCGGAGAGGGGTGAAGCGGGAGCGGTCTGAGAGGGAGTTGGGTACCACGACACCGGGCTCAGGGGGACCGGGCTCCGTGGGGCCGGGTTCCGGGAGGTACGGAGGGGGCACTACCGGGGCCGCGGGGGCCAAGCCGGGCAAGAAGACCCGGGGACGGGTCAAGATTAAGATGGAGTTCATAGACAACAAACTACGACGGTACACAACTTTTAGCAAAAGGAAGACGGGCATCATGAAGAAAGTAAGTGAGGACTTCCTTCACATGGTACAGGATGGTAGTTTAACATGCATTCTGTAGGACACCTTACTGATGATGGATAGTAGTTTAACATGCATTCTGTAGAACACCTTATTGATGATTGATGGTAGTTTAACATGCATTCTGTAAAACACCTTATTGATGGTAGTTGAACATGCATTCAGTAGGACACCTTACGGATGATGGATGGTAGTTTAACATGCATGCTGTAGGACACCTAACCGATCATGGGTCATGTCACTTCAGTAATGCGATGTCACTGGAGTCATGTCACTTTAGTAATGCTATATCACTGGAGTCATGACACTTTAGTAATGTTATGTCACTGGAGTCATGCTATGTCACTGGAGTCATGTCACTGGAGTCATGCTATGTCACTGGAGTAATGTCACTGGAGTAATGTTACTGGAGTCATGTTATGCTACTATGTCACCTGGTCCTGTTTGGTCCATGTGTCCTCTTGGTCTATAAACTGTCTACGTTAACAGGGACCAAGCTGTTGATTGATCGATGTGTCCACTAGGCCTATAAGCTGTCTACGTTAACGGGAACCTGGGTGTTGATTGGTCCATGTGTCCTCTAGGCCTATGAGCTGTCTACGTTAACGGGGACCCAGGTGCTGCTGCTGGTGGCCAGTGAGACCGGACACGTCTACACCTTCGCCACCAGGAAACTGCAGCCCATGATCACCAGCGAGACAGGGAAGGCCCTGATCCAGACCTGCCTCAACTCCCCCGACTCCCCCCCGCAGTCCGACCCCTCCTCCGACCAGCGCATGAGTGCTACCGGGTTTGAGGAGACCGACCTCACCTATCAGGTGTCTGAGACCGAAGGCTGCCCCGAGGTCAACAAGGTAACCAGGTGTTGTTGTTACGATTGGGACCAGTATTTAAAAAATGTTTATGCGGATCAGAATGATCTTGGTTTTTGAAAACAGGATAATGTGATCCTGATCCTACAAAATTGGGATATGGATTTGATAATCCAATCCTACCCAGAATCCAGATCAAATGTTTTTTGGGTGTTTCAAAATTCTAAGGTAGAGATCAGGATTTGAGATGGATGTAGAGACATGAAGCACACACATGGCACATGTGTAATATATTTTTATTCAATGATTGCATATTAAAGTAACAGACAATGCCAAAACAATATCTTCTCTAAAGGAAATAATCAACCAATAAATATTATCAATTTGAACATAGGTAGGCCAAGGCTAGGTCCAGGAATGTCACACATAAACTCATCAATGCATCTTCATCCGTCATTTCTCTCTTCAAAGAGGCGAATGCAAAGTTTTGTTCCCTCTGTTAAAGCAAGGTCAGTTTATTCTGCTCCTCAGTTGGAGATCTGTTTCCCTGTTTCCTTTTATTTTTTTTATACCAAATCCCCACAACCATCTTGAGTCTTGGGGGTCTTCTGATGCTGCCTCTTACAAGGTGGATAACTAGGTTCTTTTTAATTAACAGGTTATGATAGTTTTCCAGTTGGCGACAATGTGTAGTAGTGATTCTTTGGACTACGACACACAAGATTGTAGCGGTTTTGTCTGTGATTTGTTAGAGCATTTATTTCTGCGTTGTAACGGATGTGATTTTAATGTAACCTGCTAATGTACACTAACAGTACTGCAGTTATACCGTATGACAGCGGTGCTACCATAACACCGCCATACAACCGTAACACCGCGGTGCTACTATAATACTGCAGTGCTACTGTAACACTGCGGTGCTACCAGTACTGGTTGTATTACAGTAGTAGTACCACAGTACTAACGTAATACTGGTAGTTTTACTTTGTTGTTGTGTCTAGGAGCTGGTCAAGCCTCCCTTCACCGTAACTGGTCTGCAGAGCACTGTCTCCTCCCTATCCACGGCTGTCTCCTCCTGCTCCTCCTCGTCCACAGGAGTAGTTCAGGTGCAGACCAGCCTCCCTGCTCCCTGGCAGGGCTGCACCTCCTCCTCCACCAATGGCACACTCCTCAAGACCTCCACCAGTGTGATGCTGCCTAGGGGCTTCACTCTCATGTCAGGTGGGTCCAGAGGACCGGTACCAGTAAACTGAACAGATGACTTGATAAAGTACCAGTAAACTAAACGGATGACTTGATAAAGTACCAGTAAACTAAACGGATGACTTGATAAAGTACCAGTTAACTAAACAGATGATTTAATAAAGTACCAGTTAACTAAACAGATGATTTAATAAAGTACCAGTTAACTGAACATAGAGATGAGCCATTGTGACTGAACTCCCTCCTCCTTCCCCAGCAGGCACCTCTCTCCCCCATGGGACCCACACCATCCCCCTCAGCCAGTTCCAGAGCCAGATCCAGGGCCAGCAGCTGACTCTACAGGGGGCCCTGGGCACCGGCTCCGCTAGCACTGGTCCCCCCCAGCCGGCCACACTGCTTCGTCTGCCTGTCTCTCTAACCGGTCAGAACTTCTTCTTTCGTGTATCGCCATCAGATGTCCAACTCAGTGTCATGCAGCCACACTCTTGTCTTGTTCCATTCGGAAGAGGCCACCCTCCGAAGGAGGTCTATACAGAGGATAGGTGGCGATTATGTTGTCGGCAGTCTGCTCAAGCATACCATAGGTCTGTGTGCCAGGTCTCACTTCTTCATAGCTGATTTAAAGCAGCCGACCCCGGTATGTAGGTGGTTCAGCAGTGTCCATTGCTGGCGCAGTAGATCTTCTCCTGTGACGCCATCTCCTGTTTTCCATATTGAATGGTGAATGGTGTAATGATCCCACTCTTGCTTTCTGGATGTTGCCAGTCATGCTTTTGTAGAGGTCCTCAGTGATAGAACTTAGCATCTCTTGTACCACCTTGTTTTAGGGGTGGCAGGACTTGAGCCTGCTTGGAGGCACTGTTTTAGTTTAGTAGTGTCATGCAGGATATCCCAGTCATGTTTCTGGGCTTTTCCTTGCGAGGGTAGCAGCCTCTCGACGGCGGTCGGTCAGGGAAATTCCTGCTAGGACTAGCAGGTAGGACACGGGGGTGGGCTTCAGGCAGCCAGTTATAGTCCGGCGGGCATTGTTAATGGCAGCATCACCTTTAGCACATGTGGGCTTCTACCCCAGGCTGGGGCACAGTATTTGGCTGCAGAGAAGACCAGGGCTTGAATGGAGATTTGTAGTGTCCAGGTGGAGGCTCCCCAGGTCGTACCAGCAAGGCAACGGATAAGTGGCCCTCACTACGTCTAGGTGTTTGTAGGATAGTGTCTTATCCAGACGTACTGGATTATCCAGGTACTTTGGGGCTTGCTGAAACTCCAGGCGCTTAGTATCAACAGACACATCCAGTTCCCTTTTTGCTTCACTGTTGTTAAGATGGTATGCCGCTGATACCATTTGACCAGTACTGAGCTGTAGGTGCCACCTGCAAAGGTAGGCATCCAGAATGCCTATATCCTGTTTAAAGCCCTCTTCCATTGCCTTCCATGTAGGTTGTCTTGGCATAATGGCCAGGTCCTCCGTGTAACCGTATTTTCTGGATGTTCTCTCTAGTACGTTGTAGTAACCGCATCGGTGAAAGGACAGAACCCTGTGGAACCCCATTTCTCAGTCTTCTCAGCTTGCTTCGCTGGCCATTGCTGGTCTGTAGGACAAAGCTGGGGTTTGTTAAGTTAATATGCCGATCTGGGATTGTCCTTAGTATCTTCAGCTGAAGTCTGTGTGGCCAGCGGTCACCACTATCTGTCTAGCTCTACCTGTCTTATCTTCACCTGTCTATCTTTCTTCACTGTCTATCTACCTCAAGATTCAAGATGTTTAATTGTCATTTGCAATGTGTACAATGGAATGCTCCCCATTCCCTCCCGCAGTGTAAATTCCTCCAACAAAACTATACTATACAATACTTTTGTGTAAAAACACTGAATACTACCTATGATATGCTATACTATAAACAACACTATACTATGTACTATACTATAAACAACACTATACTATAACAATACTGTACACAATAAAAATAACAGTAAAATGATATATACATATGGTGAATTGTGTAAAAAAAAAAAAGAAGCATTTTAAAGTGCCAGTAGTGCAGCAGCATCATGAATATAGTGCAGAACTGTAATGTAACCAACTGTAATGAGTCCAGCAAAAGTATGATAGTGTAATGTAATATGAGTGACAATGTTATGATAGTGGCAGTGCTCAAAGACGCTTTACAGGAAATAGAAAACATAAAGACTAATTCAAAACACAACAAACACAACAAAACAAAACAGGAAACAAAACAAAGCAGAGAACAAATTATGGGTTGAAAGCAAGAGTGAAGAGGTGGGTTTAGGCAGTAGGCGCACTGCCTGTGGATAAAAACAGTTCTTGAACTTGGTAGTCCTTGTACGAATGTTGTGGAACCAGGTCCTAAAGATCTCATCCTCACGACTCTCCAGATGGTTTTCTTGTCCTGTGCAGTGGTGTTGCCATACCATATAGTGACACCACTCCTCAGGATGCTCTCTGGTGCCACGGTAGAAGTTCACCAGCCACCGTTTTGCTATGTCGCTTCTCCTGAGGCCCTGCTGGGCATAGAGGTGCTGGTGTGCCTTCTTCAACATGGCCTCCGTGTTGTGTTGTGGTCGTCAGAGATCTTTAGTCCCAGGAAACAGTAGCAGCTGACTTTTCCACCAGTGTCCTGTCCAGGGGACGTCTCTCTCTCTCTCTCTCGTCTGTATCTCTACCTGTTTTGTTCTCTCTACCTGTCCTCAGTCTCTCTACCTGTCTGTATCTCTACCCATCTGTCTGTATCTCTCCCCTTCTGTCTGTATCTCTACCCATCTGTCTGTATCTCTACCCATCTGTCTGTATCTCTACCCATCTGTCTGTATCTCTACCCATCTGTCTGTATCTCTACCCATCTGTCTGTATCTCTACCCATCTGTCTGTATCTCTACCCATCTGTCTGTATCTCTACCCATCTGTCTGTATGTCTACCCATCTGTCTTGTCTGTATCTGTACCGCCTTGTCTGTATTTCTACCGGTCTGTTCTTGTTAACTAGGAACAATATTTGTTCCCTGCGATACCTTAGCAACCACACTGCGATACCTTAGCAACCACCCTGTGGTTACCCTAGCAAACACCCTGTGGTTACCCTAGCAACCACTCTGTGGTTACACTTGCAACCACCCTGTGGTTACCCTAGCAACCACCCTGTGATTACCTTGTTACCAAGCTATACTGTGGTGGCAGTACAGCTCAGGAGGTCGCCTCACAACCCGAAGGTTGCTGGTTCGATCCCCCGGATCCCTGGCAAAAACTGTCGGTGTCCTTGAGCAAGACACCCTAACCGGCTGTCTCCTTGCATGGCTGACTCTGCCGCTATATAAAAGTCCATTACCTCAGCAACCACCCTGTGGTTACCATAGTAACTACCTTGTTTCCAACCTTTTAACCCATATCATATTACATATCAATATTGTCTTTCAATATATTTGTAAATCTGGTTCTTCTCTTTTATTGGTCCATCTGGCTGTCCATCAGGAGGGGGCATGTCCCAGCAGTTGCAGGCCATCCAGGTGCAGCCCAGCAGTCAGCAGATGTCTACTTCCACAGGTAAGCCTTAGCTCCGCCCCTCCACAGATGATTCTTAGCCCCGACTACACAGATAACTCTTAGCCCGACTCCACAGGTAACTTTAAGCGCCGACTCCACAGGTAACTCTTAGCCCGACTCCACAGGTACTGTAACTTTTAGCGCCGACTCCACGGGTGACTTAGCCCCGATGCCACATGTAACCCTTAGCCCCGCCTCCTCTCGACAGGTAACCTTTAGCCCCGCCTTCACAGATAATCTTTCTCTCTTTCTCTTTCTGTCTCCAGCCACCATCGTGACTTCCTCTCTTCCCTCCACGGTGGCAAGTCACATGATGTATCCAGGAGGTCACACGGTCATGTACGCAGCTCCCACTTCCTCCCTGACAGACGCTGGTCTTACTCTGCTGAACAGCTTCTCTCAGGCTGGACCGGGCCCCAACCATGAACCAGGTACCATGATGATCACTCTCCTCTAGTTGAGAGGAGAGTGGAGACCACTAGCATCTCAACCAGCATGGTGATGATGCTGATAATGTGGTGATGAGGGTGGTTGTGGTAATAATGATAATGATGAAGGTGCTGGTGTTTTTCAGGTCCTCAGATGTATCTGACCTCGCTGCCTCCTGTCACTCAGATCCCAATGTCAGCTGTTCAGCTGCACTCTGTAAGTTATCTGTGTGTCTGTCTCTGTACGTTTCTCTGTCTGGCAGTCTATCTGTCTCTCTGTCTCTGACCACTGACTGCCCTTCCTCCTCTAGATGGTGATTGGCCAGCAGGGTGGTGGGGGCGGTAACATGACAGAGCTGCAGGTGGTCAACATGGACATCACAGCACACGCCAAGGAGGACTGACACACACACACACGGCCAGTTCTAGGCATAGGCAAGTTAGGCAGGCGCCAAATGGCCAGGGGACGCACACAGGCACCAGGGGGCGCACACAGGTGCACTTCAAAATATATTTTATTAATTGAATTCCCTTCTGTCTCTATTCTTGGTTTTCATTGACAACGGTTGCTATTTGCCATGTTGGAGCCCTTCAAACGTAAACACTTGAGTCACAATATAGACGCTTGAGTGAAGAAAACGACATGGTTCATTGTATTAATCAAGGTGATGAGTTCGAAAACCTTACTGAAGAGAGAAGAGAAGCTTGGATTTCCGCAATAAGTCGAGATGATGATACAACAACTAAAGACATCCTGAAGAGCGAGAGAGTTTGCAGTAAGAATTTTGTTTCGGGACAGCCCGCTATGAACTGGGACCGATATAATGTGGACTGGAAACCTACGCTTAACCTTGGGAAATGACAATGTAGAGAGGAAAACGTTGAGGCGGCTGCAAACATAATATATATAGCAACATGCTACTATATAATACATTATAGTTATAGCTATATAGCAACATGCGTCTATATAATAATTGTTATAGATGTATAGCAACACGTTACTATATAATACATAACAGTAATAAAGGAGCATGTTACTATATAGTAAGTCCTATACATAGTACAGTATAGTTGGACATTGTATCGTCTCAATGTATGTAGTATGTTCATATTAATATCTATAACTATTATTTATTATATAGTAACATGTTGCATTTCCTTGTACAGAGGCCATGAACCCAGACACCATTTGGTTAAATGAATTGCTGTTTGGTGTAATGGCTGGTCTCCAAAACGAGGTAGCTCAGCACATCTGTAGCCTTAATTGGTGGCAAACACTCAGGGTCAAACTGATCGCTCGGGATACTAGCGGGGTCGACACCAACCAGCGATATTTTTTGTAAATATCTCCTTTTTGAGGCCTTTTGGTACTCCGAAAGCACTGGGATATCTTTAGCTAGATATTCCAAGTCATCCTTGGTTTCTTTCTGTGAAAGATCCATAGAGAAGTTGAAAAGTTTCAGGTAGAACGTGAGAGCTGTATAGAATTATATAGAATATTGCTTATGTTTACATATATTTTAACACCGCGAGGGGCTCCAACATGGTGTAAGCCCAAATATAGAAAGCCCTCTGACGTCATCTGAAAACCACCAATTGAATGCAGCGCGGTGGTCAGTGACACACAAGCTATAATCCTGCCCCTAAAATGTTGCAGGGGGGGTGGGCTGCTATCAAATCATAATCTCGCCTAGGGCGCCTAAATGCCTAAAGCTGACCCTGCACACACACACACACACACACACAAAGGAGGACTCAAACCCACATACACACACCCTGTGTTGCCAGTTGTCTGTGTTCTCTAGGTCTGGTGTTATTGGAGAACATTCTTCAAAAAGAGTGTGCCTGTTGTTCAAGTGTGAGTGTTTAAGACTGTTGTTCACATGAATGTATTTTTGTAGTCCACTGCCTGTATCTGTTTTTCTTAATAGATGTAAAATAATAATCTAAAAATGATGTTTTAAAATATGCTTTCATTCATGAATCCTGGTGACACACACACATGTAATGGTGTCTTGAAAAGCACACTTAATTATTGTAAAGTTAGACCAGACTAGAGAACAAACACTAAAGTTAGACCAGAGGACAGTTATACTAAAGTTAGACCAGAGGATGGATACAGTAAAATTAGACCAGAGGACACTTCAACTAAAGTTAGACCAGAGGACCGATACACTGCAGTTAGACCAGAGGACAGATACACTAAAGTTAGACCAGAGAAAAGTTAAACTAAAATTGGACCAGACTAGAGACTGAGTCCTTTAAAAAAAATGTAATTACACTTCCATGTAGGGGAGATTTTTGAGCTGAATGTATCCAAATTATTCTAAATCTGATTAGATCTTTTTTTTATTTTTTATAAGAAAAGTAGCAAGTGGACACTACACCATTGGCGGCTGGTGGTTGTAAAAGTAGGGGAGGAAGAAAGGTGCGCTTGGTGAAGTTTGGTGGTGGATGGAGATGTTAGTGTGGGCATGTCAAAACCAGACATTTGAAGCAGCATAAGCATAAGGACACTTTGTAACTAGTGAGCCCAGAGGAAAATGGTGCTGGATGGATGGATGAATTAAAACTCTTATATTCGTATCAGAAATAAATCAGCGATCAGAGATTACTGACGTCTGACATGGTATCCTGAACCTCGGGAGAAGTAAGGAGCTAAATAATCAAAACAGACTATACAGTCAAGTACAGTTTGAGAAATGTATAAGCCAAGCGAGTTTTATTTAGGATCTTACTGCTATCTCAAGAGCTGATTATTTCTTATTATTTCAGACAAAACTGAGCTCAAGTTTGGTCAGTATGAGATTTTGACCATTTTCTTAAATTCAAGGCGTCTTGTCTCACCACAATCCCAATTTAAGATAAATGGTTCAGAGAGCTTCTGGCTATCTAGAAACACTTAAAAACAGGACTCTCCGACCGGCTTATAATGTACGTTAATGTGGGTTTTGTATCTGGGATACATCAAATACATCTGTTAAATGTATGTTTATTTACTTTTCTCTGACAATTTAGGGAGGCTGGTCCTCCCCAATGGACGAGCATCCTCTGTGCACACATTATGTACGGAGAACAATGAATGTTTTACAACTTTCATGAACAGAAAGTAAAGAAATACAGAGTGCATATAACTACCGTTCTTAGTAAGAGCAAGGATTTTCATATTTGTGTTTGGATTTGTGGTGTTGCCGCTTGCCACAATATCGAATAGCCTTTTTACAAACATCACATTACGCTACGTTTTCATTTAAAGCAGAGAAATAGCTCCACGCGACGCTCTTCCTCTCAGCAATCACTGCACGCGCCCCACTCGCTGGGTGACTTGTTGCTGTCTGACTAACTGTTGCTTGGCGCGCTGTGCCTGCGCATGCGCGAGAAGGACAACTGTGGAGGAGAGAAAACAACGTAAACTCTGCACAGTGCACACCGTTTTTGATTAAATAAACATAAAAATAAACATAAATGATTTCAAGTTTCGAAACTTTGGCTGAAGTATCGTCTCATTTTGGAAACGTGGCGTCATATCAGGAAGTGTCGCTATATTGTTATCGACCCGCCCACCCCTACACGTAGTCTGACGTCATATGTGCGACACACGCGGTCTTCCGCTTACTCCGCGCTACAAGACGAGTCGTTCAGTACACAGAGACCTCGGCAGTAGTTTGGTTAAACGGTAAACCGACAAAGAAAAATAAGACATTATGGCTACCCTCGCTCCCCCAATAGCCGGCAACAGAAAGCGCCTCCTGAAGGATGAGGACATGACGAAGATCGAGTTTGAGACCAGCGAGGAGGTGGACGTCACCCCAACTTTCGACACCATGGGCCTGAGGGAGGACCTGCTGCGAGGGGTGTACGCTTACGGTAAGCCGGGGTTCTGTAGGCCGGGGGCTGGTAGACCCGGGGTCCGTTATTCCTTCTGCCCCTCTAAAAAATATATATAAAGCACGTAACTTTAAGTGAAGTTTGGTAAAAATGTCCTCGTTTGTACCTAAACAGAGGTTAGCTCTGATGCTAAGTAGTAGCGCAGCGCTGATGGCCTAGCCGAGTAGAAGAGCCTCAAGATTATTTTTTTTCCATGTACAATATAAATATTACTCAAATTAACTCCCTACTACTACAATATACTACACGAACACTGTGTACTGTATACTATAAACAACGCTATACTATGCACAATACAAATAACAATGAAGCCCAGGTCACTTCCTGCGTGATGTGTTTTTTGCAGTAGGGGGCGCTCTTTTCCAGTGGTTTTAGTTCGGCAGTAAAGGTTTTTCGTTTTAGCCTTTCTTTTTGCCGTACGCCTCGAGTTGAAAATTTCAAAGTTCAGAGCAGAAAGTCGCTCGACGTCATACGCGGGTTTTTTTTCATTGTCTAATCAGGTGAATTTAGAGGCGGGACTTGTGGCGTGGTGACCAACAGACATGCAGGAGAGACTGGTCTAAACCGGGCGGATTGAATCATCTTTATTGGTCACATACATGTACACACAATGTCATTTGTTTCTCTGTATTTAATCCATCCTAGTGTTAGGAGCAGTGGGACACTATTGCATATACAGTGCCCGGGGAGCAGTGTAGGGGTCTGGTGCCTTGCTCAAGGGCACCTCTGCAGTGCCCAGGTGTATCCCCAGGTGTTTTGGGGAACCAGCAACCTTCCACTTTGCCAATAGGTGGCCTAATAATGATATAACTCAATAGTTAAACACCCAGCCCTGCCCACTGATCGATGTAAATGTTAGGAACTTGGTATATATATGTGTAAACCTTCTCTCAGTCGGAGTGCCCCCAGGGTGATGTGTACCAGGGCCAGGAGGATAGACGGGGAACAGGACTCAAACGGTAGTTGAGGCAGAGCAAACATCCCTCATTTATTGGCTTCGGCAAAACAAAACAGAACATCTGGTTTAGTGACGCCAAGTGCAACTAGCCCGCCCATATGTAGCTCACACAACATTCTTTAAAAATTTGAGATATGGTTCAATAAACACACTTTAACCGGACGTTTTAAACAATAATACAAACATTATTAATAATTTAAACAACGTCTTTTTGCCGGTCGGTAATGCGGAAGGGCTAGTTTCAAAGAAAAAACAAAAAACGGTTCTATAATTTTGAGATATTTGGGATTTCAGATGAGGAGCAAAGCGACGCTGTCTGTAAAAGCGGCGTGCTGCTGCAGCCTCCAAGCCCTCGCTGCCCCACACTCTGCCCCCAAACAAGCCGCCTTACAAGCTTCATTTAGCAGTGTTGTGCCTTATGAAAAGAAAAGTTCCAAGTGGCACGATATAACAATGGCGATTTTGGTTTTTGCACAGCTCTGTAGAAGCAGAGCTATGTATTTAATATAGGCTTTTTATTTGATGGATTTTGATAATTTCAATCTACCTTTTAATTTCCGTGTTGCGTAGGAAATGCGTGCTATTCTCGTGAATATGGGTTTTCTTAAAATAAAAGTGCCATCATTGTGACATCATACATACATGAATGACGGTCCTCGAGGAGTCAGTGGGGTAATTTGGAATAATTGTATCATTGATATTATTAAATAATGGAGATTCCGATTTGGAATTGTCAGGTGAGGAAAAAGCTGAGAATGAGGTTGCACCCGAGAGAAAGAGCTCTGAATTAGAGGCAGGAGGCTCATCAGATGAGCTGACAGACACGAACAAGAAGGCAGCCGTACTCTGCCAGGATGGCCCACCGACTGGGTAGAACCTCAGAGAATCAAAGTTTAGTTTATTTCATTGTATTTTCAATGCCTTTCTGATTGTTCAAAAGGACCAGATTGGTACAATAGATGACGTATGTAGATAGATAACATGCTCATTACCGGTGTTTATTCCATCATAGACTCAAATCTGTGCTACTAGTCAAGACCAGTTCAACTAAGTATTTATTTTTTTCAGTACATGACCAAGTTTTAATTGAGTTTAAAAATGAGAGAGCGGAGATGAGGGGTGAGTGTGGTGGCTTTGTTGGTGTGTTGTGCATTTATGTTATTGTTTATCAATGTTAATGGACTGCCTTTTATATCGCACTTTTTTCCAAAGCGTTCTACAAGTAATGCCTCATATTCGCCCATTAATAGAAGTCAGCCATGCAAGCCAACAGCCAGCACGTCAGGAGCAGTTAGTGTTTCTTGCTGAAGGACACCTCGACCGTTAGAAGGAGCCAGGGGATTGAACCAGCAGGAGGTTGTGAGGCGACCTCCTGAGCTACTGTCGCATGTTATCTGTGGTTATTGATGGGTCTTTTATATTTATAAGTGTTGCTGTTTTAACAGTAAAATCATACTGTTGTCCACTACAGTGGACATGCTGTCAATTCTAAAATATTTTTTATTTTTAATGAAATTCTAAATTGTGAGTTATTGTATTACTGAATTTTCTGATTGTGGGCACTGTGGCCCCTATGAACGGATCCTCTTAAGTTCAGAATTGTCATTCAAATGTCATTGCTTATTTAACTGTCGTATACGGTTGGTAGGCTAGATAGATGGGGGCTCAGTCCCGTTTCTACGTCCCATGTATATTTCAGCGGGTGTATTAACTAAAGAGGCATGACATCAACAATTTATTTTGGAAGACACTTTTTTTTCCTTGTCTCAGGAGGATATGTATGTGTCTGTCTACAGCAAGTTAATTTATATATCATATTTGTACAGTACATGTTATATTACATGTTTCCCTCTTAGATCCATGCAGAAAACTTCATTGATCTTATTTTCAAGAACCAAAAAAGTGACAATAAAATGTTATAAATGCTCTATGGATGTGTGATGTAAGAACCCAAAGGGATTGAAAACATTGACTCAAATGTTGCAGTTGCTAGGGGCATGCTGGTGTGTAAGGTGAGTACCTTTAAATACATGCTGTTCATGTTTTTCAGGCTTCGAGAAGCCGTCTGCCATCCAGCAGAGAGCCATCAAACAGATCATCAAGGGAAGAGACGTCATCGCTCAGTGAGTTCATAGACTTAAATTTAGTGTAATAGTCTGGTAGTTTCTAGTAGTTTAGTGTAACGGTCTGAGAGCTTCTAGTAGTTTAGTGGTAGTTTCTAGTTGAGGGGATGAGATGAGGGGTGTGTGTGGTGTGCATGTGTTATTGGTGGTGTGTGTGTATTGTGCATGTAGATTCTAGTGTAATAGTTCAGAATGCCTTTATTTTCATTGTACAAGTACAACAAAATGATATAGCAATCCTCAAGCCACTCAAAAAAACAAGTTCAACAAAAATAAACAGGTTAAAGAATGTCCACTTAACTATACAGTGTGTGTTGCAGTGGCCCCTTAGAAATGTATTCCCATACAAAAGGTGCATTGTGATGTACATATGTAGTATTGTAGTTACACACAGTCCAGTAACAATACAGTATTATGGTTACACAGAACCGTCACTGTCAGTGATAATCTTCAGTTTGCCTATGGCACTGGGGTAAAAACTAGTTGGGTGTAAGTCTGGTAGTTTCTATTATTTGGGATAGTTTCTGATAGGTGGAATTGTTTCTAGTAGTCATTAATAATAATATATGTTTTCTCTGCAGGTCTCAGTCTGGGACAGGAAAGACGGCTACATTCTGTGTGTCCGTTCTGCAGTGTCTGGACATCCAGGTACTGTGCTTATGTAGAGGTTACTGTGTATGTGTATATGTTACACTGTGTGTGTATTTGTGTATAGTACTTGTATGTGTTTTGGAGACACCTGTGGTTTGTGTCTGCAGGTTCGTGAGACCCAGGCTCTAATCCTCGCCCCCACCAGGGAGCTGGCGGGTCAGATCCAGAAGGTAGGTACACACTCACCGACCCTCATTCACTCACTCATTCACACTCTCACTCACTCTCTAATCTCTCTTCCCCCCCGGTGTGTGTCAGGTGCTGCTGGCCCTCGGGGACTATATGAACGTCCAGTGCCACGCGTGCATTGGAGGAACCAATGTAGGCGAAGACATCAGGAAGCTTGACTACGGACAACATGTGGTGGCAGGGACCCCGGGACGGGTGTTCGGTCAGTACACACCCACAGGGAGGGTTTGAACTACATTTTTATCGTGCTTTTCTAACCAGCACGGCCACTCAAAGCACTGTTCAAGTCAAGCCTCACACTTGCCTATTTATACATCGATGGCGGAGTCAGCCAAGCAAGGCGACCGCCCGTCGCGAGCAGTTAGGGTTAGGGTGTGACTTGGCTAGGAGGAGCCAGGGAATCTAACCAGCAACCTTCTGGTTGTCAGACGACCGCTCTACCTGAGCTACTTCCACCCCCGACTACCGGGGACCTCCTGAGCTTCTGCCGCCCGTTGTGGTCAGGGTGGTTAGTGATGTCAGGATGGTTGGTGATGTCAGGGTGCTTAGTGATGTCAATGCTCCTCCTCCAGATATGATCCGAAGGCGTAGTCTGCGTACCCGGGCTATCAAGATGCTGGTTCTGGACGAGGCAGACGAGATGCTGAATAAAGGTGCGTATCTACTTCCTGTGGGAGGCTTTGGGACATAAAGTGACATCGGAGGGCTCATATATGTGTGTGTGTTGTAGGTTTTAAGGAGCAGATCTACGACGTGTACCGCTACCTGCCTCCCGCCACCCAGGTGTGTCTGATCAGCGCCACCCTGCCTCACGAGATCCTGGAGATGACCAACAAGTTCATGACCGACCCCATTCGGATCCTGGTCAAGCGGTACGTAAGAATTAGTTCCTGACCGACCAAATCCGGATCCTGTACAAGTTAGGGTTCCAACATCAGATATAGAGATCATCGCTGCTGTAAGCCGGGGGCTTCTTTTAGACCTGGTATCGTTTCCCGGTCCAGACCTTGGAACTGATTATTGTCTGGGACACCAAACGTAAACGTGACAATGAACTATATTCTCATTCTATTATGATCGCTCTAAACTCTATAAAGTAGTGGTGAAGACACATGAGAATCGAAATGATGATACTACTACTGCTGCTACTAGGACAGCAATCCTGAGTTGGAGAGGTACTAATATTGTTACTTATTCAGTGATGAGTTAGAGAGGTACTAAAAGTTTCAGTATTCCAGTGGTACTAAAAAGGTTTCTGTATTCCAGTGGTACTATGAACGTTTTTCTTTGGTGATGAGTTGAATAGGAACTAATAAAGTTTCCTCCTTCAGTGATGAGTTGACCCTGGAGGGCATCAAGCAGTTCTTTGTTGCTGTGGAGAGGGAGGAGTGGAAGTTTGACACCCTGTGTGACCTCTACGACACTCTGACCATCACACAGGCTGTCATCTTCTGTAACACCAAGAGAAAGGTACTCACTCATTCACTCACTCACTCACCCACCTTACTCACTCACTCACCTTACTCACTCACTCTCTGAAACCCTGTGTGCAGGTGGACTGGCTGACTGAGAAGATGAGGGAGGCAAACTTCACGGTGTCTTCGATGCATGGAGACATGCCTCAGAAGGAGAGAGAGTCTATCATGAAGGAGTTTAGATCTGGAGCCAGGTACCTGTCTCGTATCTAGCTGTCGGTCTCTCTAGCTTTCGGTCTCTCTAGCTTTCTGTCTGTCTCCCACTGCTGTTAATGTGTGTGTGTGTGTGTGTAGTCGTGTGCTGATCTCTACAGATGTGTGGGCCCGAGGGTTGGATGTTCCTCAGGTGTCTCTGATCATCAACTATGACCTCCCCAACAACAGAGAGCTCTACATCCACAGGTAATGCATAGAAATATAGATTATATAGAATATATGTATCTTAACAATGAATTTATATCAACAGATATATCTATATAAAATATATGTATCTTAACCATGTATTGTTATCAAGATGTATCATATATATATATGTGTGTGTGGACTTATTACAGTTACTGCACTGTATTTATGATGCTGCACTACTGGCAGTTTAAAATGCTTTTTGCACAATTCACCATATGCATATATCATCCCTCAGTTTCTTTATTGTGTACAGTATTATAGTGTATAGTTTAGTATCATCTTGAAACATGGCGCTTACCTATTGTGCAGGTTAGCGCTAGATTAAAACATTTTTTTATTATCAACTACTGGAGACATGAGAGAGATTATAAAAGTTGATAGAGAAATGAATAGATGATGGAGAGATATGATGGAGATATGATAGAGAAAGATGGTAGAGAAAGATGGTAGAGAGATAGATGATGGAGAGATATGAGGGATGTGCAGGTGATGATGGTGAGGTCTTCTTGCTCAGGATTGGTCGATCGGGTCGCTATGGCCGTAAGGGTGTGGCCATCAACTTTGTGAAGAACGACGATATCCGCATCCTGAGAGACATCGAGCAGTACTACTCAACCCAGATTGATGAGATGCCCATGAACGGTACGTTACTAGTTAACATGTTACTGGTACTAGTTAACATGTAGTGCAAGTTAGATGGACCCATCATGAGAGACATTGAGCAGTACTATAAACACGGAAAAGATGCCTATGAAGGTCTAGGTACTAGGAACGTACTAGTTGGGATAGGCCGTGAACGGTTAGTTACTAGTACAAGCTGGGATAGGCCTGTGAAGGGGATGGAAGTTACTAGTAAACTGGTTCTGTAGTATTGGTACTAGTCGGGTTAACTCAGTCCTCCTCCAGTTGCTGACCTGATCTGAAGACATCAGGTTAACTAACTCCTCCTCTTCCTCCTCCAGTTGCTGACCTGATCTGAAGACATCTGTTATTTTATATTTTTAATGTTGTAGTCTTCAGATGTTTGTAAATAAAGCTTTGAGCTGATTCTTTTTCTCTGAACCTTGTAAACCTTTATTACATTTTATAGAGATTTTAGAAAAGTGGTTTACTACCATGTTTATTTGAGTACTATAAGTGGATCATTTAAAGTACACTTCAAGATAATTAGTTAAGTCTAATCCAGTTTGACTAGAGAAAAAATAAAACCTTGTGAAAAAGATAGACTTGTACTAGTCAGTACTAACATTGTGTGTATATATGTATTATGGATGGTAAGATTCACTGATTTGCATCAGTACACCGGCATAAAAGTTGCGATACCATTGCCCGATCAAAAAGTGTGCATAAGATACAATTTGGAATGAAGTCGATTTTATTGTTTCTAAAATCTTTAAATTTGTTTAGGACCCCAATAAAGTGTCAGGTAGGAATTTCTAAATCACAAAAAAATGTCCGGGGTTTGGCTTTGCTTCCTATAGTCCACATTAGTCATACTAGATGCTGATCACACAGGACGTGTTTTGCAGGCTGGAAAACGACCTTTGCACTGGAACTTCAAAACAGGTTTTTGTGGCTATGCAACCCCCAAATTATGTCAGACAAGCTTTGTAAACATGGAAGTTTTTCTTCCGTTCTTCTATGGGCCACAACACTAAACGCTGACTGACCGCTAAGATAAGAATAGACCAATGATGAAGTATTTCTTGTAGATGAACTACTTGTGGTGCTCTGCGCAGGTTTATAGGTGGACGGTATGGAAACCCGGAAGTGCAAAATGTGTTTTGACCGCTGTGGCGGTAAATGTTTTGTTCCGTCGTATTGCAACTGTTTTGATTTGTTTTGAATATGGACGTATACATAAATGCAGCGTCTATACTGAACACAATGGCGTATGGTAACCTCTCTCTTTCGTGTATCGTCTTCATATATCCAGCTTTGTGTCATGTAGCCATGCCCTCGTCTCAGGTCCCACTCGGAAGAGGCCCTCCTCTGAAGGTGGTCTATGCAGGGGACAGGTGGTGATCACGTGGTTGGCAGTCTGCTCAGGCTCCCCGCACTCACACGCTGCACTGTCGGTTAGGCCCCATTTTTCCATGGACGCTGTATGGTATGGTATGGTGTATGGTATGGTAACATAGCGTGTCCTGGGTTTGACATCTCACTAGCCTACAGTAATATAGATTATCAATAAGAGATAATCAATTAGATTCAAATGTATTGTCATTGCAAATTGGCATCTAACCAGAGTGCAAATGTTGCAGTAAAGTGCAAGGTAATATATCATATAGTGGTTAAATAAGACGTAAATTGGTCTAGGTATAAAAACGGTATAAAATAACTATGTATATATTATATACAGGTAAGTATACAGAGGGTAGTGAGCAGGTATATGTAGTATCAACAGTTGAAGATTAATGTATATGTACATGGCTATCATACAGGTATGTAAATAATACATATGTCAACTATAGGTAGAGGTAGGGAGTTATGGTTTCAGTGCAAGGCAGTCGAAGACGTTGATGGTGATAGGATATCAGGGCAGAGCGCTTCAAACGGTGGTGCGGACGGCCCAGTATATCGTTGGAGGTGAGCTCCCCTCCCTCCTGCATATATACAACAAGCGGTGCGTGGCCAAGGCCAAACGCATCATAAAAGACATTGCCCACCCCAGCCACAAACTGTTCACTGTTACCGTCAGGCAGGCGATACCGCAGTATCAAGTGCTGTACAAATAGCTTAGAGATAGCTTCCACAGTCAGGCCATTAGGCTGCTGAACAAGGGCTAATTTGCATATCAATGTGGCGATTGTGATGACGTTATTGTAGTACTGTAGTGTCTCCCCTTAAGTACAGTACATTAGCCTGTATGCCCATGATAAATTGCCTTAGCTAAACTTTGAGCTAACTTCCATCCATTAGCTAGTTAACTATAGTAGTTTATAGTAGCTAGTTTACTATTTGTTTTTGTCTTTTGGCTAATTAGCTGTAAACTCGAGGCACTGGCAGCTTAGTCATTTGTTCATCACCACTCACCTTCAAACAAGCCAAGAAAAGCCGGCATAACATGGGACTGTAAGGTGGGAGATGCTGCTACCTGTCTGAAGTGACTGCCGATGACTGTCCGCACCGCCCACTTTGATGTCTGTGTGCACGTGCCTGCTATCTATAATATGTAATCTACCTTTGACTGACTTAATTGACGCTACGAGGAAGGATCCGGGAAGTGTGTTCTGAAGAGATGGGTTTTCAGCCTGCGGCGGCGGAAGATGGAGTGACTCTGCAGTGGTGACCTCCGTGGGGAGTTTGTTCCACCAAATTGGGGCCAGGACGGAGAAGAGCCGTGACCGCGTAGATCGGCCACACGGGCCCTTAAGTGAGGGGGCAAGCAGACGGCCCGAAGAAGCCGAGCGAAGTGGATGGGTTGGGATGTAGGCCTTGAACATTGCCTGCAGGTAGGATGGAGCAGTACCTTTTACTGCCTTGTAGGCTGGATGCACTGGATGCGAGCAGCTACAGGTAGCCAGTGTAGAGTCCGAAGGAGGGTAGATGTGTGGGAGTACTTGGGGCGGTTGAACACCAGGCGAGCTGCAGCTTTCTGAATGAGCTCCAGGGGCCTGATGCAGCCTTTTCAGTGAGAAAAGGCCGAATCCTCCTGATGTTGTAGAGGAGGAATCTGCAGGAGTGTGTCACCGATGCAATGTTTGCCAGGAACGACAGTTGGTCGTCCAGGGTCACACCCAGATTCCTTGCGGTCTGAGTAGGTGTCACCACAGCATCATCAATGGTGACAGCCAGGTCTCAGTGCGGACAGCCCTTTGCCGGGAAGAACACTAGCTCAGTCTTGTCCAGGTTGAGCTTTAGGTGGTGCATCGACATCCAATTTGAGATGTCTGCATATATATATATATATAGCTCTTTTTCTGTGCTGATATATTGCATTTTATATATTGCATTTTTATATATTTAACTTATACAGTTTTGTACTTCTTTTTATTCTATTCAGTTTTTTATAACTGCTGTCTGTCGTCGGGTATTGCACATAAAATGTTCACTCATTGCTTATACTTGTGTAAACTGTGAAATGACAATAAACCCAACTTGAACTTGGAGGAGGGAAAACAGTCCATGGTTGGGGTGAGAGATGTCTAAAATAAAAAATGTTATGACTTTTTTCTCACGATACAAACACATGTTAAGGTTACTCTAAAATACGGTTTGATAACATTTCTAGTGAGAAATATGCACTTAAGTTTAAAAAGATTTGTTCAATGAATGTATACAATCTTTACTTTGTTAGTTATGGCGAAGATTCTGCAACATGTACATCCGTTGCTATGGTGACACACGAAAGTGCGTTTGTGTCACGCACCCCCTCCCCCCGTTAACGTTCATCGTACCCCCCCCCCCCTCCCTCCTCAACTAAGTTATTGTAGACCTGTTCTCCACAGTACTATTTACTGACATGATCTGGCCCTCCTAAAACATTTTTGGGGACAACTGGTTTAAGTCATCAGCTCTCCTTTTATTCTGTGAAATTGTTTGTTTTGATCAATTATTTAATTTTTATTATTTACATGTTTAGGTTTAGATTTAATCTAGGTTTGGATTTTAGTTTATTATTATTTTTTTGTTATTTTTAAGTTTAATTAGAAAATATGTATGTTAAACAATAAAATCGAGTCTAAACCGGTCCAAATTGAAAAGTATGACAACAAACATCAATTTCCTGAACACATTTGGCTACTTCATACCCCTTAAAACATGTTTGACTGATTTTATCCAACTACTAAAAGGCCCTAAAATGCTCAGAGAAAGTACACTGCCAAGTAGCCTTGGCTTGGAGCAATATATCACTGGAAAGGTCTTGATCTAGAGAGTAACATATGTCAGTATGAAAGGTGTGGGGGGTTCCTGCTTCTCAGGAGTGCCCTTTGAACCTGGAACCTGTGCCACCATTGAAGGCTTACAGGGAAGCCAAAAAAAGGTGCTACAGACATAGGATCAATTGGGAGCATCCCTCAGCAGGGTCACAAAACATGATTTCACCCTCTTACAAATAAGAAAGATCAAATCTGACCACGCCAGTGTGTTTTTAGGCCAGTAAACCCTATAATAAGATGGCAAGAGTACTGGTCACAATTTCACATAATAGGGAAAACACATTAGAACTACAACCATTCCCCTCCAGCCCCCCAGCCCTGCTGTCCCACCTCCCCCACCGTCCCTCTCCAGCGACAACATACCTGTTCTCTCTCCCCCACCACTACCACTACCTCACCCCTCCCCCATCAACACAACAGAGACTCTTCCTGCCCCCACACACGGCACACAGACCTTCACAGCTGAGCAGGTGAGGAAAGTGCTGTGCAGGCTCCACCCAGGCAAGGCTGCTGGTCCTGATGGCGTCAGCCCGAGGGTCCTCAAAACATGTGCTGCCCAGCTGAGTGGAGTCCTGCAGTACATCTTCAACCTGAGCATGAGACTGGAGAGGGTCCCTGTGCTGTGGAAGACATCCTGCCTGGTGCCGGTTCCGAAGAAGGCACGTCCCAGCACCTCAAATGACTACAGACCGGTGGCGCTGACGTCCCACGTGTCGAAGTCCTTTGAAAGGCTGGTCCTGTCACTTCTTCGGCCCCTGGTCAGATCATCGCTGGACCCTCTTCGTTTGCCTACCAGCCGAAACTGGGAGTGGAGGACACCATCATCTTCCTGCTTCATCGTGCCTACGCCCACTTGGACAGACCCGGGAGCACTGTGAGAATCATGTTTTTTGACTTCTCCAGTGCGTTCAACACCATCCGGCCTGCCCTGCTGGGGAGTAAGCTGACGGCGATGAAGGTGGACTCTTCCCTCGTTTCCTGGATTACAGACTATTTGACGGGTCATCCACAGTTTGTCAGACTGCAGGACTGTGTGTCTGACACTGTGGTCAGCAGCACTGGTGCTCCACAGGGAACGGTTCTTTCCCCATTCCTGTTCACCCTGTACACCTCAGACTTTCAGTTCAACTCAGAGTCCTGCAATCTGCAGAAGTTCTCGGACGACTCTGCAGTTGTTGGTTGTGTCACTGAGGGAAACGATGAGGAGTACAGGGGCGTCGTGGACTCCTTCGTTGAGTGGTGTGAGCTGAACCACTGGATGCTGCGCAAGCGGCGTAGTATCCTTGACAACAACTCTCACCCTCTCCATCAGGTGCTTACCTCATACAGAAGCACCTTCAGCAACAGACTCATTCCACCCAGGTGTACCACAGAACGCCACAGGAAGTCCTTTCTTCCTGTGGCCATCAGACTCTTTAATTCATCTACCTCGGGACGTGAGAGGGACAGTGGAGACTCAGTGACCTGAGATCAACGCACTGTAAATCCTTTCACTGTAATTTTGCACTGTAAATTCATTTTCACTTTTCACTTTTTCAGTACTCATCTGAATTATTTATTTATTAGTATTTTATAATTTTATTACTGCCAATTTGCACTATATGTATTGTTGTATATTGTATATACCCACGTATTACTGTAATAATACTGTAAATCGTGCAATTCATCTGTCTATACATTTAGATTTCATTCAGATTCATTTAGTTATATTTTGTTTATACTAGTTTAGTTCAGTTTAGTTTGTTGTTATTAGTTTTAGGTATTGTATATTTGTGTGCATTTATTCCCCCTGTTGCATCTTAATTTCCCTCGGGATAAATAAAGTCTCTTGAATCTTGAATATATCACATCCCCAGGCCATATTAACTATATATTATACTAGGTAATATAATCCATCCATCCATCCATCCATCCATCCATCCATCGTCTACTGCTTATCCGGGTCGGAGGTAGCAGCTCCAGCAGGGGACTCCAAACTTTCCTCTCCCTGGCCACATAGACCAGCTCTGACTGAGGGATCCCGAGGCGACATTGAACCAGGGTGGTCAGTGTTCAAAGCTTCTATTACTGAAGCTGCGGTTGAGAGCTGTGGCCTCAAGGTCATTGATGCCTCAAGGGGCGGCAACCCTCAGACTTTGTGGTGGACACATATATTATCATATTATAACATAATATATATATATATATATACATCAGATAATATAATATCTATCTATCTATATTATCTAGTATAATATAATTATATGTTATATTATACTAGATAATCTAATAAGAAACAGTCCTCCCATCCCATGGACTGTTTCATTTTATATTATACTGATATAATAATATATTTGACTAGTATAAAACATAACATTACAGTAATTTAGCAGACGCTTTTATCCAAAACAACTTACAATAGTGCATTCAGCAAAAGTAGGTAAGAGAACAACTCGTCATCAGAAGTCAAACTGGCATTTCATTCCTAACAAGTCTCCAACAACTGAACCAGTGCTCAAGTACAATAAGTTGGCAAAAATAGAACAATATCTAACTAACTAACAAGCAAACAATCGACTTAGTAAGACGCTAGTACGCTAGTAAAAAGCGATAAGAGAATGTGCTAGGAAGAAGGATCCAGGTAGAGTTTCTTAAAGGGGTGACTTTTCAGCCTGTGCTGGAAAATGGGCAGTGACTCTGCAGTCTTGACATCAGTGGGGAGTTCATTCCACCACTTTGGGGCCAGGACAGAGAAGAGCTGTGACCACGTAAATCGGCCACAAGGGCCCCTAAGTGTAGCAGAGCGAAGTGGATGGGCAGGGATGTAGGGCTTGACCATTGCCTGGAGGTAGGAAGAAGCTGTTCCTTTCACTGCCCTGTAGGCTAGCACCAGGGTCTTGAACTGGATGGAGCAGCTACAGGTAGTGTAAAGCCGGAGAAGGGTAGATGTGATGTAGAACTTTGGTTGGAGAATAAATTAATACTATAATGTATTATTACATATATTATAATACATAAATACATATAATTACAGTATAATAAATTATTATATATTAGTATAATCTAATTATAAACGGTCCTCAACACGTTACGTCTCGTGACGTCACGTCTCAAGCGGAAGAGGAACCATTTAGAAAGTTCCGCGTTTCCTGCGGCTCCCTTTTTAAGCGCTGCGGAACAACCACCCACCATCCAAGAAGACGATATTAAAACATACTGTATACACGTCACTTCCTGACCTTTTTGAAGATTATATTATGCCGCGTTCCGGACAACTCGTAAGTCGAGAATTCGCGACCTCCTTTCAAAGTCATGGCATTTATTTCCTTCCTTCCTCTTGTACATTTAAATCAATATGGGAGGGGGTAGAACTGATTTATAATAGGCAAGTGAATGTCATTTTTAGATACGTTTTCAAGTAAAACTAAATAAAGGGTAAATAGCGTCTGATACTTAATGCGTGGTTAATTTATGTGTGCATGGAAGCTGAACTGCTGAGAGTTAAATAGTCTAATCGCGAGCCAATGAAACACCACCATGTCACGGTCAGCCATGCTTTCTGTTTACGTTTGGAGTCATGCACCTGGAACGCTTTGAGGAGGAACTCGAACGTTTACAGTCGAAAATATACGACTCACGAGTTGTCTGGAACGCGGTATAACAACATACGGTATAATGCATAATTTCCTGTCGTTAATGGGAGGTTGACAATACGACGGATGGGTGGCGGCAGCGGACGCCTCGAGACTGGGAGCAATACGTCAACAAGCAGTTGGACGTGACCGCGCATGGGCAACAGCTACACCGCGGGTGGCTGCACACGGTGGACCCCGTGACCGCCAGGTAACGTGTGTGTGTGTGTGTGTGTGTGTGTGTGTGTGTGTGTGTGTGTGTGTGTGTGTGTGTGTGTGTGTGTGTGTGTGTGTGTGTGTGTGTGTGTGTGTGTGTGTGTGTGTGTGTGTGTGTGTGTGTGTGTGTGTGTGTGTGTGTGTGTGTGTGTGTGTGTGTGTGTGTGTGTGTGTGTGTGTGTGTGTGTGTGTGTGTGTGTGTGTGTAGTCATGTAGTACCATGTGTTCTGTTGCCATGGCAGCATGGTGCTGGTCCAGCTGGGGGAGGTGTCAGGAGGCTGCAGTATCTCTGTGGTGATGGGCCATGCGGTGGAGCGGGTGGAGGTGGTGGCGGAGGCTGACCAGGAGACCACCAGGAGGCTCTCCGCCCTGTTCCAACCGGAGGACCGGGAGAAGCACGGGGACCGGGAGGTGTGGAGAAGGAAGAGGGAGGAGCTGAAATGCTGGCTGCAGCTGAACCTGGTCCCGGTAGAGGAGGTTGGCGAGAACCTGCTGGTGGCTGGGGTTCTGACGGTGGCACCGCCCTTCAGCCCGCAGGACTGCTGCAGCACTAACCAGATGGTCCTGCAGCGCATCCAGGAGCTGCTGGCCCGCATGCCTGCTGATGGACAGAAGTCATGTGACCCACCTGCTGATGGACAGAAGTCATGTGACCCACCTGCTGATGGACAGAAGTCATGTGACCCACCTGCTGATGGACAGAAGTCATGTGACCCACCTGCTGATGGACAGAAGTCATGTGACCCACCTGCTGATGGACTCTTGGAGTAAATTATGAAACTGTGAACTAGCTGGTTATTGGAGGATTAACTATTCTACAATTTTTTTTGTAGAATAGTTTTGTTTTACTGATGTGAACTTGGTGGCTGATTAGTTAGTTACTGACTGCTAACCACATTATTAATGGGTTACTGTTAACCCCCAGCCAGGGTGACTGAAGTGTTTATATTTTTTGTATCGGATGCTTCTAATAAAACCTGACGATCATTTAGTAGTCTGTCTGCTGCCTGAAGCACTCATTTATTCTAAAATATGTCTTGTATAACATACAGTGCAGTCCATAGTTTAATTATTTAGAATTTGTACTCTTTGGAATATAAATGTAATGTTGTATAATATATAATTTAGTTGATCTTTTATTTGATGGTGTTTACATCTGTTGAACTGTGATGGAGTGGGACATGAGTTCACGAGGAGACGGAATTAGAGGACATCAGAATTAAAAAGCAGGAGTACTAATATAACTGACCTGGTAAGCTACTGATATAACTGACCTGATAAACTATGGACCTTGTAAACTACAGACATGGTAAACTACTTGTACAACTGACATGGTAAACTACTGATATAACTGGCCTGGTAAACTACTTGTATAACTGACCGGGTAAACTACTGATATAACTGGCCTGGTAAACTACGGATATTACATTAATTTAGCAGACTCTTTTATCGCACTGAATGTCAGCAAGAAGAGGAGCTCATCGTGGACTTCAGGAGCCACCGGGGCACCCACTCCACCATCAGCCTGGACGGGACACCGGTGGAAGTCGTCAGCTGCTTCCGTTTCCTTGGTCTACAGATTTCCGATGACCTGGTGTGGACCCGCAACACGGAGGTCATGCTGAAGAAGGCCCACCAGCGCCTCTATGCTCTGCGGTGCCTCAGAAAAAGCGGAATAGGCCAGAGGTGGCTAGTGAACTTCTACCATGGCATTGTAGAGAGCGTCCTGACAAGTGGCGTCACTGTGTGGTACGGCAACACCACTGCACGGGACAAGAAAGCCATCCAGAGGGCCGTGAGGACGGCAGAGAAGATCATCGGGTGTGCACTTCCATACATTGAGGAGATATGTCGGAAGAAGGCCATGTCCATCATAAACCACCCTGGGCACCATCTCTTAACCCCCCTACTGGCTGCTCGCCGGTTGCGCAGCATCCGTACAAGTCCGAGCAAAAACTGTCCTAGGTGTCCTTGAGCAAGACACCCTAACCCTAACTGCTCCTGACATGCTGGCTGTCTCCTTGCATGGCCGACTCCGCCGTCGGTGTATGAATGGGTAATGTGAGGCATGACTTGTAAAGCTCTTTGGATAAAAGCGCTATATAAAAGCTGGCATTACTACCAGGTTTAAGGATAGTTTTTATCCACAGGCAATGCGCCTACTGAACTGCTAGGAGTGCTGCCACTTTTACTTATATAACATAGTCATTAACATTACACTTACATAACATTGTCATTAACATTACACTTACATACTTTGCTGGTCTTTCTTGACTCCTTACAGCTACTGCACTGTATTCATGATGCTGCTGCACTTTAAATGCTTTTAAATCTTTTTGCACATTCAACAGATGTTCATACCATCTATCAGTCACTTTGCTGTCCTTTTTTTGTTCATTTCTATTTTTATTGTATATATTATTTTTATGGTATTGTTTTTGGAGATGTATATTGTGGGAGGGAATGGGGAGCAAGCATTCCAATGTACTTGTTACAAATGGCTAATAAATATCTTGTATGACTTTACATTTGAATTATACTAGTATTATATACTAGTTTAAATTTCAAATATACACTTTTTTTTTAAATTAAAATAAATAAATAAAATCTTTTTTATCTGTCTTATTTTAATCTATATAACTTAAATTATTTTACTGTACGTCCAATTTGAACTGTAAAGCGCCTTGGGTGTCCAGAAAAACACTATCTTAAATCTTAAAAGTCGTAGAAGTGATGTTCCACCCAGTGATGACACATGTTGAGAACCCTGAGGAACACACACACACACACACACACACACACACACACACACACACACACACACACACACACACACACACACACACACACACACACACACACACACACACACACACACACACACACACAATTAAGAACCCTGAGGAACACACACACATTGAGAACCCTGAGGACAACACACACACATTAGAAACCCCGAGGAACACACACACACACACACACAGTATATATAGTATAGTATAGTATGTATTTATCTTAATAAAGTATAGATTTCTCTTAATATCCTATGTACTTATCTCAACAGAGTATGCATTTATCTTAATATAGCATGCTTTTATCTTAATATAGTATGTATTTGTCTTAAGAGAGTATGTATTTATCTAAATTGAGTATGTATTTATCTTAATAGAGTATGTATTTATCTTAAGAGAGTATGTTTTTATTTTAATTGACTATGTATGTATCCTGCAGTAATGAGTGCAGGGGGTATTCTAAACACCAGAGAGCGCTGCTGACCTGAGCTGGACAGGCTGAACAAACTCCTTCCTGAAGCGTTTGAGCTCGGTGCTGAGCAGCTGCTCCCCCCAGACCCCTCAGGTTTACTAGTACTACAGTAATAGTATTACTGTATACTGGTGGTACTACAGTAATATAGTAGTACATAATAGTACTACTGTATACTGGTGGTACTACAGTATAAGATTCAATACATTATACACAATTCATTCATACAAGTACAACGGAATGCTTACTCCCCATTCCCTTCCGCAGTATTAATTTCTAAAACAATACTATAAAAATATTATACACATTTCTACACATGTACATGTGTTGAATTGTGCAAAAATATTTAAAAGCATTTAAAGTGCCAGTAGTGCCAGTAGTGCAGCAGCATCATGAATACAGTGCAGTACTTTGCAGAACAGTGCAGTGACTGTAATGAGTCCAGAAAGTCCAGCAAAGTATGATAGTGTAGTGTTAATGACAATGTTATGATAGTGGCAGCACTCAGCAGTTTAGTAGGAGCACTGCCTGTGGATAAAAACTATCTTTGAACCTGGTAGTCCTTGAGTCCTGGTAGTAGATGCTGCGGAGCCGGCGACCGGACAGTAGGGGGGAGAAAAGATGAGAGGTGCCCAGGGTGGTTGCGGTTGCCTTCTTCCGACATCTGGTCCTAAAGATCTCCTCAATGCATTGAAGTAAACATCCGACTTTTCTGCCATCCTCACGACCCTCTGAATGGCTTTATTGTCCTGTGCAGTGGTGTTGCCGTACGCCACTTGTCCGGACGCTCTCTACAATGCCACGGTAAAAGTTCACTAGCCACCGTTGGCCTATTACGCTTTTCCTGAGGCACCACAGGGCATAGAGGCGCTGGTTTGCCTTCTTCAGCATGACCACCGTGTTGCAGGTCGTTGGAAATATGTAGCCCTAGAAAACGGAAGCTTCCACCGGGGTCCCGATGAGCTCTAGTCCTTAGTCCTTCAAGTCAAGTCAAGTCAAGTCAAGTTTATAAAGTATATATATTAAGTATAAAGAAGTGAGTGAAAATCTTATTTGCAATACCCGACGACAGACAGCAGTTATAAAAATAAGATGAAATAGAATAAAAACAGAATAAAAGAAGTTCAAAAATAAAAATGCTATTTATTAAATGCAATATATCGGCACAGAAAAAGAGCAATATGTATATATAAATCAATGTAATAAAATATACATTGTTATATGCTATACGCCCTTGTTCAGCAGCCTGATGGCCTGACTGTGGAAGCTATCTCTTAGTTTATTTGTACGGCACTTGATACTGCGGTATGGCCTGCCTGACGGTAAAAATGAATACAGTTCGTGGCTGGGGTGGGCATTGTCTTTTATGATGCGTTTGGCCTTGGCCACGCACCGCTGGTTGTATATATCCAGGAGGGAGGGGAGCTCACCTCCAACGATATACTGGGCCGTCCGCACCACCCTTTAATGCGCTCTGCGCTCGAGTGCGGTGCAGTTCCCGTACCAGGCGGTGATACACCCTGTAAGAACACTCTCGATGGTGCCGGTATAGAATGTTCTCAGGATGCGGGGGCCCATGCTGAATTTCCTCAGACACCTGAGGAAATTCAGGCGTTATTGGGCCATTTTCACCACGTGTGTGGTGTGCGTGGACCATGTGAGGTCCTCAGAGATGTGCACGCTGAGGAACTTGAAGCTGCTGACCCTCTCTACTGCAACACCGTCAATGGAGATAGGGCTGTGCTCTCCTCTCTGCTTCCTGTAGTCCACGATCAGCTCCTTGGTCTTCTTGACGTTGAGGGCGAGGCTGTTCTTCTGGCACCACTGCTCCAGCGATCCGACCTCCTCCCTGTAGGCTGTCTCGTCATCGGCGGCGATCAGGTCCATCACTGTCGTGTCGTCAGCAAACTTGATGATGACGTTGGAGCTGTTTATGGCCATGCAGTCGTGGGTGTAGAGGGAGTAGAGGAGAGGGCTCAGCACGCATTCTTGGGGAGCTCCCGTGTTGAGGGTCAGTGGCTCTGAGGTGGTGCTGCCCATCCTCACCACCTGGCGGCGGTCCAACAGGAGGTCCAGTATCCAGCTGCACGTGGATGGGGGCATGCCTAGACCTCTAAGCTTGGTGTCCAGCTTGGCAGGAACTATTGTGTTGAACGCTGAGCTGTAGTCCACAAACAGCATTCGCACATAACAGTTCTTTCCCTCCAGGTGGGAAAGGGCAGTGTGGAGGGCCATGGCAATTGCGTCATCCGTGGATCTGTTTTGACAATATGCAAAAAGCTCTCCTGGGAGGGAGGTAGAGGAGTTCTCTACACAACTGGTTCTCCCTCTGAAGTTCGTTATCGTCTGTAGCCCCTGCCACATACCCCTCGCTTCGTGGCTCTTGAATTTCTCCTCCACTCTGTCCTTACTCCCGCTTGGCAGAGACGATGGTCTTACAGAGGTCGTAGCGGGCTCTCGTATATTCCTCCATATTCCCGGAGCCAAAGGCGGCTTTACGCGCGTGTAGGGCAACACGAACATTGCCGTTAATCCACGGTTTCTGGTTGGGGTATATCCGAACCGACTTGGTCGGAACAACGTCATCTATGCACTTCTTGATGGACCCGGTGACCGAGGACGCGTACTCGTTACTGTTATTGTCCGAGGCAACACGGAACATCAGTTCAGTCAGCCAGTCAGCGCAATCAAAACAATCCTGCAGCATAGAGTCCGATTGGTCCGACCAGCATTGGACCTCCCTCACAGCGATTGGTTGCTGCTTCAGTCTCTGCCTATAGGCGGGGAGTAGCTGGATAGTAGGCGGGGAGTAGCTGGATAATAGGCGGGGAGCTGGATAGTAAATCCTTACTTGTACTTGCATCATCGCGTCAGCCGAACTACATTATCTCTGTACTCCGTTTCCTCGTCCTTGCTTATCTGGCTGATGACTGTGGTCTGCAAACTTAATAATGCAATTATTGCTGTGCGTGGCAGTACAGTGATGTGTGTACAGTGAGTATAGCCAGGCACTGAGGCAGCAGCCTTGGGGTGCTCCTGTGTTGAGGACAAGAGTGGATGACATGTTGTTCCTAATCTTCACCACTTGAGGCCTGCCCGTCAGGATGTCCATAATCCAGTTACAGATGGTGTAGTGCCAGGGAGATGGCGTTGTCTAAAGACCTGTTTGGTCTGTATGCAAACTGGAGTGGGTCTAGGGATTCAGGGATGGAAAAGTTTATATGCGACATGTCACATTTCTACAGGCACATAATGGGTGTTAAAGCCACTGGACGATAATCATTGAGCCTTGTTACCTTGGTCTTTTAGGTAACGGCACAATAATTCTCTTTTAAGCACGCTGGGATGACAGACTGTTGCAGCGATGTATTGTAGATGTCCGTGAACACAGGAGCCAGCTGGTCAGCACAGGTCTTGAAGACACGGGATGGAACTCCGTCTGGGCCGGCTGCCTTCCCTGCCTTCACCCTCCTGAAGGTTATGTGGACCTCAGACTACAGTTGTACAAAGTAGTCCTCTGGATGAATGTTCAATTTGTTAGTCAGCTCAGTGGTCCCTCTTTCAAAGTGAACGTAAAACGTGTTCAACTCGTCTGGTAGGTTGGGGTCGTTGTTGGTGACTGCCCCTGAGCTCCCCTTGTAGTTGGAGAGGACCCTCAGACCTTGCCACATACATCCGTCTGGGCCGGCTGCCTTCCCTGCCTTCACCCTCCTGAAGGTTATGTGGACCTCAGACTACAGTTGTACAATGTAGTCCTCTGGATGAATGTTCAATTTGTTAGTCAGCTCAGAGGTCCCTCTTTCAAAGTGAACGTAAAACGTGTTCAACTCGTCTGGTAGGTTGGGTCGTTGTTGGTGACTGCCCCTGAGTTCCCCTTGTAGTTGGAGAGGACCCTCAGACCTTGCCACATACATCTGCTGTCAGAGCCTCAGAACTGTAATTCCAATTTGTTTTTGTAATCCAATTTCCCTTTCTTTTTTCTTTTTTCATTTATTTATTTATTCATTTTTAATTTTACAACAATACAGAACATTGAACAAAGAACTGAGGGGAAGAAGAAAAAAAATACAGTACAATAGAAATAATAATTATTATTATTAATTTGTCTGGGCAGCCCAGTAGTACAGCTGAAAGTCTGGAAGTCCCAGTCCACCCTTCTCTTTTGGTTTAGTTAAAGTTTTAAGAGCTATTCTGGGTGAGCACTTCCTCCAAATAAAGGAACTTTTGTTTGTGTATGGATTTAAAGAATGCCTTATCCAAATAACAGGGACGTGACTGGAATATATAGCTAAATCGTGGCAATACATTCATTTTAATTACATAAATTTGTCAGAGAAATGAGATGGGAAGCAAATTCCAGTGATTCTAATTCTTCTTTGACCTTCTGAAGCAGCGGGGCATAGTTTTTATGGAATACATCTTTAAGTTCGGTAGACATGTTAACCCCCAGATACTTAAAGCCGCTCTGTGCCCAGGTGAAGGGAAACCTGGAAAATTAGAAACGCTACTAAGTGTACTAGAGATTGATGAGTTCTGTAAGTAGGCGTTTGATTTTGCCAAGTTATTTTGTAGCCCGATATCCTTCCAAATTTGTTAATAAGATCCAGCACCACTGGAATTAATCTCTCTGGGTTAGATAGATACAAGATAACATTGTCGGCATACAATGAGACTTTATTCTCTTTTTTCTATGTCATTACCGGATATCTCTCTACTGGCGCTAATGGCCTCTGCGAGGGGATCAATAGGCCTATATCACGGCCCAGTTGAAAGCCGGAAGTACCCGTTAAAAATCGCGGAAGCAGTGTATCCCAAGTTCCGGTTAATGCATTCACCTTGGCATTCACCATGGCGGTTATCGCTGGACAACATCGCTGCATAACCTTCCAAAAGTCGGTCAAGACGATGTGGTTCAACTAGTGAATGAACACTCTACAGTGAAGAAGTCTAAATCCGAATCATACAATTCCCCGACATTGTGTCTTGTGGCTCTATCTGGATATATCTTAATATAACAAAGGCGATTTTGTGTAGGAGCAGAGGTATGCCTATGTATTTAATATAGGCTATTTATTTGATGGATTTGGATTATTTCAATGTACCTTTTCATTTACGTGTTAGTGTGCAGCTGTATATTTTCTAAAAGGGAATGCCTGTTATTCTTGTGAATATGAGTTGTCTTAAAATAAAAGTGTTTGTGACATCATACATGTGGCATTGAAATAAAAGTAACCCTCCCAGTCGACCAGGTATTGAAGGCCACGCCCCCAGCGTCGCACCTTGAGCAGCTTCCTGACCGTGAAAGCCTCTCCTCCATCGATGATCCTAGGTGACGGAGGAGGGAGAGGAGGGGGGGACAAGGGACTAGACAACACAGGTTTTATTTGCGACACATGGAATGACGGGTGAATGTGGCGCATAGACAGGGGGAGAGTCAGCCTGATCGTGCATGGATTGATTGTTGGAAATGGGGAAAGGACCGATAATGCTAATAATGATTTTAACCGAGGTTACCTTGAGGGGAATGTGCCTGGTGGATAACATCACCCTCTGACCTGGCTGGTAGCGCGGAGCAGCTGTGCGGCGCCTTATAGTGCAGAGACGACTGCCGTAGCACCCTCCTGGCTCTGATCCAGGTCCTCTGACAGCGCTGAATGAACCGCTGGGCTGAGGGTACTGCCACTTCTTCCTCTTGGGACGGGAAGAGGGGAGGTTGGTAGCCCAGACAGCACTGCAACGGTGACAGTCCTGTAGCGGAGGAGGGCAGGGAATTGTGGGCGTACTCCACCCATGGTAACATCCTTGCCCAGGCGGTGACGTTAGCAGACGTCATGCAGCGCAAGGCCACCTCCAGCTTCTGATTCATCCTCTCTGTCTGGCCGTTGGTCTGGGGGTGATATCCGGAGGACAGACTGGAGGTTGCTCCCAGAAGCTTCCAAAATGCCTGCCAAAACCGAGCAGAAAACTGTGGTCCCCTGTCAGAAGCAATGTCAGTTGGCAGACCATGAATCCTGAACACATAATTAATCATCAGATCAGCCGTCTCCTCAGCTGAGGGTAATTTAGGCAGTGGCACGATATGAGCCGCTTTGGAAAAATGATCGCCTATGGTTAGGATGCAGGTGTTGCCATCCGAGGGGGAGGAGACCAGTGACGAAATCGATCGCCAAATGAGACCAAGGTCGTCGGGGAATCGGTAGTGGTCTGAGGAGCCCAGCCGGGGATCGATTGCTCACCTTATTCCGTGAGCAGACGGGACACGCAGCGACATAAGCCTTCACGTCATCAGTTAACGTAGACCACCAGAAATGCTGACGAGAGATAATGTCCGTGACACGCCCGGATGACAGGCCAGCCTTGAATTATGTCCCCAGTCCAAGACATCAGCTCGAGATGTTGGGGGAACAAAGAGTCTACCTGGGGGCACGTCACTTGGTCCTGGTTCACGAGCCAGCGCCTCCTGGACAGTCCTCTCAATCTCCAGCGAGGTGTCTCCCACCAAGCATCGAGCAGGCAGGATCGTCTTGGCGGTGTCCGGGTCATTTATCGGGGCAAAACCCCGGGAGAGTGCATCAGGCTTAGTGTTCTTAGAACCAGGGCGATAAGATAATGAACAATTTAAACGAGAGAAAAATAGTGCCCATCTGGCTTGACGAGAGTTTAACCTCTTAGCAGATTTGATGTATTCCAAATTACGGTGATCCGTCCAGACTAAAAAAGGAATGTTGGTCCCCTCCAACCAATGCCTCCATTCTCCAAACGATGAGAAAAATACGCGCACGGGTGCAACTTGTTGTCCGCTGGTGATCTCTGAGAGAGAATCCCTCCGACTCCTGTCTCGGATGCATCTACCTCCACCACAAACTGAAGGTCAGGGTCTGGGATAGTCAGGACAGGTGCAGATGTGAAGCGTGACTTGAGCACTTCAAACACCTCCTCAGTCAGTCTGTTCCAGGTGAACGGCTGCTTGACAGATTTGAGGACAGTAAGGAGAGCAGCAACTGAGCTATAATTTCTGATGCAACGGCGATAGAAATTAGCAAAACCCAAAATCCGTTGCAGTTCCCGTCTGGAGGTGGGGGTAGGCCACTTGGTCACAGCTGCCACCTTGACAGGATCCATCTTAATTGCATCATGTGAAATACAGAACCCTAAAAAATAAGTCTCCGTGATGTGAAACTCACACTTCTCAGCTTCAACATACAGCTGGTTCTCCAGCAGCCTCTGGTGTACCTGGCGAACATGGACGCGATGACTCTCTAGGGATGTGGAAAAAATGAGAATGTCATCCAAATAAACAAAAACAAACTGATTAATGAAATCTCTGAGCACGTCGTTGACTAAAGCCTGAAAAAGAGCAGGTGCATTGGACAGCCCGAACGGCACCACCAGATATTCGTAGAGGCCTGTCGTGGTGTTGAATGCCGTCTTCCATTCGTCTCCGTCTCGAACCCTGACTAGATGGTAGGCATTTCGTAGATCCAGCTTGGTGAAACATATGGCTAATTAAAGGCAATGGATAGCGATTCTTAACTGTCACATCATTAAGGCCTCGATAGTCGATACAGGGGCATAGCGATTTATCTTTCTTCTCCACAAAGAAAAACCCTGCCCCGGCTGGAGAGGAAGAAGGACCAATAATTCCCGCAGCCAGAGACTCGTTGATGTACTTCTCCATAGCCGCTATTTCGGCCGGGCAGAGCGAGTAGATGCGTCCCTTGGGAGGAGATGCGCCTGGTAGCAGGTAAATTGCGCAGTCATAGGGTCGGTGTGGGGGTATGGACGTGGCCCGTGACTTACTGGACACCAACTTTAAGTCAGTGTACTCAGTGGGAACCTTAGACAGGTCCGGGTACTCTTCGTTGGCAAACGGAGTGGACTGACTAGAAGAGTTATCCGCCTGTAGACAGTTAGCAAGGCACAAATCACTCCAACCAGTGATGGTACTTGACTCCCAGTTAACCTGGGGATTGTGCTTGGCTAACCAGGGTAATTGTTTTCAGTTCAACTCAGAGTCCTGCCATCTGCAGAAGTTCTCGGACGACTCTGCAATTGTTGGTTGTGTCAGTGAGGGAAACGATGAGGAATACAGGGGCGTCGTGGACTCCTTCGTTGAGTGGTGTGAGCTGAACCACATGCAGCTCAACACAGACAAGACAAAGGAGATGGTGGTGGATTTCCGCAGGAAAAAATCTACCCCCACACCCATTTCCATCAAGGCTGTGTCCGCAGAAGTTGTTCAGGATTCTAAATACCTGGGAGTTCACCTGGACAACAAACTCTGAGGCTGTGTACAAGAAGGGCCAGAGCCGTCTACTTCCTGCGGAGGCTCCGGTCCTTCAACGTTTGTCACATTATGCTGAAGATGTTCTACCAGTCGGTGGTAGCCAGTGCCATCTTCTCCGGTGTCGTGTGCTGGGGAAGCAGGTTAAGGTCAGCAGACGCCAACAAGATCAGCAGGATCGTCAGGAAGGCTGGCACTGTCCTGGGGGTCCAGCTGGACTCCTTGTTGGTGGTGTCTGAGAGGAGGATGCTGCGCAAGCTGCGTAGTATCCTTGACAACAACTCTCACCCTCTCCATCAGGTGCTGACCTCATACAGAAGCACCTTCAGCAACAGACTCATTCCACCCAGGTGTACCACAGAACGCCACAGGAAGTCCTTTCTTCCTGTGGCCATCAGACTCTTTAATTCATCTACCTCGGGTCGTGAGAGGGACAGTGGAGACTCAGTGACCTGAAGTCAACACACTGTAAATCCTTTCACTGTAGTTTTGCACTGTAAATTCAATTTCACTTTTCACTTTTTCAGTACTCATCTGAATTATTTATTAGTATTTATTACTGCCAATTTGCACACCAGCACCGCTGAGGAGGGTTGATTGGAGCGTTTGCGGGGACAGCACTGACTGAAGTGGCCCTGCTGGCCACAGTAGAAGCACGCCTGGGTGTCCCGCCGGCGTTGACGCTCCTCAAGCGAGACCCTACTGCATGGTCTCGTCCTCCACAGTGCTGGGAAACTGATAGTACATGGTTGGTCTGACTGAATGACTGAACTGATGTGAAGCCCTAGAGCGAGACCTTAAATGGGCATCAGTACGTCCGGCCACCTCGATCAATGTGTCCAAGTTATGGGGAAGGTCATGGGAGACCAATTTGTCCTTGACTGACTCGCATAGTCCACCGAAAAAGGCATAAAATAAGGCCTGCTGATCCCAGTCACAGGAGGCCGCCAACATTCTGAAATCTTTGGCATAATCATAAGTAGAACGGGTACCTTGTCGACGGCGGAGTAATTCCCCCGCTGCTTCTCTTCCAGAGAGAGAGCGATCGAACACTCGCCTCATCTCGTCTGAGAATTCCCTAAACGAGACACAACAAGGCGAGTCTGTATCCCACCTTGCTGTTCCCCATTCTCGGGCCCTTCCAGAGAGTAGTGAGACGACATACGCCACCTTGGTACGTTCTGTGGGGAACATGGAGATCTGCAGCTCCATGACCAGGGAGCATTGAGACAGAAAGGACCGGCAGGTCCCAGGTTCCCCGTTGTAGGGCTGAGGTGTTGGTAGCCTGGGTTCATGGTGAGGAGGTTCTTGGATAGCCGGAGGAGCTGGGGGAGCTCGGCAACGGCATTGAAACGGTGGTGAAGGGCTCCAATGTCCTGTTGGTGGGACCCGAGCAGCGCGCCCTGTTGCTTTATCGCAACTAACATCCTGTTAAACTCCGCTGGGTCCATCATGGCTGGATCATACTGTCACGGCCGGGTGTAGGTGGGACCCAAGAGCAGGGAGAACAGACGTCAGATGGAACAGGTGCTTTAATGTCGGATCCAAGGCAGAGGTACAGACAGGGCAAATCCAAAACGTGGTCAAGGCAAGCAGAGGTCGATAACAGGTAGTCGAGGGTTGAGGCAGAGGTACAAAAACGCAAGGCAAAAACAAGGTTGTTTATCCAGGTGAGGGTCAGAACACGGCGGATCATAACAATGAACTTAGCTTGATGCGAATGTGAAGCTTACTGAAAATTGCGGTGATGATCCAGCAATGAGTTAGACAACAGACACGGAGTGGCATCTTGGAACGGAGTCATGACATTGCGGATCCAGGAAGCCAGCGGAGATCCAGGACTAGGAGTGTGAAGAGCTGGGTTGGATCGTGACACTTTACAAAGCCAGATTGATCAGGATTAATAAACTGGGGCAATACATCCTCCAATATATGAGCAATCAACTTTGATATTATCTTAAAATCAACTGGGAGCAATGAAATTGGACAGAATTCTGCGATGTCCTTTTTATGTATCATAATATGGCAGCTGTCCTCATAGATTCAGGAAGGATCCCATTCTCGCAAAAGTCTGCCAGCATGGGCATCAAAAGGGGCTCAATTTGAGGCCAAAATGTTTTATAAAATTCTACAGAATATCCGTCCAAGCCCGGAGTTTTTCCTGAAGGAAGTGACTTAATTGCTTGCAACACCTCCTCTGAAGCGAATGAAGAGTTCAACTGTTCCCTATCATCTTCAGAGATTTAAGGCAAATATACCTTCTCTAAGAACATATGTATATCTAATTCTGAGGGGTTTTCTGATGTGTACAGCTGTGTATAAATGTAAAGAAATTAAGATTTTAGCGATTTAATGTGTCAATTGGCCTGTTGAATTGCATATACATTTTATTGTACGATCAGCACGTTATTTTTTAAGCTGATAAGCCAAGAGTCTGCTAGGCTTATTTCCATACTCGCGATAGTGCTGTCTGGTGAAGAACAAAAGTTTTTGTGTTCAGTTTGAATAAGATTGAGACTAGTTCTAACAGCATTTAGCTTCCTCAAGTTCTCATCTGTAGGTGAAAGTTTATGAGAATTGCAGATGTATATGAGATCAACTGTACTCTCATCACAGCTTTGGCTGCCTCCCAGATTACTGCAGGAGAAACAGGCGAGGCTACATTTCCTGTCTATATTGGTCCAGCCATTGTCTGATATTGCTGCAGGCTTGAGTATTTGTGAGAAGTGAAGAATTAAATCTCCAATGCTTTAGTTGGCGTGTCTGTTAGAAGAGAGGTGGTCCTGGGGTAAAAGGAAAAAGTCCAACCGAGAGTATGTTTTGTGTCTAGCTGATCAAAAGGTGTAGTCTCTAATTGCAGGGTTAAATTCTCTCCAGACATCAACTAAACCTGCGTCATCAGAGGCCTTTTTTAAAGCCTTCGATGCATTGGGATTTGACATTAGAAGAGAGGATTTATCCAACTTACTATCCAGACAGCAATTAAAGTTCCCAACAACTATTCCTAAATCGGTATTATATTGACTAAATAAGGTAACCATATCCTTCATAAATTTGGGGCAGTCCTCATTTGGTGCATAGATGTTAAACAGTGAGAGTTCCTGACCATAAAGCATGCCATGAATTAGTACATATCTACCCTCACAATCACTGTGTTGTTCCTTAAATATAAAAGGAAGACTTTTGTGAATAAGTATTGCCGTTCCCCCTTTATTGGTTGTAAAACTGGAAAAGTAAACCTGTCCTACCCAGTCTCTCTTTAGTTTTTTGTGCTCCTCATTGGACAGATGGGTTTCCTGTAAGAAGGCGATAGCAGCCTTTTATTTATTTTTTATGTAAGAACTTTTGTGTTTGATTGGGTGACCTAGACCTCTGACGTTAAATGTAATCACATTAAGTGTGTTAGCCATACTGAGATGTGTGTACTATATGTGAGGTGATTGACCATAGCAAACTAAGGATAAAGTTAAAAAAAAATCTATAAATATACAAAAAAACTGTTAAAAAATAACCCCCCTGAAACTAACAGCCTAGTCTCCAAACGACACCAATCCCATAGTAAGTAAAACCCTTAACATGTCTGGCAGATAGCAAATGCCCACCAACAACGGCCAGTACAATAAACAAATATATATGAATGTAATAAAGAAAAAAGATTGCTTGCATCCCAGAGAAAACGTTTGGCTCTGCAAAACAGTGGTCACGAGCAGGCGAAGGAACACTAGTCTGAACATGTTTTGGTCAAACTCAAATTCAAGATTCAAGAGACTTTATTTATCCCGAGGGAAATTAAGGTGCAACAGTTGAAACAGGGGGAATAAATGCACACAAAATATACTAATACCTAAAAACTAAATAACAACAAACTAAACTAAACTAAACTAGTATAAACAAAATATAACTAAATTAAATCTAAATGAAATCTAAATGTATAGACAGATGAATTGCACAATTTACAGTATTATTACAGTAATACGTAGGTATATACAATATACAACAATACGTATAGTGCAAATTGGCAGTAATAAAATACTAATAAATAATTCAGATGAGTACTGAAAATGTGACTGGACAATTGAATTTACAGTGCAAAATTACAGTGAAAAAATGACAATCAAATACAACCACATAATCAGAAGCAACATGTAACACTGTCAGCCTGATAACCATTTATGCCCTTGTTATGCAATGTGTTAATTTTACTGTTTGCTGTCGCAGAGTTTAGTCTGGCAACATAACAGTTTGGGATGCTAAGTATGTATGTAAGTAAACATACTCACCCTATTCGCATATAAGGCAAATAATTCAAACCTGACCGACTATGGATTATGTGATATTGATATCACGGTGGAATCCCTCGGCTACTTGCGGCGAGGAAAACAGCTTCCCGTTGTGTAGCACTCTCAGCTTGCATGGATAGTGATGTAAATCACGGAAAGTCCCCTTGTCGATAAACTGTTTGTTAATGCCATCAAACTCGCGTCTTTGTCGCATAGTTTCCGCCGAGAGATCCTGGGCGAATGAAAGTTTGGCTTCGCCGTGTGTAATGTCCCGATTTCTGGTGGAGCGCATTACAAACTCTTTATCCTGGGACTTGACGAAACGGACAATGACAGCCCTGTTGGTATTAGGCTTTGCTGGTGCCAGCGTACAATGAACATGTCATGCACAAAGTCCAGAAGTGGGTGACTGCCTTCAGCGCCCTCTTTAAGACCGAACACCCGAATATTCTTCCTTCTCCCGCGGTTCTCGAGGTTGTCTTCACCTCTAGGTAGGCATGGCGCTTTGTAGCCGCAGCTAGTGCCGACTCTGTGCTGTTCAGCTTGTCCTCCGCTGCTGCTATACAGACTCCACTTCCTCGATTAATTTTTCATTGGCTGTTAAATCTCATTTGACATAAACTAAATTGTTCTCAAGTGCCGCAATAGAGTCAGCCATTCCACCCAGACGATGATCTATTCCATCCAGCTTTGATCCAAACTCAGAGCGCAGAGCTTTCAGTTCAGCTAGCACCTCAGCTATGCCTGCCATGTTATCTTCTTCTGTGTTTTTGACAGACGAGGCAGCTTTAGTAATTTGCAAGCTTGGTTTGCGTGCTTTCTTAAAACGTTCACATTCTTTGACGGACGACATAGTCAACAATGGCCTGACAACAGCCTGACAATCAAGTTATTGTCAGGTTTATATAGATTTGGGGCAGTTTAATGGGCGAAGTTGGGAGAGTCCCTACGCTATGCAGCAATCCTCTCAAGAGTCACGTGCGCCCCCCGACCCCCCCCCAATTTCTCTTTCTTGATGGAAAGGGAAATTAAGTGACCTTCTGGTTAGAGACCTTCTTGTTAGAGACTTTCTGGTTTATATTAGGAGTGTTGGAGTATGGCGCCGTACGAGATGGCTGCCGTGTCGCGAGCTCCCGCACGACGACGCAGTTTTTTGTTATTTATTATTTTTATCTTGACTATCTTTGCACAGAAAGTTAGCAGCACGTTCATTTATGACTTTTGCACACCGCCTACCGAGTTTTTTCACTCTTTCGACTCGGACGTCCTGCCCGAAGTCACAGCTGGATTATCTCCTACCATCTTGGGCACGATTACACTCAAGCGTCGCAGGAAGAAGCGAGGGAAGCGAGCCGGCGTGCTAGTCAGGCTAAGATGTCGATCCGATCGCCCCCCCACTACCCACCATTCTACTGGCTAATGTACAGTCTCTGGACAATAAGTTAAGCGAGCTACAGGCTCGTATTCAATTCCAACGGGAAACTAAGGACAATTGTATCATCTGCCTTACGGAGACATGGATGTCGGAGGGGGTTACCAATGCAGCTATCGAGCCGACGGGATTTTCCGTCCACCGGGCGGATGGCACCCATGGCACCCATGGCCGTCCACGCTGGACCCATGGCAATTTGCATATCGTCAAAACAGATCCACGGACGACGCAATTGCCATGGCCCTCCACACTGCCCTTTCCCACCTGGAGGGAAAGAACTGTTATGTGCGAATGCTGTTTGTGGACTACAGCTCAGCATTCAACACGATAGTTCCTGCCAAGTTTGACACCAAGCTTAGAGGTCTAGGCGTGCCCCCATCCACGTGCATCTGGATACTGGACCTCCTGTCGGATCGCCGCCAGGTGGTGAGGATGGGCAGCACCACCTCAGAGCCACTGACCCTCAACACGGGAGCCCCCCAGGGATGCGTGCTGTGCCCTCTCCTCTACTCCCTCTACACCCACGACTGCATGGCTATGCACAGCTCCAATGTCATCGTCAAGTTTGCTGACGACACGACAGTGATGGGCCTGATCACCGGCATCGACGAGACAGCCTACAGGGAGGAGGTCGGATCGCTGGAGCAGTGGTGCCAGGAGAACAGCCTCGCCCTCAACGTCAAGAAGACCAAAGAGCTGATCGTGGACTTCAGGAGGCAGAGGGGAGAGCACAGCCCTATCTCCATCGACGGCGTTGCAGTAGAGAGGGTCAGCAGCTTCAAGTTCCTCGGCGTGCACATCTCCGAGGACCTCACATGGTCCACGCACACCACACACGTGGTGAAAAGGGCCCAACAACGCCTGTATTTCCTCAGGCGTAATTCAGCATGGGCCCCTGCATCCTGAGAACATTCTATAACGGCACCATCGAGAGTGTTCTTACAGGGTGTATCACCGCCTGGTACGGGAACTGCACTGCACTCGAGCGCAGAGCGCTTCAAAGGGTGGTGCGTACGGCCCAGTATATCGATGGAGGTGAGCTCCCCTCCCTCCTGGATATTTACAATCAGCGGTGCGTGGCCAAGGCCAAACAAATCATAAAATACATTGCCCACCCCAGCCACGAACTGTACTCACTGTTACCGTCAGGCAGGCGATACCGCAGTATCTGCTACTCAGTCTACTTGGGTGCTACCAGTACAACCACAGTCTGCTACTGGTTCTACTGGGAGCTGTCCAGTACAACTACAGTCTGCTACTGGTTATATTCGGAGCTGTCCAGTACAACCACAGGCTGCTACTAATGGACACCCCATTTTGAAATACCATTTGTGCTGTTAATTTAAATCTAGTACGTTTTGAACTCCTGCACATTGTCAGACATGGTAGAATTTAACCTGTATGTAAGCCATAGTAGGCTCTTTCTTGTATAAGACATGGTAGGCTGTTCTCTGTGCACGACATGGTAAGCTGCTTCCTGTATAAGACATGGTAGTCTGTTTCCTGTTTATACAACATGGCAGGTTCTTCCCTGCATGTAAGACATGGTAGGCTATTCCCTGTATGTAAGTATAAACATGGTAGGCTATTTCCTATATATAAGCCATGGTAGGCTACTTCCTATAAATAAAGATGTGGTAGGCTCTTTCCTGTATAAATACATAGTAGGCAATTTCCTGTATATAACTATATAAGACATGGTACGCTCTCACCTGCCTACATGTGGAAGGTCAGCCTCTCGATAAGTTTCAGGACAGTCCCAGCCTTGACAATGGGGATCCCAGACATGGACTGGATGTCCCCCTAAAACACCACATTCTCCTTTGTTTCGGGCTCGCAGAAGCTGTAGGCCTCGGCGGTAGGCAGCTTCACACACTCCTCCTCCTTCTTTTTCCCCTCCTTCTCCTCCCCTAGTCCAGCATGCGCCGTGGTACCGAAGTTGGACGAGGGCCGCCATCCAAACGTGCTTCTCCTCTGCCCACTTGGCGGTAAACAGCACGCCATTGCCATCCTTCAGGACCACCAGGAGGAAGAGGAGGAGGAGGGTGGAGGAGGTGGAGGAGGTGAGGGAGGAGGAGGAGGGGGGGAGGAAAGTGATAGCAGGAGGAGCTGGAGGAGGAGGTGGATGAGGAAGAGGAGGAGAGGTAGGAGGAGGACGTGGAGGAGGAGGAGAGGTAGGAAGAGGAGGTGGAGGAGGAGGTGAGGTAGGAGGTCATTTAACAATATAATATACAAGTAGAAGTATAGTATTATTTGTGTAGTATTAATAAATCAGATATTTGTATGGTAAAATTCATATAATCATACATATATACATAATATATGGGCGTCAGCCACTAGTATAATAGTACATATACCAGGAGGTAGAGGAGGAGGTGGAGGAGGAGGAGGTGGGAAGGAGGTGGAGGAGGAGAGGTAGGAGGAGGAGATGTAGGAGAATGAGGAGGAGAGGTAGGAAGAGGCGTAGAGGTATAAGGAGATGGGGACGAGGGTGGAGGAGGAGGTAGAGGACGTGGGGAGGAGGTGGAGGAGGAGAGGTAGCTGATCTTAAATTGAGCTCAGTTTGGTCTAGGAGAAATTGGCTAGACAAAGATAAGATCTTATTTTTAATTTCCTTTTCTCTGGGAGTAAGCACTGATTAAAGCTTACTACGGTTTTAATTGGTGTCTTTTTGAGGTATAGTTGGCAATTTGTGTCGGTGTGCCATTGAAGCATACTAACCAACTGCATCACAGTGTGGTACGGCAACTGCACTGTCTCAGACCAGAAAGCGCTGCAGAGGGTGGTGAAAACCGCCCAACGCATCGTTGGATAACCACTCCCTGCAATCATGTAAATATCATCCGTCACTATATTGTTATTTTTATGTATATAGTATTTTTTATAGTATTGTTTAAAAAATGTACTCCCCATTCCCTGCGGGAGGGAATGGGGAATAAGCATTCCATTGTACTTAATGCAAATGGCCAATAAAACATATTGTATCTTGTATCTAAAGACTACCTACCATAAACGGTGTCTGAGGAAGGCACAAAAAATGGTCAAAGACACCTCTCACCCAAACCATTGACTGTTTTCCCTCCTCCTCCATGCTACAGGAACCTTTGTTCCAAGTCAAGCAGGCTTAGGAACAGCTTATTCCCCTCAGCCCGTCATCTCTCTGAACTCCATGTACCACGATGACCCTGCTCACTACCTGCTGTATATACATTTAAATATATTTATCTTGTTGATACAACTGCATACCCCTGCTCACTACCTGTTTATACTTGTATACTTACCTGTGTATATATATATACCTATAATTCTGCACATATCTCATGTCTAACCTACTCTAAACGTTATTTTATACCTGTTTTTAGTAATAGTTTTGTTTAATAGACAGTTTTTACATCTTATTTAACCACTGTACATTATATATTGTCATGCACTTTACTGCAACATTTTCACTCTGGTTAGATTGTCACGGCTGGGTGTCGGTGGGACCCAAAAGCAGAGTGAATAGAAGCCAGGTAGAACATGTGTTCTACCTGGCTGCACATCACTTGGTCCTGGTTCCCTAGCCAGCGCCTCCTGGACAGTCTCTATTTCCAGCAAGGTGGCTCCCACCAAGCAGTGAGCAGGCAGAATTATCTTGGCGGTGTCTGGCGCATCTGTTGGGGCAAAAACACGAGAGATAGCATCAGGTTTGGTGTTTGTGGCGATATGACAGATTGAAACGAGAAAAAAATAGTGCTCACCTGGCTTGACAAGAGAAGACAACCTCTTAGCAGACTTGAGGTATTCAAAATTACGGTGATCCATCCCAACTAAAAAATTGATGTTGGTCCCCTCCAACCAATGCCTCCACTCAGCAAAAGTCCATTTTATTGCCAACAGTTCCCGGTTCCCGTCCTAATTCCTCTCAGTGGGCGTTAATCGGTGAGAGAAATAAGCACACGGGTGTAATTTATTATCCACTGGTGACCTCTGAGAAAGAATTCCTCCGGCTCCTGTTTCGGAGGCATCTACCTCCACCACAAACTGAAGGTCTGGGTCTGGGATACTCAGCACTGGTGCAGACATGAAGCGTGACTTGAGCACCTCAGACGCCTCCTCAGCCAGTCTATTCCACTGTTTGATAGATGTGAGAGCCGTAAAGTGGCAGCCACTGAACTGTAGTTCCTGATGAACCGTCTATAAAAATTTGCAAAACCCAAAAAGCGTTGTACTTCCCGTCTGGAGGTGGGGGTGCCACTTTGCCACTTTGCTAGGATCCATCCTAATTGCAAAAAAAACAACATAAACAAACTGATTAATGAAATCCCTGAGTACTCGTGGTGTTAAATGCTGTCTTCCACTCGTCTCCATCTCGAACCCTGACGAGGTGGTAAGAATTGCGAAGATCCAACTTGGTGAAAACTCTGGCCCCCTGGAGTAACTCGAAAGCAGAGTTCATTAAAGGCAAAGGATAGCCATTTTTGACCGTAACGTCATTAAGGCCTCGATAGTTGATACAGGGGCATAGTCCCTGCTGGAGAGGAGGAAGGACGAATTATTCCTGCAGCTAGAGACTCATTGATGTATTTCTCCATAGCAGCTCTTTCGGCCGGGCAGAGCGAGTAACAAAAAATAAATAAAAATGAAATCCATTAAAACCCGCAGAGCGAGCGGTTCGGTGACGTGGGAGACAGGGTTGAGGGAGTGACCGTTGAGAGCGTGGACTGAGAGTGGGTGATTTAAATCCTGGACACAGATATTCAATCATTTTATGGTAGCGGCCTGAATGAAGTTCCGGTCCACCCCTGAATCAATGAGAGCGGGGAAAGAAATCGTCTGGTCAGGTAGGTGAACCAGAACCGTTGAAAACTGTCTGGATGATGATGCTGACTTGAGCGTGATACTCATCAGCGCCGCTGAAGAGGGTTGAAGAGCGTTTGATGGGACGCTGACTGAAGTGGCCCTGCTGGCCACAGTAGAAGCATACCTGGGTGTCCCGCCGGCGTTGACGCTCCTCGAGTGAGACCCTACTGCATGGGTTCGTCCTCCACAGCACTGGGAACCTGATAGTCCATGGTCGGTCTAGGACGACTGAACTGTTGTGAAACCGAAACTGTTGTTAGAGCGAGACCATAAATGGGCATCAGTACGTCCGGCCACATCGATTAACGAGTCCAAGTTATTGGGAAGGTAATGGGAGACCAATTCGTCCTTGACCAACTCGCATAGTCCACTAAAAAAGGCATCAAACAAGGCCTGCTGATCCCAGTCACAAGAGGCCGCCAGCATTCTGAAATTGATGGCATAATCGTATGTAGTGCGGGTACCTTGTCGAATGCGGAGTAACTCCCTCGCTGCTTCTCTTCCACAGAGAGAGCGATTGAACACTCGCCTCATCTCGTCCGAGAACTCTTTAAACAAGGCACAACAAGGTGAATCTGTGTCCCACATTGCTGTTCCCCATTCCCGGGCCCTGTTGCTCTATCGCAGCTTGCATCCTGTTGAGCTCCGCTCCGCCATTTAGGCTGGATTGTTCTGTCACGGCTGGGTGTAGGTAGGACCCAAAAGCAGAGTGAACAGAAGCCAGGTAGAACATGTGTTTTAATTTAGCAAAGGCAGAGGCATGAGCAAATGCAGAGGTACAGACAGGGCAAAATCCAAAAACGTGGTCAAGGCAAGCAGAGGTCGGTAACGGGTTGTCGAGGGTTGAGGCAGAGGTACAAAAATGCAAGCCAAAAACAAGGTCGTAATCCAGGCGATGGACAAAACACGTTGGATCAATAAACAGAACACAATACGTGAAACTCTGAAGCTTGATACAGACGTGAGGCTTTCCAAAAATCAGGGTGATAATCCAGCAATGAGTAACACACAAGACATGGCTTAAATACAGCTTGGTAAATGAGGTGTGATTGAGAACAGGTGAGTCCAGTATGACACGGCCGACAGGGAAAACACAGAGTGGCATTTGGAAGGGAGTCGTGACATCGCGGATCCAGAAAGCCCACGGAAAACCAGGACTAGGAGCAGGAAGAGCTGGGTTGGACCGTGACATAGTTGCCAAATGATTTTCTCTGTACTGTACTTGTGCTGGGCAATGACAATACATTGTAATCTAATATAATCAAATCTAATACTATGATATCACTACTAGTACAACAGGACATCCAGGTGATGTTACCTGTGGAGTAGACTAACTCACCATTAGTGCAACAGGAGCCCCAGGTGATGGTACCTGTAGAGGAGACTAACTCACCACTAGTACAACAGGACCTACGGGTGATGTTACCTGTAGAGTAGATTATATCACCACTAGTACAACAGGACCTCCAGGTGATGTTACCTGTAGACATACTCACCACTAGTACAACAGGACCTCCAGGTGTTGTTACCTGTAGACATACTCACCACTAGTACAACAGGACCTTCAGGTGATGTTACCTATAGAGTAGATTATATCACCACTAGTACAATAGGACCTCCAGGTGATGTTACCTGTAGACATACTCACCACTATTACAACAGGACCTCCAGGTGTTGTTACCTGTAGAGGAGACTAACTCACCACTAGTACAACAGGACCTCCAGGTGATGTTACCTGTAGAGTAGACTAACTCACCACTAGTACAATAGGACCTCCAGGTGAGGTTACCTGTAGAGGAGACTAACTCACCACTAGTACAACAGGACCTCCAGGTGAGGTTACCTGTAGAGTGCACTAACACCAGTACTGTATACTGTAAGCTGCAGTAGAGAGGGGAAAGGAGCATTACAGCCACCTCCTCTCTGGCCCTGGGGGAGGGGGAGGGTCAATATGTGGGAGGTAGAAGGCTGCAAACAGTGCGGAGGATAGCGCTAACGAGCAGACCTAACGAGGTGTGCTGCAGGAAACGTAGGCGGCACCAGAACAACATCACTAGCAGAAGATGCATGGTTGGGTTTCAAAAGCCTGACATCATTTGGCTTTAGGAACTGAATGTATTTTCAACCACAACGACAACAAACAATATGAACAATAATGACATTCACTTATTATATCACTGTTATGAATAGCAAAAACCCTACGTTTACTACCGGTGAGGAGAGGAGAGAGGAGAGAGGAGGGGGAGGGGGAGGGGGAGAGACGAGAGACGAGAAAGAAGAGAGGAGAAGGAGGGAGAGAGAGGAGAGGAGAGGAGAGGAGAGAGGAGAAGGTGTAGAGAGGAGGGGGAGAGAGGAGAGAGAAGGGAGAGGAGCGAGAGGAGGAGGAGGAGAGAGGAGAGGAGAGAGGGAAGAGTCTGTGATGTCACTGGTTCTTTATAAAGGGGTGTGGTCTCAGTGTGATGTTGTGACTTTGCAGCAGAGAAGAGGTGACAACAATCAATACACACACACATATGCACACACACCCACACACACACACACCCACACACACACACACACACACACACACACACACACACACACACACACACACACACACACACACACACACACACACACACACACACACACACACACACACACACACACACACACACACACACACACACACACACACACACACACACACACACACACACACACACTACCTAGTCTCATGCAGAGCGATGACATTTGGACCAGGATTCACCCTGCTGTTCAACAAGAACAAATAATAATAATAATAATAATAATAATAATAATAATATAAAAATAACTAATACTAAAAAACAAAAAAAATAATCATAATAATAATAATAATAATTTGACAATTACACATACATATTCATATAAAAATGTTGACAAATAATATATTAAAAAAATTAATAATACACATAATACATTAAACTGTACTACATTAATGTAGAAGAGAGGAGAGAGGGGAGAGGGGAGAGGGGAGAGGGGAGAGGGGAGAGGGGAGAGGGGAGAGGGGAGAGGGGAGAGGAGAGCGTTCAGAAGAGGAGAGAGGAGGATAGAGGAGGGAAGAAAGGATGCCAGAGGAGAGGAGAGACTTCATACCTGGATTCGACTTGATGACCTTGAGACACACACACACACACACACACACACACACACACACACACACATACAAACACACACACACACACACACACACACACACACACACACACACACACACACACACACACACACACACACACACACACACACACACACACACACACACACACACACACACACACACACACACACACACACACACACACACACACACACACACACACACACACACTTACCCTAGTGGTCGTGGGAAGCAGCACACTGATATTGATTAAGAGAGTCAGACAGATAGATAGATAGATAGATAGACAGATAGATAGATATATGATAGATAGATATATGATAGATAGATATATGATAGATATATGATATATAAAAATAAATAAATATATAAACATATATATATATATATATATATATATATATATATATATATATGATAGGTGGATGAAGTGCAGTCTAGAACATTAATATTCTTCTCAGCTCCAGTGTTCTCCAGTATTGAATAATTGATCAGTGTGTTAGTGCAGCAGTCAGCAGGGTGAACCATGCTAATGCTATTTAAGGAGCCTGTCTATTCAACTGTTTTCTAAATAAACTCTACAGTAGGCAGCCTGTTTTCACCCTCTTACCATAACCATTTCACCATAACCCTCTGACTCTTTCACCGTAACCCTCTCACTATAACCCAATCACTTTCTCACTTTAACCCTCTCACCATAACCCTCTCACCATCACCCTCTCACCATTTCACCATAATTCTCTCATCACCACCTTCTCACCCTTTCACTATAACCCCCTTACCCTCTCAGCATAACTCTCTCACCATCACCCTCTCACCATAACCTTTTCACCATAACCCTTTCACCCTCTCACCATAACCCTCTCACCAGGCCAGGCCTGATGAGGCCAGGTAGGCCTCAAGTGGTGAAGATTGGAAACAACATGTCATTCCTCAACACTGGAGCACCCCAAGGCTGCTGCCTCAGTCCCCGGCTGTACTCTCTGTACACACATGACTGTACTGCCACGCACAGCAATTATTGGATTATCAATTTGCAGACGACACCACAGTCATCGGCCTGAGCGGCGGCGACAAGACTGAGTACAGAGATGAGGTAGTCCTGCTGATGCAATGGTGCAAGGACAACAGCCTCGCACTGAATGTCAGCAAGACTAAGGAGCTCATAGTGGACCACTATGGCACCCACTCCACCATCAGCCTAGAAGGGACACCGATGAAAATAGTCAGTTGCTTCCATTTCCTGGGATTACAGATCTCTGACGACCTGGTGTGGACCCACAACACGGAGGTCAGGCTGAAGAAGGCACACCAGCGCCTCTATGCCCTGCGGTGCCTCAGCATAGACAAACTGTGGCTTGTGAACTTCTACCGTGACACCCTAAAGAGCATTCTGACAACTGCCGTCGCTGTATGGTATGGCAACACCACTGCACAGAACAAGAAAGCCATCGAGAGGGTCGTGAGGACAGCTCTTCCATGCATTGAGGAGATCTTTAGAACAACATGTCGGCACCCACCATCGCTTCCCCCCCCCCCCCCCCATGGTCCAGTCCCCGGTTCTGCAACATCCGTACAAGGACTACCAGGTTCAAGGGTAGTTTTTATCCACAGTCAGGCAGTGAGCCTACTGAACTGCTAGGAGTGCTGCCACTATCATAACATTGTCACCCATATTACATTACACTATAATACTTGACTCATTACAGTTATTGTTCTGCAATGCACTGCACTGCATGATGCTGCTGCACTACTGGCACTTTAAATTGCCTTTTGCACAATTCACCATATGTATATATCATCCATGAGTCACTTTATTGTTATTTTTATTGTGTACAGTATTGTTATAGTATAGTGTTGTTTATAGTATATAGACTAGTGCATAGCATAGTATATAGTGGTGTTTATAGTATATAGTATAGCATATCATAGGTAGTATATAGTGTTGTCTATAGTATAGTATTGTTTAGTTTAGTGTCGTATTGTATAGATTTGTATAGTATTGTTGCAGGAAATTCATATTGTGGGAGGGAATGGGGAATAAGCATTCCATTGTACATTGTACTGCAAATGGCAATAAAAAACATATTGAATATTGAATCTTCCAATTTTTAATCACCGTAACCCTCTCACCATCACCCTCTAACCATTATCCATTCACCATCACCCTTTCACTGTAACCCTCTCACCATAACACTCTCTCACCTTCCTACCATATCCTTCTCACCAAAACCCCCTCACAATAACCATCTTACCCTCTCAACCTTAACCCTCTCACCATAACCTTCTCACCTTCTCACTGTAACCCTCTCACCATAACCCTCTCACTAACCATACTTTGCTGGACTTTCAAAACTCATTTCAGTTACTGCACTGTTCTACACTTGCACTGTATTCATGATGCTGCTGCACTACTGGCACTTTAAAATGCTTTTTAATGCTTTGTGCACAATTCTACACATGTACATATCTTTATCATATGTTTATTGTGTATAGTATTTTTTATCGATTTGTGTTTTATAAATTGATACTGCGGGAGTAAGTATTCCATTGTACTTGTTGCAAATGGCAAATACAAATCTTGAATCTTGCATATTGAATAACATAACATAACCCTCTCACCATAACCCTCTCACCGTAACCCTCTCACAATTAACTTCTCGCCATAACCCTCTCACTGTGTCACCGTAACTCTCTCACCATCACATCTCACCCTCTCACCTTCTCACCATAATCCTCTCACCGTGTAACCGCTTCTCTCACCATATCCCTCTCACCCTCTAACCATCACCCTCTCACCTAGGGACTAGGATAGTGTCCTTCCTGAGGGGACCTGCAGGGGCCCTGGGCTCCAGTTACAACGCAGGACTAAATAATTCATACACTCACAACTGTCATCTTCCTCTGCTGGCAGAAAGGATTGAATGACAAGCTGAGGATGGGAACCTCCTTATTTCTACCGCCACAACCACCACCAGCTGGGTTCTATTATTCTAGGGTTATGATTCTATTGTTCTAGGATTGTGGTTCTATTGCTCTAGGTTACTGCTATGCATACATCCATATTTATGTATGTTTATATATGTATTCATAATTGATTTATTAATGTATAAATAATAATAAAAATAGTTTGGGAGACTTTTGCAGCAGTGTGATTTGAGCAGGCGGAGGTCCAATTTACCCTTTGTGGAATTAGCGATGACGAAATAACGAAAACTGAAATACTCACAGGACTGTAATGATTCAGGAAATTTATAATCTTCCCATAGTATCCCACCATGAGGGGTGATTATGGGCCTTAAAGTAGAACATGGGCCGGGGACATCATTTGCACTAATTGGTACTACCCAAGGTGGCAAATTATAGTTTAGTAATTAAAAAAAAAGTGTATTTCTTTACATGCTTTTTAAACTTCATAAACCTTCCCAAGTGGGATCTTAGTCACAGTTAACCCCCAATGACACCATACATTGATCAAAAACAATGAGACAATCATTTTATTCATCATTTATATTAACAGAACATGTGATAAAAAAGAATCAAGAATATTATTTAACCAGTGATCATTATCATCACCACCATCCCAACTATAACCATACATTATTCATATTCTGTTTTATTCATCATCATCAACATCATCAAAGTCATTCAGGGTCACGTCAAATTCAACATCAAGCTCCTCATGCTCTGATTGGTGCAGGTTTGTATCTTGCACATTTCTGTGTACTTGAATTTGTTGACAATGCAGGAGCAATGTGAAAGCTTACAACACTTGCAGGCCATAAGTTCCAGGACAGCCATTGTTGCTGTCCCTGCATCCAGTCTAACACCAGCATACAGCATTGACATCACATACACTGGATGACTGGTGCATACATCCTGCAGACAAATGATTCCATATTTGTTTATAATTCCTCAGATACATCCCAGGATGTTACCAGTGATTTGAAGCAGCCGATACACTACAATAACAGAGAGGAGAGGAGGCGGACACAGTTTGTCACGTATCTGGGGTAAGTACCGGAAGTAAGAGTACACTACTCTGCGATTTTTAACGTTCCGGAAGCAGGAAATGTGACATAGGCCTATCAAGAAGGTTATCATACCAAAATATAATCGATGGACAAAAATGTAACTAGATTTTGCCACCTTGAGTGGTGTACAGTTAAGTACGACACCTAGTTTTGCTTCCGCTGCCTGTCTTGACTAGTTGTTGCACGTGTGTTCTGTAGTATGCAGTATATAACGTGCAGCCATGTATTAAACGTCCAGGTCCGCCTTCGACTCCCATCTCTCGACACTACAATATACAATTATACTATATATAAAATAAGTATAGTTGGTTGCATTTATAAAATGATAGAAAACCCAAAGGAAATTATCTATATGTATCTGTATTTATATATATATATATATATATATATATATATATATATATATATATATATATACGTCCATTGCGGAAGGTACATGCGGTACATTTTACAGATTCATCAGTGAAAATACTGATAATATTACTATTTTAACACTTCAAAGGCACAACATTTATGTCCCCGTTTCCAAATACCAACAACACCCCCTACCGCAATTAAAAAAATTGCTGTATGGAGGTCTGTCCTCCCCAAGCTCCCCATTGAAGTCCATTATAAAACTGTCGGACCCTAGCGGCCGGTGAGTCCTGGTTTTGAATATGAGTGTGTACGGCAAGGGAGGACAATCCTCCCTTAGGTCGGGTCTAGCCAGAGGCTTGGTAAACCAATCAGCAGAGTTCACTGTGCTGGTGAATACCCAATCAGAGTTTTGGGTGGGAGTTATCATCATGCAAGGATCTATATTGTGTCATTCATTAATTCCGCATTACAGACAACTTGTGGGTCGTATATTTCAGACTTGAAACTTTGAAGTTACGAACTCAAAGTGTTCCAGGTGCATGACGCCAAACATAAATAGAAAGCATGGCTGACCGTGACAAGGTGGTGTTTCTTTGGCTCGCGATTAGACAATTTAGGTGATTAACATGCATAACTGGTTTTACGATATGATAGTGTTGTTTATTTTGGGCTTGGATGCCTACAGTAGAAGAGACACAAGGGGTTGTGGGCAATGAAGTTTCCGTAGTTACTACACGTTTTTTTATACTACGATGAGCATTGGGTGCAGTTGTAATCTATAATCTAATCGAATAAGTAATGACAAGATAGTGCCTACTTTTTTGAGTGTGATAGGGCCAACTGTAAACAAAACACAACAGGGCATGCTGGTTTAATGACATGGACTGTCACAACTGTGAAAAGAAGGGCCATGTAGTTTAAAGTTTAAAGACATACATATTTGTGCAGTTAAGCATGGAAAGGACTGGAGTGGTGATTCTGCAAAGTAAATGCAGTAAATCCATTACAGATAATGAGTGTGGATGAGAGATCAAAAGCCTACTGGGCCAAAACCCAAGTTGTATGGATATTCAGTGAACATGCAGATAGACACTGGATCGAAAGCATCACTAGTGTCACATGAGATCTACAGGCAATGCCTGAAGCATCTTCCACTATGTCCTTCAGATGCAGTTTTTAGGGCGTATACGGGACATCCAGTACACATGATGGGGATGACTGAGGTGACTGTTCAGCGTAATTGGCAAATGGCAGGGCTTCCAGTGTATGTCACAAAAGGGAATCATCCAGTCATTATGGGGCGTGTGTGGCTAAAGGAAATCCTGCTTGACTGGCAAGCAGTACGGAAATTATCACATGGTGCCACTCACCTGCAGGCAATATTAGAAAAGCATGAAGAGGTTTAATGTGATGAACTAGGCAGCATGAAGGATATTTCAGTGAAGCTGCATGTCAAACTTGGTGTCAAACCAGTGTTCATGAAGGTCAGACAAGCCATACGCTATCCGACCCAAAGTGTATGCAGACCTGGACAATCTGGAGCCTTTAACAATCAGTTCTGGAGCCTGAGACTGAACCCTGTGCTAGTAGCAGAGCAGTATCCATTTTCCCTGATCAACAACCTGTTTGCGGGACTGAGTGGTGGACAAAAGTTCAGTAAAATGTATCTCAGTCAGGCTTACCTACAGATGTATGTGGATGACCAGTCACGTGAACTACTGACTATCAACCAACCATCGGTGAAATTTCTTGATCAACACATGATCAAAGATAAAGGACTACACACTGCTCCATCAAAAATCCCAGCTATTGTGGATGCACCTCAACCACAAAACGTTAGCCAGTTGCGATCGACTGTTACTAACTACTATGGACGTTTTATCCCTACATTGGGATCATTTCTACAACCGTTGCATGAACTGCTATGCCAGGATAAAATGCCAGCCGTCAGGAGGTTTTCAAAAAGGGGAAAGATGTACTGACTTTATTAGAGGTACTAATGCACTTCAACTCACAAAGCTTACTCTTCAGCTCGCTTATTATGCATCTTCCTACGACGTGGGTGCAGTTTTCTCCCATGTACTGCCAAGTGGTGAGGAAAAGCCAATTGCTTTAGCATCAATGACATTGAATAAAGCAGAGTCTAATTATGCTCAACTAGAACGAGAGGCACTTAGCATTGTTTTTGGAATCAGGAAATTCCATCAGTACTTGTATGTACAGAAGTTTACACTCCTAACTGACCACAGACCGCTCATGACCATCCTGGACCCACATACCATCCCTCCCTGCATCCCAACTAAAGAGGTAGGCTTTTCTGTTGTCAGGTCATTCATATGACATCAAGTATTGCAAGACAGACTCCCACTGCAATGCAGATGGTTTACCCAGACTGCCACTCCCTGTCACAAAGCCGGAGTCAAGCACGGTGGACATTTTCAACTTCAGGGAAGTGGAAAAAGCAACAGTTACTGTTTCAGCGTTGCAGGTAAAAAAGGAGACCCGCAATGACCCTGAGTTAGCTGCAGTCATGGACATCATGGTCAAGCGTCGACCTGCTGGTGATAACTCAACCCTACCTTTGGAAAGAGCTTGGAACTGACAGTCCAGTCTGGGCGTTTGCTATGGGGGAGGAGAGTGGTCATTCCACTTTTGCTTCGCACAAAAGTGTTGCAGCAACTTCATTCAGGACACAGTGGAATAGTGTGGATGACGAAAATAGCAAGAAGTTACTTTTGGTGGCCAAGCATTGACAAACTGATTAAGGATATTGCCAAAAGCTGTGTATTGTGCCACAAAGTGCATAACCCAACCACCTCAGGGGCTTGGGTTCCAGATGCAGATGTGCCTGCAAAAGGGATAGGGACACTTACCTACCTGTTTATCAGCACCGCAAATTTTTCTACAGATCGTAGATATCCAGAGAGAGGGTGGCGGCCTCCATACTGTTTGAACTTATAGATTTTATGGTACTGACTTATGTCAGGGAATTGTTCATATTGTGTTATTGTGTTTTTTAAAGAGAAAACTACTACAAGTTGTTACTATACTGCGATGAGCATCGGGTGCAGTAGGAATAAATGTACGTTGTAGTCTGAGACCTATGTTATTATTCAGATGAAGACATAACAGATAGTATGTGTTATTTAAACGAAATACAGGTATATATACTTTACACAAAAAACGCTTCTCCCTCAAATCTCTTTAAATTTTAATTCAGTTTGGTGCATATATTCTGATATGATGATTTCATCATCAATGTGTTTAGCACAAAATAGCTATTTTTCATCAAAACAATGCTTCTTCCCCCTCAGATCACAATCCATTTGGCTAAGTTTGGCCTGTCTGCTAAAATGACCCATTACTACACTGTCAAAGTTGATAGTGAGGCCGGGGTGAGCTACTGTGTCATTAACGCTATCTTTATAGTATATATCGTCAAGTAAATAACAAAATTCAACTTGCCACCCAGGCTATGCATTTTATAGTTCTGTGTTCAGACCATCTCTTGAACATGTAAGACAGCTTACACAGCACAAACTGCCAACTATATCTCAAAAAGACATCTATTAGTATTATACCAAGCTTTAATCAGTGCTTACTACCAACAAAAATAAGATCCTATCTTTGTAAAGCCCATTTAGCTGAGCTAAATTTAAGATTAGTATGAGATTTTGACCATTTTCTTCAATTCAGCTTCTAAGAAATATACTATTTGTCTCACCCCAATCCCAATTCATGATCAATTCATTTCTGTCAGTGCACTAATCTTTATTTTGTCTTTAATAATCAGCTCTTGAGAAGATCTAAAAGAAAACTTGTATCTGTATTTCAGGTCAAACTGGGCGAGATGGGGTTGTGTATGTATTAATATATAATTTATCAGTTGTAGATATATATATATATATATATATATATCTACATTTATATAATCCATATTTATACATCTGTATTTATTAGTTATAGATATATCTATATTTATATATTCCTTATGTATATAGCTGTAGTAATTAGCTATATGTATCTATATTTATATAATTTATATTTTTAGTTATAGATAGATCTATATTTATACATCTATATTTATTTGTTATAGATAGATCTATATTTATACATCTATATTTATATATCTTTATTTCTTTGTTATATATATATATATATATATGTATATATATATATATATATATATGTAAACATATATATATATATATATACATACATATATATAAAGTTTATATATAAACACAGAGGAGGAGAGTGGAGGGAGAAGAACGGAGAGGAGAGAGGAGCGCTTGGTTTGCAGTCTCCTTGTGCCCTGACAGGAGCTAATGAGAGGTGCTGAGGGGGTGAGGGAGAGAGGAGAAGAGGGAGAGGAGGAGAGGGGAGAGAAGAGAGGAGAGAGGAGATATGAGAGAGGAGAGGAGAGGGGAGAGAGGTGAGGAGGGAGAAGATAGGAGAGAGGAGAGGAGAGCGAGAGGAGGATAGAGGGAGGAGTGGGGGAGAGGGAGGAGGGAGCTATCAGAGGTAAAGCCTGAGCTCAGCAGAGCGGGAGGGTGGAGCTCACAGCCTCCCCTCCGCGGACGGGCAGTAGCGCTGCTGAGGTACCGAAGGAGCATGAGGACATGATGAGCGTGTGGAGCCGCGGAGAGCCCATGGCGGGCGGCCAGAGCGACCACACCAAGCCCCGGGCAGAGGTCTCCTCCAAGACACAGGGAGAGGTATCCTCCAAGCCCCAGGGAGAGGTATCCTCCAAACCCCGGGAAGAACTCTCCACCAAGCTCCAGGGAGAGCTCTCCTCCAAACCCCGGGGAGATCTCTCCTCTAAGCGGAGAACGGCGGTGACGGCCACCGGCCTCGCCATCAGCGTCGTGTCGCTGCTCTTGTTGGTTACCGCGATCTTCACCGACCACTGGTACGAGACGGACACCCGCCGCCACAAGGTGAACTGCGACCAACACTCGGACTACAACGACCAGAAGAACCGAGAGATGCCCATCTACCACCTGCCGCTGCTCGATAACCCGCGGCGGGACGTAGCGCTCATGAAGCCGGTCCACGTCGGCAGCCGCGAGGAGGAGCTGCTGGAGAACTGGCGCGCCATCCTGGGGATGGGCATCCTGGAGACGGAGTGCGGACGGCCGCTCTTCTCCACCTTCTCCGGCCTGTGGAGGAAGTGCTTCTTCCAGGGTCTGGACGTGGACATCGATAAACTCATCCGGAAAGGTAACGAGCTGTTATTAACATATATAATCCTATTATTACAATATATCATACAACAACAACAACAATAGTAATTCTATAAAAAAAATACAAATAATAAAAAATAAATAATAATAATAATAATAAAAATTACGAGCTAATATTAAGATATATCATCGTATTCTTAAATTATGTCATCATATATTACAATTATAAAATATAACAACAACAATGTCAATAACAATAATAATAATATAATATAATGAAAATTCTAATAATAATAATGATAATAATAATCACCATCATCATCATCATCATCATCATCAACACATTTTCATTATCATAATAATCATAATAATTATAACATTATTATCGTAACGCCATTTTATACAAATGACATTATGATAATGGTATATTATAATTACATGCATGTGTGTGTTTATGTTTGTGTTTACATGTGTGTTTCTAAGTGTGTGTGTGTGTACAGTACACACACAACTACAGTATGCTACTTGCTCTACTGGGAGCTGTCCAGTACAACCACAGTCTGCTACTGGTTCTACTTGGAGCTTTCCAGTACAACCACAGTCTGCTCCTAGTTCTACTGGGATCTACCAGTACAACCACAGTCTGCTTCTGGTTATACTGGGTGCTACCAGTGCAACCAGTACAATACTGGGTGCTACCAGTACAACCACAGTCTGCTATGGTTCTACTGAGAGCTGTCCAGTACAACCACAATCTCTACTAGTTATACTGAGAGCTTTCCAGTACAACCACAGTCTTTACTGGTTCTACTGGGAGTTGCCAGTACAACCACAGTCTTTACTGGTTCTACTGGGAATAGGCCTATATCACACTTCCTGCTTCCGGAGCCGTGAGCAGTGTACTCTTTCTTCCGGTAGTTACCCCAGATACGTGACAAACTGTGGCCGCCTCCCCTCCTCTCTGTTATTGTAATGTACCGGCTGCTCAACGTCTAAACAAAGACAGCCGTACAGACAACAGTTTACACCATTTACCCAAAGACAAACTCCTCCGCAAGTCTTGTGTAAGGCTGATAAGGAGGATGAAGGTCCCTCGTTTCATGTTCTCAGGAGTAGCGCGTATGTCTGTATGTATGTTTGCACTTTGACAAGGAGAGCATATGCGTCCTGAAAAGTGGGCGGAATAGGCTAATAATGTCGGGTATGTGTATGATTAAAAGCACTGGTCCTGACCCCCACACACACTCCATCTCTCATCCGAATAGAGCCACATAATGTCGGGTATGTGTGTGATTAAAAGCACTGGTCCTGACCCCCACACACTCCATCTCTCATCCGAATAGAGCCACATATTGTCGTTGGTATTTTATACAAATTTCGGCTTTAACTCAATGCCACAAGTATGTCACAAGCACTTTTATTTGAAGACAACTCATATTCACAAGAATAACAGGCATTCCCTTTTAGAAAATATACAGCTGCACACTACATATTAACACGTAAATGAAAAGGTACATTGAAATAATCAAAATCCATCAAATAAATCACCTATATTATATACATAGGCGTACTTCTGCTTCTACACAAAATCACCTTCGTTATTCAAGATTCAAGATCACTTTATTTATCCCGAGGGAAATTAAGGTGCAACAGTTTAGACAGGGGGAATAAATGCACACAAAGTATACTAATACCTAAAAACTAAATAACAACAAAATAAACTAAACTAGTATAAACAAAATATAACTAAATTAAATCTAAATTAAATCTAAATGTATGTGTTATATATGTGTTATATGGCGATATATCCAGATAGAGCCACAAGACACAATGTCGGGGAATTGTATGATTCGGATTTAGACTTCTTCACTGTAGAGTGTTCATTCACTAGATGAACCACATCGTCTGCACCGACTTTTGGAAGGTTATGCAGCGATGTTGTCCAGCGATAACTGTCCTCCATGGTGAATGCCAAGCTGAATGCATTAACCGGAACTTGGGATACACTGCTTCAGCGATTTTTAACGGGTACTTCCAGCGTTCTAATCTAACGTGATATAGGCCTAACAGGCCACACAAGATCTTGCATATTCCAGGTTGTGGTTGAAGGTGTCGTAGGTTGGCTCCTAAGGACAGCACTGCAGGGTCAGGAAGGGGTCCTACAAACACAAGTAACAGGAACCATTCATCAGTCAATTAAATCAGTAAAGCACCATCTGCAGGTTTTAATATTATGCCCATGTTCTAAAAAAAACAACAACTACACAATAAGTGATGAAATTAATAAAAATTATAAACATACCTGCATAGGCTCGATACAGCGTAGATTTGACACTTCTGCGTCCAGGAGCCTTAGGCTTCCGGACCACAAGTTCAGCCGTGGGTTCCGGACGTATACCCTGGAATGACACAATAGATGCTGTTGCAAGTTTCAGAGAATATCGGGATAATTCAACACGCAAGTCATATTGTACATCCTCTTCAGGGAACTGCTGCTTTGAGAAATAGAGGGAAACTCCATGCAAATGTATACACTTTAAGTGATGTGTTGGTCTTGCGAGTCTTAAATGCTAGAATCTTAAACATCTTTGAGTAGTCTATACAGTATGTATAGCTATATCTGAGGGATCCAGACAAAACATACCTGTGTCCTTGGTCGGTGCCATGACTGAATCTCACTGGTGCAGGCCAGTGGTGTTTGCACACTTTTCACCCCCATGGTGCTGTAGTGAGCCGTCTGGAATAGGAGTGCGACCACGTGATTACACAACACCTTTCCAGCAGCACACAAACAGGAGCATCCATTTAACTGCACGGGTGTAACTGCACGCAGCACAATCTAGAAATGGAGAACATGTACAAAAAATGAGAACAAAAAATTTGCGAATCTGCAACAGCAGACATGGAACAAAAAACAGAAACTGCAACAGCAGTTATGGAGCAGGAAAGAGCATTTGCAACAGCAACAAGAAACAAAATACTGAACATGCACCTGAACATGTGCAAGTCTGAAACCATGCTCTCCACTACACACGTTTGAGGTATTGTCTGGGTCCTAAATGTAAATCTGATGTGTAAATCCAAAAGTGACCAGAGAGATTGATGTATACATGATGTCCTATTGATACACAAAAGACTGCGGAAAGCCAGTTAAGCCTGTTGATGTGTAGGGGCTAGAGCATGATTTCGGACTCATTCTTAACATTGTAACCTGTAGGGTGTGAGGCTCGTAATTTTTCCGCATAGAACGGTAGCAGCTCGCCTGCACTACCACTTCCTTACCACTTCCTAGATTATCACATCATACAGCATTATGTCTGAGACTTTTTGGTTTAACCACATATAACTTAACCTTATCATGTGGTTCTTAAATTGCCGCAACGGCATTTCAGAACACTAGCTAGTTAGTAAAGTCACTTTCAGAAACGATTTTCAACATTGCAAACACACTTTTCCACCGAATGTTTTCATGCACGCTAGCTAGAGAGCCAAGAGCTTCGCCATAGCTCTTGGGTCGTCAGGTAAAGGTTTATGAACCACTTATACACCATAATATATATATATATATATATATATATATATATATATATATATATATATATACCATTATACACCGAATGGATACCGTTCTGTCTGTAGTTTAACTTATCTGACACACTGGTCATTTTCATTAAACCTTACAAGCTAGCAAGCTAGCGGTGACACAACAGAATCTAAGCACTTACCTCTATAATTGAAGATGAACTTCTCGTAAAAGAACTTGTATCCTTTTTCCAGTTTAGACTTCACTGCAGAGTGTTCATTCACTAGCCGAACCACATCGTCTTGATCGACTTTTGGAAGGTTATACAGCGATGTTGTCCAGCGATAACTGTCCACAATGGTGAATGCATTAACCGGAACTTGGGATACACTGCTTCGGCGGGTACTTCCGGCGTTCTAATCTACCGTGATATAGGCCTATTGCCTGTACAACCACAGTCTGCTACTGGTTCTACTGGGAGTTGCCAGTACAACCACAGTCTTAACTGGTTCTACTGGGAGTTGCCAGTACAACCACGACAGTCTCTTCTGGTTCTACTGGGAGATACCAGTACAAACCACGACAGTCTCTACTGATTCTACTGGGAGATACCAGTACAACCACAGTCCATACAGGGGAGGATGGTAACGTTAGATGTGAACCAACCACCAGAGTAGCTCTGGATGAACATGTGACCACTCTGCTTCCTTCCAGGTATCGCAGACCGCTGTTCGGCCATCAAGTACCATTTCTCTCAACCAATCAGACTCCGGAACATCCCCCTGAACCTGACCAGAACTATCCAGCAGGATGAGTGGCACCTGCTGCGTACGTACACTAGCTTACTAGATAACTAAGTAACTAAGTAACTAAGTATCTAAACAACTGACTAAGTAACTAAATAACTAATTAAGTAAGTTAATAAGTAACTGCTGTGTGAGTACATCAACTAGCAAACTAAGTAACAAAGAAACTAACTATCTAACTAACTAACAAACTAACTTACTACCTAACTAACTAATGCGTGAGTACACAAACTTACTGACCACTGTGTGATTACATTAACTTATTCCATTCAATTTAGCTTAGCTAACTAACTGCTGTGTGAGTACAAAAACGATCTAACTAACTTACCAACTGCTGTGTGAGTACACTAGCTAGTCAACTAACTAACAAACAAACAAACTGCTGTGTGAGTACACTTCTGCTGCACACAAACTAGCTAGCTATTTAACTAAGTAACTAACTAACTGACTGATGCGTGAGTACACTTACTAACTAATAAACAAATTAACTAACTTCTGTATGGACTACACTAACTAACTAAATAACTGCTGTTTTAGTAGACTAACTGACTAATAAACTAAGTAACTAACTACTGTTCAATATATTCACTAACTTACTTTGCTAACACAATTCAGTGTGAGTATATAACTTATCTAATCGAAATAACAACTAACTAACTTCCTGTCCAGAATAAATGTAAATCTTATCTCTACTATATAGTAGCAACATAGTACTCTATAGTAGTAACATAATATTATAGTGTAGTAACACAGTACTCTATATTAGTAATATAGTACTCTTTAGGAGTAACAGAGTACTAGTTAGTATTAACATAGTAATGTATAGTAGTAACACAGTACTCTATAGTAGTAACATTGTATTATATAGTAGTAACGCAGTACTCTATAGTGGTAACATAGTATTGTACATTAGTAACAAAGTACTCTGTAGTAGTAACACAGTACTCTATAGTATTAAAATAGTACTAGTAGAAACACAGAACATATTACTGTATATTGGTACCTACAGTTTTGTAATGAATAGTACTGTATAGTACTGTAAATGATCATATAGTCTATAGTGTACAGTACTATACAGTTATATATAGTTCTACTATATAACTGTTATTACTGTATAGTACTATATAGTACTATACAGTACTATACAGTACTGACATAGTACTATATTACTGTATATTGTTAACTGACATAGTGCTAAATTACTGTATAGTACTATATATAATATTATATAATAATATAAATACATATACTGTATAGTTGTAACTGACATTGTACTATATTACTAGTACTATTATACTGTATCGTGGTGACTGACATAGTACTATAGTAGTGTATAGTAATATGTGAGTGTTATAGTAAAGTCAAGTCAAGTCAAGTTTATTGTCACTTCACAGTTTACACAAGTATAAAGCAGTGATGTGAAAATCTTATGTGCAATACCCGACGACAGACAGCAGTTATAAAAATAAGATAAAAATAAAAATGCAATTTATAAAATGCTAAATATTGGCACAGAAAAGAGCAATATGTATATATAAATCAATGTAATAAAATATACATTGTTATATGCTATACACCCTTGTTCAGCAGCCTGATGGCCTGACTGTGGAAGCTATCTCTAAGCCTATTTGTACGGCACTTGATACTGCGGTATCGCCTGCCTGACGGTAACAGTGAGTACAGTTCGTGGCTGGGGTGGGTACTACTACAAAACATATACTACTAGTACTACTAATACTTTAGTACCAGTACTAGTACTATAGTACTGTATCGTGGTAGAACATACATGTTATAAGTATGTATTATGTGACCCGTTGTCATGGTAACACGCTGTTACTTATGTAAGACACAATGGAGCAGTTGTCATAGTAACCTACTCTATGTCCTGTGTGTGTGTGTGTGTGTGTGTGTGTGTGTGTGTGTGTATGTGTGTGTGTATTTGTGTGTATGTGTGCGTGTGTATGTGTAAAAGTGTTTGTGTGTGTGTGTGTGTTTGTGTGTGTGTGTATATGTATGTGTATATATGTATGTGTGTGTGTGTGTGTGTGTGTGTGTGTGTGTGTGTGTGTGTGTGTGTGTGTGTGTGTGTGTGTGTGTGTCTGTATGTGTATATATGTGTGTGTGTGTGTGTGTGTGTGTGTGTGTGTGTGTGTGTGTGTGCGTGTGCGTGTGCGTGTGCGTGTGCGTGTGTGTGTGCGTGTGTGTGTGTGTGTGCGTGTGTGTAGACCTGAGGCGTATCACAGCAGGGTTCCTGGGGATGGCAGCAGCCGTCCTGCTATGTGGGAACATTGTGGTGTCGGTCAGCTTCCACTGGGAGGAGAAACTAACCCTGCATGTGTCTGGTCTGCTGTTCCTCATGGCTGGTAATACAGAATATAAATATACATATATCATATACATATACATATTCAAAACATATACACAAAATATATATAAACATATACTTCTACTGGCTGGTAATACAGCATATATAATTTAGAATATATAGATACATATAAACTATCTACTGGGAGGAGAGACTAACCCTCCATGTGTCCATATATATATACCGATATGCTGTGGTGGAGGTAGCAGCTCCAGCAGGGTAAAATGCCCAATATCTCTCCCTTCGCCCAACTCACGCTCTGTCGTTCCCTCACTCGAGAACAAGACCCTGAGATACTTGAAATCACTTGAGGTAAGGACTCATTCCCTACTTGGAGTAGGCAATCCACCGGCTTCCTGAGAACCATGGCCTCAGATTTAGAGGTGCTGATCCTCATCCCAGCCCCTTCACACTCTGCTGCAAACCGATCCAGTGACTGCTGAAGGTCACAGATCGATGATGCCATCAGGATCACATCTGCAAACAGCAGTGACGTAATCCTGAGCCCACCACACTGAAACCCCTCCCCTCCATGATGCCTTGAAATTCTGTCCATGAATATCACAAACAAGATAGGTGACAAAGCGCAGCCCTGCAGGAGGCCAACACCCACTGAAAACGGGTTAGACTTACTATCGAGGATCTCGAGTACAGAGATTGAATGGCCCTTAGTAGTGATCCCCGCACCCCATACTCCCACAGCACCCCATACAGTATCTCCGTGGCGACCAGGTCATATGCCTTCTCCAAATCAACAAAGACCAAAGAAAGTTGTAGCTATGCCTTACCACTGGGCATACTCCAAGGCCCCCTTCGGGATTCTTGCGAGAGTCCTTAGCGTCCTGGGAGAACATAGCCTGGAAGGCCTCCTTCTTCAGTTGTTCAGCTTCCCTGACAACTGGTGTCCACCAGGATGTCCGAGGGTTGCTGCCCCTTGAGGCATATATATATATATATATATATATATATATATACACAAACACATATACAAAATATACACACACATGCAATATATATTGTGCAGTATATTACTTATTATTATTATTATTATTAACCAGTGTTGTGTGTGTCTTGATATCCAGGTATCTTCTGCACCATTTCTCTGTGTACATATGCAGCCAGCGTGACCTATGACCTCTCCCGCACCCCACCCTTCATCTACGGCCTGCCGGGTGATGTGGACCATGGCTACGGCTGGTCCCTCTGCCTGGCCTGGGCCAGCCTGGCCCTCAGCACCACTGCAGGGTGCATCTGCACCGCCTCCCCTCTCCTCTCCCATTACCCCAAAACCTCCCGCACCTCCTCTGTCTGAGGAGGAGACTAGAGCATCCACTCCACAACCTCCCGCACATCCTCTATCTGAGGAGGAGCCTACAGCATTCACCCCACAACCTGCAACCTTTCTTCAACTGGTTGCTGGTTGGCAGAAGGTTGGTTGAAGGTTGGTTTCTGGTTGGTTGAAGATTAGTTGCTGGTTGGTTGACGGTTGGTTGAAGGTTGGTTGCTGGTTGGTAGAAGGTTGGTTGAAGGTTGGTTGCTGGTTGGTAGAAGGTTGGTTGAAAGTTGGTTGAAGATTGGTTGTTGGTTGGTTGCTGGTTGGATGCTGAATGGTTGGTTGAAAGTTGGTTGAAGATTGGTTGTTGGTTGGTTGCTGGTTGGATGCTGAATGGTTGTTTGCTGATTGGATGCAGATTGGTTGATGGTTGGTTGAAGGATGATTTCTGGTTGGTTGCTGGTTGGTTGCAGGTTGCAGGTTGAGCATGTGGATACTAGCAACAACAAGCATTTCTAAATGGGAGGATTTGACTGTTGACCAAGAGGATAAACGCTGTGCCGTCCTGCTGTCTCTTTAAAGGACCGCAACACCACAAACTTCTCACTTCATCTTTACCACAGGAACCCTCTGACACAGCAGCCAATCTCTGAGGAATATGAACATTTAAAAACGTTTGAGATAATAGGCTCTGTTAGCATTCAAACTAGCATTCAAAGGATCTTTATATGGGAAGATGAGAAAAACAGCAGAACATTTCCTTGGTCAACATCTGACCAGACATTCTAAAATAATGATGTTACAATAATGGTGATATGTCTATGATACTAGCCTGACAATGCTACATGCTAGCTTGACATAGCTACATGCTAGCTTAATAAAGCTACATGCTAGCATGACCCTGCTACATGCTAACTTGACACGGCTACATGCTACGTAACTGACTTGTGTTGTGTACCATTGATATATTGTGTTCAGATTAGTTGAAATCACTACAATGAATCTGGATTTATTACATTTTTATGAGTACAAATTTTGCAATCACACAGTCATAGCCTATTCTATACTAATTGATTTAAGATTGCATTCTGAGTTCAAGTGTTATTTATTGGTCTCTGTAATGACATTATAGATATACGAAGATTGTTTACTCCAAAGGGCAATTCAACTTTTAATAGTGTTTAAACAGTTGTGTTCAGTCTAAAGTATTATGATGTACAGGATCCTGTGTTCATGTAAACTGATAATAACTTGACATCTGGCCCATCCCCTTCACCACATAAGTCATTCAATAAACATATTTAATATGCCTGGTAAAGATTGAGACAATTATTGAGCTTTATGCTATTAGTTCTTAGTTTACTACAGTACTTATTCCATCACCTGGATGTCCCATTGTACTAGTGGTGAGTTAGTCTTCTCTACAGGTAACATCACCTGGAGGTCCTGTTGTACTAGTGGTGAGTTAGTCTCCTCTACAGGTAACATCACCTGGACGTCCCATTGTACTAGTGGTGAGTTAGTCTTCTCTACAGGTAACATCACCTGGAGGTCCTGTTGTACTAGTGGTGAGTTATTCTACAGGTAACATCCCCTGAAGGTACTGTTGTACTAGTGGTGAGTTAGTCTACTCTACAGGTAACATCACCTGGAGGTCCTGTTGTACTGGTGGTGAGTTATTCTACAGGTAACATCCCCTGAAGGTACTGTTGTACTAGTGGTGAGTTAGTCTTCTCTACAGGTAACATCACCTGGAGGTCCTGTTGTACTAGTGGTGAGTTATTCTACAGGTAACATCCCCTGAAGGTACTGTTGTACTAGTGGTGAGTTAGTCTACTCTACAGGTAATATTAACTGCAGGTCCTGTTGTACTTGTGGTGATTTAGTGTACTCTCCAGGTAACATCACCTGGCGGTCCTGGTGTACTAGTGGTAAGTTACTCTACAGATAACATCATCTGGAGGCCATGTTGTACTAGTGGTGAGTTACTCTACAGGTAACATCACCTGGAGGTCCTGTTGTACTAGTGGTGAGTTAGTCTGCTGTACAGGTTAAATCACCTGGGGGTCCTGTTGTACTAGTAGTGAGTTAGTCTACTCTACAGGTAACATCACCTGGAGGTTGTGTTGTACTAGTGGTGAGTTACCTACTCAGACTGCAATAAATCTGGGTGTGACCCTGGACGACCAACTCGTTCTCGGCCAACATTGCATTGGTGACACGCTCCTGCAGATTTCTCCTCTACAACATCAAGAGGATTCTGCCTTTTCTCACTGAAAAGGCTGCACAGGTTCTCATCCAGGTTCTTGTCATCTCCCGTCTGGACTACTGCAACTCTCTCCTTGCTGGTGCCCCGGCATCTGCCATCAAGCCCCTGGAGATTATTACACCAGGCAAGCTGCAGCTTGCCTGGTGTTCCACCGACCCAAGTTCTCCCACACATCTACCCTTCTTTGGTCTCTACACTGGCTACCTGTAGCTGCTCGCATCCAGTTCAAGACCTTGGTGCTAGCCTACAAGGTAGTGAAAGGAACACCCTACCTCCAGGCAATGGTCAAGCCCCACATCCATGCCCATCCACTTGCTCTGCTTCTTCTGGCCGTCTGCTTGCCCCCTCGCTTACTTTTACCTGAACTTATTGTGCTTTTACCTGAGCACTGGTTCAGTTATTGGAGACTTGTTAGGATTAAAATGCACTTTTGTCTTCTGATGACAAGTTGTTCTCTTACCTACCTTTTTTGAACACACTATTGTAAGTTGCTTTGGATAAATGCGTCTGCTAAATTACTGAAATGTAATGTAATGTAATGTTCTTGACAGGTAACATTTCCTGCAGGTCATGTTGTACTAGTGGTGAGTAACTCTACATGTAACATCACCTGGAGGTCATGTTGTTACTAGTGGTTAGTTAGTCTACAGGTTACATTACCTGGAGGTCCTGTTGTAGAAGTGAGTTAGTCTCCTTTACAGGTAACATTCAGATTCAGATTCAGATTCAGATAACTTTATTTATCCCGAGGGAAATTAAGGTGCAACAGTTGAAACATGGGGAATAAATGCACACACAAATATACTAATACCTAAAAGCTAAAAACTAAATAACAAACTAACTAAACAAAACTAGTAGAAATCACCTGGAGGTCCTGTTGTACTAGTGGTGAGTTAGTCTACTCTACAGGTAACATCACCTGGAGGTTGTGTTGTACAAGTGGTGAGTTAGTCTACAGGTAACATCACCTAGAGGTTGTGTTGTACTAGTGATGAGTCACCTACTCGGACTGCAATAAATCTGGGTGTGACCCTGGACGACCAACTGTCGTTCTCGGCAAACATTGCATTGGTGACACGCTCCTGCAGATTTCTCCTCTACAACATCAGGAGGATTCTGCCTTTTCTCACTGAAAAGGCTGCACAGGTTCTCATCCAGGCTCTTGTCATCTCCCTTCTGGACTACTGCAACTCTCTCCTTGCTAATGCCCCGGCATCTGCCATCAGTCCCCTGGAGCTTATTCAGAAAGCTGCAGCTTGTCACAGCCTACAAGGCAGTGAAAGGAACAGCTCCTTCCTACCTCCAGGCAATAGTCAAGCCCTACATCCATGCCCATCCACTTGCTTCTTCTGGCCGTCTGCTTGCCCCCTCGCTTACCTTTGCCTGAATTATTGTACTTCTACCTGAGCACTGGCTCAGTTCTTGGAGACTTGGGAATTGAAACGCACCTTTGCCTTCTGATGACAAGTTGTTCTCTTACCTTCCTTTGTTGAAACACACTATTGTAAGTCACTTTGGATAAATGTGTCTAAATGACTGTAATGTAATGGAATGTAATGTAATGTAATGTTCTTGACAGGTAATTTACCTGGAGGCTATGTTGTGCTAGTGGTGAGTTACTCTACATGTTACATCACCTGGAGGTCATGTTGTACTAGTAGTGAGTCAGTCTACTCTACATGTAACATTACCTGGAGGTCCTGTTGTACTAGTGGTGAGTTAGTCTACTCTTCAAGTAACATCACCTGGAGTTCCTGTTGTACTAGTGGTGAGTTAGTCTACTCTACAGATAACATCACCTGGAGGTCCTGTTGTACTAGTGGTGAGTTAGTCTACTCTACAGGTAACATCACCTGGAGGTCCTGTTGTACTAGTGGTGAGTTAGTCTCCTCTACAGGTAACATCACCTGGAGTTCCTGTTGTACAAGTGGTGAGTTAGTCTACTCTACAGGTAACATCACCTGGGGGTCCTGTTGTACTAGTGGTGAGTTAGTCTCCTCTACAGGTAACATCACCTGGGGGTCCTGTTGTACTAGTGTTGAGTTGGTCTACAGGTAACATCACCTGTAGACCAGGTGTTGGGGTCCTGCTCTAAATGTCTAGTTTGATCTTGTAAGTTATCTTCTGATATGTTGGCCTAACTCAGGTATTCTATTATAATAAACAAAATATGTGCATAATGAGGATAGGAGAGAAGAGAGAGGGAGGGAGGAGAGCAGCTTTAATGTTATCATTATACAGGTGACATCATCAATATACAGCATTTAGACTCGCTAACCTAATCAAGAACAAATATCCCACACACATGACGACAGCATCATCAATTGAAACACTTGTTTATAGACTATTAAATATATATAATAGTAGTATACTAGTAATAGCTATATAACTAGTAGTAGTAGATATTTAACTAACAATATAAGTTATACAACTAGTACCTACTAGTTATATATGACATGCTTATATAACCATAAGTAATAGATTCAAGATTCAAGATGATTATAGTACTAGACCCAGAGGGTCTTGGGGACTGTGAAAAACATCATCGAGCACACTCTTCCATGTATCGAGAAGATCTTTAGGACCAGATGTCGGAATAAGGCCATCTTCATCACTAAGGACCACAACCACCCTGGGCACCATCTCTTTTCCCCACACAGTCCAGTCGCCAGTACCGGAGCACCAGGACTCCCAGGTTCAAGACAGTTTTTACCCACAGGCAGTGCACCTACTGAACTGTAAGGAGTGCTGCCACTATCATAATTAGATATATCAATCTTACTGGACTAAATGGACTCATTACAGTTACTGCACTGTTCTGCACTGCACTGAAATGCACTGTATTTCTGATGCTGCTGCCCTCCTGCCACTTTAAAATACTTTTTGCACCATTCCCTGTATGTATATATAATCTATCAGTTACTTTATTGTTCTTTATTGTGCATAGCATTGTTATAGTATAGTGTTGTTTATAGTATAGCATATCAAAGGTAGTATAGTGTTGTTTGAAGTATACAGTATACAGTTTAAAGTATATAGTATGTTTGTATTGCATAGTGTAGTATAGCAAAGTATAGTATTGTTGTTGAAATTCATACTGCGGGAGGGAATGGGAGTTAGCATTCAATTGTACTTGTTGCACTGTTGCACTTTTGAATGTTGAATCTAGTTACAAGGTGTGTATGTGGCAGTACGCCTCTAGAGAAGACAATATGATCTACATTAGCTATATAACTAATACTATTAGCTCTTTAACTAGTATAACTAATAGTATAACTCATTTAATAACTCGTTAGAAGCCCTATGTGCGGCAGTAAGCCTCCAGTGAGGACAGTATGATGAACAAGAGCTATATTATAGTTATATAACTAGTACTACTAGCTATATTATGAGTATAACTAGTAGTATAACAAATTTAGTAATTAGTTGCATAACTCCCTAGAAGCCCTATATGCGGCAGTAAGCCTCCAGTGAGGACAGTATGATGAACAAGAGCTATATTATAGTTATATAGCTAGTACTACTAGCTATATTATGAGTATAACTAGTAGTATAACTAATTTAGTAATTAGTTGCATAACTCCCTAGAAGCCCTATATGCGGCAGTAAGCCTCCAGTGAGGACAGTATGATGAACAAGAGCTATACAGTAATATAGTTATATTACTAGTACTACTAGCTGTATAACTAGTATCACTAGTAGTTCAACTAATACATCTAATAGTATAACTCGTAGTTACTAGTTATACTACTAGTTAACTAGTAGTATTGCAACTAGTTAGAAGGCCTGTATGTGGCAGTAAGCCTCCAGTGAAGACAATATGATGTACATGAGCCAGAGGCCGAAGAACAGGCAGGTGGTCAGCACCTTGGGGCCCCGAGGGCCCCCCAGCTCTCCTCCAATGTGGGGCCTCCTGCGGTACAGCAGCACCGCCACACACACCAGTGCAAACACAGTGAAGAGGGTGACGGAGAAGGCTAGGGTCCCCGGGTCCACTCGGAACGGTTCCCCCCGGGACTGGTGGTACACGGCTGCGATGGACCACGCCACGCCGATGCCCAGGAACACGTTGACCGCGTTACTTCCTGTCACGTTGCCGATGGACGCATCTGCATACTGGTCCTGGGTGGCTGCCACCTTACTGGCAAAGGTGTCTGATATAGCGATATAAATAAAGACAAATTTAGAGATACAGAGATATAGATGTAGAGATACAGAGATATAGATATACGGGTCCTGGGTGGCTGCAACCCTAATGGCAAACATGTCTGATATATAGATAAAGATAAAGAAATATTTAGAGATATATATATATATATATATATATATATATATATATAAATATATTCTGGTCTTGGGTGGCTGCCACTTTACTGGAAAAGGTGTCTGATATACATATATATATATATATATATACTCCCTATATATACTCATGAATTTCCTACAACAATACTATACTAAACAATACTATAAACTATTATTACTACTATAAACAACACTATATACAACCTATGATATGTTATACGATATACTAGAAACAATACTGTATACCAGACTTACTCAACAGGCGGCCCGCGGGCCGCATCCGGCCCGCAGACGCTTATTTTGTGGCCCCCGACATGCCTGGTTATGAATTATCAAAAAAAAAATAATAATAATAATAATAATAATAATAATAATAATCGTGACCTGCATTGGATCTACTTATGTGTGTGAAAGCTCCTTCTCCGCCATGGGAATAATAAAATCAAAGCAGCGTTCCCGTCTAATTGACAGACATTTGGCAGACTATCTCAGAGCAGCTACAACTGAGCAACAACCAGATCTGAAAGTACTGATCTGAAAATAATGCAGACTCAGAACTCTCACTAGGAATAAGTAACAACTGTTTGTTATATTGTTATTGTTATTAATATTTGTGAAATGCAGACTCAGAGCTCTCAATAGGAATAAGTAAAATGTTATTTGTTATATTGTTATTGTTATTAATATTTGTGAAATGCAGACTCAGAGCTCTCAATAGGAATAAGTAAAAAGTTGTTTGTTATATTGTTATTGTTATTAATATTTGTGAAATGCAGACTCAGAGCTCTCAATAGGAATAAGTAAAAAGTTGTTTGTTATATTGTTATTGTTATTAATATTTGTGAAATGCAGACTCAGAGCTCTCACTAGGAATAAGTAGCAATTGCAAACTTTATCAATGTCATCAATGCAAAGCTATTCACTCCAGTGTTAATAAAACATCAGTTTGACCAACACTTGTCATCCTTGAAACGCAGTCGCTACACTACATTTGTTACTCAAATTGAGTAATTTGGTAAATATTCCATGATGCTTTGGAATGCATTAAAAATGACAAGCAAGACAGCATATTAAACAGCAGTAGTAAATACAGCGAATAAAATGGTACAAATATATGTTAATAATAATTTGTGGCCCTTTGCACCTGTTGTGGTTTAAATGTGGCCCTCTTGGCCTCTGAAGTTGAGTACCCCTGCTGTATACTATACTAAGCTCTATAATTGTATACTACAATATAACAATAAAGTGACTGATGGATGATATATACATATGGAGAATTGCGCAGAAAGCTAGATATAGAAATATAGATATAGAATTGTATAGATATAGATATAGAGATATATATGTAATGAGAGAGAGAAGGAGAGGGAGAGAGTTTAAATTGAGATAGAGATAGAGATATGTTTGTGTGTGTGTGTGTTTGTATGTGTGTATGTCCGTGTGTGTGTGTGTACCTGGTACAGACGTCCCCAGGGCTACAAACACCACAGCGGTCACTGAGTCCTTGAGGCCGACCGTGCAGCCAAAGTGAGAGGCCAGGTCTCCGATGAAGGCGGTAAGGAGGCCGATGGAGGAGATGGAGACCAGGAAGCAGGCCCAGCCATTGCAGCAGTCGGGCGGAGGAACCACAGCAAACAGCAGCTTCCAGAACACCGTCAGGAAGTGGCTGATGTAGTCGCAACAGGAAGGAAGTCGCTTCTCTCCTTCCTCCTCGTCGTCATCTCCTTGGAAACAAACAAGAACTACTTCAACCCAGTGTAGCAAAGGCTAGTATAGAGAGTCTAGTAGACTTGTAGAGTCTTGTAGAGTCTAGTAGATTATAGTAGTCTAGTTAAGTCTAGTAGAGTAGAGTATAGTTTAGTAGAGTCTAGTTAAGTCTAGAAAGGTCTTGTAATGTCCAAAAGAGCATAGTATAGTCTAGTATAGTCTTGTCGAGTCTAGTAGAGATTAGTTGAGTCTAGTATAGTCAAGTAGAGTCTAGTAAAGTCTAGTAGAGTATAGTATAAACTAGCAGAGTCTAGTTAAGTCTAGAAAGGTCTTGCAATGTCCAAAAGAGCATAGTATAGTCTAGTATAGTCTTGTCTCGAGACTAATATAGTCTCGCGACGACGAGACAGCCTACAGGGAGGAGGTCAGATCGCTGGAGCAGTGGTGCCAGGAGAACAGCCTCGCCCTCAACGTCAAGAAGACCAAGGAGCTGATGGTGGACTTCAGGAAACAGAGAGGAGAGCACAGCCCTATCTCCATTGACGGTGTTGCAGTAGAGAGGGTCAGCAGCTTCAAGTTCCTCGGCGTGCACATCTCTGAGGACCTCACATGGTCCACGCACACCACACACGTGGTGAAAAGGGCCCAACAACGCCTGTATTTCCTCAGGCGTCTGAGGAAATTCAGCATGGGCCCCCGCATCCTGAGAACATTCTATACCGGCACCATGGAGAGTGTTCTTACAGGGTGTATCACCGCCTGGTACGGGAACTGCACTGCACTCGAGCGCAGAGTGCTTCAAAGGGTGGTGTGGACGGCCCAGTATATCGGTGGAGGTGAGCTCCCCTCCCTCCTGGATATATACAACCAGCGGTGCGTGGTCAAGGCCAAACGCATCATAAAAGACAATGCCCACCCCAGCCACGAACTGTATTCACTTTTACCGTCAGGCAGGTGATACCGCAGTATCAAGTGCTGTACAAATAGACTCAGAGATAGCTTCCACAGTCAGGCCATCAGGCTGCTGAACAAGGGCGTATAGCATATAACAATGTATATTGTATTACATTGATTTATATATACATATTGCTCTTTTTCTGTGCCGATATATTGCATTTTATAAATTGCATTTTAATTTTAATTGTTTTACTTTATTCTATTCTATTTTTATTCTATTTGTATCTATTTTTATCTTATCTTTATAACTGCTGTCTGTCGTCGGGTATTGCACATAAGATTTTCACACCATTGCTTTATACTTATAATTAACTTGACTTGACTTGACTTGACTTGTCGAGTCTAGTATAGAGTAGTTGAGTCTAGTAGAGACTAGTATAGTCTAGTGGAGTCTAGTAGAGACTAGTAGAATCTAGTTAAGTCTAGTAAAGTCTAGTAGAGGGTTAGCATTCTTACCAGAGCTGACAGTGATGGCAGCTCTGAACTGCTCTCTCCAGCTGTTGGTCCCCATCACCAGAGCCAGGTTGGTCTTTTTCACCAGCTTATCCACCAAGTTCTGAATGAGAGAACCGCTGGTTACACACCCCTCTAGATACACACTCCTTAAAATCTAAATCTAAATCTGGAGGACTGAATCCCCTTTTTGGACATATACATGTACGCACACAGTGAAATTAGTTTCTCTGCATTTAACCCATCCTCGTACATTGCGTTACATTACAGTCATTTAGCAGATGCTTTTGTCCAAACGACTTTGAAATAGGAGCAGTGTGCAGCTATTGCATATACAGCGCCCGGGGAGCAGTGTAGGTGTCTGGTGCCTTGCTCAAGGGCATCTTGGCAGTGCCCTGGTGTTTCGGAGACCTTCCGTCCAAGTCCTAACAGACTGAACTTCTGCCGCGTTCGAGATACACACTCCTCTAGATACACACTCCTCTAGATACACACTCCTCTAGATACACACTCCTCTAGCTCTAACACATGGTTGTTCACATTGATCTCAGAAAGTACCACAGGAAGACTGTGGTACAACAAGAGGACAGTACAGGACGTAGAGTAGCAAATCAAAAGGCAGTAGAACAGGAGGTACAGCAGGAAGTAGAAGCTCACCTTGAACTCATAGGACTCCTCTAAGATGACTTCCAGCCGGGCGTGCTCCCCCAGCCGGGGACGTCCCAGCTGGGCCACACGACGCTCCTCCAACTCCTTCTTAGAAACACTCTGCTGCTCCCCAGCTCCCTCTGAGAAAGAGGAGGAGGAGAACATCAACAACCTGTCTGTCTCTCCCACTGACAGCTATGAGAGAGACAGGAGAGACAGACAAATATTTTTTGGGAGAGACAGACACATCTTTTAAGTGATGGATAAGGGTTATCAAGGTGTTATTAAGGGTTTTCAATGTGTTACTAAGGGTTATTAATGTGTTATTAAGCATCATGTAGTTCTAATGATGTTAAGGGTTATCAAGGTGGTATTAAGGGTTATTAAGGTGTTATTAAGGGTTATCAAGGTATTATTAAGCACAATGTACTTCTAATTATGTTATTAAGGGGTATGTTCTAATGACGTTATTAAAATGACTAAAAGACAGATAGATCAACAAACTAACAAATAGACAGACAGACAGAAGGACAGACAAAAGGACAGACAGACAGACAGACAGACAGAAGGACAGACAGCCCAACACACAGACAGACAGACAGACAGATCAACAGACTAATAAACAGACAGACAGACAGAAAGACAAACATACAGACCTGTGATGTTGACTACAGAGTGCTGGAGGTCACGACCCTGCACCTTCCTGTAGATCTCCGCTCCTGTCACAACAAAACCGTAAGTACTACTGGTACTGACATAGTAGTACTAATATAGTACTGCAGTACTGACAAAGTAATACTGACATAGTAGTACTAATATAGTACTGCAGTACTGACATAGTAGTACTGAAGTAGTGGAAGATGGATGATAAATGATGGATAATGATAGATGATGGATGATGGATAATGGATGATAGATGATGGATGATAGATGATAGTGATGGATGATGGATAATGGATGATAGATGATGGATGATAGATGATAGTGATGGATGATGGATGATGGATAATGGATGATGGATGATTGATGATGGATGATGGATAATGGATGATAGATGATTGATGATGGATAATGGATGATGGATGATGAATGATTGATGATGGATGATGGATAATGGATGATGGATGATGGATGATTGATGATGGATAATGGATGATAAATGATGGATGATAGATGATGGATGATAGTGATGGATGATGGATAATGGATAATGGATGATGGATGATGGATGATGGACGATGGATAATGGATGATGGATGATGGCTGATAGATGATAGTGATTTATGATGGATAATGGATGATAGATGATGGAGGATGATGGATGATGGATGATAGATGATGGATGATAGATGATAGTGATGGATGATGGATAATGGATGATGGATGATGGATGATTGATGATGGACGATGGATAATGGATGATAGATGATTGATGATGGATGATAGATGATAGTGATTTATGATGGATAATGGATGATAGATGATGGAGGATGATGGATGATGGATGATAGATGATGGATGAGGATGGATGATGGATGATAGATGATGGTTGATGATGCATGATGATGGATGGATAGATGGGGGCAGTAGACTTACCATACAGTTTTGTATCTAGTAGGAAGATACACATGACATAACTATGAATACATTATGATTGACTTCAAGAATAAAGAAAGAATATAACTAAATCTAAATCGTACAATTATTTAACACAAACAAATCTGTTTTAATGTGTTAACATATGTTATAATGTGTTAACATACCTGTTTTAATGAATCCACCTATAGATTTAGAGAAAGTGAAAAAAGTGATTATATTATCAAGATAATATTTACACATAATAATATTTAAACATGATCATGTTTACACATGATAATATTCACACATGATCATTTGACATATGGTCATATTTACACATTTAAATATTGACATATGATAATATTTTGACATGATCATATTTTGTGTATCTTACCAGCTTCCTGAAGCAAGAAAGCTGAAGAGGAGAACATACAGAGCAAGATGAGACAGGTGAAAGACAGACATCTTGTAAATTAAGTACTTCTTATCTTAAAAAATGTACATTTGATCTTATAAAGCACATATTTCCAAAAAAATGTATATCATATTTGATAGAGTATATCTTATCACTTAAAGTACATTTTATCTTGAATAAAGTACATTGTATCTTCAATACAGTTCATCTTATCTTATGAAGTTCATCTTATCTTAAATAAAGTACATTTATTATGATCTTATCTTAATCATTTATAAAGCATTGTTCCTAAGTGAATACTCATTAGTAAGCCATTCTGCATAATGCTGCAATTCATGATTATTTCAGGAAGTTAGAAAGCTTATTAACTAACTTTCTGACATCCTAAACAATCATGAATAACCAAATTGATCAATCAAGTGTTTATGAAGCATTATTAACACATTGCAAATAGTTAGTCAATCATTGTTGAAACCTATGTTGTTCAAATTAATGTAGGAACAATGCTTTTATAATAATGAATTCACTATGAATTCATTATTTTCTATTACTTTATTAATACTTAAGGTGGCGGTGATTCTAATATGCACAGGTACAGACAATAATAAATAAAATAAGGTCATCTTATCTTATTGTTGGTTCATGCTGTAACCCTGTATGCTTTTCATGTTCTGTTAACACCATCCTCTACATGTAACACTATGTCAAGGGATGTTAGAAGTTTAGGTTTTGGGGTTAAAGAGATAAGGTTTTGGGGTTAAAGAGTTAAGGTTTTGGGGTTAAAGAGTTAAGGTTTTTGGGATAAAGAGTTAAGGTTTTAGTTAATAAATGAAAGTTTAAGAGTTAAGAGTGTGTTACATGCAGATCTCTCAGGTGTCGGAAGGACCAGATGCTTAGTGGTTAAGATCCCGTATAATTCAAATGACATTAAGACTCTCTTCTCACACCACAGTGTGCACAGGGTCCTCTGTTTCCTCAATACACCTCAGATGATAAGGTTTGTATATTTTTAGGGGTTAGGGGTTAGAAGTTAGGGGTTAGTGAAGTAAGGAGTTAGGAATTAGGGGTTAGGAGTTGGAGAGGTTAGGAGTTAGGGGTTAGTGGTTAGGGGCTAGGAGTTAGGGATTAGGAGTAAGAGGTTAGGAGTTAGGGGTTAGTGGTTAGGGGCTAGGAGTTAGGGGTTAGAAGTTAGGAGTAAGGAGTTAGGAATTATGAGTTGTGGGTGTCTGTGGAAGAGAAGGTAAAAGGTCATTACAGAGGTCACGTAGAGCTAACCCTGTTCGATTCTATGGAGAAGCTTCACACACTTCAAAAGTAGTGACCTGCAGACACAACACAGGCATGTTAAGCACCTTACACATGTTAAATATACAGTAATACACACATTAAAACATGTTAAATATACAGTAATACACGTTAAAACATGTTAAATATATATTAAACACACGTTAAAGCAAATGAAACACACGTGATCCTGTTAAACATGACATATGTTAAATGCGTGTTGAAACTAACTGTGAACCAGTTGTAACTGTTGGTTGTTTTACGTCCTGACTGCTGCAGTACCGGACCTGACCACCAGAGGGGGTTGTCAGAGGTTAGCAGTACCAAGCCTGACCACCAGAGGTTAGCAGTACCAGGCCTGGGTCCAGCAGAGGGGGTTAGTACCCTACCTTTCCTGCAACTCATCTCCAGGAGGCGTGGCTCCCCGACCTCCAGGAATAAGTTCTTGTTTTTCTCGTACTCTTCATCATCAACAATATTGATTTGAATGGTTTTGCTGAAACACAAAGAGAAAGGACAGTTTGTAGAAGAGAGACACAACCCTAACCCTGTCAGAACCCTCTAACCCTAACATAACCCTTACCCTGTTATAACCCAACCCTCTAATTCTGTCATAACCCTAACTCTCCAACCCTAACATAGCCCCAACCCTGTAATAACCCTAACCATCAAATTCTGTCAAAACCCTTACTCTCTAACCCTACCATAACCCTTACCCCCGCCTGAGCAAGACTCTACCTGCTTATCACCTGTTTATACTTGTATACCTACCTGTGTATATTTACATTTACATTTACATTTAGGGCATTTGGCAGACACTTTTATCCAAAGCGACTTACAAGGTGTACATTAGTTGAAGCAGACAATAGCATAACACTGAGGTACGCAAACATAAAAATAGAGCAGTTCACAAGTATTCATATTAACAAGATGAATAACACAATTTGGTACTGCCAGGTCACCTGCTTAAGTAGCTGTGATAAGAGCGTGTTATCAACATTAAGGATATACACTTGCTAGAATATACAACATGCTAAGAGCTATTAATGTCAGGACTTAAGCAATGTATATGTATATAACTATAATTCTGCACATATCTCATACCTACTCTATAAGATGTGTTATACCTGTTTTTATTAGTATATTTTTAGTAGACTGTTTTTACATTTTATTTAACCACTATACATTATATATAACCAGGCACTTTACTGTAACATTTGCACTCTTATTAGATGCCAAATTATTTTTGCTGTAAGATACTTTGCAATGACATTAAATTAGAATCTAATCTAATCTAATATGAGGACATGGTGTCAGTACTATACAGTATTAGTGGTATATAAGAACATGGTGTCAGTACTGTATAGTATTTGTGGTATATAAGTACATGGTGTCAGTACTGTACAGTATTAGTGGTATATAAGAACATGGTGTCAATACTGTACAGTATTAGTGGTATATAAGAACATGGTGTCAGTACTGTATAGTATTTGTGGTATATAAGTACATGGTGTCAGTACTGTACAGTGTTAGTGGTATATGAGTACATGGTGTCAGTACTGTACAGTATTAATGGTATATGAGGACATGGTGTCAGTACTGTACAGTATTAGTGGTATATAAGAACATGGTGTCAGTACTGTACAGTATTAGTGGTATATAAGAACATGGTGTCAGTACTGTACAGTATTAGTGGTATACAGATACAGATACAGATTACTTTATATAAGAACATGGTGTCAGTACTGTACAGTGTTAGTGGTATATAAGAACATGGTGTCAGTACTGTACAGTATTAGTGGTATATAAGAACATGGTGTCAGTACTGTACAGTATTAGTGGTATATGAGGACATGGTGTCTGTACTGTACAATATTAGTGGTATATGAGAACATGGTGTCTGTACTGTACAGTTTTAGTCGTATATATAGTCGAGAGTGTCTGCACTTCAATGTTTAGCTAGATGCTGCAGCACTCTGCAACCATCCGGGTGTGTGTGTGTGTGTGTGTGTGTTTATGTGTGTGTGTGTGCGTGTGTGTGTGTGTGTGTATGTGTGTGGTATACTTCATATTCCATGAGGTTTGAGTATATGAGTATATATGTTTATGTATAAACGTACACAATCTGGTCGTCCTCAAACTCCAGGACTCCATGGGTGTCCTCAAAGTCTCGTCCTCCTCCGCAAGCTGACCCCTCCAGGGTCCGGTAGGGCAGCGCAACGGCACCACGGGCTCCACGCATCCGGACCACGTCCACCTCCATCACGCCCACGCTCTCGCTGACCGTGACCACGGGGCCCCGGAAGGAGAAGACCCCTGCATGGTCATCGTCTACAATGGTGACAGAGCAGGGCGGGCCTAGACCGGACCCCCGACGATCGCAGCCGTCGCGCGTCACCCTGGCACCGCTCAGGTGAACCAGAAAGCACTCATCTTCCTCGAAGACGTCGTCGTCGATGATCTCGACGGTGATCTCCTTCTCCATCTCCCCGGGCAGGAAACAGACCGTTCCTTTGGTGAACCGGTAGTCAGAGCCGGCGTTGGCTGTATCGTCCTCGGTGCAGTAGTCCACCCACAAGTTGAGGCCTGGGTCACCTCCACGCCTCACCAAATGCAGAGCTACTGAGCCGCAGCTTTCCAGACACCGGTAGCTCTCTGGCTCAAAGAAGATCTCGGAAGAACGGTGTTCGAGCGAAGCTCGGGAGGAGATGTGATGAACGACCCTCTTCTCTTGGTCAGATCTCTTGGCTTGGCAGCGGTAGAAGGCTCGACTCTTCTGCTGCTGGCTGAGAAGCCGATACTTAGCCTGTTCCACTAGTTGCTCCATCTCCTTCTCTGGGTGTTTGAGTTTCAGCTCTTTCAGGATCCGTGTCATCTCCCTTCTGCTCTCCTCCTCATCCACCTCCCCCTGGAGCTCCTCTCCGGGGGTCACCGCCATCTGTCCGTCCATCTCCAAATCCCCCTTGGACAGATGTTCCGGCTCCCCTTCCGTTCCGACTATGATCCCTTTGTGCTTTCCGGCTCTGTAGCGCTTGTGCATGTATTTGTAGAAGAGCAGCCTCCGGTCGGCGATGTAAGCGAAGCCGACGCAGACTGGGAAGAAGAAGAGGGTGAGAAGACCTTCCCACACCTCCACGATCCCCGGTGAGATGATGGCCAAGATCAGGTACAGCCAGGTGTAGGCGAAGATGCTCCAGGTGGCGGTCACAAAGAACACCCGGAGGTGCTTGACCTTGCGGTGCTCTCCGTCCGGGATGACGGACACGCAAAGGCCGATGATTACGAACATGTTGAAGGCTGCACTGCCCACGATGGTGTTGGGGCCAAGCTGCCCCGCGTTAAAGTTGTGTCCGCACACCTCCACCACTGACAGGAGGATCTCCGGGGCCGAGGAGCCCAGGGCCATGAGGGTGAGGTTGGACACCGTCTCGTTCCATACACGTACCGTGGCCACTGTCTTCTCCCCGTTAGGCTTCCTGATTGTTATCTGCCTCTCCTGGGAGGTGATCACTTCGATGGAAGCCATAAAGCGGTCTGCTATGATGGACACCCCTAGGAACATATACATGAGGCCCAGGAAGTAGATGGTAGCTCTGACCAGCTTCTCGCCCAGTGGGGGGTCCAGGGGGAGCCACACGGGGAGGATGAGTCCTGGCAGGCAGCTGGTGCTTCCTCCACATTTGGTCCTGTTGGTGACGGAGCTGTTGGTGACAGAGCTCATTGCAGAGGAGGCTTCTGATGAAGAAGGGATGAGGAGGAGGAGGAGGAGGAGGACAGCATAGGAGAGGAAGAGGGATGGTGTTCCAGATACACCCATACCGACGGTGTAAATTATCTGCATGGAAAGATCGAGGAAGACCGGTTTGAAATGTTTCTAGTGTGCGCATATAAAAGTATTTCAATAGTTCAACACACCAACTTTAAACACAATTAAAAAGTTGAACTTTATTTATCCCCAAATCCCCAAATTCAGGTTTCCAGTAGTAGCAGACAACAGAACACAAGATAAGACAAGTCAAGGGTATTTGGGATGTTTAGGTCTAAGACACCAACAATTAATTTACCATTTATCTACAGTTCTGCCCTCCAGATATGATCAGTGCCTTGATCGCCTTACAAACGTGTATAGATTTGAGGAAAACATTAAACACAATGACTTCTAGGGATAAATTAAGTTGTCTGAACTGAACTGAACTAAACATTAAGAAGGCATTCTTTGGGAATTGGGAAATTGAGGACATAAACCTGCAGTACTCAAAAATAACATTGTAGAAAAAAAACAAAAAAACACATGATTTGAACAGGTGGTAGTATTAAACTGTTGACTATCTTTATTATTTTTTCTTTACTTATTCTAGAGAAAATGTTAACATTGAAGTAACAAAAATAAAAGTTTAGCCTACCTTGATGTGTCTGCAGAGGAGGTGCTGGAGATAGTATCAAGATACTTCTATATAAAGGGTTCTCCTGGTCAGCTGGAGATGAACAGGCTGTACTGACCTCCTGCTGCTCCTCTTCTTCGGGAAGGAGGAGGACCAAGAGGAGGAGCAAGGGGAGGTGGTGGAGTCTGTTTGATAAGGACTCTAAATTTAACAGAACAAGGCTCTTAGGCTCTCAGCCTCTTATCTCGCCTGCAGTCACAGCAGGAGTCAGGACAGGACCGTAGAAGGAGCAAAGGAGAGAACGCTGGAACAAGGAGTAATGTCACAATCACCTCCTCCTACTTCTGCCGCTCCACCTATACAAAAATAAAACTCTAAGTTACACCCAGCTGCCAACAGTGTGAGGTTAGTTTTTTTGTTACACACCTTCAATGGCTGGTCTTTTATATTATCTTTTGACTGCTCTTAATTGTTTAACCACTCTTAATATTTTAAATGGCTGGTCTTTTAAAATTGCCCTATCTATCCAAATATCAACGTATTTATATTACGCAACTGTTTCTGCTACCAATTCCTCAAACTCTTTACCTCTTAATCATTAAATAAATCATTACATGCAGCTTGGAGAATGTCAAAGTTCTCTACCTCTAGCTCAGCAGTGTCACAATAAAATCATCCACATATAAATGTGCATATTTAGTTTGACACACATTCGTTTTTGTTAATTTGTTAAAGATTCTTATCAATTATAAACTGGACCTAGAATGGAACATTGTGGAACACTCTTAGTTAAAACTCAGACTCAGACAAGACTAATTGGAAATTGGTCTATAACTATTTGGATGACTCCTTTCTCCACCCTTATGCAGGGGGCGACTTGAAGAGCAGAAAGATGGAAAGAAGGAAACTGATCCAACTTGTCTTCACCAGAAGACAATTGTTTAAAGAGTCTCAGAAACAACGCTGAGAAAGCTCTAGAATAAACTGAGCGGCATTATTTGGAATAGTCTTATTTGTGGTCTATTAAAGACAGAACAAAGATCACTATGGTCATTTGCTATGCAATCATCAAATTTGACATGAGCAGGTTGAGAGGCAGCACAATTGCTATTATTGAATTTGACCACTTTCCAAAATGTTGCCGTTTGAGTGCCTTTCTGAAAAAGTATTCTAATATTTCTAAATGAAACCTTGTTGAAAGACTCTAAGCGTGTTTAGCAAGAGAACAACCTTATTCGTGGTTTGTCTATAAAACTTCGGGTCAGACGGGTCAAAAATCGGGTGCTTATTAAAAAACGAACACAAAAAAGAAATTGCTTACAGGTTATCTGGACCAGCTGGTTTCCAAGGGTTCAATTGCTTTGAGGCTTTGTTTTTATGACTCAGCAGTTCTACTGTGTTATAGTAGAAATTCTGATCCAGCATTCCTACTGTTAGAACTTCTGATCCAGCAGTCCGACTGTGGTATGGTAGAACTTCTGATCCATCCTTCTGTGTTACAGTAGAACTTCTAAACCAGCAGTCCTGCTCTGTTAAAGTAGAACTTGTGACCACTCCTAATGTGTTATAGTAGAACTTCTGATCCAGCAGTCCTACTGTGTTATAGTAGAACTTGTGATCCAGCAGAAATTCTGGGATCCTAGAGTTCTAGTGGGCTCTCGAAGAGTGTTCTAGCGAGTTCTAGAGGAGTGTTCTAGTGGGTTCTAGGAGAGGGTTCTGGTGGGTTCTAGGGGAGTGTTCTAGTGGGTTATAGTGTTCTGGTGGGTTCTAGAGTGTTCTAAAGGGTTCTAGGGGAGTGTTCTAGTGGGTTCTAAAGGAGTGTTCTAGTGGATTGTAGAAGTGTTCTAGTAACTCAATGTTGTCCTGACCTGTTAGCTGCGCATTAAATATTAATACATGTCAACAGCATCGTTGCAACCTCAGCAACCCGATCCTTGGCATTAGTTACCATGGAAACAAGAATAGCAGTTGACACCTTAGCCGTGGTCTTGTTGGGTTGACATTACTTAGAGGTTTTGTGGTTGAGGTTCTCATCCTGGGTCTAAGTAGGATAAAGTTTGACATGGTCTTGTTTGTTTGACATTAGTTAGATGTTATGTGGTCGAGGTTTTCATCCTGCAGTTAAGTCATGATTTAGGAAAAGCTAGGTTAGGGGTTAAATCTAGATTCATTCTAGGTTCATGTATATATTTGGGTTTGAATATATATATATTTGGGTTTGGGTATAGATAGATTAGGGATTGGGTATACATTTATTAGGGCATAGATAGATTAGGGTATATATTACATTACATTACAGTCATTTAGCAGACGCTTTTATCCAAAGCGACTTACAATAGTGCGTTCAGCAAAGGAAGGTAAGAGAACAACTCGTCACCAGAAGTCAAAAGTGACTTTTCATTCCTAACAAGTCTCCAAGAACTGAGCCAGTTTTCAGGTAAATGTACAATAAGTTCAGGTAAATGTACAATAAGCTAAAAGTACAATAAGTTGGCAAACAATATAACAATATCTAGCTAACAATCTACTTAGAGAAACTACTTAAAAATACGCTATATATATTAGGGATATAGTAGATAGATTGGGGCTTGGTATAGATTTGTGTTTGGTGAAGATATATTTGGGTATATAGGGTAAATAAATATTAGAATATATATAGATTAGAGTATGGTACATTACAGTATATACAGTAGCCTACAGTAGGCCTGTGGATAGATTAATGTTTGGATAAATATTTTAGGTTTAGATTTGGGTGCGTCAACATCAATCTTGTTCCCATGAGTTAATAATAAGGAGAAAAAAGAGGGAGGGATATCTCCTAATCTTCACGTCTGTGTAGTAGTATAAGTAGTAGTTATAGTATTAGTAGTATTTTGAGTATTAATAGTTAAATTAGTAGATTAAAAGTAGTTTAGTAGGATTTGTAGTATTTGTAGGATTATTAGTAATATTAGGATTAGTAGGATTAGTAGTATTAGTAGTAGTAGTGTGACACCATGGACACTGGTGGAAGAGAACGAAAATTGCGTCTCGGTAGTAAGAATGACCAGAGCTGACCACATGCATCCGCCCCCAGACTACAACAGAACTACGACAGAAATACTTTGACACAACAACTACCACACAACTTACCACACAACTACTAAGACACAACTACTATGGGGGAAGCTCAGTTTAGGCCTACGTCATAAAATGTGTCAGTTATTACATTTGTTGTTATTGCCCTCCTTTCTTTTTCTAGGAAATAGTCTATTACCCAACTGGTTATGATTATTTTCCAGAGACTTGACCAGTTTCCCTCAATGGCCAGCAGAGCAAGGTTGCTCAAACGGTTTTGGCCCATTGAGTTGTGAGTATATGACTTCACTAGTTTTAAGCAGGAGAAGCTCCTCTCTACACCTACTGATATAGCTCCAATTGTTGCAGCTAAAGACATCAGCTTGTAAAGCTGAGACATTGCTATATCCAACTCCATGTCTTTAAAAAACACTACGAAGTCACACAACTGTCCCCTGTTGCCCTGAACCTACCTTAAAATAAACAACTTTACTAAACTGAAACAAAAGCAAGAAACAAACTCAAGAACTCTATATTTACAATTTTATTAACAGATGTACAAATAGAAACAGTATTTTGCTAGCAAATAACACAGAATGTGCAGCAGCTTGTCTCACGACTTAACTTGCAAAGGAACACTGTACGGGTCTGAGCTTGAATTCCTCCAAACGCCGAGTATAATTAAAGAAAAAACACCTCACTGTCCATTGACTCCCAGTGAAGCCAGGCTTCTGGACATGACGTTTTAAAAGCATATCGTCCAATAAATGTCTAGCTTATGCTAGCATATTCTGAAGTGCCATTAAACCCCAGAGACGCTAAGCTTTAATGCATTTTAATGGGTCCTCCTCCCACAGGCTTCTATGAGAAATAAATCATGTTAAACTAAGACGACCTGGGAGAAATTATTGCTGAACGAAATAGCCGTGAAGGTGAACACTTTATAGCCCAAAATATTGATTTGGAATAAGATACTTTATGCAATATTACATATTTAATTGACAAACTTTTTTCATGACATTTAAGAGAAGGCTGGGCCTTGTAGTCTTAGAGCAATCACTACAACGCTACAACACGCTACAACTCCAACTACAATGCTATAACAACTATGATACCAAGAGGTGACTCTGAGCTGTTGGTTGTTGCTGATGTTTCGTAACATTTTCATTACAATGGTTCACAAAAAAAATCCATACAAAATATTTCAGGGAATCACATTTAATGTTTTAAAAATATACAAAACAAACTGGTAGCAATAACTGGTAGGTTATTCAACATTTAAACTGCTCCCGTTTTCTTTTTTAAGAAACAGTTAAAAAAATCTAGAAAACAAACCATGTCAGAAAATGTTCAGTAGCTTCAAACCTTCACCTATAAAAAACAAACTCAGTATTTACATGAGAAGAGAGTGACATTTTGACCTGAATTAAATGATTAAATGGTTTTAATTGTTTTTCTTATATTTGATGGATATCATATAAAACATTTTCTGGCGTGTGTTTAGATTCAGTATAACTGAACGTATTGAAGTAATGCTGACAGACTAGCTGAACCATTAGCATATCTAGAACCAGAATCATTCTCTAGGGTTCAGGATAGTGTTCTAATATGTTCTAGTGATTGCAGGAGAGTGTTCTAGTTGGTTGTGAGGAATGTTCAAGTGGGTTGTGAGGAGTGTTGTAGGTCGTTCTAGAGGAGTGTTGTATGTGGTTCTAGGGTAGTGTTCTAGTTGTTTCTAGCAGAGTATTCTTGGTGGTTATAGAAAAGTGTTCTAGGCGGTCCTAGGATAGTGTTCTAGGTGGTTCTGGCAGAGTGTTATAGGTGGTTCTAGAGGAGTGTTCTAGGTGGTTCTAGGAAAGTGTTGTAAGTGGTTCTAGCAGAGTGTTCTATGTGGTTCTAGAAGTGTATCTAGTTGGTTATAGGAGTGTGTTCTAGGTGGTTCTAGAGGAGTGTTCTAGGTGGTTCTAGAGGAGTTTGTCAGAAGGCTTCAGAAAGATTTCCAGCGGATGGCCGACAGGATGGTGTGGATGAAGTAAAGCAGCGTGGCCATGTAGGAAAACACCTGAAACCCAAGGAGACCAAATACAATACTACATAACCCAGAATACATAAACATGATAATACAATACTACATTACTCAGAATACATCAGCATGATAATGCAATACTATGTCACCCAGAAGACATCACAATGTTGATAATACAATACTACAATACCCAGAAGACATTAGCATGTTGATAATACAATACTACAATACCCAGAAGACATCAGCATGTTGATAATACAATACTAGATTACAGAGAAGACAGTGTGACTCACCACAGCAGATATATTTAGCTGGTAGTTAATAGTTATTAGTTAATAATTATTTGTGTGACCCACCACAGCAGATATATCCAGCTGGTAGTTCTGGAACACTTCGTCCTTCATCTCCATGGTAACTCTGGCCAGAGACACTGAGGCACTGAGGTAGAAGAAGGCAGCGATGCCATGGTACACAAAATCCTGAAACAAACAAAGAAGAAACAAAGTGAGAGAAGGGAAAACAGCAGTGTTCCATCACTCTATAGGCATGGTCTAAATGTTGGATCACTCTCTGGTCACAGTCTAAATGTTGGATCACTCTCTGGTCATGGTCTAAATGTTGGATCACTCTCTGGTCCCAGTCTAAATGTTGGATCACTCTCTGGTCACAGTCAAAATGTTGGATCACTCTGTGGTCATGGTCTAAATGTTGGATCACTCTCTGGTCATGGTCTAAATGTTGGGTGACTTTCTGGTCATGGTCTAAATGTTGGATCACTCTCTGGTCACAGTCTAAATGTTGGATCACTCTGTGGTCATGGTCTAAATGTTGGATCAACAACAAATTGTGAGGATTGAATCCTCTTTATTGGTCACATACATGAAGACATACAGTGAAACGTGTTCTCTGCATTTAACCCATCCTAGTATTAGGAGCAGTGGGCAGTGGGCATACAGCGCCCGGGGAGCAGTTAGGGTTAGGGTCTTCCTCAAGGACACCTCGACAGTTTTTGCTAGGAGGAGCCGGGGATCGAACCAGCAACCTTCCGGTTGTGAGGCGACCGCTCTACCTCCTGAGCTAGACTGCCGCCCTCTCTGATCACTCTCTGGTCCCAGTCTAAATGTTGGATCACTCTCTGGTCATGGTCTAAATGTTGGATCACTCTCTGGTCATGGTCTAAATGTTGATCACTATCTGGTCATGGTCTAAATGTTGGATGTCTTTCTGGTCATGGTCTAAATATTGGATCACTCTCTCTCTGGTCATGGTCTAAATGTTGGATCACTATCTGGTCATGGTCTAAATGTTGGATCACTCTCTGGTCATGGTCTAAATGTTGGATGTCTTTCTGGTCATGGTCTAAATATTGGATCACTCTCTCTCTGGTCATGGTCTAAATATTGGATCACTCTCTGGTCATTGTCTTAATGTTGGATCACTCTCTGGTCATGGTCTTAATGTTGGATCACTCTCTGGTCATGGTCTAAATGTTGGATGACTTTCTGGTCATGGTCAAAATATTGGATCACTCTCTGGTCATTGTCTTAATGTTGGATCACTCTCTGGTCATGGTCTTAATGTTGGATCACTCTCTGGTCATGGTCTAAATGTTGGATCACTCTCTGCTCATGTTTAATGATTTGAAAGATGGGATATGTTTGTTGTGAAGGGTGCCTTACCGCAGCAGCCCAGCCGGGTTTGTTGTGATGTCCCCCGCAGGCGAACACAACCATCCAGATGAAGGTCAAGACGAAGCAGAAGACCGAGACAAACATCACCCAGCCCTGGGGGTTGGCTGGAACAACCAACGTACTGGCGACCAGGATCCACACCAAACCACCAAACACCTCCAACAACATGACAATATGAACCATCACCTGGAGGTCCTGTTGTACTAGTGGTGAGTTAGTCTCCTCTACAGGTAACATCACCTGAAGGTCCTTTTGTGCTAGTGGTGAGTTAGTCTCCTCTACAGGTAACATCACCTGGAGGTCCTGTTGTACTAGTGGTGAGTTAGTCTCCTCTACAGGTAACATCACCTGGAGGTCCTGTTGTACTAGTGGTGAGTTAGTCTCCTCTACAGGTAACATCACCTGGAGGCCATGTTGTACTAGTGGTGAGTTAGTCTCCTCTTGTCACAGTTTGGATTCCTGCCTCCTCGCTTCCACAGCACTCACCCGGATAGCCACGTCCCCTTATCGCATTCCGCATTCCAGTCTTCTCGCTCCCACTACACACTGCCGGATAGCCACACCCCCCTTGTTAATTCTCACCCGCAGCTGCACCTCATCACAGTTAACGTTCCTATTTAGGCCTACCCCGCACACTCACACGTGGCCGGCCAGATTGTTCCTGAGTATGCAGACATTTCAGCGTTTACAAGTCTGATTCCTGTTCCCGATTCTCTGCCTGTCCCCGACTACGCTTCCGCCTGTTCCTGCCTGGTTCGTCTGCCCTGCCTGGTTCCCGATCTGCTGCCTGTCCCTGACTATGTCTCTGCCTGTCCCTGCCTGGTTCGTCTGCCCTGCCTGGTTCCCGATCTGCTGCCTGTCCCTGACTACGCCTCTGCCTGTCCCTGCCTGGTTCGTCTGCCCTGCCTGGTTCCCGATCTGCTGCCTGTCCCTGACTACGCCTCTGCCTGTCCCTGCCTGGTTCGTCTGCTCTGCCTGGTTCCCGATCTGCTGCCTGTCCCTGACTACGCCTCTGCATGTCATATCACAAACTGTCCTTGGTGTATGTGTTCTGCATTTGGGTCCTAACCTAATCCGTTACACCTCTACAGGTAACATCACCTGGAGGTCCTGTTGTACTAGTGGTGAGTTAGTCTACTCTACAGGTAACCATAACCATATTAGTAGAGGTTTTCATACAAAGCTCAAAATTACCCCAATACATACTCCCTATAATACAGATGTGTTGACAATAATGTGTAAAAAATATAATTATATATATACACACACACATATATACGGTGTAAACAGTATATATATACATACATGTGTATATATACACATACACATATAAACATAAACATATATATGTACTGTATGTATGTAAAAAATGGAGCAAGAACTTAAAGCAACATTTTATTATGTATCAATAATAAAGGAAGTGATAAACAGTACTACTACTACATACATACAGTATATATACATAACCAAGTGATTATCAGTACTATTACTACTACATACAGTTTAAATAACCTACCAGTACTTTATTATGAAACAATAATAAAGCAAGTGATGAACAGTACTATTACTACCTCTACATACAGTATATATAAATAACCTACCAGTTCTTCATTATGATTCAATAATAAAGCAAGTGATAAACAGTACTACTACTACTACAACATAACTACATTCAATATAAATCACCTAGCAGTTCTTTATTATTAATCAATAAACCATTACTACTAGTACATACAGTACATATACATAACCTACCAGTTATTTATTATGAATCAATAATAAAGCAGTACTACAACTACCACTACATACAGTTAATATAAACAACCAAGTGATAAACACTAATACTACTACTACTACATACAGTTAATATAAACAACCAAGTGATAAACACTAATACTACTACTACTACTACTACTACTACTACTACTACATACAGTTTATATAAACAACCAAGTGGTAAACACTAATACTACCACTACTACATACAGTATATATTAACAACCAAGTGATAAACAGTACTACTACTACTACTTCTACTTCTACTACCACAACTACATACATTATATATAAATAACCTACCAGTTATTTATTATGAATCAATAATAAAGCAGTACTACTACTACTACATACAGTATATATAAATAACATACCAGTTCTGGAAGATAGAGGATGTCAGGGATGGTGGTACATATTCCGTTCCCGCTGGGCAGGTTTCCCATGGTGGCTGCGTTGGAAGCCATGTCCCCACTGATAGCAGCTGGAGGACAGCAGTCGTCTTAAAGCTGCCAGGCAACAGGTCAGACTGGTAGTCACACCGTCACACATGAATGAAAATATCTAGTCTAGTCATCTGCTGTGTCGTACAAACCACACCTCGGTCTGTGTGTCTTGTTGTGTCTCTCCAAGAATACCTGAACACTTTAACCAGCAACATCACAACCATGTGGGAACTCTAATTCAATAATAACAATCAGCACTTGTGTTCAATAGCTAAATATTTTTTTTTAATTGGCTAATCTACTGGTTGACGATGGTCCTAACCTTTATCTACTGTTAGACCATGGTCCTAACCTTTATCTACTGGTAGACAATGGTCCTAACCTTAATCTACTGGTAGACAATGGTCCTAACCTTTATCTACTGGTAGACAATGGTCCTAACCTTAATCTACTGGTAGACAATGGTCCTAACCTTAATCTACTGGTAGACAATGGTCCTAACCTTGATCTACTGGTAGACAATGGTCCTAACCTTAATCTACTGGTAGACAATGGTCCTAACCTTGATCTACTGGTAGACAATGGTCCTAACCTTAATCTACTGGTAGACAATGGTCCTAACCTTAATCTACTGGTAGACAATGGTCCTAACCTTAATCTACTGGTAGACAATGGTCCTAACCTTTATCTACTGGTAGACAATGGTCCTAATCTTTATCTACTGGTAGACGATAGTCCTAACCTTAATCTACTGGTAGACTATGGTCCTAACCTTTATCTACTGGTAGAGGATGTTTGTCCTCCCACAATAAATGGTGAATGGGCCGTTAAATATGAAATATTGATTAGTGAATTATACAGTTTTTTACTTATAGTTACAGTTTTTTACTATAAATATAATAGTATACATACAAACATACAAGCATGTCAGATAGTATATTGGATATGTTTTTATTGTCCTGTTATGTTCCACTTGTGTAATAATAATGGAATTTCAAAGGTGTGAGAGAAACACTTCAGATAATGTCTGTAGTATCAGCTTTCCTATTGCTACCTGACACCCCACCCGGTCCAGGACAGACCATAATACCGTAGGACAGACCATAATACCTCAACACTCCCCCGGCTAGTCCAGGACAGACCATAACACCCCAGGATAGACCATAATACCCCACCACTCACCCAGGCGGTCCAGAACAGACAATAATTCCCCAGGACAGACCATAATATCCCACCACTCATCCAGCCAGTCCAGGACAGACCATAATACCCTAGGACAGACCATAATACCCCACAACTCACCCAGCTGGTCCAGGACAGACCATAATACCCCAGGACTGACAATAATACTCCACCACTCACCAAGTCCAGGACAGTCCAAATTATTATATTATTTAATTATATTATGAAAATTATTATTTTGTTATGAACATTATGATATGGTTATTAATAGTATTATATTGTTATTAATAGTATTAGTACAATTTATATCCTATTATATTGATATTTATATTATTCCTCTTTAAACGGTCCTTTAGTTCTCAAGATATTGTTACTTTCTGGCTAGCTAATGTATACCTGACACACACACACACACACACACACACACACACACAGCTGTCAACAGTTTCTTAGAGATCTGGTTTCGAAAGGAAGGTGAAACGTGACCTGTGGTTTACATACTCTTTTATTAACGTGGTAGCAGGAGGTAGAAGGTAGGTGTTTAGGGTGGTAGTAGGTATTTAGGGTGGTGGTGGTACGTGTTTAGGGTGGTGGTGGTAGGTGTTTAGGGTGGTGGTGGTAGGTGTTTAAGGTGGTTTTAGGTGTTGGTGGTGGTAGGTGTTGGTAGGTGTTTAGGGTGGTGGTCAGTGTTTAGGGTGGTGGTGGTGGTAGGTGTTTAGGGGGGTGATGGTAGGTGTTTAAGGTGGTGGTAGGTGTTCAGGGTGGTGGTAAGTGTTCAGGGTGGTGATGGTAGGTGTTTAGGTTGTTGATGGTAGGTGTTTAGGGTGGTGGTAAGTGTTTAGGGTGGTGGTGGTGGTGGTGGTAGGTGTTTAGGGGGGTGATGGTAGGTGTTCAGGGTGGTGATGGTAGGTGTTTAGGTTGGTGATGGTAGGTGTTTAGGGTGGTGGTAGGTTTTGAGGGTGGTGGTCATAGGTGTGGCGGTCGTAGGGTGGCGGTGGAGGGTGTTTAGGTTGGACATGGTAGGTGTTCAGGGTGGTAGAATGTGTTTAGGGTGATGGTGGTATTTGTTTAGGGTGGTGGTAGGTATTTAGGGCGGCGGTGGTAGTTTTCTATGGTATGTGGTGGTGGTGGTAGGTGTTAAGGGTGGTGGGTGGTATGTGTTTAGGGTGGTGGTGGTAGGTGTTTAGGGTAGTAGACAGTGTTTAGGGTAATGGTGTTTAGGGTGGCGGTGGTAGTTTTCTAGGCTGGGTGGTGGTGGTAGATACAAGATACAAGATACAATATATTGTATTGACCAATTGCAACAGGTACATTGGAATGCTTACTCCCCATTCCCTCCTGCAGTATACATCTCCAATACAATACCAAAAAAATAATAATAAAAATATAATAAAAATAATAGGTGTTTAGGGTGGTGGTGGTAGGTGTTAAGGGTGGTGGCGGCTGGTGTTTGGGTGGTGGTAGGTGTTTAGGGTGGTGGTAGGTGTTTAGGGTGGTAGTAGGTGTTTAGGTTGGTGGTGTTGGTGGGTTGGTGTCCTCTCCCTGACGTAACGGACATCTTGGCGCCACTCTATCAAGATGTGGCTAACTGGTGCGTTTGGTCACATTCCTGGAGGCCGCTGATGATGTCATCAACTTGACAATAGAGCCAACCTATCGGTTTAGATGGACAGACAGATTAAGCCCTCCTATTGGTTGGGATGTTAAGATAGATAGACAAAGCCCTCCTATTGGTTGGGATGTTAAGACAGATAGACAAAGCCCTCCTATTGGTTGGGATGTTAAGACAGATAAACAAAGCCCTCCTATTGGTCGGGATGTTCAAACATATAGACAAAGCCCTTCTATTGGTTGGGATGTTAGGACAGATAGACAAAGCCCTCCTATTGGTTGTGATTTTAAGGCAGATAGATGAAACCCTCCTTTTGTTTTTGTGATGTTAAGACAGATAGAAAAAGCCCTTCTATTAGTCGGGATGTTAAGACAGATAAAAGCCCTCCTCTTCTACTTCCTGTTTACAAACAGTATTTGAAACCACACAGACAACTGTCCAGGGGCCGGTTGTTAAAAGGGTGATTAACTCTTAACCAGTCGTTAAATCAGCTAATCAGTGGTTAACTTTTAACAAGTGGTTAAATTGGGTTGTTCAAAGGGTGTTTAATTGTCAACGAGCGATTAACCAGTCGTTAACTTTAATCACTGGCTGAAGGTGTATTAAACTATGATTAAGACATTACAAGTGATTCTTGTTTAGCTTTTTCCCTACTTTTTGCTGCTCCACAACATGAATCAACATCGCTAGAGAAGATACAATCAAGAAAGACAACAATTAACATATATACAACATATACATCGAAATAATTAACACATAATAAATATATTAAATCTTTAAAAAAAATCGCTATTCAGTGTATCCCTGCTCTCCTCTACCAATTATGTTAACAGATTAACTTCTGCTAAGGAAAAAGATAGTTTTTCTCAACCATTAGCATCCATCTTTAGCGTTGTTAAGAAGAGATACAGGAAGTTGTTTCAAGAATTATAGGTAAAAATACTTAATCACTGTTTAACGATTGCTTAAACTAGTGATTAATAAAACACTTGCCTAATACCCTTTGAACAACCCACATTTAACGACGGTGGTTAACTAATGGTTAACTAACGACTGATAAAGAAATTGAATGACTGAGTGATTAAGTTAATCACTTTTTGAACAACCGGCCCCAGAAGTACCACATCTGCAGTGTGGGCTGGAAATCACGGATGTTTATGCAGATCATGTCACAGCATTAACATTAACAGGCTAGTGGAGGAATGCATCCCCACCAGGTGTTTGTTCATTCCCAAGAAAGAGACAACCATTGTATGATTACCCAAGAAGACCATGGCCATAGCCATGAAGTGCCTGGAGAAACTGGTCATGTCACATCAACTTTTCCATCACCGACTCCCTGGACCCACTCACTGTACTGTGGTTGTGCAATGACTAGAGGTGGGACGATCGATCGGCTTCCGATCATTATCGGCCGATTTAGAAGAAAAATGCGCAATCGGAGAATGCCGATCTTTCTTTAATGTTGCCGATTTCATAGCCGATCCTGCACGTGAGAAACACGTGAGCTCATTTATTTACCAACAAGACAAATTTAATAAGACACCTGAAAACCCATCGCCCAGCGCAGCATGGCGAGTTTGTTAAACTGACCGTGGAGAACGAGAACCCCAGGAATGCATGATGGATGAAACTGTTCTATAATACAGGGGTTCCCACCCTTTTTTGTGCCACGGACCGGCAGATACATGAAAACCCCTAACAAAACGGCAGGGCTCGATTTCAGTATAAACGCGCATGTACGCGCAGCGCCCGGAACACAAAACCCGGCTCGTTCACGACCGACACGTCACTAGCGCGTAGTCTCTTTAGTAGCGCGTGTAACTGAAAGTCTCTCGTTATGCCGCCGATATATATTTAATCTATATATATAGATTATACCGCTATATAATCTATATATATAGATTATACTATATATATCATCTCTATATATAGATTATACCGCCCGCCGTTCACCTATACTCAAATTATTTGAGTCAAATATGATGATAAACACACAGCTGTTTCGCCGCCCGGCAGTAACACCTCCACGGCCCGGTACCGGTCCGCGGCCCGGCGTTTGGGAACCCCTGCTATAATAGACTGCTATAGCAGCAATACACTGTAGACCGCTATAGCTGCAAAACAAATAAAAAATCGGTGATCGGTGATCGGTGGGGCAGATATTTCTCATTGTGATCGGTGATCGGTGGCAAAAAACGTGATCGTCCCATCCCTAGCAATGACAATACAATTTAATCTAATCTTATCTAATCTAGACAACGCCATCTCCCTGGCACTACACACAGCCCTGGAGCACCTAGACAGGTGGGACACCTACGTCTGTTGTTATTGACTACAACTCGGCTGTAGTTCTGCTTGTTCAACACCATCGTTCCCTCCAAGTTGTTCCTGAAACTGAGGGACCTAGGTCTGGACAGCCCCATCTGTAACTGGATTATGGACTTCCTGACGGGCAGGCCTGAAGGGGTGAAGATTGGGAACAACATATCCACAACAACATATCCACACCGGAGCACCCCAAAGCTGCTGCCTCAGTCCCTGGCGGTACTCTCTTTACACACATGACTGTACTGCGACACACAGCAACAATCAAATGATCATGTTTGCAGACGACACCACAGCCTGATAAGCGGCGACGACGAATAGAGAGTACAGAGATGAGGTAGTCCTGCTGATGCGATGGTGCAAGGACAACAGCCTTGCACTGAATGTCAGCAAGACTAAGGAGCTCATTGTGGACTTCAGGAGCTACGGGGGTACCCACTCCACCATCAGCCTGGACGGGACACCGGTGGCCTCTATGCCCTGTGGTGCCTAAGAAGAAGCGGCATAGGCAAACAGTGGCTGCTGAACTTCTACCGTTGCACTGTAGAGAGCTTCCTGACGAGTGGTGTCACTCGTCACATCACACCACTGCATCATTCCTACAAGGACTACCAGGTTTAAAGTTTTTAACCACAGGCAGTGCTCCTACTGATCTGCAAGGAGTGCTGCCACAATCATAACATTGTCATCCATATTACATTACACTATTATACTATTGCTGGACTTATGGACTCATTAGTTACTGCACTGTATTCATGATGCTGCTGTGGCACTTCAAAATGCTTTTTACTTACACATGTATATATCATCCATCAGTCACTTTGTTATTTTTATTTTGTACAGTATTGTTATAGTATAGTGTTGTATGGCATAAGTATAGTGCATAGTATAGCATAAAGTGTTTAATTGTAGGAAATTCATACTGCGGGAGGGAATGGGGAGTAAGCATTCAATTGTACTTATAATAATATCATTTTTATATATAATTTTAAATTATTAATTTTAAAAATAAAAATCTTGAATCTTGGACAAGAAAACCATCCAGAGGGTCCTGAGGATGGCGGAAAGATCATCAGGCATGCACTTCCATGCATGGAGGAGATCTTTAGGACCAAATGTCAGAATAAGGCCATCTCCATCACTAAGGACCGCAATCACCCTGGGCACCATCTTGTCTCCCCCCTATGATCCAGTTACTGGTTGCGCAGCATCCGTACAAGGACTACCAGGTTCAAGGATAGTTTAAATCCACATGCAGTGCGCCTACTGAACTGCTAGGAGAGCTGAAACTATCATAACATTGTCATTCATATTACTTTACACTATCCTAATTTCGCTGGACTTTCTGGACTGATTAAAGTTACTGCAATGTTCTGCACTGTACTCATGATGCTGCTGCACTACTAGCTACCAGCTTTTTCACAATTCAACATATGTATATATCATCCATCAGTCACTTTGTGTACAGTATTGTTATAGTATAGTGTTGTACTGTATAATTAGTATAACTAACTATTGTAAGTCGCTTTGGACAAAAGCGTCCAATGACTGTAATGTAAAGTATAATACATAGTATAGTAAATAGTGTTACATTGTAGGAAATGCATATTGCGGGGGGGAATGGGGAGTAAGCATTCCATTGTACTTTTGCGAATACAAATCTTGAATATTGGTTGGTATTTTAAGATAAATAGACAAAGCCCTCCTATTGGTCATCTGATGACCCTGTGTAGTCAGGTAGGTGTTTAACACTACTCACCCTACTACCACTAACCCTACTACCACTACTACAACTAGACTTGCCACCCGTTCCTTGAAATACGTATTTGTTACGTAATTGGGAATTAAATGTTGCGTTCCGTATTGAACCAATACGGAACGCAGTTTGTCCCGTATTTTCACAATCTGTCCCATGCACGTCTGTCACACACACACGTGAACACTGAACTAACAATAATGAACAAAATAAAGGACAGGAAATATTAAAAACAGCAAAATATGTTGGCGGGAGGTGCGCAAGACCTTCCGCGGACTCTCCTCTCTGCTCTGCCTCTGTGCCAAATCCTGTCTGTCTGCCTGTCAGCCCGGCCCGGCCCCTTTGCGCTGCCTGTCGTCGTTACGCTCGCTACGTTACGTCATTACGCCGCTCTGTCGCGGCGTGATTTTTAAAAACAAATGCAAGATGTCTTCAGATACGCCACCTCGTCCTCAAAAGAGGAAACACCGACAACAGAAATACAGACGAGAATGGGAAGAGGCAAACCAGTGGCTTGATAGGGTCCCTGAAGATGACTACAAGGCAAATTGCAAAGCATGTCGCAGAACATTTTCAGTGTCGCACGGTGGGCTGTCTGATGTCAAACAGCACGCAGCCGGGGATCTCCACTCAAGAAATATCAGAACACAAAGGAGCCAAGCACCAGTGTCACAGTTCTTCATAGCTGAAACATCTCCTGAGATTGATTCGGTATGATATGGGACCAGGGGTGGGTAGAGACTCTACCCACCCCTGGTCCCATATCATACCGATATGATTTTAAAGTCTATTAAATAAACGTGTATTTAATATTATCAATATAGAATGAAATGTAACCATAAAGAACATCTCTGATTCAGAATCAGAACTCTTATGTTGTTATGCTAATGCTGCTCATTTGAAATTATTCCTAATAGATTAACAGCAAATAAATACTGTGAATAAATAGGCCTACTGTGAATAAATACGATTGATTGATTGATTGATAAATAAAATAAATAGTGACAACAATATGAAAGTAATAATCTGACATCATCCCATTCCCCCCTCTAGATTACTGCAGCTGAGGTGACACAGGTATACCACACAGTAAAACATAACCTCAGCTACAACAGTGCTGACTGTGGACACAAGCTCAATCAAAAGACTCTATCTGATTCCAAAATGGTGAAGAAGATGACTTTGGGGAGAACAAAGCAAGAGGCACTGGTGAAAGACGTCCTGGCCCCGAAGGCAGTGGGTGATGTTCTCAAGATCTTAACATCACCACCCCTCCCATTCTCCATACAGACCGATGCTTCCAATAAAGGGAACAGGAAGATGTTTCCCCTTGCTGTCCAGTACTTCACTCCAGAGTCTGGTGTCACCAACAAAATGCTGGACTTCATAGAGAATCCAGATGAGTCAGCTGCTGGGATTGTAGCTGTCCTGGAACAATCCCTTGAGAAATGTGGCTTGTCAATGGATCAAGTGACTGCATTCAGTGCTGACAACACAAATGTCAATTATGGTATTCACAACTCTGTTTTCACCAACCTGAAGAGAAAACAAAACGATCTGCTGCGAGGAAACTGCCATGCCCACATAGTGCACAACACAGTGAAGCACGCCCTTGACAAGCTTACTGTAGATGTGGAGAATGTTGTGCTGAAGGTCTGTGGCCACTTCTCCATTTCAGCAAAAAGAAGAGAGTCACTCAAAGAATTTTGTGAGTTTTGTGACGTTGAATTCCAAGAGATCCTACGACATGTGACAACCAGGTGGCTCTCCCTCAATCCAGCCATCCATCGGCTGATGCAGACCTGGACTGCACTGAAGTCGTACTTCATCAGTCTAGGAGACGAGTGTCCCAAGCAAGTGCAAGCTTTGTTAAAGCTCAACAGAGACTCAACTGTGGAAGATGAAGACATTGTGGAGATTTACCTTCTTTTCTGCAACAATATACTCTCCCTCTTTGAGGAAGTAGTAAAGAGCCTGGAGAGCAATAGAACCACCTGTGTTGAGTTGTATTCCATCATGGATGAATTCAGGCAAAAGCTCATACAGAGACGAGACGACCAGTTCTATGGGTACCTAACAAGGCAAAAGCTGCAGCGCCTCCTCCCTCATGACGCACACATGGCAAGGGCCGAATTCACTGCATTCCTCAATACAGCCATTTCATATGTTGAGAAATGGTTCGACTTCTCCGAAGAGAACTGGCTCTTCTCACTGCAGCCTCTCTTACTCCAACATGGCAACCTGACCTTTAATCAAATTGAGAAGGTGGCTACCAAACTCAACCTCATCAATAAATTGAAGATGAATGAGCTTTACGATGAGTGCACCACAGCCAATACAATCCTGAGGAGGCTCAGAGAAGAATATTCTGATGCATGGAAGTCCAAGGGTGTGGCTGCGAGGTGGATGGCTGTGTTTAAAGAAGTGGATGTGCCCAACATGCTCTCCATCATGAGACACATCCTGAGCATCCCAGCATCCACTGGATACGTGGAAAGGATCTTCTCCAGAATGACCAACAAGTGGAGTGACTGCAGGAGCAGGTGCTCAGTGGAGCTCATCAGGAGTGAGCTCCTCATTACTCTGAACTTTGAGCAGACCTGTCCAGAGTTCCACACCACAGCTCTGAAAGACAAGGAGCTGCTCAGTGCTGCAAGAAGTAACAAGAAGTACTCCTGGAAGAAGAAGTGAGGAAGAGAGGGGACTGTTTAAACCTGTTCTAACAAAAAAAAGGACATAAAGGAGTTGAGGGAAGCTATGCACTTTATTTTTTATCTGTTTATTAGTTTTATGTTATGCACTTTCTTTAGGCGTATCTTGACTCCACTGGTGGCTCCCAGTTATGAAGCAGAGGGTATGCGGCCAGGTTCAGACTTGGCTCAGGGAGTGATGTTATCAATCTTTTCATTTGTCATTTTGTTCAATCAGATAATCATAACAGGTTCACAAAAGTGTTTCATTTTAAGATGATTCGTAAAAGAGTCCTCAGGCAGGCTTTGTTACAGCTGTTACAGCACTTTATATGCATATAATACAGACTAGCATATGCTCAAGTTCAGCCTAGGTCAGTCTAATCACCCGTAACAAGTTTACAAGTGTGTTTCATTTCATTGTTTTCTGCCTTAAGTTTAATTGTTCCCAAATGTTACACTTAAAGCACATTCTATTGTAGCTTATTTAATTTAGGTGCTGTTCTGTTTCAGTTAACGTGCCCTATGCAGGCAGGCTTTGTTTAATTTACTATGGCTATGCTCAGGTTCAAATGTTACACTTAAAGCACATTCTATTGTAGCTTATTTAATTTAGGTGCTGTTCTCAGGTTCAGGCTAGTTCAGCCTATGCACAGTATGTATTTAAACATACAAGTTTACAAGTTCATTGCTAATAAAGCACTTTAAACTAAGTATGACTACAGTAAATGCTTTCTTGACTACCCCTTCCTTACTGACCACCAAGTGACCCCAGGGCCCAGAGGCTATTATGGTATGTGAAATCATGTCAATTATTTAAATCAAAGCATTTTGGTTCATATAAAAAATAGATATATTTCTATGCATTTCAGGAGTTTCGGACACCCGCGCGGCGTGAGGGGTGTTCCTTATTTATATTTCTGAAAGGTGGCAACCCTAACTACAACTAACATTAACTATACTAACACTACTATCACTAACCCCACTACTACTAACACAACTAACACTAACTCTAAACGCTATTAACGGCAATGATTCAGCAATAATCCATGTTACATTCCGTACATAAAGCGTCCATACTTAACCATAACACAATAACGCTTGTGCAGCATAGCATAGCGCAGCGGTCAAACAACAATTTGTGTTCCCTCTCCGTCTAGCAACATCTGAATGAACTTTCACATGAATGAACGTTCCTACCGATATGTGTTTACCAGTGGCTCAATGAGGACATCTACCGGACACCCAAGTCTATGCATACACCTTCATCAACATGGCTCTTACAACTAACATTAACCCTATGTACACTACTCACACTAACCCTACTAGCAATACTAACACCAACCTTACTAACACTACTAGCTCTACTTACATTAACCCTACTAACACAAACCCTACTAACACTGCTAACACTAACACTACTAATATTAACCCTATTAACACTACTAGCAATACTAACACCAACCTTACTAACACTACTAGCACTACTTACATTAACCCTACTAACACTAACACTACTAACATTAACCCTACTAACACTAGTATAAGTAGGGTGAATGTTAGTAGGGTTAGTGTTAGTAGTTAACACCTCTGAACACAGATGTGCTCAGAGGTGCTTTTTGGACATTACGGTAAGAGGCGTTACCGCAAGAGACGTACGGTAAGGCGCGTTACCGTAAGTGACGCTGCCATCAGACGGAAGTTGCTCACAGCAGACCAATTGTTTATTGTCTTTATGTCTATTCACTTGACGTAAATATTCATGTTTAGGCGGTACTCACGGCAGGTCTGTTATTTATGTAAAATGTCAATATTCATGTGTTCGGGAGCGAAAGAGAACGGAAAGGTAATATACTACGGCTACTACTACTACTACTACTACTACTTCTTATGTTAAACCTCACACTTATTTATGGATTGTTACGGAAATACTTACGATGATTGGTTCAACCCATCGAGTTATATCATCTATAGTCTCTACGTCTATATCAGTCTGTAGTCTCTATGTCTATATCAGTTTATAGTTTGGCTATATCAGTCTCTGTCTATATCAGTCTATCGTCTCTATAGCTAGATCAGTCTATAGTCTGTCTATAGTCTCTTCTTTCTTTCAGACATATGCGACTGTAGACATAGAGCCCAGGTGTGTTAGAACATCAGGTGAGATAGACAACCAGGTGTGTTAGAACATCAGGTGAGATAGACCACCAGGTGTGTTAGAACATCAGGTGAGATAGACCACCAGGTGTGTTAGAACATCAGGTGAGATAGACCACCAGGTGTGTTAGAACATCAGGTGAGATAGACCACCAGGTGTGTTAGAACATCAGGTGAGATAGACCAGGTGTGATAGACCACCAGGTGATACATTCAATTCAAACAAAACAAAAAAGAATTTAACAAAGCAGCAAATGTTTATTATAACAATTACTATGTGATAGACAGGTGATATTAACAGCCTGTATTAACATGTTGTATTTTCTATTTCCCACAGACACCTACTGGATACAACTAGACTGGTCTGTCCTAGTGTCTAGGAGCAGGTGGAGGCATGTGATGGAGAGCCTTCGCCATGTGAAGAGCAGATGGAGGGCGTGTGTGTGGACCAGCAGATGGAGGGCTTGTGTGTGGACCAGCAGATGGAGGGCTTGTGTGTGGTCCAGCCCGGCGGTCCAGGCCTTGGTTCTGTGTGTGCTGACTTTCGGTGTGGTTCTCCCAGTGTTGTGCCACCAGCTGCTCTATTCCTACTACTTCTTTAGACCCTGGTATCTGGAGCAGCAAAGTGAGCAGGTCCTCCAGGACAGCTACCGGCGTGGACAGGAAGCTCTGCGCTTCTGGCAGGAAGCCGCAGCCCCAACCTTCCAGACCCATCCCTATCCCCGGCCCCACCTGCTGGTTACTGTGGTTACAGCCAGGCGTACAGAGGGGCAGGACTTCCACTACCTGCTGCAGGTGATGCAGCGGCTAGCGGGCCTCCTGGCCTCCTGCCGGGGGCAGCACTGTGCCCAGGTGCTGCTGTGTGACGTGGAAAGTGGTCCCCGGGAGAACGAGGATGCAGTCTTATTGGAGGGAAGGTTCCGGACAGTGAGGAGGTCTGCGGAGGAGAGGAGGAGGAGGAGTGGCGAGGAGGAGGTGAACATGTTTGAGAGGGAGAAGAGAGACTACGTGTTCTGTCTCCAGAAGGGATGGGAGATGCTCAGGCCTCAGAACGTGGTAGTGCTGGAGGATGACGCCCAGCCCCGGTCAGACTTCTTCTTGGTGATCCAGGACCTGTTGACCAGGAGCTTCTCCCATGACACCTTGTATGTCAAGCTGTACCACCCGGAAAGACTGCAGCGCTACTGGAACCCAGAGCCGTACCGGCTGCTAGAGTGGATGGGTCTGGGCCTCCTGACCTCCTCGCTGCTGCTCCTGGTGCTCCCCTACTGCTCCTCCTTCAACTTCACAACCAGACACCTCCTCTTCTTCAGCCTGTACATCATGGCGCTGGCAGAGCTGGTGGGGAGACACTACCTACTGGAGCTCCGGCGATCGTCCCCCCAGCTGTACGCCGTGTCCCCTGCCACCGAGTGCTGCACCCCCGCCATGCTGTTCCCGGGGAACTCCTCGGCCCGGGCCGCCGGCTACCTGGACGGCTCCTTCTGCGCCAAGGGCAACGCCAAGGACCTGATGCTGTTCCACATGGTGCGCTCCCTCCCCGGGGAGAGGGCCCACAGCCTGGAGCCCAACCTGGTCACTCATATCGGGGCGTTCTCCTCAGTGAGGCCCAACCACGGCAGACCCAGCCTGCTCTGACGTCAAACCAATCATTACTAGTGATGACCTTTCTGTGCCTTGAAGCTCAACCAATCACACGCTGTGTCCTCTGAGATAGATAGATATCTATATATGTGTATGTATGTATGTATCTATCTATACATATATATCACAACAGATAAAACCTTTATCACGTGGCTTTGTTTAATATCAACAACTTGATTGCATAAACAATATAAAAACTTTGGTGTGCTTTCTTTGTCTCTTTGTCTCCAACAGAGAAAACTGGATGGGTTTGCTTTTTTATGCACTTTTAATTTAATATCCAGCACAACGATATGGGTTGTGGTGAACAGTGACGGAGTAACGCTAATAATATGGGCTGGTTAAACAGTGAGTAACCACACAACACATTATATAATTTACTTATATAAAACCAGCTGTTAACACTCAACACATATTTGATTTACTTTAACTAAACCAGCTTTTAACCACAACACATTATATAATTTACTTTAATTAAACCAGCTGTTGACCACACGTAACACATATATTATTTACTTTAACTAAACCAGCTGTTGACCACACGTAACACATATATTATTTACTTTAACTAAACCAGCTGTAAACCACACGACACATTATTATATACTATTTATTTTAATTAAGCCAGCTGTTAACCACACAACACATGTTATTTACTTACATTAAACCAGCTGATACCACATAACACATTCTTATATATTATTTAATTAAATTCAACCAGCTTCTTACCACACAACACATTCTATATTATTAACTTTTTTTTAAATTTAACACTACTTAAAAAAGCGCCATAAACTGCGTTTCTGAAGGCGGTAGATCATACTTTTATTGGCTACAACAATGTAGGTTATCAATGAATTAACACTAGTGAGTTTTAACACGGTAAATGTGTAACACTAGACAGTTGGTTTTAACAATAACACGTTCGAGTATGCCAGCCGATAGATATGAAACACCAGACGGTAGACGTGTAACACCAGACGGTATAGATGAAACATCAGACCGTACAGTCTGACCGTTAAATCACAGAAGTGTCGTATTTCTCAGCCCTCCTTCCCTCCTTCCTCGTTGGTTTCTCGTCACATGACGTCGGTCTGAAGTCTGCTCAAAGTGATGACTTGGTTCGTCTGACAGAAGATCGACAAAATCATAAGAGATAATGAGATACAAATGAGGTAATAATGAGAGATAAAGTTCTCAACACAACATCCTTCATACTGGACGACTGACAGGGACACGCTGCGTGACTACATGTCTGGAGAGCGACTTGGGAAAACACGTGAAAATAAGTGAAAAGACGTGATGTCTGAGACTCCTCAGCTGGAGCCTGGAAGAGGAATGAAACACCAGGAGGTAAGGTCTACAAACATCACTACCGTAACTCTGCAGAACCCGTTTACCTTTACTTAGTGCATGTAACACCTTAACTCTGCTTTAGTCCATGTTACACCTTAACTCTGCAGAACACCTTAATTTACCTTAACTCTGGTTAGTCCACGTTACACCTTCACTCTACTGAGTCCATGTTACACCCTAACTCTGCAGAACACCTTAACATAGTCCATATTGCACCTTAACTCTGTTTAGTCCATGCTTCACCTTAACTCTGCAGAAGACCTCAACTTAGTCCATGTTACACCTTAAGTCTTAAGGTTTTAGTTTGTTACACCTTAACTCTGCAGAATACTTTAACTTAGTCCATCATTTACAGAGGTAAGGTGTCACCATAACTCGGTTACCATAACAAACACTTACTCATGAACACTAAAAAACACTATTCAGTAGAAATGAGTTAATTAGTTGGTAAGTTGGTTATTTAGTTGTCTTTAGGTAACTCACCATAACCTTAACTTGTTCAGTTGGAGTTGGTTAATTTGTTGGTTAGTTGGTTGATTTGTTGTCTTTAGGTAACTAACCATAACCTTAACTTCTTCAGTTGGAATTTGTAAATTAGTTGGTTGATTTGTTGTCTTTAGGTAACTAACCATAACCTTAACTTGTTCAGTAGGAATTTGTTAATTAGCTGGTTAGTTGGTTCATTCGTTTCATCCAACTTTGTATCCACAACTCAAGGAAACATGAAAATTAAAATAGAAAAAAAGGAAGTAAAACTGGTTTTCAGTTCTGCTTATTAGTTTCTGTTCTTAAAAGTCAGTATTAAGGAGCAAGTAGAAGTATTATATATATATATATATATATATATATATATATATATATAATGTGTTGTATGATATATGATATATACTGTGTGGTATGTTATATAATGTGTGGTATATAATTTATTATGTTATATAATGGTATGATGTGTTGTAGGACCTGGAGCTGGCTGCGGTCTTTGTGTCTGACGCCCAGCACAACAGGAACATCTTCTTTGACACAGAGCCCACAGCAGTCAGGTAGGAACATATCTAGACCACCTCCAGACTATATCTAGACCACCTTTAGACCATATCTAGACCCCCTTTAGACTATATCTAGACCACCTCTAGACCATATCTAGACCACCTTTAGACCATATCTAGACTACCTTTAGACCATATCTAGACCACCTTTAGACTATATCTAGACCACCTCCAGACTATATCTAGACCACCTCTAGACCATATCTAGACCACCTCCAGACTATATCTAGACCACCTTTAGAACATATCTAGACCACCTCCAGACTATATCTAGACCACCTTTAGACTATATCCAGACCACCTCTAGACTATATCTAGACCACCTTTAGACTATATCCAGACCACCTCTAGACTATATCTAGACCACCTTTAGACCATATCTAGACCACCTCTAGACTATATCTAGACCATATCTAGACCACCTCTAGACTATATCTAGACCACCTTTAGACCATATGTATACCACCTCTAGACTATATCTAGACCACCTTTAGACCATATCTATACCACCTCTAGACTATATCTAGACCACCTTTAGACCATATCTAGACCACCTCTAGACTATATCTAGACCACCTTTAGACCATATCTAGACCACCTCTAGACTATATCTAGACCACCTTTAGACCATATCTAGACCACCTCTAGACTATATCTAGACCACCTTTAGACCATATCTATACCACCTCCAGACTATATCTAGACCACCTCTAGACTATATCTAGACCACCTTTAGACCATATCTATACCACCTCTAGACTATATCTAGACCACCTCTAGACCATATCTAGACCACCTCTAGACTATATCTAGACCACCTTTAGACCATATCTAGACCACCTCTAGACTATATCTAGACCACCTTTAGACCATATCTAGACCACCTCTAGACTATATCTAGACCACCTTTAGACCATATCTATACCACCTCTAGACTATATCTAGACCACCTTTAGACCATATCTATACCACCTCTAGACTATATCTAGACCACCTCTAGACTATATCTAGACCACCTTTAGACCATATCTATACCACCTCTAGACTATATCTAGACCACCTTTAGACCATATCTATACCACCTCTAGACTATATCTAGACCACCTTTAGACCACCTTTAGACCATATCTATACCACCTCTAGACTATATCTAGACCACCTTTAGACTACCTTGAGATCATAGACTGATAAACTACCACACCTAGACCATATCTAGACCCCTTACTGTATCTGTGTTGTTACTGTATCTGTGTTGTGTTAACACTGATAACACTGTAACACTGATAACACAACACAACGTGGATACCGTAACAACACGGATACAGAAACACAACCAATACCGTAACACAGCACAACACAGATCTGATCTGTGTTACTTTATCTGTGCTGTGTTACGGTATATGTGTTGTGTTAGGGGATCTTTGTTGTGTTACTGTATCTGTGCTGTGTTACGGTATCTGTGCTGTGTTACTGTATCTGTTGTGTTACTGTATCTGTTGTGTTACTGTATCTGTGTTGTGTTACTGTATCTGTGTTGTGTGTCCAGGCTGTATATCCTGTACAACCACTGGTTCCTTGTGCTCCTGCTGTATTTCTTCATCCTGGTCAATCTTCTCCTGGCTGTCGTGGAGCAGCCTGCCCTCCTCCCTCTTCCTACCTGGGTATCCTAACCTAACCTAACTCTAACCCTAACCTAATCTAACCTTAGATATATGATATATATTTGGATGAATAGTATATATATTATATATGTGAATAGTATATATTTGATTCAGTTTGTAGGCTGGAAGTAGCTGTCTGTCTGTGTTTTATATATTATATATTGTATTATATATTAATAGTATATATTGTATACATACCTGCTGGTAGAGCTGTCTGTCTGTGTTTTATAAATGATATATATAATATATTGTATTACCTTTTAATAGTATATGTTGTATACAGGCCTGTATGCTGGTAGAGCTTGGCTGTCTCTCAGTGTTTTCCGGACGTCTTGTCCATTACGCCAAAGTCATCCCTCGAGACAAGTTCTGGAGGGACCCCAAAAACATCTGCATCCTGGTCATACTGCTGGTACACACACACACACACACACACACACACACACACACACACACACACACACACACACACACACACACACACACACACACACACACACACACACACACACACACACACACACACACACACACACACACACACACACACACACACACACACACACACACACACACACACACACACACACACACACAGCAGTGTCCATAGGAAGTGACCTCCTGGTTTTTGAGTCAGCAGATTGTTGAGTTTCCTGCTGACTGTTTCCTACTGACTGTTAGAACATTTTACTGTCTTGTTAACTACTGTCTTGTAAACTACTGCCTTGTAAACTATTGTCTAAATCTGGCTATTGGTACATGTAAACACACAGTGACATTTCTCTGCATATAACCCACTCCAGTATAAGGAGCAGTGGGCAGCTATTTTATATACAGCACCAAGGGAGCAGTGTAGGGGACTGGTGCCTTGCTGTAGGGCAGTTCAGCAGTGCCCAGGTGTTTTGGGCAACCTTCCGGTTCCCAAGCCAAGTCCCAACAGACTGAGCTATCCTGCCGCCTCTGTTAACTACTGTCTTAATTACTGTCTTGTTGACTAATGTTTGTCTCGTTTACTAATGTCTTGTTAACTAATGTCTTGTTAACTACTGTCACCACAACAAGCCGTTGGTTGATATACGCTAAAGCATTCAGCTCAGCTGATGATAACATGTTACTCAGCTGATGATAACATGTTACTCAGTTGGTTATATCATGTTACTCAGCTGATAAAAACGTGTAACTCAGCTGTTGATAACTTCATCAGCTGAGCGTCATTCAAAATGTGTTACAGCTGACTCTCGTGGACATGATCATCTACGGAGCTCTGAAGACCACAGACAACTACTCTGTCCGCTGGTCAAGAGTCCTTCGACCACTGCTACTAGTTAACTTCACGGAGGGAAGACAGGTAACCTTCCACCTTCTACTGCTACTAGTTACGTAACATTCTTCTGCATCTTAACTTAACTTCTTGGTAACACTAGCCTTATTTTCCAGTCGCCGACATGCTTTTTAAGTCGCAGACATAAGCCCTAACTTGGAGGCCTACTGTAGCTCCCCATATCTAGTAGGTTAATATCTGGACCAGGGAGTCCTGTAGTGTGGAAGGTGTTGAGATATATATCTAGGAGGTTAATATCTGTCAGCTTGAGCACCATCTCCTATACATTTGTTTTTCAGCTCCGCAGAGCGTTTCGAAGCATCCGGAATGCTCTTCCTGAGATACTCTCCGTCTTCCTCCTCTTCATCTTCAGCATCCTCATCTTCTCCCTCATGGCCCTCAAACTATTTGGAAAACGGTGAGTGTGTTCCTTTATCTCCTGCAGTTGTCACCCTTGACAAGTGTACCTCATTAGTCAGGGTACCTCGTTAGTCAGGGTACCTCGTTAGTCAGGGTGCCTCTTTAGTCAGGGTGCCTCTTTAGTCAGGTACCTGTTCTTTTTTAATTCAAAAGACTGATTGTTTCTTTCCATCTCTCAAGAGGACTAAAGACAAACGATGGAAGGCCTTATTTTACCAACTTCCTGGAGATCGTCTTTGACCTCTACGTTCTCGTCACCACAGCCAACAGCCCAGACATCATGTAGTTTTAACACACTCACACACATATGTCTGTGTATGTGGTTATGTGTGTGTATGTATGTATATATATATATATATATATATATATATATATATATATATATATATATACTAGTTGTGGTTCTCTTTTAGGATGCCCGCCTACAATTCCAGCTCCTTCTTTGCCGTGTTCTTCATCATCTTCATCCTCATCAACACCTACATCTTCATGTCCGTCTTCCTTGCTGTCGTCTACAACAACTACAAAAAATACCTCAAGGTAGCATCCTCATCATTACCGCCACCTTCCTCAACACATCTCAAACAGGAAGTAGACTTCTTTAATAGGAAGTAAGTAGCCCCATCCCAGCCAGAAGTAGACCACCTATAAGATGAAGAGGAAGAGGAAGTAGACCTCTATAACAGGAAGGAGACTAGCACCAACAAGAAGTATATCTCAGCAAGAAGATATCATAACAGCAAGAAGCCCCATCCCAGCCAGATGTAGACCACCTATAAGAGGAAGTAGCCCCACCCAAACACGAAGTAAACCTAGCATTATTTCTGATCTGTCCAACAGGAAGAGGTGCACCAGCTGGTATGTAACAGGAAATAACTCCATCCCAACAGGAAGTATACCTATATAACAGGAACAAGCCCAATCCCGCCAGAAGTAGACCTAGTACAGGAAATAGCCCCATCCCAACAAGAAGTAGACTTCTAAAAACAGGGACCTAGAAATATTTATGTTCTGTCCAACAGGAAGAGGTGCACCAGCTGGTACCTAGACTTCTAACAGGAAGTAACTTCATCGCAACAGGGAGTAGACCTAGCAATATTTCTGGTCTGACAAACAGGAAGAAGTGCGGCAGCTGGTAAGGACTAAAAGGCACAAGATGGTGCGAGCATTCGCCATCCTGCAGGAGCCTCGTGAGGGGTGGGAGGAGCCAGTGGTTAGCCAAACCTCCTGGAACCAGCTGATTCGTCTGGTCCAATCAGACCTTTCCCAGGCCCACAGAGACCTGCTGTGGAGTGTGGCAGATCACCACAACCAGGGATTCATAGGTAGGCTCTCTAAGTATAATACAAGGAACCTGGTGGGTCCTGGTCCTAGTGGGTCCTTCTGGGTCCTGGTAGGTCCTGGTCCTAGCCGGTCCCTGGTAGGTCCTGGTCCTAGTGGGTCCTGGTATGTTCTGGTCCTAGTGGGTCCTGCTAGGTCCTGGTCCTAGTTAGTCCTGGTACTAGTGTGTCCTGGTACTAGTGTGTCCTGGTAGATCCTGGTCCTAGTAGGTATATGAAGAGGAAGGCCTTGGTTCAATGACACATTTTGATTGGTTGAGCAGGTAAACTGGCGTTTGTCCAGCTGGCTGACCTGCTGAACATCCAGGTGATCGCGATGAAGTCTAGACCACACCCCCTGCAGCGCTGGAGCCCCTCCCTCTACCTGTCTGCACCCAGCCGTTGGCTCTGCCATGCCGTCCAACACCGGTACACACACACACACACACCTATTGAGGAAGATCTAAATACTAGGTTATAGTAGTAATAGTTCCTTTGTTCCTTTACTACATGGTTGACTCTCTTATTGACCACTTAAACAGTATTACAAATCAAAAGAAAGGGCAGGCTTATGGAAGGTCTTCCAGTCATTACCTGTTCTCTAGGTTTTACCCCAATGCCTTTTTTTTCGCTTCCATCCAAGATGAACGGGGTTATATTTTCACCCCTATTTTATTATTAGTTTTACGGAATTGGAGAAAGGTGGTTAAATTACTGGTTAGATTACTTATGGGCAGTTCCAACAGTCGCAGATCTAGATCCATATCCTGATCCAGAAATTTGTATTGCTGTAGAACAATACCCTCGGCGACCCTCAGGGGGTCCGCAAACATGACTAATGCAGAAACCTATTCTTGCTGTCCCTTACCCCCACGCTTCAACCAAATTCCACCTTCAAGTCAATAGTCGGGTTTCCATCACCATATTTAGATTCACATTTTGAAGTATCATTACAAAATGTTGATGGAAATGGCCAAATTCGAACAAACTTCCTCTGATTCGTATAAAAGTTGATACACTCTGGTTTT